>OY288272.1:96018109-97218109 GCA_958450335.1 Hibiscus tridactylites
GGATAATTATTTAATACATTGACGGTATATATTTTTAGTTTCTATAAGCGTCTCAATTTTAGGAATTTAGTGTAAGCCGTATGGTTTAGGTTTAACAGTTTAGAAATTAGTGATTTGTGAATAGAAGTTAGAATTTAGGGTTTATAAGTTAAAACCTAAATCCTCTAATATATTACCCTTAAACATAAACCCTAAACCTTGAATCATAACCCTAACCCTTGAGTTCTAAACCTTTACACCTAAACCCTTAAATCATACACTCTAAAATAAGTTCTTAAACCTTAAAACTAAGGCGCGTGTGGAAATTAAAAAATTCTACCGCTGCTGTACTGGATATAAATCCATAATTGTATTCCATAAACTTTTTCCACTTTAAGCATCTCGATTTCATGACCTCTTATATATTGTTTTATCAACTATGTGAATCCAACTAAACTCAATTATATTTCTGAACTTTAATATAAAAGAAAGAGAAAAGAAACTAGGCCTTCCAACGACCAAGAGAGACAAATCTTTTGAATGTGAATGCATTTAAGAATTTGTGAAATGGAGTTTAATGTTTAAACCGTTGACATGAGGAGAATGATTTTGTAATAAAAAAAAAAGTTAAATTGCTAACGAGGCATTAAGCAGGTTGAATCACTGAAATTTTTGTGATTTTTAAGTTCAAGTTTTATATGACATGTGATATACTTTCATTTTTTTATTTAAGTCAATTTTTATTCGAATTCATATATATATATATATTGTCCAACTAATTTAAATCGAATTTTATAATGTGAGGTTATCTTTTCCAATTCATTTTTTTCCATTTATAATGCCAGAATTCGAACTCTTGACTTTATTTAAGGGACTTAGCGCCTTATTTTACTAGACTAACGAGTTGTTGGTATATTCTAATTATCAAATTAATTGTGTATTATAATTGTGAGTACTCTTCTAACCTAAAAATATTTTAAATGTAATCGTCATTAAAATTCATCAACATGCTACTTTATGATCGGAAATTTTTACTTTAAACTTAGAGGTTAAATTATTATTTAAGCATATTCTTCATACATTTAAAATTTAACCCCCTTACTTTTATTTTAAGAGATTTAGTCCTGTTTTTTTTTAATTTAAAAATTCAAGTCGGCTTTGTGTACAATAGTAACATTCTTCTGTAAAATTTACGTCCATCACAACGTCATTTTTTGCAACATAGTTGCCAAATTAGCATTTTTTTTAATTTCAAAATGTCAAACCAACGAATCTAGTAAACTAATTTTAACGGTATTAGTAATTAGACTTCAATTTTTAAATTTAAAAAGTAGAGTAACTAAATTACAAATATACAAAGATTATAAGGACTTGAAGCATATTTTAACAAAATTAAATTGTAGCAATTATTAATCAATCAATCAATTAACTAATTAATATGTACATGTGTGTGATTGATGAGTCGATGTTAAGGAATTTGGTAGCCAAATTAAAATAAAACATGGATTAGCTTTTAAAATTATGTTCGCCCTCTTTAGTAATTAGTGGATAGTCGATAGCTGATAGCGAATTACATTAGCTGATAGTTGATTGCGTTAGTTGATTTGACTAGTGGATTGTATTCGTTGATTGTATAAAAGTGTTTGATAAAATTAACTTATAGCTGATAGTTGTTTGATTATTTAAACAAGAAAAATGACATATAAGGACATGATTATATTCAATACTTATTTGAATAGTTTATTAGTTATCAATATTTTGTATCTATTAATATTAATTATATTATGAAAATAATTTTTAATATAACATTACTAAGCATATTTGAATGATCTATATTAATTTATTATTCATATAATTATTTTTAATACAATTTAATTAATTATTAAATTTAAATACAAATATAAATATGTGAGAATAAAAATATATATAAAAAGTATTAGTTTACAAATTTCACTATGTAAATACGTGAGGTTGAAGAATTAAAATAGAAAATGTTAAATTTAAGTTATTTGGAGATTTTTTATAATTGTTAATGGGTAAAATGATCTTTACAACTCTTGTATCAAAACTATTGTTTTAAAAAAGTTCCTATCAACAGCTTTTTCAAAATTAGAGGTTTCACCCCTATTCGCTATTTCAACTCGCTCTTTACCAAACATCCAAATTAACGGATTTGACCAGTCAAACCTCTAATTTTAGCTCAAACCTCTAATTTTGGCTCAAACCTCTCTTTATCAAACAAGACTGTTATCTTTTAAAACCAACGAGTGGCTCTATGAGAAAATATAATGATATTTATCTTATGAGATCTCGAGTTTAAACATCTATACATGCAAAGTGCGTATTGTGCTAAAAAATTAATATATATATATATATAAACATATATTTACCGTACAATTATATCAGTATATTAGAAGAGAACTCTACTATCTTGTAATCTGTGTGTTGGATCGTAAATTAGAAAGGAGAAAACGACTGAAAATAAAGAGGGTTTCCCCACTTGATCAAAAATAAAAGAGGGTTTCCCCATCAGCAGGTTTGATTGTGCTGACTTGTCCTTATTGTTTAGACAAGTTAGGATAACATTTATGATATAATGGACTTTAACATAGCCAAGCCAATTGTATTTTTTCTAGATTGAGGACGCGTATATTTTTCAAATTAGTACCTGAATGTAACTTTTTAGTCTAAATTAGTACTTACAGTTTTTAAACGTATCCAATGCTATTTGTCCTTGTTAAATTCATGAACCCATTTTTCCTCTCAGCAGAATGGATAAATTTAGGGATGGTACAATTATGGGTCAAGTTTAGTCGAATTTTTTTATTAAAATTTAAATACCTTTAAGTATCTGATAATTTAAAAAACATTTAAATTTTAAAATTAAACAAATCAAAATATGACCTTTTAATATTTAAATATTAAATTGATAGTTTAACAATTAGAAAGCAACTTTCATTTTATTATTATTTGTAGTTGTCCATCCCTGAACAAAATCATGATGGCTACCATCTCAAATTTGTTAAATATTCTAATTCAATTAGAAGGTAGTATCTTAATTCAATTTCAAATTTAGATAAATTTACGCATACATGCAGACTATGCTACTCGAACTTGAATCACTTAAAAAGAACAACGTCATCTTTTATCATTGTGACGATTGAAAAAACAGTTTAATTTTAATTTAGAAATAAAAAAAAATGAAAAAGAGAGGTAGTTGGATTTATGTAATCTATAGTGACTATACAATTAATTTCGTCCATAGGACCAAATTCTACCATTGACTTATTACATTTAACCATTTTGACAGCTCACTCAACCTCAACCTCAAACTTTTTTCCATATCATAAGTAATATATGTTTCAATTATAGTATTTGAAACTTTTTTTTTATTTTTTAAATATTATATAATATTGTAAAAATATGTTTCCACCTCAATCTCAACCAACATTGAATATGATCATATCCGACCAAAGAATAACATACAGTGCATGAAAACAGCTGTAAAAAATAAAAATATTTTATGTACTAAAAGTTAAGGAAAATTCAGACCACATACTGCACAAATGTCAACCAACTCTTTCTTTCTTGTCTGTTTTTAGTTAAGCAATGACATGTTTCATGCTTCCAAGTTGCAGTCCAACCAACAACAAACTAAAGGGTAGGAATTTCCCCATAGGTTCTCATTTTCTTTTTATTTATCTTTTTCAGTTTCGTTTTACGATTAACGTTCGAAAATTCATAATAATTTTTCTTGACAATATCACTTTCAAAGTTCAAACCTGAGTTATCTTTAAAAAATTTCAAAGAAAAAAACCTCATTTCAAGACAACAACTATACAAAAATTTCATTTACAGCAATCATACTCATATATTATTATATTACACAAACTACCGATTGGTGTAGTACAATGACACGTAAGATTTTTTTACGTAAGTTTAGAGATTCAATTTCAGACGTTGTGAATAAAAAACTGTTAACTGGTAAAGTGAACAACACTCTTAGATGACGGTTGGATGGTAATTGTGTCGTCTGTCAGAGGTGATTATGTCTTGCTCTGACTTTGTTTTAAGTGTAATAAGATTTTTTACGTAAGTTTAGAAATTCAATTTCAGATGTTGTGAATAAAAAAGCTGTTAACTGGTAAAGTGAACAACATTCCTAGATGACGGTTGGATGGTAATTGTGTCGTCTGTCGGAGGTGATTCTGTCTTGCTCTGGCTTTGTTTTAAGTGTAAAAGGTTGTTTGTGTCCACTTTTTTCGTTGCATGACCATTTATAAGAGTATGAACAAGTGACAACATGTGTCGATAGAAAATTGTCGTGGCATTGTGATTGGACGTCTTAAAAAGTAATGATCTAGGCTGATTAATTTGTCGTTAAGTGAGGCGACGTGTGTCAACACATGATAGTCAACGAACGATCACAAGATGTATTTGCAGAGAACTGTATGGTGGGGGGGTTCGTATGTCTGAGGGTCCGTATAGTGTAGGTCCGCCACGGACCTCATAGTGAGACTTCGCATGGTGGTAACAAAAGCTATGTTAAAAGGGATGTCCTCATAGTGATCAAATTTTACAATACCTAATTTGAATCAATCGATTAATGGGTCGAACGAGCGATTATACATAAAAACGTCATTACATCTATGGTAATTGCATGAACCGGTTTAAATGAAATTGGATTTTGTTTTTCAACTACCAAGTAGGGAAATGGGCAGAAGGTACCACAAGCCATTAAAGATGGGAGTAATTACAAGGCCACCAATTGAAAGGGGGTAGGAAGGAAGGGGTTAAAGAAGCATGTGAGTAATTAATATTTGAGCCGATGACCGTACGGTGTGTGTTATGTAGTAAATATTTAGCCTTACGTACATGGGTAATGATGCCAAAAGTCACTGGCATCCAGCATATTAGGGATGGTAATGGATTTTAACCCGACTCGAATTTATAGATCCATTTTATAAGGTATAGATCTTAAAATTTTAGACTCGATAAATTTGAGTCAAATCTGAATCCTCAAATTAAAATACGGATTTAGGTCTCATCCTGACACTAAAATTCAGTTCTGGACTCGTTTACCCGTTTATAGAAAACCCACCTTTAGTTTAAAAAAAAAATATATATATATATATATATATGACATAATATGTTTTAAAAATATATAAATATTTTATAGAGGGAGAAGACATAAAAATTAGTGATGAAGACTAGTACTCTAAGGAAGTAGAAGTGTGGTACTCGGCTTGCGACAATAGAATGTTTCATTATCTACATTTTTTAATGTTTGTGTTATTCAAAAGATATTTGTGTAATTGTGTTGAGTTTTTTTGAGACTTTAGTTTATCGTTTTTTATTATGTTACTAGTTGTATTGAAATTAATCTCTCATTCATTAGAGATGTGATGTGAAATTAGTCAATGACAACTTTATTACGTTAAAAAATAGATCGAATGGTCGTTTTTTAACATACCCGTTTTGGACCCGAATCCGTGAGATTCATTGGATCTAGATCTAGGTCCCAATTTTCTAGACCGCGAATTTGGGGCGGGTCTGGATCCGGGATGTGAAAATGGGTCTAGATCTGGGTACAATTGGATCCGATCCAGATCCGGCCCATTGCCATCCCTACAGCATACCCTTACAGCTATGGATAAATTTATTTATTTTTTATATAATACATGTTCATTTTATGGTTCATGATCGAGATTCATGACTCTCTTTTACAATGTCGTCTTTAAGGTTTGAATTTGAATCCTCTCCATGGGAGTGCAGTGTGTCTTGTCATTGCACCCGACACTTGTTGATGGGTAAATTTAATTTTTTTATTAAATAGAGAAATATTACATTCTCATACCGAGATTAAAACTTATACAAAATGCGACAATATAAACATTTTTATCCACTGAACTAATTAGTGAAACCCTGAATAAATTTAAAGTTAATCCACTTATTTCGTGTAATCATTTTAAAAATAAAAATTTAAAGATTGAATCTTAATTTCATAATTGTGTATTCATAAAATTAAATCACAAATTTTTATACGGAATAGGATTTGTAGCATCCTAAGTTTCATTATATATCTATATCTATATCTATATCTACAAATATAAATATAAATATAAATATAAATATAAATATAAATATAAATATGACATCTTCAGCATAATCTATGGTGACTTGTAGGCTTAGCTGCAACTGTACTTTCTTCTTCTATTAGAGCTGGTTTTGTGGGGAGTTTAAATTAAGATAGTTTAATTTGAAGTTAAAAGAGGTTAAGTTTTAAAACTTGTTCAAACTATGATTAAAAATAAATTTGTTCAAGCAACCTAACATATTAGATTTTTTATAATATTTTAGGTTACTATTTTACAATAAGTTTCGAAACTTGTTAAAAAATTACCAACTTAAAATGTTATAAAAAAAATTTCGAAACTTGTCAAAAATCAACTTAAAATGTCATAAAAAATTTTAATATTTTAGATTTTTGGACAAGTTTCAAAATTTGTCGTTTTTAGTCGTACTCTAGACCTGCCGCACCCCAAACTCGCCCGATTTAGACCCACGTTGATTAATTCGGATCAAGTATTATAAAAATTCATTATGAAAGCGACCCTCACAATTCAATTGCTCCATTCACAACACTATAATTGAAACCCTTAATCTTACTTTAAATGATTTAATGTCTCGTCCTACTAGATCAACTGGTGGTCGATAACTTTAAGTTTTAATTCAGATAGTTCACAAAATTATTCGTGAAAGATAATCTTAATTTAAATTCGATAGGTTTCTCTTGTTAGTAGATGTTATTTGGCCTACACAAATAAACTTTTGAATTATTTGATTAACTTATTAATGTAGGAGTTATAATTTAATTCAATCCTACTCCAATTATGAAATGATTATGAGCTTGTTAGGTCTAATAATCTAAAAACTTGAATTAAATGTCTTTTTATCCAATGTTTGAATAAAGTTTATTTTTTACCATTGTTTAGAGCATATTTAGCAAAGCTTGAGCTGCAAAAAGGGTAGGGGTGTTAAATGCAAACTTAAGCAATTAGGTTTAGATTCAATTATAACATCTTTTATTAATATCTATTGATATTAATGTATTGATGTAGATAATAGCATTATTGATGAATTAACTATTCTAATTTATCGAACTCAACAAGTATTCTAGTAAAAAAACAGATGATGTTCATCTTAGGATTCACAGGTTCAAATCGCTTTGTCTACAAGGTGTATGCACGTTGTCAAAGGGTTAAGAATATTTATAAACAAATACTACCTTATAATCGTTTTTAGACCATTAAAAAAAACTATTCTAATTTACCTCTAGGGATTGTAATGGGCCGAAACAAGACCGGGGATTGTTTCATATATATATGTCTCAAGTTTGTATGGGTGTTAAAAATATTTTTATCTATAGATGGTGATTATATCTACACCACTTCGTTCAGTAAATTTAATTAATTAAGTCATTTGATTAATATTAATTGTTGAATCCAACGAATTTTTTACACCGATTGATACAATGCGTTGTGTCACAATGTCGTCACTTGACATTTTTAAAAAATATTTTATTTACATATTTCTTTAAATTTCCTAAAACTTCTTAAAGAGTTGTAAATATTATTAAAAAAGTTCTTTTTGTTAAATTATCAATGTTATATGATAGAACTATAGTGTATCACGTTGCAGTAATATTTAAAGAAAAAAACTGTCAAAATTTAATGGTCAATATTGGTCAAAGGGTTTAATTAATTAAATTTATTTGTTCAAATATTTAATTGAGTGCAAAAAAATTAAGGACTTAGTTACTTTTTGTTCGAAGGCTTATTAAACCCTTAAGCCTAAATATAATTTATATGTTGTCGTTGCAACAATAACATTATTAATCTAATAATTTAGAAGATTAATTATAACATAGGAAAATATTCTATGTACTAGTGGTGGAAAAATTATTTTCCACAAGTGCCTAGTTTTTACGATTTAGAGGTTAGTGTTTATGGATAGTATTATAGTGTTTGTGGTTAGATTTAAGGTTTGAGGATATATTTTGTGGTTTAAAGTTTAGAATTTAGGAGTTCGAATTTAAGGCCCCTGAAATGAACATGTAGAAGCCCGCTCGTAGAAAAATAATTCACAAACGATGCATCAAATAATTACCCTTATAACATATATCATCTATTAAATATTGTAATAATTAACGATTTCATGCATGCATATTTTTTTTATCTTAACTTTTTTTTATAATCATCAATATCTAATCTTTTGGGTGACTAATCCAGATCGAGCACTGTAAAGGTTCATTATAAGGACGACCCTTCCAATCAATTTGCTCCATTCATGATGTTAGTATACGAACCATTGACCCTTGTCACGAGGCTAGGTTTTGACTCGCCAACCCGTGCGGCCTTAGTTGTCGATCTTAAGTCGATGACTAAGTAAGCCTTCGAATATCTAAGTTGAAGCCCTTAGAACCTGATGTTGCGAAAGCTTTGGAAAATGTTGGTGATGACTAGGCAAGATAAGATAAGAGAGACAAGGGATTTTCTAAGCAAAGAGCCTCGTTAAAAACTCCTCCTAAGCCTAGACGAGAAGAAAAAAATACTCGATGCCTTCTCTTATTAATAAGCAAAGAAAGAAGAAATGAAGCAAGTGTGGAATGTGGAATGTGTGGAGTGATTACAAAGGGTGGAGGAAGGCTCTATTTATAGCATTGCCCCCCTCGATCTAATGGCTACGAATGACTCGATCCAATGGCTATGGATGAGTCTTACAAAGAGAATCTCCTATACATGGCAACTATATCATCCTATTACAAGGTTGCGTAAGATATGTACCCAATGACATCATGACTTTGGTGGCATTGGCTTGTTTCCTCGATTGTGGCTTCAAGAAAGGAAGCTTTCCTCGAATAGTCTCCATGTATGATATCTTTCCATGAATGTTGGTCAAAAGATGTCACATTGGCTTGGGTCTTGGATACTTGGGCGGATTGGGCTTGGCATGGCCCGATTCTTGTGTCCAAACCCTCTCTTTAGCATGTTGGGTGCTAAGTCGAGCCCTAGGGGTATGGGCAACTCGGATGGGTTTCCCCTAGGCCCCTCGGTGTGCACATCGGATGCAGACTCGGCCTCCTTGGCGTGCACGTCGGGTGCGGGCTCGGGCTCCATGGCTTGGGCAGCGTGAAGGGTGCATGGCAAGGCCCCCTCGGGTGCATGTAATGGGCTCCATCGGGTCCAAGTCTCTTAGGCAACACATGGGTTTTTGGCAAGGCCCCATGGTGCGTTGGAAGTGGCTCAGCTCGATTCTCTTAGGCGCGGACACCACCAATGGCGTTGTGCATGGCCCCTTGGCGTGTGGTGTTGGCAACAACTCGGGTCCGTCGGTCGGGTGAGGGACGTGGTGCGCCAGGGTCAGCACCTATGGGTGCGGCTGGCTCGGTCGCGAAAAGTGGGTCTGTGACATTCTCCCCCACCGAATCTATCGACGCCCTCGTCGATAGGCATTGAAGAGTCTCGGTCCTCTCATCCTCGAACGGCCTCGGCTCTTCGTCATGTTCCCATTTGGCTAAGGGAACTCTCGTGCAAAGTTCAAGGATTTCATGCCTTGGTTCTCGGTCCGTCTCGTCCTCGAACGGTTGCCACTACTTGGCAAGTTCTCGATCCGTCTTGTTCTCGAACGGTTGCCACTCATTGGCAAGTTTATGATCACCCTCGGCTTTGGGATGATCCGTCCAAAGTGCAAGGCCTTTGTGCCTTGACGATTGGCCCGTCTCGACGGTTGGTGCCTCCTTCTCATAGGAGACACTCGCCTTGCTTTTTGCTTGGCTCGGTCCACTCCATGTGTGGATCATCTTGCACCATTCTTTGTACAACGGCTCGGGTATGCAAGCAACATCCACTCGCCTTTCCGGTGACAACTCCACCTTGTAGGCTATCTCGCCTACTTGCTCCTTGGCTCGACTCGGTCTCTCGCTCGATCTCATCGGTGGCCTGTGGACAAAACCAGAGCAAGTTAGACTTAAATTATCATAAAAACATGGCTTGCTTACCTTGGACACGAAGTCCTTGTCGGGTGGCTTCACTATGCCTTGTCGATACTCAAGGCAAGTGATGATGGCGGGGTCGTGGAATGGTTCCACATTGGTGCTCTCTAGCACTTGTCCCTCGGCTTGGATGAAGGTGGGAGTCTCTCGGATTGTTCCAACCATCCTATCACTCGATTCCTTGCTTGGCCTCACAAGCAACCCGTGGACAAAATCATAACAAGTTAGACCCAAATTTTGAAAAATTGGATCACTTACCTCGGACACAAGGTCCTTGTTGGTTGACTTCACTATGCCTTGTCGATACTCAAGGCAAGTGATGGTGGCGGGGTCGTGGTATAGGCCTCCTTTGGTGCTCTCTAGCACTCGTCCCTCGGCATGGATGAAGGTTGTATATTCTCGGCTTGCTCTATCCACTTCGTCACTCGGTTCCTTATTATCCTTCTCGCATGGTTCGACTAGGATAGCTACTCGCCCCATATCCCGGTTTGGATCTTCGCTCAAACTTGTAGGCATCCTACAAAAATCCAAATGACCATGGGTTAGAATGGATTCTTTAAATAAAGAATCACTTACCTCGGACTCAAGGTCCTTGTTGGCTCGATCCACTTTGCCTTGTCGATACCCAAGGCAAGTGTTGTTGGCATGGATTGGCCTCTCGTCAATGGGCTTGGGCATCATGGTGCTTTGACTCGGTTCCATGGAATTTGACCACTCGTCAAACTCGACTTGCAACTCTTCGTAGAAAATTGCTAGCTCTTCTTCATCGACAACTTGATCCGCTTCGGATGGGTACTCCATCTCACGAACCGCTTCGCTCTTTGGTGTCTTTGGCAACTCCAAAGACCCCTCATTCTCGATCGCATGGTCCACCTCACTCATTGGCAGACAAGTAGCATGCCCCACCTTGTACCCTCGGCTTAAGGCATTGGCTACCTTATTCGACAAACTTGGGTTGCACTTCCAAGTAAAGTCGAACCTTGCAAGAATTTCTCGCCAACAAACCTGCTGAAGAGTCAACACTCCTTGGGTTAGAAAATAATTTTTTAATTCACTATTGGTATAGATGGCAAACCTCGGCCCCATTAATTGTTGTCTCCAAACGTGCAAGCAAAACGCAACTGCCATCATCTCTTTATCAGAATTCGAGAGCCTCTTCTCGGGCTCGAATTCGAGCTCACGGATTTCATGTGCAATCGAAACTCCTTTCTCCAAGAGAATTATTTCGATGGTGTCGGCACTTGCGAAGGTATGGACTTCGAATGCCTTCCCGTCCTTGAACTCATTAAGGACTTGTCTTGTTGTCTTGGAAACTTCAATGGACTCTTTCGTGGCCTCATCGTCATTGGATGTCTCAGACTCAAGCACTCCTTCGTGGATGCTTGGTGATGCCTCGGTCTTGTCTTCCTCATCGTAGCTCAACGACTCAACGTCTTGTTGGTGTGGATCTGCAACACACTTTTCCTCGTTTTCTGACAAGACAAGCGCATCAATTTGTTCCAAACAAGATAAACCAATAACGATTTCATATACATCAAGAAATTCGCAAGATAATACCTTGATGTTTGTTATGCCTCGAAAATCGCCAATTTGATGGTAAACATCCCTTGCGATTCCCACAACTGGCTCGTCTTTGAAGTTGACTGTCTCAACTTGTTCTTTTACCTTTTCAACCTGAAGGTTTAACCACTCAGCAACTCGCTCAGATACAAGCATCACAGATGCACTTGGATCTAGTAGTGCACTTATTGTTGCATCGGGAAACACTATGTCTACAAACATAGGCTCCCCTTCCTCATAGTCGCTCTCGACTTCACTTGAACCCAAAAATGACCCATGCTCGATCTCATCTGCCCCACCGTCTCCATGGAAAGCAGAAAGCACGTCACTTGTTGACTCGTCATCGTCGCTAGAATACTCCACGTAACCGGGCTTCTCCCACGGTTTTGTGGACTCGTTGCCCCTTGGCAACCTTTCCTTCATCAAGACTTCACTTTTGAAGTTTGACGCCCCAACCACCATACTCACTAGTGATTCCTCGAACAAGGAAGCAAGCTTTGGTGCAAAAAAAATTTATATTCTACATAAAATATTTTTGTTCTTGCACACTGTAATTGTGATCAAATCTAACAGAAAATTACAACGATGTATAATTAATTATTGTATAATTTTAAAAATAGTGAAAAATGATTTTATTTATTTTATTTTCAAGCAAACACGTCAAATAAAAAATATTTTTATTTTTTTTGAAAAAAATGATATGCTCATCTAGTCGTCTATTCATAAATGGCAACCCCATTAGCCCCACGTCTCTATGTATTACAGTTTGGGTCATGCAAGTAACTCTCCCCCACGCCCCCAATTAAGGCTATAAATAAATAATGCAATAAAAACACTGTGACATTTATTATTTGAAAAATATTTTAATTGTATATCAATTTTAGATTGAAAGGTATAGTTTAGAGTTTAATGTTTAAAAATTTATATTTTAGAGTTTAAAATTTAAAATTTAGGTCTAAAATTTAGTGTTTGGATATTAGAATTTATAGTTTAGGATTAGGGATTTAAATTTTTTATTTTATAGTTTATAGTTTAAATAAATTTTAGATAATGTAAAAAATATTTTACAAAGTTGTATAAAAAACATGTTTCATTTAGGGTTTATGATGTATGATTTGTATTTTAAGGGTGTTATTTAAAGTTTAAGATTTAGGGCATGTCTTAATATTTAAAGATTGTTTATGGAATTAAAGTAGTTCAATGACAATGTGTGAAATACTAACGTCTTTTTAATAGTTTTAAGGTGATTAAAAGATAGTATTTGTTTATATTTTTTAATACATTGATAAACCACACATACATTACAGATAAAAATTACTCGAATCCGGTCTCTTACGATAAACATCATCCTCTTTTTACTGGGATCACTCATTGAATTCAAATATGAACTCATTATTATTATATTTTCATGAAACACTTTTTTAATGTAAAAAGTTGATGCTTTATAAATGTAATAAATTGAACAATTAATGGAAGAAGTAGTTAGGTACACTTTAGAATTGTTTTTTAAAAATGAAAATTAAAAGATTTTTCATTAATTAGGTTGGGTATGGATTATTACATTCAAACCCTCTCAGTGTACTTTTGATGTGATATATTCAATGTCTTTATTTATGTCTCTTACGCTTAAAATTAGGTTTAGGATTATAAGTTTGAGTTTAAGAAATTTAAAGTATAGTGTATTTTTTAGAATTTAAAATTTAAAATTAGAGCTCAAAATTTAATTTTATAATATTTTTTAATATTGAGCATAAATAAAAACACCGAAAAAAGACATGATTTTTATCTCATTTGAAGAGCGAATTGCATGGCTCCCACTTCATACCAAGTCCACATAACCAAGAAACGCATCATGTGGTAGCCCTGAAAGCCAATCAAGGTACAATATATATATATATATATATATATATATATATATTATTTTAAATTTTAATTAATTTCATAATATTATATTTTTATAATTGTATTTTTGTGAAAGTGTTTCAGAAAATAATCGAATATTTCATGATCAGGGTGAAGTGAAAAATAAATTAATATCAAATCTCCATTCGACGATGATTATGAACTTGATCTTTCATTTTTTCGTTGTTTGTGTTGTATTTAAATTTAATCTGATTATAAACATTTTTTTATAAAATATCTTATATCTTTTTATAAAAATAATTTGCTCTATATGATTAGAAGTTTTTGAGATTTAAAAGAGCAAAGATATTCTTAAAGACAAGACACGATTTAGTACCATGATGTTTTATATTAAAAGACTTGTCTTAGCATCCATTTGAAAAGCTAGATTAACATTGTCCTAAAGATAAGGCAGTGATTTAATGTATATCATCGGAACGATGCTTGACTTTAAATTAAGTGCGAATTTATAAAATTTAAGGGAAACAAAATTAGATTTTCAATAATAAAATATAAAAATATTTAAAAATTTGTAAGTCGTACAAAATTTTTAATCATTCATATTTTAAAATATTATCACTTTAGTCTTTACTCTCCTCATGAATTGCTTGTTATTCTTCAAAAAAATATTATATTATTTCATGGTATAATAACAATTTAACAATAATTTGTTGTTACTTTATTATAAAGTATAGTTATTCAAATATTGATTTAATGGAATGAGTTTGCTTGCTTTGACAATATTAAAAAATTAAATAATAATTTTTTTTAATATAAAGAGTTTAGTTTATTAAATTGTTTTAAATGAGGACAATTAATAAAATGTCTAACTTTTAGAACCCGTAAAATGATCTAGTAGTAAAAAATTATATATTTTATTTAAGTGATTCGAGTTTGAAAATTTTAATTATTAACCTGTTCAAAAAGTAAAAAGAAAAGTGCATCCTCCGGTTAAGCAAAACACTGTTCTTTCTTCCCAGTTCCCACAATCCTCTCAATTATTATCATAAATTTTCTCTCACAATCTTAAAAGCCATTTGATTTCTTCATAAAAATTCTCCTTTTTCTCTCTCTTTTTCTCAGTCTCCAGTTAAACCCGGTCTATCCATCCAATCTTATTTATCTACCCATATTCGATCCCGGCTCTTTTGAACCAATTCTATTTGTGTAATCTCTTCTTTTAGGGTTTTGATTCAATCATAATTGTGTAATTCAAAGCAAAGATGACGACCACGAAGAAAAACATGTTACCTCCTGCTTTGGTTAACAATCTCCAGGAAGTTCTTCTCAGCAGAAAAGGAGGCAACTCCGGCAACGACAAAAAAGACGAGCCACGGAAATCTGAGGCTGTTGGTCATTCTACTGAGACATCTACTTCTGCTAGTGTTGAAAACGACAACTCGAAGCCTGCCGTTTTGGTTACCAATGGGGAAGGGATTGATTCCCTCGGCCTTGTTTATCTCGTTCAAGCTTTGGTCGGGTCTGGCCTCTACAATGTCCATGTTTGCGCCCCTCAATCGTGGGTTTCTTCATTTCTTTCCTTGAAATTTCGCAATTTTTGCTGATTTCTTCTTTGTTTTGGCTTAATTTTTGCATTTTCTCATTTGGGTCCTCTCGAAATTTTGATTTTTTTTCGCTTTATTACTGGAATAGGAAACTATGCAAACTTTATTTCATTTCATACTAACTCTTTTGTTTTGTGTGCCTCTTGATTCATATTTGGAAATGTCGGTTGTATCTAACTTTGCTTGTTCTGCTTTTTCTTTTTTAAATTTAGTAATTTGGATGTGTAGTCTGAATATATTTAATTTCTGCCTTTTTTGGCAATTGGATTTAGTAATTTGCTGTGATTTATTAGTTTCTGAATGGATTGCTTTAGGGACAAATCTGTTTCGGGTCATTCGGTGACTGTCCGAGAAACAATTACTGTTACTCCATCAGAAATTGAAGGTGCCACTGCTTATGGAGTTTCAGGTGTGATCGGATTTTGCATTTATGTTAATTCAATTTCCAGCCAAATTTGAAGTATCTCAGTTTTCTTTGAATTAGGATATGAAATCATATTGTTGTAGTGATCCAAATATAGTGTCAGAACCATCATTTATATGATGAAATTCGGCTTTAAGAATGAACACTTATGACCTTAATTTGTTACCTTTTTATTTTCAAATATGTTTGCAAACTTGTGTTTGTGTGGATTTAATGTTGGTTTGAGTTAATTTTGATAATAATCGGCGCCGACGGCGGTTCTCTGCTTTCAGGGACTACTGTGGATTGTGTATCCTTAGCGTTGTCTGGGGCATTGTTCTCATGGTCAAAGCCTCTGCTGGTCTGGCTTTCATCTTGTTGTCAATGACTTAAAGTGTCAATTTTTTTTTGAACATCGACTGACTACTATATTTTTCATAAAATATCCAGGTAATTAGTGGAGTTAACCGGGGATCAAGCTGTGGTCATCACATGTAAGTCATTGAACATGCTTGCACTATGGTACCATTTGCTTTCTTTATCAGACTACCACCCGCTTGATTGATTATTATAGAATGACGCGTTTAAGATTCTATTGGAATTTTCATCTTCCAACGAGCTTTGCATGGGTTCGTGCATGTGTTATTGTAGCTTTATCTTGTTATTTTACTATTAATCCTTTTTGGCTTGTATTTGAATGCTTAGTGTATTTGTAATGTGTAACATACCAGGTTTTACTCAAGTGTTGTTGCTGGAGCTAGAGAAGCATTAATTTGTGGTGTACCGTCTTTGTCGATATCACTGAACTGGTGACTTACAATCCTTGCTTATGGGGATCTAGTTTCTACTATTTTTCTTCTCACTTGATAATTGATTTTTTTCCAACTGCTGGATACTATCGCAGGAAGAGGGAAGAAAGCCAAGAAAGTGATTTTAAGGATGCAGTTGCTGTTTGTTTACCTTTAGTAACTGCAGCCATCAGAGACATCGAAAAGGGTGCTTTCCCCAAAAGTTGCTTTCTAAACATAGAAATTCCCACATCTCCTTCAACAAACAAGGTTTGTATTCCTTATTTTAGGGACATAAATAAATATGATTTTCATAGTGATGTTGTGATGTATATGGATGTCTATCATGTTTAAAACAGGATATAATACTGTTTTTGTTCTTTAACTTATGGTTATATGCTAAGTTGAATATGTGGGTATCATTGCTTCCTTGACATGCCCTCATAAAATGTTGTTTGTGTTAAAACTTTTTGAGGCAAATCACATTACATTACACCGAAGATTGTAGTTGATGTTGATGATAATTTTCTTATGGTGGGTGTTGAGACAGTTCTCTTTTTTAGACTGTCATGCTAATATTAGGAGAGGCAAAATTATACGGCTAATTGATATCATCTTTCCTCATTTCTTATAGGAATGAATCCGTTTCATTGATTCATATGCAGTTGTTCATTATAGCATGAATTTGTGTCAGAACTATAATAGAACTACTGATACCGAGCTAAAATTGTTAAGGCAATCTTGGAATTGTATGTATAATCGCCCTTCCAGAAGCTCTCTATCTCTTCCTTCAATTTCTTAGATTTAGAGACCAGAGTAATAGAGTATGGTTTACTTCAGGCCATACACTTTATATTCCAATTAGAAGTTTCCCTTGATGCAATTTACATTTTAAAAGATCTGCTGCTGATTGACTGGTTGAAAGTGTTTTGGAAAATGTGAAGCTTCAAGCGGAAAACATCCAAAATTCCAACTTTTGAATGGAATCCTTATTGTACTAGGAAAGCTTTAAATCACCTCAGGGAGGAAGTTTCCTCATTGTTGTTATATGTAATATAGAAAAGTACATTTACGCAATCCAAGTTCCCAACATTATATTTACTTGCAGTCTTGGGTTTTGGATGCAGTACCATATATTTAAATTCCAATTATGTCCAAATAGGCATATGACCTTATACACTATTTCCTTTGGATTTGAGCTTTCGAACAGTCTTAAGTCTTAACATTACTTATGCATGAATTATGCTAGTTGGAACTTGTGCTTAGTTGACTTCATAAAATATTCGAGATGGATGCTGCTTCATAGTTCATACAGTCAATATTCTCTTTTGTCGTAGTTTATGAACTTATTACGATCTTTATATTGCTAACATTTACCTGCTTTTTTGTTCTGATGGGATCACTCTTACCTGATGACTGCATCAACCAATTCTTTAGTCATCTTCCCCCATCCACACACGCACAAAAGTTTAGTATTTGTTTGACCTTTTAGTTTGATGCAAGTAACACTTTTTATTGGATATTTGGATAAAATCTGTCTAGCATGAAATCCCTTTTTTTGCTTCAAGCACAATCTATGATTTCCGTTCATCAGCTGCATGCTCCCTTCCCCTCCATCTTTTAGGTATCAATATTTTTTTTCCATCTTTTCGGTGTATGCATTCAAAAGAGGGTCAATGTGCCTATATCCTCCTGGAATGGTTATGTTTTGAATTTCTTGATGTTAGAAAACAATATGCACCACTATATTTGTTTCTCCTTAGTTTGTGACTGTCTGGTTTCATTCTTCATATATTATTTGCGTATTCGTTCATGTGGCAGGGTTTTAAATTGACCAAGCAAAGTATGTGGAGATCTGCACCAAATTGGCTTGCTGTTTCAGCTAATCGGCATCCTTCTTCTGCTGCTCATTTCATGTCTAATCAACAAAGCCTCGGGCTTCAACTTGCACAGCTTAGCCGAGATGCATCTGCTGCTGTAAGTTAATTTTTCCTGTTATTTTGCATCATTTCTCTATACTAATCTCTCTGTATGGTATCTGTCACTATTCACTCACAATAATGCATGCATATTTTCTTTAGGGTGCTGCTCGCCGTATTACCACACAAAGGCAGAATGTGGAGGTAGAGTCAGTCGGGGCTGTTAAATCTGATAATAAAGTGACAAAGTACTTTCGGCTGGAGGTATGTAAAATTCCAACCTAGAATCTACAATTCTTTATTTCGATAAAAACCAAAATTATTGCTCTCATAGTTGTGTAGCTGAGAAGTAGAAATCCTTTATTAACTTCTTTTCTAAATATTTTCTGATTTCAGTGAAATATTTGAACATTGCCATAAAATGAGGTTGCGTATGCATCTAAAAAGCTTAAAAGCTATGCTTAACTATTTCATCAATATTTCCCCCTATCCTTAAACACCTTTTTTCAATGCTGCTCCTAATATTATATTTTTCTTGAAGGATTTGTTTCCAACATTTGTTTCCGTGTAGCCGTATATGTGTATGGGGATGTGACCTTCAAAATGTATTGAAAAACGTACAAAAAATTGAACATACATACCCATGTCGGACACATTGATATTAAATACTCACAACCACCGAGTAAAATAGCTTATTTTTTGTTACAGTTAACTATAATTGATGGTATTATATATGTATTTTGCAGTTTATAAACAAAGAACAAGAAGATGCAGATGAGGATTTGGATTTCAAGGCCCTTGACAGCGGATTTGTAAGTTAAAAACCCTATTGTTTTACCGAAAGTCGAAGGATTGATTTTCGTTTCCGAGGGTCATGAAGTCGACCTATACAAATACTAAATGATTCCTATAAGGGTCTAATTCGTTTCTTTCATTTTTTCCCTTCGCTTGAAATTATAAAATCACAGGTTGCAGTAACTCCCATATCGCTTTGTCCACAAAACGAGTCAGACATTCAAACCGCCGCATCGGATTGGATCTCCGGTGTGCTCAAGGCAGCAGAGCAATAGAACCTTGGGGGGAGAAGGAGAACAAAGAAATTCTTAGAAGTCTATCAAATTTGTATACAACTGCAGGGAGGCATTACAATTTAGTCATCAATCAAATATGTGCTTCTATTATTTTCTCTTTTCATGCTTTTTCTTTTTGTTGTATTTTCCCTCATTTTTCAAGGGGTTTTGAAATATCATCAATCTGGGTGTTTGTCTGTCTGTGTTCTAGCTGTTTGTTAATACAAGGAAATGGCTTGGTCTAAATTATATATATTGACCTTGCACTTTCCACAAATTGTTGTTGTGGTCTGTTTTCATGTAATTTCGTCTGATTTCTCAGATGGTGTTTGAAGTGCTAGTCCTAAGGGAATATTGTTGTTTCTTGACGGAAGATGTCTCGAATTCGATACCATTGTGATGCATATTCAGACATGAAGGCGGAGTAATTAAAGTATTCATGTCTGACATTCATACGTCGAACCTTATTCGAAGTAACATAGTACGAGTAACATAATCGAAGTAAACCTTTATTCGAATTCGAATATCTAATCGTAAATCGAATATAAATTTACATATATTATAAACTGAAAGACATAATATCAAATTATTTACTGCCAAGACCAACAGGCAGTAGTAACAAAGGCTTTAAAGGCCATATTTTTTGGGGCCCCACTAGCTGTGTGGAACTTCCACTTTACTACCTCTGCCATGGATGACATCCATCAAGGTTTCAGTCCCGCTTTTAAGATTTCCTAAAATAATGTCAACCTTGTACGTTATTTTTTTTTTAAAATTTTTCAACTAATAAATATTAAGTTGTTTTTTTATAAAAAATAATAATTCATATACAGCATTAAATAAAATATATGTTACCTTCTACTCTTGAATCTCTGTAGGTATTCTACTCTATCAAAATGGTAATGAGACAACTGTACTTAAACGTGTGTTCGAAGAAGCGTCTATCGAACTAAAACTCCGACGATAACCGGAAAAAATATTATCTAAACTAACTATAATCACTTAAACCCCTAAATGAAACAAGTAAATGTATATAAAGAAGTGTCAATGGCCACAGCCTAGAAAACTTGGAAGGGAATGGACCTTAATAAGTTGATATAATTACTAGTTACTATATATGTTATAGTCTGCACATTGATCTTCAGAATTCTCAGCAATCCCTAAAAAACAAAATCAGCCACATAAAAATGTATAAATATGAACTATTCCCCCATTGTTTTAATGTCCCCTCCACCTACAGATTATGCTAGAAAGAGAAAGCTAACACTATATATATATATACACATATATATATATATGTATATATCTAGAGAGAGAGAGAGAGAGCTGGTATAGGAGAAATATGTGAAATTAATAACCTACATATTTATTTATGGAACATGGTCAAGGTAGCATTATCCTCACTGAATATCTGAATTAGTAACATTTAGGTTTTGATTTTCTCTCATATATTGGATCCTGCACTTTACATACATATATATATATATATGTATATATCTTATGCATACATATATAATATCAAGAAAATAATTGTTTTTATAGAGAACATACCTAGCTAAATCCACTCCAAATCATACCATAAGACACTGATGAATCTGCCACGACTAAGGCTCCCAGCTGGTCGAAGGAAGATTAGGGTTTGTCAAATACTGCCCGGCGGCACCGGATAACGACGATGACGATGAAGACGAAGGCATCGATGTGATGATGGTATCGATATTGTACTCCATCTGGCTTGTAGCCACCTGCATCTCATGTGCATAGTTCGAACCGGCACCACCAGGCATCGGGAAACAAGACGAGAGTCTCGAGACGAGTGGGTCGATGTTGTTCTCCAACGAAACCGATGTGTGTGGGATGTTGCAGATCATGTTCCCTTCGAGGATTTCACAGAGTTTTGGCACTGTCGGAGAAGCAGCCATTAAGGGGTTGTCGTAGCCATTGGTCGGATTCATAAACTTGTCGCTAACAAATACGTCATCTTGATTTCGATGATCGTCGAGGCTGTGTTGAGTTGCAAAGGGCAATGTCCACGACGGGTCGAAGCAAGGCACGTTCGGCGGCGGTGGGAGGAGCATAGGGTTCAACGGGAAATGATGGTGAACCAAATCGACATTAAAGCTACTCGAGTTCGACTTGAAATCCACCTGGTGATGAGCCAAACTTTGTAGCAGTGGAACCGTGGGGGAAGAAAGATAAAGCTGGTCTTGCTGAGCACTGAGAATCAAATTAGGGTTTCCATTCAGAGAGATAAAACCGGCAGCCGCTTCCTCCGAAGGGTTTGAATTATGAACATCGGCGGCAAAAGTGGCCAACGCCGGTACATGTTCATGGGAGATAAGCTTTTTCTTGATACTCGAATTCCAAAAGTTCTTCACTTCATTATCTGTTCTTCCTGGTAAATGCTTTGCTATTTGTGCCCATCTGTCCAAAACGATGATCCATAAATAGTGAAAAATAATCAAAACTCTACATATATATATATGTATGTATGTATGTATGTATGTATGTATGTATGTATGTATGTATGTATAATGGATGAAAATGAAGAACCTGTTGCCTAGAATGCTATGGAGTTCAATGATGAGAGCTGCTTCCTGTGGAGAGAAACTCCCACGTTTTAAATCAGGTCTGAGATAATTTATCCATCTTAATCTGCAACTTTTCCCACATCTTTGCAGGCCTGTATCAATCAGATCAAAAAAACACAAAAAAGGAACAAGAACAAGGAATCAAATGTAGTGGTTGGTATTTGAAGTTATATAATCTGCAAAAAACAGAAAAGGGTTTGAAAAATCTAGTACAATTTGGATCATAAAATAACAAAAAAGGGTACAAAACCTGCAAGTTTAGGCACTGAGCTCCAGCAGCCATGGCCATATGTTGTAATGTAGTTGATGAGTTTCTCATCTTCTTCAGGTGACCATAGTCCTCTCTTCACCTTCTGCTTGTTACAGCATGAATGGTGACCCATTTCTTTTTCTTCAAAATGTGAGGAGAAATCTTGAACCAGATGGGAGTTTGGTTTCAGGAATCAGTACTGTGAATTTAATGTAGGGGACTGTACCAATGGTGGCCCGGTTAGGGTTTGTGGCAAGGGGCTAAAATCTGCAGTGTCAACCTGTGGGAATTGTATGGCTTATAATGGGATCTCCTTGCCTAAGTGAGTAAAACTCGACTCGATTCGAAAAATTGACCTTTTTCAAGGTCAAAAAATTATACTCGTCTTTATTTGACTTGAAAATTTTCAAATAAAATTTTAGTTATAAAATAAAAATTTGAATAACTTAATATATATAGGCAGAATTGATGGACTCGAACTTAAAAATTGATCCACTAATTACTAAAAGTTTCAAGTTATACAAATATATATATATGTGTATTGTATATAGTTACAAAAAATCGTTTAAATTAGAACTAATTAGTATCATAATGTTATAAATGTTTACAATTAAATTTGAACATAAACTCGAACAACTTGACTCGATAAAATTTCAACTAAAGTTTGAGTTATAAATAAGACTCATCAATTCAACGAACTCAAATTTTTTTACTCGGTTCCAATGTTTATCCCTACCATTGTCTTTGCATTGATGGGGCTAACTAAGTACACGTGGCACACATGCAGTGTTGTGGGACCCATTTGTTTTGCTGCAAGGTCCCACTTTGGACTCATCGACTTAATGGTGTGCAACAAAGCTTATATGCATACATATACATTTGGGTGATGAAAAATATTCTGACTTCTGATCTGACCTTTTGAGAGTTTGCAAATGCAATGGTGTTTTACTGATGAGAATGAGGTCAGCTGATCTGACGGTTGTGATTGTGTTGATGTTTTTGTTTTTTGATGTGATCTTGTTTGTGGGTCACCATTGGATCAGTGAAACAGTAAGCAGGCAACTGTCCCACCATGGATGCTTACTTATTCTCTGCTAAAACTGGATTTTAACTGTTGGAAGAATAGTGAGTATCATTTTCATATATATATATATATTCAAGTTATTATCACCATTTTACCTTTTCTTTTGTTCCTGTGAGGAACATTTTGCTCTTAGAAAATTTATGAGTTGCTTTGCATGTAATCAAGTACATAAAAGGCCCTTTTCCTTTTTTTCAGAATTAAAGTCATGCAATGTTGGAAAATGTTGTTGTTTATGATAATTGGAATTTGATTTATTAGTTAATTAATTTAGATTGAGTACTGTACAAATTTATTATGAAGGTAATATTTTTTATATTTGTTTATTCACAACTAAGAACATAATTAAGATTAAAAATTGGGGGCAAAACATAAATGTCTAAAAAATGAGAGATAAATTCATCATTAATCTATTTTTAATATATATGTGTGTAAATAAAAGGGTTAAAAAAATTGTACCTTTGGGGGCAGGATCCCCTCCCACCATATAAAGGGCTTGGTTCCTGTTTACAACATTAGGATTTAAACTCTTTGAAGGAGAAATTATATTATGATCACCCTTCTCACTACATCATCTATGATCTTAACCAATAAAAACCACAAACTTCATTAATTTTTTTCCATGTCATCTTTTACCAGGTAAATCTTCACTTGATAAAAGTTGTTTTTAGATTTTACTTACAGTAAATATGAGTGAAGATTCGTTTGATAAAAAAATAACATGAAAAAATTAATAAAATGAGTATTTTTTATTAGTTGAAATTAAGGATGACATGATGAAAACTTATAATATAAATTCTCTTTACTTAAAGTACTTAACATTTTATCTATTTAACCAAATGATAGTTAATTTTTAATGATGTGTTTTAATATAATATATGATGCAAGGAAGCTTGCTTCATATTGAAATCTCAATGCTTTTAGAGTCATGAATTTATAATAATAAAAAGAGTACTTTTCACTTTTACTTAATAATTAATATATTAATTTAAAGAATTGTTAATCAATAATGTATTACTTTCACTAATTTTTAAAATGAGTTTTTAACCAATAATTAGTTAGTCCAATGAGATGAGACGTTAGATCTCTTAAGTAATAAGAATAATTTTAGTCATTTATTTACCCTCTTTTACGACTAATAAAATGTGTAAAATTAAATAATTTTTTCATAGTACGATTGGATCCTAACTTTCTTTTAATAAAATTCTAACCTTTTTTAAAAATTTAAAAATGTATAATTGATAGCCATTTATAAATAATATGACATACATTTATAAGTAATTAGCGCCTCTTAAATACCGTTTAAAAAATAACGATACCCCTTAAATAAATTTCTAACTCTGTCCCTGCAATTAAGAACAACTAAAACTTGATGAATTTGTAATTATTCTTGAATCTTGAGGTACATTTTTGACATATGGTATAATTTGAGCAGAAATTTCATAATCGCTTTCAATTTAATGGACTAGAGCCTAATTAATTACCATTGAACTGAAAAAAAAAATCAATGCAAATATTTTTTTCCAACTTTTTTATTTTTTTGGAATGGACCGGATTGGATGGCCATATTATTTCTTTGGACAAGAGTGGCCAACCCTACCATGGAAAATGTAAACATATATTAAAGCAGATTCTTAAATCAAAGTTTACTTTTGAACTAAATTATTAATTTTATTAGTGGGTCATGAAAAACATATTTTTTTTATTAAATAATGAAGTGTTAAATTCTCATATTAAAATTTAAATTCATACATAATAGAATAATATGAATATCCTTAATCACTAGGTCAATTAGTAAATTTCCATAAAAATTATATTATATATTAAAACAAATTCTTAGATAAAGTCGGTATTTTTCATATTTTATCGTAATCTTTGTTATGTTCTCTCTCATCTTCTCTACTTTCTCTTTGTTATCTTTCTAATTTTTTTGTTTTTGTATATTTTGAGTTTTTGTGTTATTTTATTTAATAAGTCATGTTCTTTTCTAATAAAAATGTGGGTGTTTTTTTTCTGCTCTTATAACATGTTTTTCTTTCTTTTTTGAGTTGGATTTGATATTGTCTCTAGAATTGATATTTATTTAGATTATCTTGTTGATCTATCCTTAAATCAGACCTTCGAGTTGTTTCTCTTATATTGATAATTGTTCGCAATCACCCCAGATATATCACACATGAATTGTGATAAATTCAGTTATCAGCACGCACTATGTCCACTTTATATTGTTGTTGATGCTTATCCTTCACTACGAGCAGTGGTGTTTGTTCATATATTTTATTTTCCTAGTTGTTTGGTTGGATTTTTAACCCATTTCATGTATAAACAACGTGTTCTTCGATAATTTTGAAAGAAATGATTGATTAATGTGACTAGTCAATAAAATTAATTATTTTTCTTAGCTAAAAAACTATATTACATAATATTATCTTTAGAGAGGCTATAAAAATATTTATTAGTTGGCCGATTAAGGAGATATTTATTATTTCAAACATAGGACCATTGGAGAATATTAAATTATATCATGAAGAAAATCTTCGAAGCTTAACTTAGTTGACAAGGGAAATGATTTTTTTTTTGTTAGAAAGATCAAATAATTTTTTAACAATAAAAAATCAAATCTTAAATGTATAAGAACATACAAACAACGTGTTCTTAGCCTTAAGGGGGCTAAGGATTGAGAAATTATTATATGTACAGACTTAGGGTCAAATTGTCGAAATTTGAAACTGGCATGAATTTAAAGAGTGTTTAATTTAAAAATTGGGAATTAAAATTTGAAACTGGCATGAATTTAAAGAGTGTTTAAGAAGAATGTTGATTTTTTTTTTGTTATTTTTCTTTCATTCACTTATTTATATAATTTTTTTACAAGGAGATATTAGGAATACTAGTTAATGAGAATAAAGACAAAGGCTAAATGATAATTGCAACAAGAAATTGATTACATTGTATATCTTTTGCAAGTAAAATCCAAGTTCTTGGAAACAATAAGTTATAAAATTTGAATAAAATTAAAATGCTTCGGAGATTAGTGTTATAAAATTTTATGTTCAAATAATTTAAATTGAGTAATTAAATTTTAGGATGATCAAAATTGGATTAAAAATATTGAATAACGAAAAGCAGCAATAAGTTATTGTTGAATTGACATTATCATAAAACTGCAATAATGTGATTTGTATTATTTAGATACTCTTTTTGTCGCACGAAAATTTTTTTATTAATTTTTTTTGTTATTTTTTTAACTTTGATGCATAATTATGTAAAATTTATTATTGATAAAATATAAAAAAAATATTTCAATAGTTTTCAAATATATATTTTATAAAATTTAATTATTTAAAATATTTAATATAAATATAGTCAAAGTTTAAAAATTTTAACTTTTTAAAATGTCAACAAAGGACAATCTTCGTGGGGCGGAGGAAGTATTAGTTTTTTGAAGTGTTTAAATATTGTCTTTTAAACATTTACTCGTTGAGTAACTAAAGACAAAGTTTATACATGCGTGTCGTTGTCATCGCTCGGCTCATGCTATCATCTGTCTTCGACACGTATATCGTGTGATTATTATTTTTTACAAAGTTCATATAATATTTTTTCTTTTGTTTTAGTATTTTTTCCCTTTTTCATTTTGGGCACATTATTTTCATTTTCTCTATTTTGGTCCTTTATCAAATGCATGCTCCGACAACATGTGAGACCTTAGGGACGTGGCCCCCCAAATTTTGGAAAATTAAAATTTAGTCCTTCAAATTTCCAAAAAAATTAGTTTGGACCCACAATATTATTAGAAATTCATATCAAGCTTCAATTTTTTTTTGAATATTCTTAATTAAATTTCTCTCATATTTTTAAAAGTTCACATTAAGCCTCTCAAATTTTCAAAAATTTTAGTTAGACCCCAATTTTTTTGAGAAAAAATGTAAATCAAACCCTTTAATTTTTTTTTTGTAAATTTTAGAGATTAAACCTCCACATTTTTCTTTGAGTTTTAAGTTGATCCCTCAAGCTCTTTCAGCAATTTCCGTCATTAGATATGTCGTTTGTCCAAAAGCACGACTGATTAGACACGTCTTTACTCTTACGTGATAGGAATAGATATTATTTTTGTAAATAATTTTCTATGATTGTCAATTTATTAAATAATTAAAAAAATTATAAAAATTCCAAGCCTGTAGATCATATGTGATTTATTTCTGTAACCAACTACAATATCTTGGAAAATTAAAATTTCGTTTTCCTCAAACATTTTTTTTCTTCTCAATCTACATCAATTGAGGCTAAAATAAAGTTTGTTATCTTTATTTAAAGATATTATATATATATATAAGTTAATTATCACGTTTATACTTTCTACTAAACCAGGGTGAGGCAATTGAAAAGATGAACGCTCTTTTGTCTTTCCTCCTTGGTAAAGTTCATCATGAAAAGAAAATGAAAAAGTAAATGTTATATATATATAATCAATGAATTTCATCTTTCAACTTTACGTAAACTGGGAATTTTAAAGTTAATTTGGTTTCTAAAATCGAAAAGTTTTTTTTATTAAGCAGAGATAATACTAATCGAAAAAGGTAAATATCAGAATTCGAATCAATACAAAATAGGACAGCATGAACATCCTTAATCGCTCGGTCAATTAGTTGATTTCGAACTGTTAATTTTTACTATGCATATAAATAGTGACGGAACTTTGAGTAAAAATTTTGAGGCCAACTTACAGTTTTTTAAAATTTTGGAGGCTTAAATTCAAAAGTTTTCAAAAAAAATGAAGGTTTAACTAAATTTTTTTAATATTTTTGAGGGATTTAACAAAAAAATTTAAAAATTAGAGATGGAATTTAATTAAAAGTATGCAAAATATTGAAGCTTAATTTGAATTTTTGAAAATTTTAAGGGGGTCAAATTAAAATTTTTAAAAAGTTAAGAGTAAAATTTGAATTTTTCAAAATTTTAGAGGCCATGGCCCCCCACCTGTCCTTAAAGATACGCCCCTGCATTAAAATGTTGAACTACTGATTTTTGACAATTTCTTATATAGATTGTTGAACTGTAATTTTTTTTCATGTCAACGATTTAATGGCAAATAATAAGGTTTCTCAATTGGATTAACTTTTCAATTTTTGTAACCTACGAGCAAATTTTGATAAATTTAAGTAGATGGATTAATTTCTCAATTTCAAAAAGTACAGGATAGAATCCATTATTTGACCTATAAGTAAATAATATTTCTTCTTCTAACTTATTGATTTTTTTAGTAATACAACATTTTAAACTTTGACTATAATTATTTTAAAAATTTTAATAATATATTAAATTTATATCAATAATAAATTTTAAAAAATTAGTCAAAATTACAATTTTAACCAAAAATCAATAAAGACAATTTTAATATGATAGGTATGTTTTATCGTTTTTTTTATCATCAATTTTTTTGTAAGGATTCTTTTTTAAACATACGTGTCAGTAAACAATATTTTGAGTAAAAATTAAAATTTTGGATCATTTTTAAATGTTTGACTAGTTAAATTCACTAATTTTGATATTTGATAATAGAAGATTGTAAACATCTCAATTTGAAAAAACTCATTTTAAGAACTTTTGAGTTAGAGGTTTGGATAAAAGAATTGTAAAGACTCGTTTGTCTTTGATAATTATAAAAAAAATTCTCTAAGTAAAATAAATTGAATAACTAATAAAATTTTATAAATAATTTTATAAATAATAAGTTAATATATACATCTAAATGTAATAATTATTAAAATTAAATTAAAAAATAATTTCACAGATAAGAAATTAATATAAACATATTCTTATATGCTTAATAATGATTTTAAAAAATTAGTTTTCATAATCTAGTTAATGTCGATAGATACAAAATATTAATAACTAATAAATTATTTAAACAGGCATTGAATATAATCATGTCTTTATATGTTATTTTGCTTATTCAAATAATCAAACAATTATCATGTATCAAATATTGTGATTTTTACGTATTCAAAATTATCCACTTCTCTCACATTTTCTCCACTCTCACATTTTCTCTGGAGCAGTTATTTTCTCTTGAAAGTTTGTAAGTAGTTTTTAAGTTTTTTTAAGCCAATGGTGGCGGCTTTGGCCGTCTACCGCGGTGATTTATTTTTATTGTTTGTTTTGTTCTCTTTTGTTTCTTGTTTTTCTTATTTTGTTCCTTTTTTTTTTTACTTTTGTCGGCTGTTTGGCATGTTCTTTGTCTGCCGCTTGGCACGTTCTTTGTCTGCCTCTATGGCATGTTGATATTGAAGACGTCTTCAACCTGGTGAATGCTACATTTGAATCTTACGCACGATCTTGCATGGATTGGTTGTTTATGGAGTTAACCAAGACGTTTTTTCCTCTTTTTGTTGATTGTAGTAATTCAATGATCTGCGCTCTACCGGTGAGCACTCCAAGATTTCGCTATGGCGATATATTTAAAGAACACTGATGAAGTTCTTATAAGAAGATTTAATTTTGTTGTTCATGTTTGTATACCCTTTGTTCTTCTACGTTTATCTTTTAGGGGTATGCTTATCTTGTACTTCTTCTCATTATCTTAATGAAATTTAGTGTTTATTCAAAAAAAAACAATTATCATGTATCAGTTAATTTACTAGACAGTTAATACTATCAGCTAATATAATCTGCTATTTGTGCCAAACAAGGCCACAGTTTAATACAATGTCTATATTATTCAGACATTTATCCACTTATAAATCAAAAGCCACTTAATTTTAACCAACGAATATGCCAACTAAACTAAACTCAATTGACTTAAAAAAAAAGACTAATTAAGATATTACAATATGTGATCAATAAAATGAGAAGAGAGTACCGTCTCTCATTCTCATCTTCATCTTCTTCACATTTCAATATATTGTTCTAGTTCTAATAACAATAGATTAAATCACTTATGCAATTAAAAATATTTCAGTATCAATATATCATATGATAATTTTATATACACACATTTATATTCATATAAATGGGAAAAAGTAGATACACCCTTTCTAGTTTCTACCCTCTCTTAAAGGTAAATTCTGATTAATTTTCCAATAAAATATGAAAACCCTCCATCTTAGAATTAATCACATTTCTTCAAGTGGCACCAAATCTAAATCAAATTTAGCAAAACTAAAATATGGGTCTATTCATATTACAACATTTGAAGGAGGATATCAAAAATAGAAAAATCAATATATATGTGGAAATGAGTATTTATTTTAACAAAGCATTTTTTAACAACTCTTGTTCAACCGAATGGTAAGGTATTTAATGTCTTTTAAGTAGAATTTTAAGTTCGGGTCTTATAAATCAAAAAAAAATTATAATCAAATAACTTTATCCTTGTTCAAAAGTTCGATCCGAATTAACTCTATATACAATCTATATATAATCAGGACCTATATTATTTTCGAAAATCGAGGATCTTAGACAAAAAGAAATACTTTCCTCCTTTTGAGCATTGGCGTCTGAAATTAGCTCAATGGGAACTTAAGCTAAATATACTAAATTTGTTGGCATCTTTCCAATGATTAACATAATCCAACTTTATTACGAATTTGGCTACAATTATACTACGCCCACAATCTTAATTACAAGACTTAATCTTCATTTTAGTTCATAATTAGTATTTGTCGATGTTGATATATAATATGCTGAGATGTCAACATTTTGGCTAATTTGTAATATTAATTATTTGTGAAAGCAACGGCTTATCTAACATTAATTAATTAGGGTGAGTCTAAACATGTTTCACAAGGAGGAATAGACAAAGCAGTTCATGCACAAGTGGGGATTGGTGCAAAAAAGGGGAGAGTCTTGCCTTTATATTTTAGCTAAACATTATTTTTATTTCAGTATTTTTTTCATGTTCGTTTTACAGTTTATGTTTAAAATTTATAATTTCCCTTTTTAATAATATATTATCTAGAGTTCAAATCTAAATTCTTTATTTAAAAATACAATGTACTTTATCGGTCTAAAATTCTAATATGCTTTTATTTCATAGAATATGGAAAACAAGATAGTTTGCAAAACTAGCCAAGTTCACTTTAAAACTATGTAAAAAGAAATACAATATGATCTCTTTGCAATTACAATTATGAAAGTTATTGGGGTTTTTTTTTTTGGATAATTCATGAATTATTAAAACGGAAAAGATGCAGTAAACTGCTACAATATTTACAGAACAACACCCAGAAAATGAACATTCACACTAGTTGATCTCTCAATTCATACATAATTGTTCATTAATCTTTCTTATCGGAAAGTTAGTGTTTATATTTATGTAAGTGTGTATGTATGCATGCATGCATGAAACAAGCAATATACAACTAGGGTGAACGTTCGACCGAGTTGAGTCGAGTAAAAAAATTTCGAGTTATTCGAGTTGAGACGTCATATTTTACAACTCAAATTTTATTTTAAATTTTTTCGATTCGAGTCGAGTTTTCCAGTTACTATACAAATTTAATTGTAATTGTTTATCATGTTATAGTACAATTTGTTTCCAATTTAAACGACTTTAACTATAATCATATAAGATATGCATACGTATTTCTTCATATGTAACATATATTTCTTCATATTTTATATCCGCATATATATACCAGGAAAAAATAAGGGACTCGGCTCAAAATTAAAAACCATCTACTAATTACTAAAAATTTCGAGTTATTTGAATTTCCATTTTCTAACTTAAAATTTATTTAAATTTTTTTCGAGTCGAATCTAGTTTATGCTATTTCGAGTCGAGTCAAGACGAGTCGAGTTTTTCGCCTTGAGTCGAGTAAAAAAATTCGATTTTTTCAGTCGAATTTTGCTCACCCCTATATACAATACCTAAAAATTCTTAAAGAAAATGCTTTCTTGGGATGAAATGAGGGTAGTCAATATATCAAAAAATCGAAATATTTTAAGTATTTATACAATTTAAGTTTATGTACCGAATCATATCGACCGTATCAATATGCAGTGTTCAACATAAGTATATATCGGTCGATATTGAAAGATAAATTTTTTTATTAAAAGAATTACAATTTATGGTTTGTTTTTTTTTACAATTTATGTTTGGTTATGAAAGAAAAGGTAAAGAAATTAAGATTGGGATGCTTGTGATGGAAGAAATAGGACCAAACAAGATTCTTGATATAATTGTTGCACATGCAACAATTAATAGCCTTAGCCTTATTTGCTTTATTTGTTGAACCATCAGAATGGAAAACCTTTTTTTTCTAATTTATATTTCATCAAAACTCACTGAGCCATCAAAACAAAGTACACTTGAAAGAATGACTATATAATTCTTTGTCCTTTCTTTCAAAAGAATTGATTTTTGGTATGTGTCATTTTCATTCAAATGAAACAAATAATAAAGAATATTAAATTTCATATACTATTTTATCATATTTTTTTGTAACATCAAATTTTCGTCTTCGCCTCTGAACTATAATAGTTAATCGTGTTAACTATTTGAACTAACTAATGATATTATAAAAGTTAAGTATTTAGATTATGGTAAAGTAAAAGTATAAGGACTAGATCGTAAAATCATAATTTGACCTGAATTAATAAGTATATTTAGAAAAGGCTTAACTACAAAATAAGTGCCCAAACTATGTCTCTTTTTCGCAATAGGTGCATAAAATATTTTTTTTGGCTGAAATAGGTGCCTAAAGTTTCATTTTTTGCTTGATTTAAAGTCAACTGAGACATCTACTCTGACACTTATTTCAGCCAAAAATGAAACTTTAAGTACCTATTTCAGCCAAAAAATACTTTAGGCACCTATTGTAAAAATATATATAGTTTGGGCCCTTATTTTGTAGTTAAGCCCTTGGAAAATTAGAGAAGTTTAGAGAGATACTAACATCCTATCCCATACTAAAAATGCCCCAAAACCCATGAGAGAAGGAGTGTAGATTTTTGGAGTAAATTATAAACTTCTCAACTAAATTTAACTCTTCCTCTTTGTTGTGCTCTATTTTTTTTTTTCTTTTTAACATTTCTTTTTTTACTAATAAAACTAATTGGTCTTCAAATGGACTAAAACTACTCTATAAATAGATAGTAGAAGATTCTAAAATAATGGGAATTTTTCCCTTAAATAAGACAAGATAAAGTATAATCAACTTAGCTAATTTGTTCATAAATAACAACTTCATTAGTCTTACATAAAAGTTATAGATATTATAGTGTTATTGTCTAAGTTAAGAGTTCGGGACATAATTCTTAAAAATGATGTTTTTAAAATCCGAACACAATTCTTATATCAACAATGTAATGTATTTTATTATTGTACTCAACACTTGTTAAAAATATATATTTAAAATTGTATATTATTTATAATACATTAACATGTTATATATATATTGAACTATTAATATGTATCGAAATTATATAAAAATATAATGTCTAAAATACATTTATTATTAAGAAAAACGTAAACACACCAATTAAGACCCCCCACCAGCCCCCACACTGCCTTCCTTCTCTTCAAGGCAACCCCCCATGAAAGAAAGTCCACTTGTTTACTCAAATTTGAAGAAACCTAATTTCCCTTTAGTAAGATTCAAGATTGTTATGTAAATCTGAAAATAGTATGCCCACTTGAATTTGATTGGCCAAATATATAGATTGTTTTCGATAGAAAATCGTATTTTGAGTATAAAAGAAAATAATTATAAATGTCGAGATTTGAACTTCAAATCTATTAAATGATATCATTTAATTTTTAACGATAATTGTATATATAGGCTTACAAACTTTATTAATCATGTGAACTAAACTCAGGTCGATTTTTATTTTATATGTCTTTTATAATATTGTATGAAAAAAATATTGAAGTAATTCATATTTTTAACTCATGAAAGAAAGGAATAGATGGCGGTAGTGTGTGTATGGTCCATTTGAAAATGAGCGTGAATAACGGACCATGGTTTTCACATGTATATTTAGCTTGCAAGCAATTGGCTATTTCTTTTTTATTTCTTTTTTTAAATTTAATAAGACTGATATATTGGTCAACTAATTTTAGATCAGATTGTATAAAAGTTTAATATGGAGACGATCTCCTCAACCCAGTTGTCTCAATTCACAGCACCAAGATTTGAAGCATAATCTTGCTCAAAAGACATAACGTCTTATCTCGTTAGACCAACTGGTTATTAGTTATTATCTTTTTAATGATACTACGACGTAGAATATGTCAGTTAACCCTTTCCTATGCATAGGTATAGAGTTATTAGGAAAATTAGAAGGACTCGAGTCCGTAATTTTTTTTGTCTAATGATAATGTTTATTCCTATTAATTTGAATATCTGTCAAATTAAGTTTCAGTTCTTTTAAATTTTTAATTAAATACTTATTAGGTCCATGTTAATTTTGAAGCTTGACCACTTTATTCATCATTTTTTCTAATTTTAACTTGGTCTCTTCTTTTACATTCTTTGTTTAAAAAAACACTAGGCGTGATTCATGAAGCCGAATGGTAAACCATTCCACATGAACTATTTTGTTCTTGAAGTCGTTTGCTTTATTTTTTTCCCATTACAATAGAATAAAGTTGTTAGCTTTTTGTTGATTGATTACACCGAGGATCGATCAGTTTGGTTGAAAATATGTTTCAAAATCAGTGGGAGAACAGAAACAAAACTCTTGTTTACCTTTTGAACATTGTCGGCACTTTCCAACATATGCCGGAGTTATTGGAATTTGGAGCTTAACTAAAGTGTCGGTTCCGACATGGAACAACAGACGAGTCTAACGTATAACAGGTTTAGGGTACGGTTAAAAGACGGCAAGTTTCAATACTTATTTAAAAACATAAAAGGTTAGATTTTTTTATAACATTTTAGGTTGATATTTTTGTTTTTTTTTACAAGTATCGATACTTATTTTATAAATATTAATACTTGTCCAAAAACTTATAATGTTATAAAAACTAAGTATCAATACTTATAAAATAAGCATCGATACTTGTCCAAAAATATGAAATATTCAACCTAAAATATTATTAAAAAAATTTAACATTTTAAGTCATTGGATAAATTTTAAAATTTACTGTCTTTTAGTCGTACCCTAAACATGACGCGCTCTAAAACTCCCCTGCAATGACACAAATCCCACATCGACGGCTTTTAGACTGATCGGGTTAGTGATTGAATCGATTAGATCACATGTTTTCGATCTGATTGTAGGTTCGACAATAATTAATGAAATCATGAAGTATTAGTATGTTCGATATAATTATAGGTTTGACAACTAATTAGTTTAAGGGATAAGGCGTTAAGTTCTATAAATAAGGTCAGAGTAGATTAATATGAACATCATGAACTGTCTTACAATAAACTCAGTTGTTGCTGATACCTTGTTATGGCCTATGGATTCTTTTTTCTAATATTGTGAATAGAAAAAGTTGCGGTGAGAGGAGAAATCTCATATTAGATCTCTGTAAAATTCGCTTCAAATTAATCGGTCAATAAATCAAAATGGATAATTGAACCAAAATAATAAAATAAAAATATAACATTATAAAAAGATTATAAACGGTTGAATTGTCGGTTAATCATAAAATGAATTTTAAAAACCATAAGAGATTAAAAAGAAACCCATATTCAAACACTAGACCAAGGCGGCACCAAGAAAGTAGGCGGCGGTCGTAACACCCTGTTCGTCTGGTAAAATTGTTATATCGGTTCTTATAGGGAGGTCCATTTAATTTAATTTTGTCCATTAATAATATTAAAATTTAAATTTATATCTTTACTTACAGGACATGACGTATCATCCTATTAGACCGGTTAGTTGTCGGTAGGCGAATATAATATATTGATGACCCTAATGAACAGTCCAAAGTCCAATGGTACATGGTGATGGACCATGGGGGACACACATTCAATTTTGGTCCAATTGTGTAGCAAAACATCATTTGAATTGATACATATGGGTAGAGTTTCTGGGCTTTTGACCTTTTAGTCGGGCCTAATCTCAGGGCACCCATCGGGCCATGGGCATGTACCCGCAGTTAAAAATGGACCAGGTTCAAGTGTTTCAATGGCCAATGAATCTGATTCCCCCACGTCATCAGCAATATATGGGACCCACACGAAGTAAGATAAACATGAAAACTCCCCAAACTGGTCTCCAACTCAAAGCTCAGTCAACGGTTCCTGTTTTGAAACATTGTGAGATCAAAATGTCTGAACCAAAACATAATCCGACAGGGACTCCCTCAGGTACTATGATCTGGTCTTAATCACTTCTTTTCTTTTCTTTTCTGAATTCAATTTTCTAATAGTTTAACTTGTTATGCCTGATTGTTGGGAAATTTTGTGTTAATTTATACTTTTGATCTGTAAAGATTCATCATTTTTTAGGGAAAAAAGGGATTTTTCTGTTGGTAAAAATCCTACCTTTCTTGGGGGAGGGATTGTAAATGTTCCATTAAAACAAATGGAGCCTCAGTTTGTTTCTTGCATGGTTTAGGGTTGTTCATTCTAGCTTTGGAGGTTATTTGAACTGACAATTTTATATATGTATATATATATATATATGGAAGAAAAAGATGTTAAAGCACCTAATGTATTTGAGAGAGCTAAGGAAGAAATCGAGGCACTAGCCCACCACCACGATGATAAAAAGCCACACCACCACAGAGAAACGCATGGAAGGAGCGACGATATCGACGAGGACACCGCCGTCGATGATGTTAAAGCCCCTAGTGTGTTTGAAAGAGTGAAAGAAGAAGTGGAGGCCATTGTTGGAGCAATTCATCCCAAGAAAGAATCTAAAGGGTCGTAGTCATCTTCATCGATACGAGGTGGGTTTAGAATTCTACTTCGAGGATTGTATCGAACAAGTTAGATTTATAATCTTTGTATGATGTTTAATTGCCTTTAATTTGCTCGATGATATGAGATATTCCTTGTTTGCATTGTAGAATTTGATTCTCGTGTTTGACAAGCAGTTCGTCTTTGTCCGATTTTCTAACCTCTCCCCCCTCTGCTTTAAGTTTGAAATGCTTTATCTTGATGTTGCTCGATTGTTCTTTGACAGAGTCCGTTCGATACAATTTAGATGTACTAACCAGCAGCATCTAACTTGTTGTCTGAGTAAAAAACTGCATTCTGCATATGCAGTTGAAACCTTAATAGATTTCTAGTTCTGGTTACTAAGCCTTAGTTATACATGTTGTAAATTGGCAACTGCATGTTCCTATTCATTTTGCACGGCAGCTGCAGCCCAGTATATTTCACACTCCGTGAACCCGAGCTTATTGAGATTCGATCATTGAGCCAATTCATTGTTTGGTCATTTGTTACATGCACATGCACATGAGAACTTCTGTTCACTATTAATTAGTCATGACATTGAGATTACTGACATAATCGTATAATTGCACATCGTAACATTTAAGCTCGGATGTCAAGTAGTTATATACATTTTGTTAAGATACTATTCCATTTGTATGGTTGCAGTCATTTCTACTGAAAATTTTATTATGCCATAGATTGATAATTCTGCCTTCAAATGCTCGAGTTAATAGATAAGAGAACGTCACGGGATTTAGAAAGATATCCGTTGCCTTCTATTCATTGATAGATTTGTAGAACTCCCGGAAACGGTCAAGTGCCGTATGAAATAGGTGATTGTTGTCTTGTTGGGTGGTATGTTTGTAGCATATTGTCTTGTTCGAAATGGTTCTGTGTCTTACGACATAAGGTTTCGCGGAAATAGTAGTTAGAGATCAAAATGTCTAAGAAGCTTGATCAGATCCTTATTTCTCTGAGAAATTTTGTATTTGTATGTGTATATGGCTATAGGGGCATTTAGAACATCTAGATCAGTTCATCTATTCAGCATGCATAAGATCTTAACCTTGAAATAGTATCAGATGTTTAAGTCATAAATCATAATGATTCAACTCACAAGCAATGATCGACAAACCGTTTACTGCGGGGACATGAAACCCTTCTGTGCTCTTAATCTAAGGTCAGCTCGGCCGCACTTAATCCAGATTTATCTTTAAGATCGAGTGATTGAAATTCGAATGCTGTATTGCTGTAGAGACACCATCATTGTGGTGCGCGGAGGAGGGGGGGGGGGATTTTACAGTGAAAGCTCATAGAAAAATTAGGCAGCAGCAGAGCCTACTGTCTGAACGTCTCAGAAATTGATGCATATATGGCTCGGGTTTAACGGCTCGGGTTTAACGGCAAAGCTAATCGATGAGGTGTGACCAGAAATGCTATGGTTGCACCCCATGTGAAGTCATTCAAGTGCCTTATAGGGTAAAGTTATGAGTACGTGTCTAAAATGATACGAGTATGTGTCTAAACGATATATCGTTAAATCAGTCGATCCAGTCAGTTGGACGTTTCGTGGTCGAGATTAGGCCGGTTTGATCTCTGGTCCAGTTATTTCATCCTCAAGTATGTATATTGATTGTGAATTGCTAGGTGGTGGCAATTCAGAAGCTATGAATCAACATTCAATTTTCTGGTAATATATATGTTGGACCATGAACCAGCAGCTTATGTGGTGGGCTCAAACATCAGTCAAACTGAACATCAATGGGTGTCTGATCTTGAAAATGTTGATCTTGGTTCAATGTTTCAACATAGCTCCATAACCTATGAACTAAGCTTAAACTAATACAATTGCAATATCAGTAACAATCAAAGAAATCAGTAACATGTTCATTCAAATGCAGAAAATTCATAATGTGTCTGAATTTTGCTGAAGACATTATTGTAGCAAGAAACTCCATTGTCCACATTCCATAGTTTATGAAAATATCAGATTCAAGATTATTAAACAAAAGGCACCTAAATCTGCACCATTCACCAACATAGTAAAGCACAAACCTCAGAACAAAACAAAAGGACAGAACAGAACAGAAAGAAACCAAGAGATTGTCCATGGCCATGGATCAATGGCAACCATAGACAAGTTGGGTGTAGGTGTCCTTGATCCACCTGAAACTCTTCCTCAAAGACCCTTTCATCTTGCCTTCAACTGCATAAACCTTGTAGCTAGCAACCCTTTTCTTCCTCTGCAACTCAGGATCAGTAAAACTCCAGCTTTTTGAAGAAGCCCCAAATGAGCTCTTGCTTTTCTTCACCTTAATCTCCTTCCCAAGCTGGTTTTGCACTGTAAGACCTCAGGTCTTGCATGTTCCGTGTACCTCCTCCAGCTCCCTTACTTCCATTGTAAATTTCAATCTGCATTTCTCCACCATCCTTGTATGATTTGGATCTGAACTGATCCATCAAAGTAAATAAAAGAAAATTGTAGACAAAGATTGTTCAAGGGTGAAGGTTTTAGCATTGGGGGGAGAAGAAATAAATTTGTATGAATGAGTGACATGTGACATTTTATGCTTAAAGACTCACACACTATAAGACGGTTGAGGTTGCACATTATGGAGCAGTTAAAAACCAACTTTGGACGTTCCTTGATGGGTATTTGCCACGTGGAATGGTTAATATTTGTCTAAACTTCACAGGTGACAGGTTTAAAGTGCATAAAAAAAGACGAGTTTCAAAATTTTAAATAAAGTTTTAAAACTTAATTTTTAACAAACTTAAAATGTAATAAAAAAAACTTGAAAAAACCTGAAAAATTTCAAGTTTTTAACCACACCCTTTCCTGACTCCCCTAAACTTATAGCATTAGATTTTCTAGAACAGTATAATGATAGCTTTTGACAGCAAAATTGTATAGCTGTTGAGGGGTCCTATATCTGCAGAACTGAGAATTCAACAATTATTTGTAAGAATTACAGTAGACTATCATGGTTGGACTGGAAATACAACTTGGGTGAAGATTCGCAGAGAATAAGGATTTCATAAATTTTATATAACTAAAAGAGAGACAAACAACTCAAAAAACCCTAACTGCTGCATAAAAACCTGAAATATCATATTGCCCACCACAAAGGAGTGGACAAAACTGGACAAACTTTATGGAGCAATTGTGCAGGATCCATGCCATTAAATGGTCAGATATGTTTAAGGACAACATTAACTCAAGACACTAGATAAGCAAAAAGAACAAGAAACTTAGAAAAGGGGCAAGTTGATAGGACTTGCCAAAACAACAAAACCACCTCGCCTCAACAATCTTCAAAAAGGGTAATCTCTCTTCAAAGGAGATCGGCAACGTTTTGTGGAAGTTCCTCGACGACCACATTGTAGAATTTCTGGATGTCAAACAGCATTCTCTCATCATCTGTAGTCACGAAGTTGATGGCCACACCTTTTCTTCCAAACCTTCCACTTCGTCCAATACGGTGGAGGTAGTTTTCTGGTTGAGTTGGCAGATCATAATTTATGACAAGAGACACTTGCTGCACGTCAATACCACGAGCCAGGAGATCAGTAGTGATGAGAACACGAGATGAACCAGAGCGGAATTCTCGCATGATGATATCACGAGTGTTCTGGTCCATGTCTCCATGGGTGGCAGAAACTGTGTGGTCACGACTTCGCATCTTGTCAGTTAACCAGTCAACCTTGCGCCTTGTGTTCACGAAAATGACACTCTGGGTAATGGCCAGGGTCTCGTAGAGATCACAGAGAGTTTCAAGCTTCCACTCTTCCTTTTCAACATTCACATAGAACTGCTTGATACCCTCAAGAGTTAACTCATCACGCTTAACCAAAATTCTCACAGGTTTATTCATGAATTTCCTAGTAATCTCGAGGGCTTCCGGTGGCATTGTGGCAGAAAATACTCCAACTTGAATCTTGCCAGGAAGCAACTGGAAGATATCATAGATCTGACAGACATAACAAACTTTATCAGAGCAAACAAACATCAAAACCTAAAATCATTCAAAAGGGAAGATAACATGATGAAATAGCAAACCTGGTCCTTAAAACCACGGGAAAGCATCTCATCAGCCTCATCCAAGACAAACATCTTAATGTAATCAGGACGAAGAGACTGCCTCCTCAACATGTCAAAGACACGGCCAGGAGTACCAACAACAACATGAACACCACTTTGAAGTATGCGCTGATCCTCACGAACACTTGTCCCACCAACACAAGCATGGACCTTAACACCAAGGTAATCACCAAGGGCCCGCATCACTTTCTCAATCTGTTGTGCCAACTCCCTAGTTGGTGCCAAAACAAGAGCCTGGCATTGAACTACAGCATAGTCAAGCTGCTGCAGAATTCCAGAGCAGAAAGTCGCTGTCTTCCCAGTTCCAGATTGTGCCTGCTGAATCACATCAAGACCCTTGCAAAATGGAACAATTCCTCTTTGCTGGATAGCAGAAGGCTTCTCAAAACCTAGATTATTATTTTGGATAAGTGAAGGGGGTTTTTCAGCATAAATTAGCAACAATAAAGGGAAAAAAATAATCTGTAATTACGAATGCGGAATACAGAAATTTTATTTAATGTACCACATACCATATGCATAGATACCCCTCAGAAGGTTCTCTTGGAGTCCCATGGCATCAAAACTGTCATAAACTTCATCATAACTTGTGAAAAAATCATCCCCATCAGTCTGGAGCCTGCAAGTTTCAACCTCATAAGAATCACCAAATGGAAAAGCAAATAGCACTGCGTATGTGTGTGTGTGTACAAAAGTATAAAAGAAAAGCACTGGCAAAGAGAGAAGCATGTGCAATCTACAAACAAGAGAACTTACAAGTCGCTCATTTTCTGGTCATATTGACGAGCATCAAATTGGGATCCTTCTGGTGCCAAACCTGCCATGACTGCATAGGCAAGAAAGAATCAAGCAATTAAACATAGTTCAGCTCACAAATTAAAGCTTACAGTTTAAGAATAATAGAATATAACAGATACCAATAAACAGATCAAGATGTTGCCTACTATACAAGGACCAAAATATATAATGTTAACAATGAAAACAGTTAATACAATTAAGGTCTATGCCTTTCCATATTGACAAAGATGTAAAAGAAGAGCCAAACTTGCACTCCATGAGAAGTGGAGCACAAGCATTAACTTCTGATTTAATATCTGGAGAAGATACTAAGAGGCAATGGCTATCTGATGTTTTGATCATAATCCTGTATCAGACACCACCTTGCCCACCTCTCCAATATTACAACCACGGCCAGGAAACTAAAAAAGCAAACTTTGACACATTCTTATCACCACTCTTTAAATGTCACTATGCATTACACATAGTGAAGACACTTTTGGGGAACAAATTATCATCACTCTTCTGATTACATAGTCTTATGTTAATTACACACGTGCCAACTTAATCTGTATGGAAAAGGCAGCAATCTTCACATATTGAGAAAGATGTAAAAGAAGAGCCAAACTTGCACTCCATGAGAAGCGAAGCACAAGCATTAACTTCTTATTTAATATCAGGAGAAGATACAAAGAGGCAGATGGCTATCTGATATTTTGAACACAGTCCTCTACCAGACACCACATTGCCCACTTCTCCAATATTCCACCCGGGACCAGGCACTAAAAAGGAAAACCAATTTAACACATTCTTTATCACCAAATATACTTAAGACACTTCTAAGGAACACACAATCACCATTCATCAGTTAATTATAAATCCATTCTGATGTTAATAGATGTTTATGTTAATTACACAAGCAGTGACTAATTTAAGATTTCAATCCAAAAGCTGGAAAATTCAAGCTCAAACAGTGACAATAAATACTTGTTTATTAGCATTAAACCAATTGTAATCAGTCCAAAGCTGGAAATTTCAATACAATAACTTAAGATCCGTTTGCAACAAAAAAAAAGGATTACTTCGAAATTCCAATACTATAACTGTTATTTAAAGAACAAAAGCTTGGGTTACTATAAACTTTCCAAATTCCTACTATTTGGGATATACTAAAATACCAACAAAAAAATCCCTTTCATTCCTTCGTTTCCTATTCAAAATCCAACATTTATTTGTTTACTTTTGATAAACAAAAGTGGCAAAGTTGGTCCAGCTGAGACTCAAGCAGGCTAATCTCTCAAATCTCAAACTACAAAGGGTAAACAAAAGAAAACCCAGAAATCATGTACATAAACTGATAAATCTCAAAACCAAAGACCCAAAAAAAATAAACAGAAAACAGATCAAACCCAGATCCCATACAGTAAAACAAATCCAAATAAACATCAAATCAAAACCAAGAAAATTTAAAAAAAAAAACATAGATTCAACAGGAAACCAATAAAAGACAAACACCCAAACCAAAAAGCAATAAGGATAATAAGAGTGAAGGGAAAAAGGAGCAACCTTGAAGCGGATGAAGAGAGTAGGAAGAGCAAAAGGTAGTTTTTTGAGTGAGAAGCGGATACTCCTCGGATCTGCGCCGTGGAGTCGAAAAGAGGCGGCACAAAGAGAGAAAGATAGCGAAGGCAAAAACAAGAGGAAATCTGAAGTGCTGGGGATTGGTTTCTCTTTTAGGTTTTTATATTATATTATAACCCTTTCAGCTTGGCCTACTACAACTCTTGCATCCCATCAAAAACCCTTCCTTTGCTCTTGTCTTGTTTTTCCATATTTGCCCTTCCTTTTTTACAATTATTCTTTTTCGGACTGAAACTATTGGATTGGCCCACTTTCTGTAATAAATTGGATTTGCTCCCATGGAGTCCAATTTTTATTCTTTTATTAGAAGACGAGTACTACATTCTCAAGATAAAAGTCGATATTTGAATCTATATAAGAGTGAATAATATGAATATTTTTATCATTCGGTCAACTAAGTAGATCTCTTCAAATTTTATTCTTTATTTGCAAAAATAAAAAGTAATGAAACGGTGCTATTTTATTTTTTAATAGTCTTAAGGTAATTATAAGGTAATATTTTATCATATTTTTTCTTAATTATTTAATAATTCACGTACATTTTATAAACAAAGCTGATCGAACTTGAGTCTTCCAGAATAGATGTCATTTTTTTCATTGGGACAACATGATAGGTTCCCTTTTAATTAGTATTTACATTTTTAATTAACCCTTTTAATTATGTGTTCGATCTTTATTGGACGTTTAATTTTTTTATGTAGCGATTTTTAGTTGCTTGTTTTATTAGAATAATGGTAGGTTTAATGTTTATCACTTTGATTTATTGTTTCTTTCAACAAAAAAATGTTGGGCATTTTAATCTATAAGGTTTTAGTATTTTTTCGAACAAATTTTTTTGGATATTCAATTAACGCTCAATACTTTTATTGGTGTGGCATAAAAACGTTGAGGTTTGTTTTTGTTATTATGTTTTGTCAGAAATTTAATTATTGATGTCGTGAATAAAACAAAATAAATTAGGAGAATCGCTATTATAATAAGTTTATACAATACTCGATATGCATCACGATTGGAATAACACAACAACAGACGCAATAGAAAACTACCACCAACTTCAACTTACGCCCCAATAGTCTCAAAATTTATATAAAAGTCTGAACAAACATAAATGCCATCATAATATTATTTTGTATCATCTAAAAATGAATATTTTAATTTTTACCTAACTGCTTTGATCTCAAATTAACTTTTGGTACAAACTTAATCAACCATTTAAATGAAACTTGGTTTAGGCTCAACGTCTAGAAGACTAGAACTAAGATTATTGTATAAAATCTCAAACTCTACCTAATGTTTATTTATTATTGTCACGAAAGTAAAATCTATCTACACATATTTAAACTATATAGAGAAATTCCACGAACAATATTAAGATACAAAGACGTGTTACAACATTTTAAAGTTATTTATAAAAAAAATATTCAATTATCGAAAATAAAGATGGACCGAGGTGAGAAGTGTTAGAGAACAACTACACCCTTAAAATTTTCAGTTTCATGTAATATATGTATTTTTTAAAAGTATTCATCTTTTGAACTTTAGATGCCCAAAGTATTTTTTTATAAAAATAAGTGCCCAAAGTTTCAACAATTACAATTTTAAGTGCCCAATAGTTAAAACGGTGTTAAAAAATTATAACCAATCAATGCTTCACATGTGGCACTAATTTATTTTTTTAAGAAAAATACCCAAAATATTTAGATTTTTATAAAATCTCAAAATTTTAAAAAATTTACAAAACAATCTTCAAATCCCTAAAATTCCCCAAATCCAAACCCACAAATCGCTGCCGCTAACTACACCCCTTTGGTCACCTGACCAAGACGGCCATTTTCTTCAACATTGCATCGCCAAAAACGGCGAACGGCGTGCTAGCCGAATGTCGATTTTGCGTTCGGTGTTTGACGTTCGTCTGCATGTCGTTTGTTGTTTTCGACGACGCCGTGTTTAGAAAAATGATCGTCTTAGTCCGACAACAACATGAATGTGCTCAGGCGTGATCAGCGACAGAAGCAACGGTAATTTGAGGGTTTGAATTTGAGAATTTTTTGAGATTTGGAGACTGTTTTGTAAAAAATTAAAATTTCAAAATTTTCTAAAAAGTTTTAGAAAATTATAAAAATTTCTTTTATTTTTAATTTTGAAAAAAATAAATAAACATGCCATGTGTCAAACATTGATTGATTAACAAAAAAATTTAACACCTTCTAACGTTAAAGCACCTAAAATTATAACATTATAAACTTTAAACACCTGAAATTATAACGGTTAAAATTTTAGAGATCTATTTTTACAAAAAAAAAAATGCTTTACGCACCTAAAGGTCAAAAGAGGAATAATAATTCATGAGCATGTATTATATATTATATATTTCTTTTCGTTGTGAAATTATGAAAGTCTTTGTGGAATTGGAATTTCACAAGAAAGGAGAATTCTTGAAAAGGAAGAAAGCAAAAGAGGTCCATTCATATATCCATTATTGTTTTATTATTACTATCCATCCAGCTATGACTTTTGCTCTCAGCCGACCACCTTCTTTTATGCTTTCTTTTTTTCTTTTCATTTTTGGTCTGTTTTTTTCCCATTTTGCCCTTTATGTTCCCACCAAATCCCTGACTTTGGCAAATTGGGCTTTCTTCTACTTTGATCCAAATTAGGCATGATAGGGATAAGTAACATTCTGATTCTGCCCCTAACTTGGACAAGTTTCTCCAATTTAATCCCTGAACAGTTTTCTGCTATTCATATTGCTTCTCAAACTTTGAAACCCTCCCAACTTAATCCTAAATTTTGATTTCCACAGGGTCCATAACACAATAATTGACAGCAATCTTTCCCATAAAGATTTTCCATCGAGTTGTAGCAGAAAAAAGACATACATACAAACATATGTTCATATTCAGCATTCACTGCGAGCTCATGTATCAAAACTTATATAAACTCTAGCTCAAAGACACACAAAAGATTTACTCGTATCGGACACTCTCGCCACAAGTCCAAATACCAAAAACTATTATCAACTCTAGCTCAGAGACAGAAAAAATATCAGCCCACCCTTGGCTCTCACACAGGGTTGACTGCATTTGCTGCAAAAAATCAAACAGTTGTCGAAAATTAACTTGAAGAGGAAATTCACTCCTAAATATTTATTTTAATTACTATACTTTAGACCCTAAAACAGACTAAAGCTTGTGCAGTTCCTAGGTTATCTCAGTTCCACAAACTTTGGCATGCACCACCAATCTAGAAGTAATGACACCAAAGTGTTGTCAAGGGTTTAATACACAACCAACGGACAGTCGCTAAAATCTTTATATGACCTAAGATACAAGACATGCAATGCACACATGTATATTTTGCATGTGTCGATGTGTGTGTAGTGTGTACAGTCAATATATTTTGTCGAATGCTCAAATATTGAATTCATGTATGTTGTCGAATGCTAAAATATTGAGAAGTAGAGAGTTTGATGATATCCCTTTCTTACTAGTAAAAGTACATATAATGAAGAAAGTTGAAATAAAATAAATGAAAAAGAACTTCAATCAGGCCAGCTTTGTTTATGCGTTGTGCCTAGGCGATGACTACACACCTATGCTTTGACAACATTGAGACACCATGCATGCGATGGGATAATCACTTTTGACCGTTACATACTGAGAAACAAGCCAGAAAACAACATGACAATTGTAACCGATACACGACATCATATCCAACTATGAAGTTACAACACAGAAAATGCAACAAGGAACTCAAACTATGTTCAGTTGATAGTCGAATATCAAACATTAACTTAGTATTCTTCAACTTGTTCCACTCACATTTCATTTCTTTCATTCGGAAAACAAGACGGGAACTTAATTTCTACTAAAAAGCTAATAACATGGAATCTTTTCCCCTTCCCCTTCTACAACAAACATATTACCAAAAATACATAAAATTATCCAGATGAGGGACGAATATTACATAGAAGAACATGTCTCAATCTTTTTTAAAGTATTTTCATATGCTCCGGGATCAATCCTATGTCGGAATATGCGTGTTATCAAACAAAAGTACTTGAAAATTTGATGAGTTCAGCAACAAAGAATAGAATCAACTAACAATGAGAAATTCCTAATTACCATTTATCACAATTAAGTAGAGAATGACCAAAGAGAAAGCACATGTTTGATCGAATACCGATCTATTTATATCGAACAAGGAAACTTGAGAAAATCATTAAACGTCAGGCACACACCATTATTCATCACATCAATATTACATGAATTTAAATTCCTCAAAACCTATAATCAATTTTTTCCCAAGATTTATCCTACCACCATCAAAATTTTCGATTTAACGAAATATGAACTCACAGAAGAATTCAGCTTTTTCCCGAGTTCTAAATTGGGACATATCTCTTCAGGACTTGCTTCCCGGCAACCACGGCTCCAGCTGCCAACCCGCCAAGCGCACCGGCAACCGCAGCAGACCTCACCCCTCTGGCAGCCCGACAAACAGCTCCGGTCGAAAGACCAGCCGCCACGCTGCTCCAGACATCATCACGGTCAGTCACCGCCACGACCCCACTTTCCATCCCCGCATAAATCAAGCCCACAACACCGATCCTGTTCCCCCATGATCGACCCGTATGACCTGAACTATTCAAGATTCGTTTGATCTTGAGTTTCAAAGTATCGCCTTGCTCGAAATTCCTGAGAGCCGTGAAGAGCCCGACGGCTGCACCGGATACAGAGCCGCCTAAATAAGCGGTGCCGGTATAAAAGGTCAGATTCTCGCCCCAAGAACGGCGCTGGTGGAGGGATTCCTCGGCGAAGAGGAACTCCGGGGAGGTTGGGAGTTTGTAAAGGTTGTTTATTGGAACCTGGAGGTTCAGGTCTTGGTATGGGTTGTAGAGGCGTGTGTTTGGTTCGGATTCAGGGTCGGAGCCGCCATGATGAGCCATGGGCGTTTGGTTCGATTTAGGGTTTCGATTTGTGACGGAGAGGGAACTTTCGAGGTTGCAAACAGAACGATGGATTCTATTTCTACGTAGGTCATGTGGTTTGATTCTTTATATTGTCGGTTGGACCGGGAAACCGGTTCAGAGACACTTGTTTTTCTTGAGAAAATTTCAAACGTCAAATTTTATGATTAGCCCCTATACTATGTATCAATTGTGGATTTAATCATTATACTTTAATTTGATCAATTTCATATATACTTTTTTTAATTTTAAAATTTTAATCCTGACTGAAATGATACAGAGATAATATGAATAAATTAAAATGACTAAAATGGTTAAATTAGAGAATATGAAATAAAAATTCAATTTATGCATAAAATAAAAAAATAATAGTGAAATATGACCAGATAAATTTAACTATTATTGTTTAGGTCGGACTGAAATTTTAAAAATATAAAATTTGGAATGATTGAATTAGAGTAAGTATTAAATCCATAAATTATTAATACCACATAAACTAATATAAGAATTGGACCTTAAAGAATTATTAATTAAGACTTAGATCCAAACTCATTTGAGTTTCTAATAAAAAATATTTAAATAGTGAAATAACTCCTTTGAGTTTTTAATAAAAATATTTAAATTGTAAAGTAAATTATTGAACAACAGTTGTGTTTGAGTTGCGAGAAGGAATGTGGATAGTAGCATTGACGAAACATCACATTCGAATGAGAGTCAAGCTGAACTACCGGAGTTGAAATTTCAAGAGAATGAGCAAAAGGAGAGGAGTGATCATATAAAATACAATGTGGAAAAGTTGCAAGTGAGAAACAAAACTGAAAAGCTTGTAGCACGCTCGAATCGATCTCCAAATACTATCAAGAGGGTTTTTTTATCCTTGGTTGAATTGGCTAGAATAGATATAAAGATGGATAATTTGCATGATGATTTTAAAGTGGTTCGACTACCCAACCGAGTCTACATCCACTACCTTAGCACACATCTAAGGATTTTTCAATTCACTATAAATTCTCCCCCTTTTCTAGGCTAAGGAGGTAACCCTTACAACCTTATCTTTTAATGGTTAAGGTAGAATCACTCTAGTTTTTCACTAATGCTAAACTAGAACCTCTCCTCTTTAAAAAGCACTAAGTGAGTATCTTCGAAAAGCAGAGGACATCGAACTACTGAATGGTGTCAAAATCGGGCGAAGTGAGGTAAAAATTTCACATATTCAATTTGCTGACGATTTGATTATGCTTCTCGATGCGAAGGAGGAATGCTTAATGAATGCAAAGAAGATTTTACGAATCTTTGAAGTAGTATCTGGATTGAAACTAAATGACTTAATGAATGCAAAGAGAATTTTACGAATCTTTGAAGTAGTATCTGGATTGAAACTAAATGATAAGAAAACAAAGGTGTATGGTCTGAACATTGAAGAAGAACTAGGCAAAAAATGGGCCAGCAATAGCAACCGGTGCTGGGACAATCTCCCTACTGTGTGTATCTAGGATTACCCCTGGGCCACAGTAGGAACAATAAGAATATCTGGAAGCCGATCATTGCCAAAACTGAAAAGAAACTTGCTGGGTGGAAGGACAATTTTCTTTCGCTTGGAGGACGAATCACACTAATAAAATTAGTCTTGACTAGTCTCCCAGTTTACTACATGTCCCTCTTCGATATGCCACTTGAAGTAGCCAAGAAATTAAATGTCTTAGTTGTTAACTTTCTATGGGGAGTGAAAGCTCAGCGGGGGATTCACTGGTTAAATTGAAAAAATGTGTGCAAGCCCAAGGATTATGGTGGCCCGGGTATTTCTGATGTCAAAGTTCAGAACAAAGCTCTTTTGAACAAGTGGATGTGGGGCTTTGAAACTGAAGTGGACAGATTATGAAGAAAAATAGTGGTGGCGAAATATGATTATGACCCCAGGGCCCTTGTACCAGTTGTGTCTCCCAACAAAAATTAGTCTCGGACATGGAAGGCAATTCTAAACCCTCTAAGGTATGTTGAAGAACCTTTTGCTGTCAATCTAAAATTCATCTGTGGGGAGGGGAACAAAATTAGGTTCTGAGATGACGAATGGACGGAAAGAAAGTCATTAAAGGTAGCTTTTCCAAGGATTTATGCGGTGACAACGCAAAAAACAAGAATGGTGAATGAAATTGGAAAAAGGTAAATGGTAGATGGGAATGAGACATTAAACTACGAATGAATTTTTTTGACTGGGAAATTGAAATTTGGAATACCTTCATGGCTACAATCAACAATGGTTACTATAACTGTTCAAAGGTTGATAGCCTCAGTTGGAGTGGATCAACAAGAGGATACTACACAGCAAAGGGCTACTGTGAATTGGTAGCCAACAATATTAATTGTAAAGAGGATATTTGGAAGGTGGTTTGGGTTAATTTGGCCCCGCTAAAAGTGGAAGCATTCGTATGTAGGGCGATACACGAAAGAATCCCAACTTTCAAAGAACTGAAAAAAAAGGGAAATGTAAGTTTAAGGGGGAAAATGTGTTGTTTGTGCGAGAAAGAAGTTGAAGACACAAATCACATTCTCTGCAGCTGCGAAATCTCGTGGAAAATATGACAATACTGGTGTAGGCAGTGAAATCTGTGTTTAGTTATTCCCAGATCAGTCAAGGAGTGGTTATGGATATGGCTGAATTCTCAAAGCAATAAACTGTTAAGAGATGCTTGGCATATGGCTTTTTTAGTTTAATTTGGTTCGTATGACTTTGCAGAAATGAAGTTGTCTTTAATAAGAAGAAGTTTACTGCAGAACAAATTTTTGACATAGCCTTGATAAGAATTGGGCATTAGTTAAAATGCAAATGGCCAGAGAAATTGTATCGGTTTCGGATTTTATCAGGAACCCTGCACTGTCGTTAAGCTTAGGACTGGTGGCAAAGAAAACTAAAAATAACGCGTGGGAGGCTCCGAAGAACAGTTGGGCTAAGTTTAACACCGATGCAGCAGTAAATGGAAATCTTGGGTTAGCCGAAATCGGAGGAGTGCTGCGAGACAACACTGGGCTGATCCTTTTGAAGTTCTCGAAGAACATTGGTTTCTCTGATCCATCTAGAGCGGAACTTCAGAGCTTAGTTGAAGCATGCAATTTATTTCTGGCCTCGAAGTGGAGTGGTAAGCTCAAGCTGGTTTTAGAATCTGACAATCAACTCGCAATCAACTGGGGAAAAATCCTACCTCTGCCCCTATTAGCTTTCGAGAGCTGGCCATGAAATGCAGGACGATGTGCTTGGATAATAACTGGGATCGTTCGTTTGTGTATAGAGAAAACAACAAGGAGGCCCATGGGTTGGCGAGGAACGGGTTAACCCAGGATACTAATTATGTATGGGTACTTGAGGCTGAGAGCACTTGAGTCTGAAGTTTGAGAAGCTGCAGTTTCCAGTTTCAAGAGATCTGCTTCTCCTCGTGATGTGATTTGTTGTAGTGGTCTAAGTTGTTCTGCTTTTAGTTTCATTATTTGTTGTAGCTTCAGTGAAGATTATGGTCATGGTCTTGATGTATGTTTTGATTGCGCTTGAACCTTCCCATTGACTTCGGTGCACTCTTTTTTCTCCACCTTAGGTTAGGGAGGTTTATTTAATGAGGCACCCGTCTTTGGTGTTATTAATAAATTACAACTTTTAAAAAAAAGAACATCTCCTCTTACAAGGGATTTCTTTGGTAAACTAAATATCTCATAAGGTGGGTGTTTACATAATTTAAGCTCACAAGAAAGAGTGAAAGGTTTACAATTTAAGCACTCTCTTAAACTATGTACAAGAGAAATGAAGAAATGTGATTTATGCTCAAATTCTCTTGATCATCTTGCTTGGATATGTTCTCTAACCATCTTCAAGTGTTCCAACCTTCATAATATAGTTAGAAATGAGTTTGTGGTCGTTGGTGATGATTTACAGCCGTTGGGGTTGATTTCCATGCGTATTTTCCAATTTGGTGCGGGGTGTATCGATACACGGGGTACTCGTTCAATAGGGCCTCTTTGAGAAAGAGTCGTTATACCTGAAAACATGAAGGCGTATCGATACACTTGATGGTGTATTGGTACAGGCGTATCGAAACGCCTGAAGGCGTATAGGTATGACCTTATTTAGAAATAGCCGTTGGAGGTTTGACACGTAGGCGTATCAAAACGCTAAAAGGCGTATCGATTCAGCTCGTTTGGAAAACTAGTCCTTGGACATTTAAAGCTGGGCGTATCGAAACGCTACGCAACATATCAAAATGACCCATCTTCGTATTAATACGGCCAAAGCTTGTATCAGTACAAATTTTAGCTATTGAAATTTTACTGTAACTGAATCCCTAAAGTGTATCGATATAGTGTATACCATATTGATACAGTTGAGCTGAAAACTTAGGTTTGACTACTTTAAAACATGTTAAATTCTTCCAAAACCTTTTGAAAACTTCTCAAACATATTTTCAAGTTGTTTGGACTTAAAATCATTTTTAAAATATTTTCAATTTAGTCTAAAACTATTTTTTCAATTATTATATCAAAACAAATAAACTAACAAAAACCGTGGTGCCTAGGAGATACAACAACGACAATTGATTAACCTTGATGACAAGGTGATACAACAAACATCGTTAGATAAGTGTATAGAGCCAGTAGGGCAAGAAATTCAGCACTTGAATGCATATGGTCTAGTTGATACGCGAGTGGGTGAGAAGCGAGTAATATCGAGCGGTAATATTACAGATGAGAAAGTGGGAATGGTGTCACGTTTGAAGTTGAGTGTTCAAGGAAGAGATAGCTGGTGGAGTTGAACGATTCGAAATTTGTAGAGTGCCCGGTGAAATTCTTATCGATGAATTTGAAGGTCGGTGAATATGGGCTAGAGGTGCTAACGAGCCGAGCCAAGCTCGAGCTTAACCAGGCTCAGCTTGGCTCAAAAACAATATTATTAGGCTCGGCTCTGGCTCAAGGCTCACCGAGCTCAAAATCTTAGGATCAAGCTCGGCTCAAAAACAATACTATTGGGCTCGATTCAAACTCAAAGCTCGTTAGGCTCGGCTCGAGCTCATCAAGCTCTGCTTGAGCTCGTCAGGCTCGACTCAAAATAAACCATTCTAAGCTCAAGGATCATTAAAGTAATCCGAAATTTGAAAACTCAAATTTAAAGTCATCTCAACTAAAAACTCATGGGCACAAAAGGCCCATGTTTACTTGATCTCAGCCGATAGGCCAAGAGAAAATTAGCTTATTTTTCTAAGCTTAAGCACCTATTTATAGGCTGCTTGCTCTCCTTGCTTTATATATGTTAAAGATGTGGGATATTGGTGTATATTGTAAAGTTGTTTCTCCTTCTCAAGCTTTATAGGGATAGGTAAATACCTATTCAGCCATGTTACTTTTTAGTTTTATTATTTTAGTCCTTGATCTTTTCTTAATTTATAGTGTAAAGTTTACTTTAATTCAATTTAGTCATTTAATTTTAGTAATCTACAAATATAAGTGTTAGAAAACAATATAAAAATTATTAGAAGTGAATTTAAATAATTACAACTATAATTTAAAAGTGGTTTTTTCTTAATTGTTGTATCTTTTGCTAAACACGGTACTTTTAGTGCATACATATATACATATATAATTATTCCGAGCCTGTTCACGAGCTTTCCGAGCCGAGCTTGGGTTGGGTCGGCTCGACTTGTTAAGGTCTCGAGCCGAGCCCGAACCCGAGTCGAGCTTTGACCTAGTTTTAAACGAGCTGAGCCCGAGTAGCTCGCGAGCCGATCAGGCTCATTATCACCCCTAATTTGGGCCCAGATATACAATATAATATACTTGTAGAGCCTATTGAAAACCAGCCAGATGAGGACTCTAGAAAAGATAAAACTATGTTTACACCTAAGTCTAACCTAGCCGCTCCTATAGAACAAGAGGTACCGGCAATATCACGGAAGAAATGTGGTGGGCGACGAAAAAATTCGAAGCAAAAAAAGGATGAGACAAGGGCAGATTTGGAGGGAAAGCAACAAGCGGTTTTAAAAGAGACACATACGACTGTGAAATTGGGTAAATTTTATGCATGTCTACAATAGGGAATGAGGAACAAATTGTGAAAGATATAGCGAGATTGATCGAACAGGGGGTCAAGAGGATAAGTTGGCGTTCTGAAGGTGATGTCGTGAAATGTGCAGGGTTTGGGTCCATCGGCAAAGAAGAAGGCTGTTCGAAAGGTGTCGAGTGTATATGCTCCTTGAAATTGATGCAGCATGTCGGGCGATAAAGTGTGTTTGAGTAATCCATAAGGCAAATGAAATGGAGGATGCATTGACAAAGGGAGTGGTTGACTGAGTTTCTTAGTTTCATGCTAGGCTATAGCCCTCTGTTGGGGCTTAGATGTTTAGCGATGTAGAGCATTGTTTTATTTCTTATTTGTTTCTTCATTGGCGTATGCATGGTGGTGGCAGTTAGAGTGATTGGTCTTATTTAGTGTGGGGTGTTCGATTGTTATTCTTTGCTTTGGCTTAGTTGTACTTAGTTTGGTTTGATTAGATTTCTCGACATTATCGAGGAGTACTTTTTTTCCACTTAGGGTTAAGGAGTTTTTAATGAGGTTCATCGATAATAATATCTGTATATTTTTCTCATTAATAAAATCATATTTAATGATTAAAATTTGTAAAATAAATTGAATTTTAATCAATAAATTATTTTAAAATCAATTAACATTTCAATTAATTCATGTTGATATGGAAGTCGACATGATAAAATAATAAAAATTTTGTTAATCCGAAGAAAAAAAAACATTAGAAATAAAATAATTTTTATCCATTTTATTTTATTGTTTACATGTCATAAGAGTGAATATATTTTGTTTATTGTGATGAAAACTCGCATAATTTTGATAGATTAAAGAGGTTTAATCGCATTAATAGTAGTTACACAAATTCTTATCTAGTTTTATATAAATTCTGATTATTTTTTTAAAAAAAAATTATGTTGACCACATTTTAGTCTTTTAGCCGGGGTTTTTAGACTTTCCCCATGCACACAACCCTATTACCTAGGGGTGTTCAAAAATATCCGATCCGATCAATCTAATCCGATTATTCATTGATCCGATCTGAAAATTTGAATATCCGATTCGGTTTTAGATTTTTCAGATCGGATACGGATCACAATATTTCAAGTTTTGGATTATCCGAAAAATCCAAAAATCTAATTTTTTTAATATTAATCTTGTTATATTTAACAATTTGATGCTTGTTATATCCGAAAATTTAAAAAAATTAAAATTTTCATAGATGTGATCTTGTTATATTTAGCAACTTGTTGTTTGTTATATTCGAAATTCCAAATTTTTCATAAATACGACCTTCAAATTCGAAAAAATAGTTGATTCAAATTCTACTTTCGGATAATCGAATATCCGAATATCCGATCTGATTATGCGATATCCAAAAAATTGGTTATCCGATTTTTTCGGATCGAATACGGAGCACTATATTGTCGATCTGAAAAACCAGATCGTATATGATCCGATATCCGACAATGAACATCCCTACTATTATCAGCTCCATCTGTCTTAATTTCTTGAGCACTTAGCTTCATCTTAATTGTATCTTTAATTTGTACGAGCGGATTTTCCACCGCTGTCTCATCTCGCATGAAATATTTCTTGCTAACTTAATCTCTCCCATGGGAACTGCTTAAGTGGGTGAGTCTCTCAGTAAATTTTTTTTTTGCATACACAACGTCTCAAATTTAAGATTTGCTTAAGTGATACTAAACCGCTTATCACTTGAACCAACTTCGTAGATCCATGCAACATATGCATGTATGATGGATACATGCAACCCAAATGACACTAATTAAAAAAACAACACATTAATCTTTTTTTCATTAACAACTCATCCCTAAAACAACGTGGCTTAGATCAATGCTACTGTTGTTATTTTAATTTATTATCGATGCAATCAGGTTTAAATTAAATCTGATTAATGGAGAGGTTTAATTATTTTTTATGTGTGAATGTTAATTTAATGTGAAGTGAATATTAAATATAATTGATAAATAACCAACAAATTGACTTATATTTTTTTTATATAAAATAAAAAAATTACATGTGAATTTTATAAAAGTACAAAATTATGTAACTGAAAAATACCTAATCTTTTTAATAATGCTAATATTGAATATTATAAAATTACAAAATAATGGACCACGAGATAGATATAAGTACCGATTAAGTCAAAGATTAAAAAGGTTTACCGGTTTAAAAGCTTATTTAAGTGTAATCGAAGTTAAAACTTTTAAAGAAGATAAAAAATAAATTATAAAGAGTTATTTGCATAACACATATTTAAAGTATGGTTTTTATTTTAAATTGATCATCAAACTTTTAAACGTTTCAATTTCAATCCTTAAACTATTGCTCTCATTCTAAATTGGTCTTAAACTTTTGAATATTTTGATTTCATCTACAAAATATGGCTCTCATTCTAGTTTGGTCCCTAAACTTCTGAACACTTCAATTTCATCCTCAAAGTATTAGTATATGTTACTAATGTCCATTGTTGAGAAAATTGTTATAAAAATTGTTAATTGTCATGTAAACACCGACATATATTATGTAATAATATGATGTGAAACAAATAACAATTAATGTTGGGTTCAAATAAAACAATGAATAAACTTTGAAACATGTAAATTATAAACAATTCGAGAGAACAAAAATAAAAACCAAAGTACATCTCAACCTCATTTTAAATAATGTTTTTGGATGATATGAGATAATATTAATTATCATTTATGCTGCATCGTATTACTACATAACACATATTAATGTTTGCATATCAGTTAATATTTTTAAAGATTTTAATAGCATTGGACGTGAATAGCACATATTAGTAATTTGAAGACGAAATTAAAAATATTCAAAAGTTTAGGATCAATTTAGAATGTGTCATGGTTTGTGAGTTAAATTAAAACATTCAAAATTTTAATGACTAATTTCTAACACTTATAGTTTGGATAGGTGTTCTGCAATTAACTTAATTATAACACAAAAATAAAATTACAATATTAATTTATTTTTGGGTAAACTGCACATATAGTCTTTCGAACTTCTGCTATAGAACTTTTTGTTGGTGTGTCACTTAAGTACAAAATAATTATTGAGTTAACGGAAAATACAAGTTCATCATTTCGTTAAAAATAGAGAAGTGATTTGACAATTAATAAAATTAACATAATTAATAAATTTAACCCTCAACTTTTTTATGTTATATTGTAATTTGCTTATATTTATAAGAATTCAGACATCAACATTTAAATATTACATTAATTTAATATATCCACTTCTTTTAACATCTAAATGACTTACATGTCTAGAGTGCGGTTGAAAGATAACAAGTTTCGAAACTTGTTTAAGAACTAAAAAATGTTAGATTTTTTGATAACATTTTAAGTTAAATTTTTATGTTTTTTTTAAAGTTTCGATACTTACAAAATAATTTTTGATACTTAGTTTTTTGACAATATTTTAAGGTTTTGGACAAGTATCAATACTTGTCAAAAAACACAAAAAAATTAATCTAAAATGTCATCAAAAAAATAATCAATTACTGGAATAAACCTAACATGATAGGTGTGTTTGAATCGACCGCCGCCGCCCCCCCCAAACCCACGTAAGTACCGCCGTCTTGAGGAGAAACCACCGGACGAAGGTAATTCGGGTGACAGATCAGATGGTTTCGAGATACCCTCCTATAAAGATTCGTTGATGCATGGGGTGCCCGAGGCTCCAACTGAAGAAAAGGAAATCCTTGATGACGAGGATTTTGACCTAGAGGGGGGTGACGTTACCTGCACCGTGGTTGATGGTCTTATCGCCATTGACTTTTCTGATCGCATTCAAGAATTAACAGAGAAGAGCTTTGCCCACACAGTTGTTCTGAAGCTTTTAGGGCGTCGGATTGGATACACAACTTTGCGGAATAAACTCTATGATTTGTGGAAGCCGAAACAGTCCTTCAAAGTCATGGATATTGACAACGACTATTTCCTTGCGACTTTTCGGCTGAACTCTGACTTCCTACATGTCCTCACCGCCGGTCCCTGAGTTGTTTTCAGGCATTATCTAACAGTTGAACCCTGGTTGGCTGACTTCTGCACATCGTAACCCCACCCCTTCACGATATGGTCGTGGATCAGGTTGCCTGGACTGCCAGCAACTCTGTATAAACGCAGCCTCATCACGGCAACTGGTGAGTGCATAGGGCCGGTTAAGCGGATCGATTATCAAACCGAGCATGGCCAGAGAGGTCGTTTTGCCCGCATGGCCATCCAAATAGACCTCTGAAAGCCCCTTATCTCCAAGCTTTTAATCACTGGCAACGTGCAACTCGTTGAATACGAGGCCCTCCCAATAATCTGCTTCGAATGTGGGCGCTACGGGCATCTCAAAGAAACATGCCCAGAGGCGAGGAAGGAAAGCGCTAATGTCCCGCAAACAGAAACAGTACAGCCGGCCACTGTTGAGGTTCCTCCTCCCGTGCCATCGGAAACCTCCCAGTTTGGGCCATGGATGATGGTTGAACGCCGGCAGCGCAGACCTGCTAAGAAATCACCAGCTGCAGCATATCAGCAATGGACTGGGTCTTTCCAGGCATCGCGGTTCAACCCAATCTATGAGCCCGAATTTGCCGTGGCTCCTGATAATGCTACAGCCCCCCTGCTGCCCCGAGTAATTCCAATGACAAGCAGAGAACCCATGCAAACCCTAGCAAGACAAAAACAAAATCCAAAGGGAAACAACCTGCTGTACCCCGGACCACCCCAGGCCTCTCAGTGCGCAAACCATTAACCCTGGCTGATTTCCCGATAGCCCCACGTGGATCGCAGCGTGCAAGCACATCAAAATCCCCCCATGCAAACCCTTCGTTTGGCCTTGACAACCTGAAACACACTGTTGTTATCTTAGATGAGAATTCGGATCCCAACACTGCCCCCGTCCTAGCTTCTCAGTCAGGTGACACCATTGACCCAGGGATCGGGGGAGCTCCACTGGACCACTGTCTCGCCACTGATAAGCCGCCCGAGGTAGATATGACTTCGATGCCCCCGGATCAAGCCGTTGAACATAACCAACCCCCTGTAGGTGAACATGCGGTGGCAATGCTAGAATAACCAATGTTTGGTCTCTTTCACCTTTCATTACCTTTTTATGGATTGTAAAATCTTTAGTTGGAATGTTCAGGGCTGTGGGCATTGGCGTTTTATCCCTGCAGCTAAACAATTTATTCGTGATTACAGACCTGATATTGTCATGTTTGTGGAACCAAGGGTGAGTGGCGTCCGTGCCAACGCTGTCATTACAGCTTTGGGCTTTCCGCACTTGCACAGGGTTGAGGCAATAGGCTTTGCCGGTGGCATTTGGCTAGCGTGGTGGGATACAGTCTCTGTGGAGATTCTCTCAAACAACTTCCAATATATTCATTGCCGGGTTACAGTCAGACACTCGGGGACTTCTTTCCTTGCATCCGCTATCTACGCTAGTCCACACTCGGGCCCTCAAAAGTCTTTATGGTCAAATTTGAGCCGTCTTGCTGCCACCATTCGAGAACCTTGGGTTATTTTTGGTGATTCTAACGCCACTCTCCAAGACAATGAAAGAATGGGCTGTGCTATCTCCAGCAAACCAAGCAAAGATTTCCAACGCTTGTTTTTCGACCATTGCCTTCGTGATATGGGGTTTTCAGGTCCGGCTTTCACCTGGATAAGGGGCAATACGTCGGTTCGTCTGGATCGTTTCCTGTGCAACAGTTACTGGGACTCTTCCTTTCCGAAATCCAGTGTCCAACACCTGCTTCGTCTTCGCTCTGACCACAGACCTATACTTCTGACCGTTGGTGCCGCCTGTCGACGACCACGTCAAGCTGCTTTCAGGTACTTTTTTGGTTGGCAGTTACACCCTGATTTCCCGCGTATGGTCAAAGATAATTGGAAGCCTAGTGATTCGATGACATCCGCTATTTCTCACTTTATGGAGGCAGCTAACACGTGGAACAAGACAGTTTTCGGTTATATTGGAGTGAGGAAGAAGCATATCATGGCCCGTCTGCGTGGCATCCAACGTGCTCTCAGCACACGACCTTTATCCTTTCTAAGACACCTTGGATCTGATCTGCTGACTGAGCTTGAGCATCTCCTAGACCAAAAAGAGCTTCTTTGGAAGCAAAAATCGAGGACGGATTGGGTAATTTATGGCGATCAAAATACATCCTATTTCCACTGTAAGGCAGTCCGACGGAAACATAAAAACCGCATTTCATCTTTAAGGATTTCTGATGGATCTTGCTGTGAGGAAGATTCGGTTTTACAAGAGGAGGCAGTTAAATTTTTTTCTTCTTTATTTGCTGCTGATCCGTTCCCCGCTGAACCTTTCCCGGCGTCTTCTAGCTACCTTGTGGGACCACTCGATCTTATGCAGCACTTGGATGATGTACCATCGTCAACCGAAATCTATGAGGCTCTCCGAGATATGGCTCCGCTCAAGTCCCCCGGTTGGGATGGCCTTCATGCACAGTTTTTTCAGCATAATTGGCCCACTGTTGGCCCCGCAATATGCTCTATGATCAAAGGGGTTTTCCGTGGGGAAACACTGGAACGTGACCTTAACTGCATTGTGTTGGTTCTCCTCCCCAAAAAGGACTCATCGGAGACTTTCTCCGATTTCTGGCCAATTAGCCTCTGCACAGTGGTCTATAATCTGCTAAGTAAGGTGATTGTTCGACGTCTGAAACCCATTTTCCCTGATATCATTTCCCCTTTCCAAACCAGTTTCATTGTCGAGCGTTCTATTGCTAAAAATATCATCATCAATTAGGAAGTGATTCATGCCATGCGTACCCGTAAAGGAAAACAAGGGTGGATGACGGTTAAGGTCGATTTAGAAAAAGCCTTTGATAGGCTCAGCTGGGATTTCATCTCTGACTCTCTCGTTGTTGCTGGTTTCCCGGCAGGCATCCGTCGTATAATCATGGCAAATGTTACTTCCTCTCAGCTTCAAGTGCAATGGAATGGTCGTCTTTCGCAGCCTTTTAATCCCGAGCGTGGGGTGCGTCAGGGAGACCCACTCTCACCATATATTTTCGTTCTGGCCATGGAACGTTTGGGACACCTCATCTCCGACGCCGTGAATCAAGGCTCTTGGCATCCTTTCCGTTCTCGATGAAATGGCTCACCGGTCTCACACCTCTTCTTCGCTGATGACCTGATTTTGTACGCTCAGGCGAGCGAAACACAAGCTGCAGTAATCAACGACATCCTATTTGTGTTTGGCTCTTATTCTGGCCACCGTGTGAATAGGCGGAAAACTCACCTATATTTTTCGCCCAATACTCATGTGCATCTACAGGAAGCTATCACCTCGTCTTTGGGTTTCCAACACGTCACTTCCCTGGGGAAGTATTTGGGGGTACCGGTCTTACACCAACGCATCCGGTGCGCTGACTATGAGTTCATTATAGACAAGGTAAAGGCGAAGCTATCAGGCTGGGCTGCTCGCTCGCTCTCGATGGCAGGGCGGATTACTTTGGCGAAATCGGTTTTAGGGGCCATCCTTATCTACTTCATGCAAACGATCATGTTACCTAAGGGTGTTTGTGAAAAGATTGAACGACTAATACGCCAATTCATCTGGGGTTCGACGACGAATACATCTAAGGTCTCTCTGATAAATTGGGAATCCTTGTGCCAACCAGTTGATAGGGGTGGTCTAGGCTTCCGACGCCTCCACAACTTTAACATTGCCTTCATCTTGAAAATTGGGTTTCAAATTATTCATACACCCAATGTGTGGTTTGTCCAGCTGATGCGTGAGAAATATAACCTGTCAGGGCTTTGTCCGACAACGGTCGCACGCAACTCATGCACGCCCCTATGGCGAGCTTTAGACTTTGTGTGGCCAATTCTCCTAAATAACATCTCTTGGACAATCGGAAACGGCAATGCAGTTCGCCTAGTAGATGACATATGGTTGCCACAACTTGGCCCCTTGCGAGATTCCCTTGTCCGTGATAGCGAGTTCACCTCGATCCATGATTTCATTTTGCCAGATGGGGGTTGGGATGAGTCAAATCTTTTTTGCACGTTCACGGAGTCTGATGTATCACATATTCTAGGAACTAAATGCCCTACTCTCGACGATGTAAGCGATGCTATTGTCTGGCGATGAAGCCCAACAAACAGATTTGAGGTGTCTTCTGCCTACTCTTGTATTACAAGTGCAACCTGGTCGGAGAAAAGCCCGGCTTGGGGTGCTATTTGGAAGCTCCAGGTTCCGCAGCGTGTCCGCTTATTCCTCTGGTGTGCTTTCCAAGGAAAATTGATGACCAACATGGAACGTTGCAGGCGATCTCTTAGCCCCTCGAGCCTGTGTCCGTGCCGCAGTTTACACCCTGAATCTATTTTGCATATTCTCCGGGACTGCCCGTCTGCTTCGGTTGCATGGAAGTCGATTATGCCTACTGGTTCACAGACAGTTTTCTTCACAATGTTTGATGCCTCTGCATGGATTTACCACAATTTACGGGCTACGTCGTACGTTGAGAACGTACCATGGGGAGTTGTTTTTGCTGCGATGGCATGGAATTTATGGAAACATCGAAACGAGTTGGTTTTTGAAGGTGCTACAAACCAGCCTTCGTCCATCCTGCACCGAAGCATTTTATGGGCCCGTTACTATGCTGAAGCCTCATGTTTATCTCGCAGTCTCAATAATAAGATGGTGAGGAAGTCAACGGATGCTCAGGGGTGGATCAAGCCCCCTTCAGGTTTTGTATGCGTTAATGTCGATTGAAGCATTCGTGCCTCGTCTGGTCTGGGTTTGATTGGAGGCATCCTTAGGGATGATAGTGGCAACTGGTTGCTAGGTTTCCAGAAAACGTTGGGTATTGCCACTGTTTTCACGACTGAACTTTGGGCAATCTGGACAGGTTTCTGTTTGGCTTGGGAGAATGATTTCGAACGGGTACAAATTCAATCGGATTGTCACACTGCAGTTGACATGGTAATGGATAGACATGCTTCCTCAAGCCCTACGCCGCTGGTCAGGGCGATTGCAACTTGGCGGGAGCGGAGCTGGTTTACAGAGGTGATATGGGTTCCCCGCGAACAGAATACCACGACAAATAAACTAGCAAAATCCCAGGATTGTTCAACTCGAGCCCTTACCGTTCTAGATCAGCCACCTTCGTTTTTATTTTCTTGCCTTACTAGGGACAGGATAGGTGCTGCGTCACCATCCTGAGTTTGTTTCTTCTCTTATGATTCAAAAAAAATGTCATCAAAAAGTCTTACCTTCTAAACTTTTAGACAAATATTAAAATTTATCGTCTTTTAGCTGCACCCTAAACATGTTGTACGAGTCCATCTCAATATATATAGATACCGAATGTAAGACTTTTAGTTTTACACGTTTTTTTTTATTGTTGTATGAGTAAAATGGATGACTTAGATTAACTCTTTATTTTTTTTTAAGTGATATTCTTCGCATAACTCACTGTTAATCTCATTCATTCGTTTCACTCATCCAACGATTCAAAATACGTGTAAAAATTAAAAAAACTTACACTGTGTAACGAGATCCTATCCTTATATATATAATTGGTACATTTTAGAAAAGAAATTAACATCGATATAAAAAAATATTTTCTTAAAATTATACTCGTTATTTATTTCCTTCCCCTTCCAAAACAATCATATTACACATGCAACACGTATAATACACCTGATTATGAGCAAAAGAATCCGATTAAAAAAAAACCCTTTTCTTAAACAGAAAACAGACACCCTTATTTGCCAAAGTTCAATTACTATAAAATAAACTATAGAATATGCACTTAATTATAAAATAAACTATAGAATATGCACTTATCTGAGAAAAAAAGTAAATATATATTTTGGCACCCTAGATTAATTTGATGCATTAATATATATATATATATATATATATATATATATATATATATATTATCAAATTTGGTATTTCGACTTGACTTTAAAGTTTAATTTAATGTATGAACTTAATTTATTGATTCAATTGTACTTAAATTTTATTTTTTTTGATTAAGACTGGTACTTACTATAAATAACTTATTTAATCTAATTTAAAATATGAATAAAGTTTAAGTACTAATTTGAACATAAAAATCAAGTTTATAGATTTAATTGAACTTAAAAATTTAGATACTAAAATGAATCTTAAAATTAAATTTAAATATCTAATTAAACTTATTAAACTCCTATTGAATCTTAAAATAGGTAGAAAATAAGGAAGCAGATGGATTGGGAATGGATCACATGGGTGCAAAACAAAGACATTATTGGTGAGGGTGGGTTTATGACTTTTCAAAGGGGATGACACGTGTCCCTCCTCAAAGTTTGTTTTCCTGAGAGAAAAAAAAAATCCATTGAGTAGTTAGTTGTCTTCATGTAAAGCACTGTCCTAAACCTAAGCATTTTTCCTGTCTTAAAAGCATTCAAAATATGTAAGATAATTACATGTATACGTGTCCCCTAAAGGACTGCATAGTAAATCCCAAAAAAAAAACCCATTTTTTCCCATGCTTTATCTTTCTCTCTCTATCTCTTAAGCTTCCCCAACCCAGAGAAAAAAAGAAAAAATCTTGGGGGAAAACAAAGGAGGCTTCTTTTACCATTTTATTTTGGTTTGAGGCCCCAAAGTTTCTTCATTTCTTACCGGTAAGCATCATTTTTTCCCATTTATTGTAATAATTTTAATTTTTTTTATATTTTCCCATTCTTTTAAGGTCTCAAGATCAATTTTTTTTAGTGTTTTTCCCCCCTAGAGATACATATATACAAGTCTAGTAGCTTTGTTTTTGTTGTTTGTGTAATAATCAGGGGTTGGTTTGTTAGTTGGAAGAAGGGAAAGGGAAAGAGACCCTTTGTTTAAGAAAAGGCTGATATGGATTGCCTTAGATCCAGGAAACCCAACTTGTATGTTCCAAAAAGTTAACCTTTTTTAAGGTTTTCCTGTGATAATCTGGGTTTGTTTTTTGCTTTATCCTAGGTTATTTCTCATGAAAAAAATTGCCTTTTCTTCTTTGGGTTTGTTGTAGCTTAAGCCTTTTGATATGGTGTTTCCATTTGTGCTATTATCTGTTGAAAGGGTAGGTGGTGTGGGTAGGATTTAATTCTCTTGATTGGTTCTTTCTCAAAAAGTTGAAGAATTTGATGAGATGTGGACTTTAGGAGAAACTTAGTTTATTTGTAGCTATGGTTGGATTTCATTAATTGTAAAAAGGTTGATCCTTTGTGCTTCGTTGCCAGATCTGGTTAAAATCCTATATTCGATTCGCCTGCATTTTGCTTTGTGCTCCCTCCTTAAAGTTTGGATCTCGGTGTTGTACTGTTTTGTTATGAAAAGATTCGCTGTTCATTGAGATCCGCTGTCATGGAGAAGTTGATAGAATTTGTTGTTGCAAGGTGATAATTAAGATGAATGTTGGTGAATTGTGTCGAATTTTTGGAGATTTGAGTCGTAATCGATTGTAGCGTAGAGGGGGTGAATTGATGGAAGAGATGTCTCCGGCAGTTGCAGTAACGCTTAGTTTAGGTAACTCTGTGTGTGAAAACTCTGGGATTGCAACCCACATGGAAATCACACGGATTAAGCTCGTGTCCGATGCAGCAAACTTGTTGTCTGATCCTGCAAAGGTCCTGTCTCAGGGATCTATTTCGGGCAGCCATGATAAGAATGAAGTTAACAGCGTGACATTGTCGGCATCGAAAGACGGCAGGGAAGGTGTTGATTTGTTGAAGATCTTACCTGAGAATGGAAATATATTGATCCCTTCTACTGAATCCATGGCTCAGGAAAGTGAGGAAGATGAAATTTTGTCAGTGGACACTCATGGAGTTATCAACGAGGGATTGCTGGTTTTAAATGCAGCTTCGGATATAAGCTTGCAAAATGGAGAAATCGAAAGTGGTCGGATCCTTGCCACGGCTATTATTTTGGGAGAAACGAGCATTGAGCAAGTGCCTACGGCTGAAGTTCTTCTGACCGCTGTGAGTCCAGATGCAAAGACGTCGGATGGGTTCGATTTAAAAGCCGCCTCTGAAGTGGTCATTCAGCTGCCTAGTGAAAAGAATCTAAATAGAGGTGGTCGGAGTGTTTTCGAGTTGGACTGTATACCCCTTTGGGGTTCTGTGTCTATTATCGGAAAAAGACCAGAAATGGAAGACGCTGTCGCTGCTGTACCTCGGTTTATGAAGATTCCAATCAAAATGCTTATTGGTGATCGTGTTATTGATGGAATCAGTCAAAGCCTGACTGACCTTACCGGACATTTTTTCGGTGTTTATGATGGCCATGGTGGCTCTCAGGTAAAACATTTTTTCCTTCTAAAACTCTGTTTTACATTTTAACTGTACTTTAAGAAATTGAGAGATCATTGAATCAAATGTTATTTGCTGCATGTATGCTTTTTACAACAATAAGACTCCAAAGTAACATTTTAGTATGGTGTATCGAGACCTTGTGCAGGTGGCAAACTATTGTCGTGATAGAGTCCACGTGGCTTTGGCAGAAGAGATCGAGAGCATTAAAGGCAATTTATGTGATGGCACTAGTATGGAGAGCCGACAAGTGCAATGGGAGAAGACATTTACCGATTGCTTTTTAAAGGTTGATGATGAGATCGGAGGAAAGGTTAGCAGAGGCAATGATGATGCTTCCGATGCTAGATTTGAACCTATTGCCCCTGAAACCATCGGGTCAACAGCTGTGGTGGCCTTGGTTTGTTCGTCGCATATTGTTGTTGCAAACTGTGGAGATTCAAGAGCAGTCTTGTGCCGTGGCAAAGAAGCCATGGCATTGTCAATTGATCACAAGGTAAAACGTTTAAGTCTTTGGTTTGCTACTATTGAAAACAAAGCTATCCGTGTGTGGAAACCGACATATTACCTTCTTTTTTTGCAGCCGAACAGAGATGACGAGTATGCAAGGATAGAGGCATCCGGAGGCAAAGTTATTCAGTGGAATGGACATCGTGTATTCGGCGTTCTTGCAATGTCAAGGTCTCTTGGTATGTTTATTTCTGCTTGAAACAAAAATTCCGAAGACCTATAACTAGAATCCGAAACTAAAGATTTAGTGCTGTGCCATAAATTACTAGCATAACATATAGTGAATAAACTCTAGCATTTTCCGACATGCTTGATAAATAGGTGATGGAAGAGGAGTCTAGAGTTGTGCTTACATTTTGTGTTTATGTTACCTCACAGGCGATAGGTATTTGAAACCATGGATTATTCCAGACCCGGAAGTCATGTTCATTCCTCGAGCTAGAGAAGACGAATGTCTGATTCTGGCCAGCGATGGGTTATGGGACGTCATATCAAACGAGGAAGCTTGCGAGGTGGCTCGACGAAGAATCCTTCTCTGGCACAAGAAGAACGGTGTTCCATCTCTCGTTGAAAGAGGCAAAGGAATCGACCCTGCGGCGCAAGCGGCAGCCGAATACCTCTCCATGCTCGCCATGCAAAAAGGTAGCAGCGACAACATCTCCGTGATCGTTATAGACTTGAAAGCTCAAAGGAAGTTCAAGACCAAACCGTAATCAGGTCTTGACCCCCATCATCTATAAATCGATAAGCCTATATTATCTAACTATTAGAAAGAGTACATCTAATGAAAAAAAAATACATAACTATCGGTCCATTGCTTTTACTTATGGGCTTTAAATGTGTGTACAAGAATAGAAATTAGTATGTACTATAAGCTAAAACGAAGGGTATTCGAATACCGTATAGTCTATGTTTTTGGCATAAGCTTTTTCTATATATATATAAATTCAAGTTATTGGCACCATAGATGGGGGGAGGATTTGAAACCAAACCCCTTCATCTATTGTTTTGTTTGTGTAGATCTTGAACTATTTGTGCACCTGTGTTTGAGCTTTCTGTTATGTCCCTATGTTGCTCCGAACTCAAATTGATGCATGTTCGAATACGGAGTTCGGGAATATTGTATTCGAAAGATTTGTCGTATTGTGTCGAATATGGATCCGTGTTTGACCAATGTATGGTATTGCAGGGAAGTGCAGTGAGGTGAAGAAAAGGCAGTGAATAAACAATTAAAATGCACTTAATTGAGTTTGCTGGTATTAATAAATGACTAATGAGTTTGACATTTCAATGTCCTTGCTAGCCTTCCATTTTGTCTTAAATTCTAACTTCTGACTGAACAAAGTCAGCCCTGTTATGTCATTTACTCCATTGACCAAACGCAAGGGATACGTAGAGTTTTGGTTCATACGGTAAAATTAACTTTTAGTCCTTGTGAAATTTTATAATTTTCAAGTGGAAGACTGTTAGTTGTGAGTTTGGTTGAAGCACATGCAATTATCCCCCCCACCCCCCAACTAAAATTTAGTTTAGTAAAATGTTTAATATAGTACATATATTTTGATAAAATATCTAAATTGTTATTTCATTTATTATCGGAGTACTTGAAATTAGCACCTTTAGTGCCCAAATCAACCTGGAAAAAAATAGACGTGAAATTATTTCCAATAGTCTTGGAGGGAAACAACATGAACTTTTGTGTAGGATCCTCACTTTTTTTTTTCAGTTTCAGTAATTTCTTAAGTAATAATAAGTTAGTAGTTGTCCCTCGTTATTTTAGTTGTATTAAGGTATTTTTAAACAAAATTATAAATGATTTATTATTAAAATATTAAATTAATTATTTTAAATAATAGAATATGTATGAGACAACACTGTTGAACAATATAAATAAAGCATATATACCGTATAGTGTATACTATACTGCTCTATGGTATTGGTAGTTACAAAACCTCTCCCTTTTGACAAATTTATATCACATATGCTTTTATGACTGTAATTCTTCTCAAAGTGATAGATTTTTTTTATGTATTTCGCACATTTTGAATTTTATTGAGCTTTGTATTTTTTTGGTAATATATATGTCCGTCTTACGGTCCATGTTCGGGATGTGTGACTGCCCCTCCCAACAATATCGTCTCCAAGACTTGAACTCACGTCCTCTTCTTAAGAGTGCAATGTGCCTTATCAGTTATCAATGCACCCAACCCTTATTAGTATTGAGCTTTGTATTTTAATACTTGTACTGAAAATATCCAATGAGGTACCTATACTTGTCAAAATGTCTAACATAGTATATGAATTACCATTTCATGTATTATTATGGTAGTTTGATTAACATTGTTGGTAATTATCATAATTGAACTGTCATTTTTGTGTATTTTATAGTGGGTTAACAATTAACATTATTAGTAAATTTTAATTAGTCAATGAAATTCACAAATATATGTATTGTATTAAACATTTAGAAGTACATATACTATAAGAATTATATTCTGATACATAAATTGCGTAAAAAAAACATTACCAATCATATTTAAACTATAACATCTAAAATCTAAATCTCTAACTCTTTCACCATAAACCCTAATCCTAAATACTAAATTTTAAATCCTACAACCTCAACTCATAAACCTTAAACCGCAACATAAGTTCTTGAACCCTGAAATTTTTAAAAACTTATATAAACTAAATTTTACACAAACTGGAATATTAAAGTATTTTCACTAAAAAATATTTGGGTAATTATTCTATGCACAAATGTCTTAGTTTTAGGGTTTAAGAATTTTTTAAAGCCTATTGTGTATGGTTTTTAGTGTACGAGTTTTGAATTTAATGGTATAATTAAAATCTAGGGTTTAGGGTTAAGATTTAAGTTTATAGGTTAAAACCTAAATTACTAACTATATTAACCTAAAAACTAGACCATAACCTATATACATTAAATTCTGAATTCTAAACATAAACCTTAAATTCAAATCATATACACTCAAAACCCTAAACTATAAAATCTAAAACACATTACACTCAAACCCCAAATTTTTAAAAATACAAACATCATATTAGACAAAAAAAAATCAATCTATATGTATCAAATTTGACATTATTGTTTTTATTCGATTAATTAATGGGAAAAACCAGACGGTAACGCTGACACCAATAAAGACCCACTGATAAAAGCAATGAAAATCACTTCTCAACCAAACTTTGTTCAAACGCTTTTTCTCTTGTGTGAATTTGCATTTCTTCTCCTCATTCTCTTGCATTGATAGACTGGTAAGCAAGTTTCACTCTTCATCTCTTTTTTTCTTGCAACATTTTACTGTTTTATAATGGATTTGCTCTGTTTTTCTATATATTTTTATTGCCAAATTACTAATTTTGATCCTATAGACTGGTTGTTTTGCCTTGTATCTTGGCGGGTTTTTTAGGGTTTTGGGAGTTAAGTCTTTCTAGAACCCAAGGTTTGAGTTTTTGTGGGATTATTGGTTATGGGGCGTTATTATGAGGGATTTCACCATTTTTTTTCTTTGGTTTTACCAAATTTATTAACTTCCTCTTTCATTTCTTTGCTTTTAAGCAAGGAGAGTTCAGTTGAATGAATATTGGTTATGTATAATTAAATTAATTCTTGATTGATGCTTCTTTATGTGGGGCTGCAGTTTCTTTCAAGTAAAAGGGTGATGGGTTGGTTGAGTTTTTCTTGAATTTTGGTTTTGTGATATTCTTCTTTTAGTAGATTAGAACCAGGTATTAGCAGTTTTTTAAAGTTAAAAATCACTAATCAGTACCGGCATATTAGCATCTTTATGAAATGAAACCTTTCTAATGGCTATTGTAGCTGCTAATATGGTTTCTTCTCTTGTTCATGACAGAGAGGGTCCTTCAAAGGCAGAGAGAGGAGCTGAAGCCACTGACTGGTTTTTCGAGTTGGATACATGCATGGATCGAAGTATCCGTTGTATTCCTCTGCTCCCTCCCCCTTTTCCTCTGCATATAACTGTTCAGTGTTTTGCCAAAAACTTGCATATTAGCTGCAGTCTTGTGTCATTCCCCGAGCTATGTCTTTTCTGTATTTTGTGTTTTGCATGTTCATTTACAAATTAATCAGCTAATTCATACAAGTTCTAGTAGGACTCTTAAGTGTCTAGTTTAGCTTAGGGGCTAGGGCTTTTATTATTTGAAGGGATTTTATATTTGATTAGAGATACATTCTATATAAAACTTTACTTGAGAGTTTCATTTCTTCTAGTATACTTAGGATGTAGATTTGAGTTTAAATAATTTTGGTCGTGAGTCTTTATTTTACAAGGTTTAGTGATTCACCGTTTCTACCGTCCCATTATTATGTTAGTAGATATAAGTAATATAGGGTTGTGGTAGGGAGCCATCCAATTATAGTTGTTGCTAATTACAAATTGATCAGAGGTGACTTAGGGCGAAATTATCCGATTATTATTTTTAGTCACTAATTGATTAGAGGTGGCTTATGACAAACTATCTTCCTTTTTTCCACATTAAAAACATACTTTCTTGCCAAGTGGCTGAACTTGGTGATTTGGGGTTTTCTCGGGTCGTGGGTTCGACATCACTAATATTCGCTAATAAGGACCATATCCCTTTAAGTACTTTGGCTCTTATTTGGGTGGTTGAATCAAAATTTTATTTACTTTTCTAATTGAAGGTTAAAAATCTCTGTAGTCTCTTTTATTTGTACTAATAACCATTACCTGTTACTGTTAAAGGAAAACCCTGAGGTATCCATAATTTGTGAAATTCAACCAAATATGAAATCTACTGCATGAATCAACAATTTACTTTAGTCAAGTATTTTTTTCATTCTTACTTTTCAAAGGATCTAATAAAAGTTATATCATGATTTCTAGAGATTAAACAATTGGATCTGTGGACATGCATCATGAAAAGTTACTATCCTGGTCATGCAATATTATGAACCTGTTTATTGCATGCATCTGAATGTTAACCAATTTATGAGCACGGATGGGTAAACAACATTGGAGCTTTCATTAAACCTAAAATTTGAATGCGTGCCAGGTTCAAAATTGTTTCAGTTCTGCATCTCACTCTAACCTCAAGTTTAAATTCTTGAACATCTCATTTGTTTCATATTGACTTCTCCATTGGGCCATTATATGTTTTCAATTTAGCCTCTTTTGGTAAAATTGATTGTTACACTTACCTCATTTTTTTTTTTGCTTTTGAACAAGAAGAGCATAGTTCCATCGAACGTTCTTTATACATAATTAAATTTGTTCTTAGTTGGTGCTTTGTATGTGTTGCTGCAATTTCTTTCAAGTAAAGGGTGATGGGTTGGTTAAGTTTTTGTTGGAACTTGGTTTTGTAACATTCTTCTTTTGGGGATGTAGAACCAGGTGTTAGCAGTTTCATAGGCAAAATCAGTATTCAGTATCCAGTATCAGGGCCTTAGCATTTTTCTTTTAATGAAACCTTTCTAATGGTTTTGTAGCTGCCTGCTAATATCGCACCTCCTTCCGCTGTTCACAACAGAGCAGGTCCTTCAAAGGCAGAGCAAATAGTTGAGGCCACTGACAGTTAGACTTGGATTTTCTGAATACATGGATCAGAGTACCAATTTTATTCATTCTACTTTTTTTATGCATGTAACAGTTCAGTGCTTTGCCCAAAAATTGCTTAGGAGCTGTGAAATTGTACCATTCGCGAAGCTGTATGGAATTTTATGTCCTGTATTTTGTGTTATGCATGTATACAAATTAACCAGCTATATAATAATTGATAATTAGGGCCATATCCTTTAAGTTATTTGGCTCTTCTTTGGGCGATTAAATCAGAAGCATATGTAATCTGCTACTTGGAGTTTAAAAACATCAATAGTCTTTTTTCGTTTGTACTAATAACTGTTATGATTGACTATTCAAGAAAAACCTTGAACTATCTGTAAACTATTCCTTTGACATTTTTATGCATATTACTGCTAGAAAATTTGAATCGAAGTGCCTATATAGGCTTGGTTTAGGGAGATTCAATTTTACTTGCTGGGATTTTTCTTTCTCAAATGAATATACATACAGTTGCTGCTCTTGCCTCAAAAAAATTGTCAGATTTAACCATACATGAAATCTACTGCTTGGATGCAAGCACTTTATTTTTAGTAAAGTGTTTTGGTAATCAATTGTAAAAGGAGCACAAAAATATCATGCTTTCTAAGATTAAACAGTTGGATCGGTGATGTATTTTCCTGCTCATGCTCATGCAATAGTATGAACTTGTTTATTGCATGCATATGGTTCCCAATATTGGAGCTTTTATAAAAGCTTGAAATTTTGAATATTTGTTCAGAATCAAAATAGTTTCATTTCTTCATTTCACCCTAACTTGAAGTTCAAGCCATGATATCTGTTATGTTTCTAACGGACATCTCTATTAGGCCAATGAATGTGTTCAATTTAGCCTCCTTGAGTATAGTTTGTGTGTAATATGTTCATTCTGATTGTTTTCATTTGCTGAATTAGGGCACTCAACAGAATCAGTAGAACACAAAAGTGGTGAATATGAACTTATTAGAGATGCTGAAGAGCCACGTCTGGGAATGTACGATAAACCTCTTCCTTGCTTTGGCTGTGGAATAGGATGGTTTTCGTGAGTTCTTTCGCCTTCAGTCACCCTCCGCCAACTCATCCTTTTGTTTTGTGGACTCCTGAACTGACATATCTGCTTCTTCTTTTTTTTCTTTGCAGTTTTCTGCTTGGATTTGTTTTCCCATTAATGTGGTACTATGCTACCATTCTCTACTTCAGAAACTACTATCAAAGAGATCCTAGGGAGAGGGCTGGACTTGCTGCCTCCGCAATAGCTGTAAGTGCTAACTTAGAAATTTTAGTTTTCTCGAATTACTGTCAGTTTCTGAAAACTCAGTGAAATGATAAAATCCAAAAGTAATTCCAGAAATTGCAAAATTATCTCGTTGAACTTGCAGTGTTACGGTAATGAAGGATGTGCATCCCCTTTATACTTTCTAATTCCAACCATTACTTTTTGCAGGCACTTGTATGTACAATTGTTGTAATAATCACAATAGCAGTTCTTATCTTCTAGTTCTCTCAACTGCAGTCTGTATATTTGCCGCTGCTTATGGTGCTTCCTCAAACAAAAGGTGAGACGAGTATCAAACCTGTAATGGAGGCTCAAAAAACAGTGGGAAAGAATCATTGAAAGTTCAGTTGTCAATGATTTAGTCCCCTCTAGGCTTGTACAAAACAGGAGGTTTATATTGCAACTTTCGAGAACGGAACTTTGTTATAATATCCATGGTAGGGGAGTCTTGTGAACTAGTTACAATCACTATGAAAATAGGGAAGTACTGATATGTGACATAACTTCTTTGAAATCCTTGAGGAATATGAATTACTGTTTCCTGCTTTTAAAATAATTGTAACTGCACTTCTCATTCAATAAGTTGCTTTAAGTAAAATTATCTGGATAAGAGAAACGACCATCGAGTTTCGAGAAAACTCGTTAATGCTAAATTATTGTGGGGGGAGGGGGGGTTTAGGGGGTCATTGTTTTGCTGTGATTATGATACTGATATAGGGCCATGGTGTTGATGTTATTGAATGTAATGGTGATTGAGAATGTAGGGTAGCTTGTCTTTTTCATCAAGGAAAGATATTTTTGTCTAGTAGGGACCTGGGAAACTTGAATGCTTGGAGAAAGGAATATTTTGAGCCTATATTTTCTTTCAACTTTCGGAATAAACGAGACATCTATACTCGTAAGTTAAGCCGAACTTTGGGCTGCTCGAGCTATCGAACTCGAGCAAAAAATATTTATATATTTATATATAAACTAGTGATGGGGCTGGTGGTCTACACTCACCATGAACAACAAGGGGTTGGTCAACAACTTTATTAGGAAGTAATTGCATTTCTATATCTATATAAAATACTTTATTAGTTTAATGATAATTGCAGATTAAGCTATCATATTTATTGTTTATTCAGTTATATCACTTGATTAATTACTTTTATATGATGTAAGTTGTGAGATTCTCCATTCAATTTCATTAAGGTAGGGCCATGATTCATGACTTTGACAGCAATTAATAAGTCATTCATCAGACTTTAATTGCTAAATTCTTGTGCTCATCTAATTCCAGATTTTGGAGCTGGTGATATAGCAGTTTTGAATCAATTGGGACAACGACTATGAGAGTACAAACAATCATATATTCATATTCAATTCGAATAGTTAAATACATTCGATTCAACATATATTTAAATACGAATATAAATGTAGAACTTGTCGGATATATAAACGAAACTTCAACTGGTATTCGATTCTCAGAAGCATAATCCATTGCTTGTCATCTTGCTTTTAGAAACAGTCTTTGGCAAACTTTTGAAAGTAATATATAAAGTTTAAAGTAAAAGCATTCACATTCTGTTGTATATTTAGAGTAATTGGGGGATTATAAGGGTTAAAAAGAAATGATTTGGTACATCTTTGCATGTGCAAATTTGTTTAACATTTGCCTCTTTAGCATATATTCTCTCAATCTTTTATTTATTTGTTTTTTTACATTGGAAGCAATAGCAAATTTTATAAGGCCGTTGTGGGTGAAAATCAATGTAAAACTTTTCAAGATTTTTTTTTATAAATCCCAAATTTAATTCTAATTTTACTTAAGGGGAAAGGGAAAGAGATTCTAATTGAAGAAATGGAGTGCTCTTAGTGGATTTAAAGACCATGACCTAAGAAAATATGAAAGAACAAAAATAAGTTGGCCAAAATATATAATAAATACTTTTTTATTTATTAAGCTATAACTACTCTTTGAATTAATATTGATTATCTGAATATAGCTTATGGATATATATTCAAACTTAATTTATCATTTAAAAGTAATAAAATTTTAGTATTAAATAATAGTGTTAGAGTCAAAGAAATAAATCAAAACATACAATAGTAGGAGTAATTCAAAAGAGAACCTTTTTGAAGAGATCCACTTAGAAGAATAATAAAACCCGTGTCCAGTCCTATCCTAACTGGCATTAAGCTAGATTGGTTGATGTAAGGGAAAAGACCAGAACAAATCACTTTTAGGCAACAATTTGCAAACAAAGTACAACGTAATTACGAACCAATAAAACATGCACTAAAATCCCCATCATTTTCTTGCACAAAAAGCAACCAACACCCATCAAATTACATATTTACATACACAATATCCCTATAGTATTTTTCTCATTAATTTTAATAACTTTCACGGTTGTCTGTATTGACAAATATTATTTTTTACAATTAAAATTTTTGTTTAATATCAAAAAGTGTTTGATGTAATAACAAATAAAAACTCGAATATAAATAATGAAACATTTCTTTTTCTTGTAAGAAAACTAGAAAAAAAGTAAGGAAAAGGAGCTAAGAAAGTGGAGGACGCGGTTTTGGTGCAAATTGGGTAAGATTTGCGGTTTGCATGGGCTTGCTTGCTGTTTGTCCGTTGTCGTTTTGCTGAGTGCGAACACGTCACTCCAAAATTTCCAATTATTAATCTCAATTAGCAATTAGTTGTCATACGCGCCTACCTCCACCACCTTTGACTCTTATTTTTCCCACCTTTCAATTTCAATTTCTTCCACTATATTAAAACGTGACAAATCTTATAATGAAGTGCCCCATGCAAATTAGATTATATTATTTTTAATAGTTTTAAGATAACTATGAAGTAGTATATATTTTCTTATAAATTTCCTTAATTTTTTTGATTATGCATGCACCTCACAAATAAAGTTATTTAAACACGCACGAATCTCCTAATATAATCAACATTCATTGTACTTTTTTTTTTCATTTGGACTACTTATTCAGGAAATTAGGTTATATTGTTGGAGTAGTAAATTACAAGATATTTACGTAATAGATGAGACTTGGGAGGGGTAACTGTCTCTAAATTTTGATGGTTTAGTTGCATCTTAGATTACTGGTAGTTCTGAAATTATCGTAAATAAGTTACTGTCACACCCAAAATTACATGGTTTATTATTTTTTTAAGACTCTATCCGTTAAAATCAATAAAATTAAGTATTGACCCCTCGTTTTTCTGATTTAGTTATTTTCTAAAAATTTAATTTTAAAATTAATGAAACTAAACTTTAACTCTATTCATCTAAGAATTAACCAACTACCCAACCTCGAAAAGCTATACCAAAAAACTTAGTAATAAAAATGTAGTAAAAAGGATGAAAAAGGCGATTAGTGTGGCTAATTAAGGCTAAACTCTTTTTGTTAATTGCAAGAAAGGAACACACTTTATTCTTTGCTTTAGGCTGTCATTCTTACATGGACAGGGCAGGTTACATGTGAAGCCATCATCTCCATCTATCCACATTAAAAATATTATAATATTAATACATATTTGTCTAATAGTAAGATATTTTAAATTAAAAATAAACAAATTTAAATTTATAGAATGATATAGAAAACAATTTTTATTTCATTTTCCCTTATTAATTAAACATTAGTATTACATAATAAAATAAGCATTCAAAATTTTCAACACAAAAATAATAAATAATTAGCATATCTTGTCAACTACTTCATCCATTAATTTATATAAGCAAAAACAGAAGAAGCAAAGCACATTCGATAAACAAAAGGCAAAAAAAATCACACAATCAAAGCAAGGAATCCTTAAATCTCTCAAAACATGGAGGATTTTGATGAAGACCTGACCCCATTCTGGCTCCAAACCACCCACAACGGCCGTGACAACCGCCGTCGCCGCAGCAAAAACCTCCTCTTCAACACCGGTATCCTCCTCATCTTATTATTAGCAATTGCTTTCGCTTTTATCTTCGTCGTCATCCCTTCATTTCTGTCCTTCACTTCCAAGATATTCAAGCCGCAAGTCGTTAAAAAATCGTGGGATTCTCTCAACTTGGTACTCGTTCTCTTCGCCATAATCTGTGCTTTTCTGAGCAAAAGCAGCGGCGACGGTGGCGCCAATGAGACGCCGAGGTCTTACGGAGATTACAAATTCTCTTCCACGCCGAAACATGACGATGGTCGTGTCCGGAGATCGAACCCGTCGAGTTCGGGTCAATGGTATTGTGATCCATCGCCGTCGGAAGATCGGACGGCGTATAATTCTTTGCGGAGGATGAGGAGCAGCAGTTCGTATCCGGATCTACGTCAGGAGTCTACTTGGGTGATGAACGGCGATGATCGGTGGAGATTTTATGATGATACCGGGTTGTATGATTACCGGAGCAGGTCGAGGCGAGAGCGTGATGAGGAACAAGTTTACTTTAGTAATTCAAAGGATATAGCTGTTGATACTGTTCGTACTACGCCGCCGCCGCCAGCGACAGTTCCGCCACCTGTAGTAGCAGAAACAAAACCGTTGGCTCCGCCAGCACCTGAGTCGCCGCCGCCGCAACCTCCTAAGGTTGTTAGAAGGAAACCTAAGCGGACTTATGAAGATGTTCCTCGTAGGGAGAGAAGTGAACGTAAGGAAGTTTTGTACGGTGAGTTGAGAACCAAGGATTCTCTTCCATCACCACCGCCGCCAGCTGCACCACCACCTCCACCGCTGCCGCCGCCAATGGCTGAGTCGGAGAAGAGAAGTAAGAGGAGTGAGAAAAAGAGAGGTGGAGTGACTAAAGAATTCTTAACTTCGTTAAGAAGAAGAAAGAAGAAGGAAAGACAAAGAAGCGTGGAAAATCTTGATGAATTCTTTAACCTCGCAACGCTTCCTTTATATCCACCGCCGTCACCTCCGCCGCCTCCACCTCCGCCGCCTCCACCTCCACCACCACTACCGTCATTTTATAACATCTTTTCTTCAAAGAAAAACAAAGCCAGAAGGCATCATCATCATTCAATCCCTCCACCTCCACCGCCACCACCATCACTGGAGGCGCGTGCATCGAAAAGAGAACCCAATAAACCACCCGTAACGATCAAGAAACCTCCATTGCCAGTCAAGATAAGAAACATCAACAATGTGGAGGAAAGCATCGAAAGTGGCAATGACTCGCCGTTCAATTCAATCCCCCCGCCGCCACCTCCTCCACCATTTAACATGCCGGCGTGGAAGTTCGAAGTTCACGGTGATTTCGTCAGATTGAAAAGCATTAACAGCTCTCGAAGCGGATCACCGGATTTGGATGACCCATTGAGCCGTGAAGCTAGTCCATCGGAAGGAAATAAAACTGGCAACCCCAACGGCGGAGAATCGACGGCAGCAGGCCCATTGTTTTGTCCAAGCCCAGATGTTAATACCAAAGCTGATAATTTCATTGCAAGGTTCAGAGCTGGCTTGAAGCTAGAGAAGATAAACTCCGTCAACGGAAGGTCTAATCTTGGCCTTGATCCAGGCCCAAGCACCGTGTAAGAAACAAAACTCTAAAGCCGACTTTTTTTCTTTTCTTAATAATTACCGTATTAAATTCATTAGTCTAGCAAAGATCCATTACAAGATTATCCTCCCATCTTACTTTACTTCATTTACAATATCAGTTTATATCAGTTTAAATTTTCATTTTTTTTCCTTTTATTTTTTGTATCTTTTCAGAAGTTGAATTACAATGTATGTATTTGTTCATTCTTTTATAGGCGAATTTTGGTGTTTTATGATTGTTAGATATTACTTTAAAAATGTGATTTTTTTGTGTGAAATAAAAAGCAATTATATAATGTATCTTCTTTCTCTGTTTTGGATTTTGGTTGTCCTTTGATTTTTTATTCTTTTATAAGACAACAATGTCAGTCATGGCGGATCGAGAATATTTATATTTGATGCATTAACGATGCATAAGTTCTTATAAAACATAAGAGAACTGGCATTAAAATTCAAATGTTAAATAGCTTCTTCAAAATGGGTATGCTCTCTTCTCTTCAAAGCTACAATTCTAACAAGAAGGCTCTAATAAGTTGGAAAACAAAACTACATTGAAATGACAACAACAATGCCTTAATCATGCTCATAATAATAAGCTTAATGCGGTTTACTTAATAAATACTTATTCAAAACATCCATTACTGACCCGAAATCTGGATTTACTTCCACCGGAGGGTTCGCCGATCGACTTAGTGAGCTTTGCTTGATAAATACTTCTTCAAAACATCCATTACCGACCCGAAATCAGCGTTTACTTGAACGGGAGGGTTCGCCAATCGGCAGGCCATGTCCTTAATATCCTTGGAGTGATAATCAATCTTACTCTGTGTAAATTTCAACCCATGGGCTGTACTCACCACCACTGTTCTATCAGTAGGACCGATAACCCCACTTTTCCGAAGCTTATTCAATGCTGTCAATGCCACTCCTGTATGTGGGCAAGTAAACATCCCGGTAGAATCAGCTTCTGCCATGGCATCCATTAACTCCTCCTCCGTAGCTTCCTCGACAATCCCGTTCGAATTCTTCAAAGCATACACCGCTCTATCAATGGAAACCGGATCACCGATCTGGATAGCAGAGGCAAACGTCGTTTTCGCTTTCACCGGACTAAAATCCTTCCAACCAGACTTAAAATACAAATACAACGGATTCGCATTCGCAGCTTGTGCACAAACCAACCTAGGAATCCTATCTACAAGCCCCAACTCCTTGCACATCGAAAACCCTTTGTAAAAAGCATAAATATTCCCAAGATTTCCACCGGGAACAATGACCCAATCCGGAACTTCCCAATCGAACTGCTGTAAAATCTCGATGGCAGCCGTCTTCTGTCCTTCGAGCCGCAAACTGTTAAGGGAATTTGCCAAATAAATCGGCAACTCCGCCGTTATTTCCCTGATCAACTCCATACATCCATCGAAATCAGTATCGATACTCAAAACAAACGCACCATTCGCAATGGGTTGAACAAGTTGAGCCATGGAGATCTTATTAGCAGGTAAAAACACAATTGAAGGAATTCCGGCAGCTGCACAATAAGCAGATAACGCTGCCGATGTATCGCCGGTAGAAGCACAGCCTACTCCGACAATGGGTTTATTCATTTTCCTTAATCGATTAACTTGACTAATTAAAACCGTCATGCCCAAATCTTTAAAGCTACCCGTATGGCTAATCCCACAATGTTTAACCCACAAATCGTTCATCCCTAAGAACTGTTTGCCGTACCTTTCAGCCCAGAAAAGGTTAGAATTACCTTCAAAAGCAGAGACGATGTCGTCGTCGTCGATTTCAGGTAAGACCCATTCTTTCTTGGACCAGACACCGGACCCGAACGGCCACGTGGTCTTCCCAACGCGGGAGTCGAAGAGGTTCCGCCAGTAAGCGCCGTCGAAGTGCTTGAGGGCGGACATGTCGTGCTGGACGTCGAGGAGGGAGCCCGATTGGGATCGGTAGACGATCTCGTCGAGGGAGTAGGATTCATCGGAGGAGGAAGGATCGGATATGGCGGTGAAAGGGACGTATTTGGCGGATAGGCGAGGGTGGTTGGTGGTGACGGCGGCCGCGTTGTGGAGACGAGCTTCCTCGCGGATGTTGTGGTGGGGCTTCGTCGACGGCGGCGGAGGGGAGGTTTTGGGTACGTCGGAAGTGGAAGCTTTGATGAAATGAAGCTTAGATTTAGCTGCAATATGGGCGGAGGGAAAAATAGAAAAGGCCGCCATTGTTGAGGAAATGGTTGGTGGGGGAAGTTCTGGGAGATCTGAGTAACAGAGTAGGGTTTTTCTTCACATTTTTCCGCGTTTTAAATAAAACAAGCAGTTTATCAATTATTTGTATATTTTAAATACCTAAATAATGTAAATTAATAATTTGTAAACAAATAATTTATTTTCCCTTAATTATAATATTTATTTAGATGTTGTAATTATTATCCAAGTGATCTAACCTTCAAAACATTTACAGCTATTAAGGTCAATTATTAGTTAAATTCAAAAAAATTAATGCTTACAACAAATTCAAATATCAAAATTTAATTTCGGTCATTAATGTCTTTTTTATCCTATTTTGATCATCAATAGTGCTTTCGATGCTCCTAAAATGATCGTGGAAGCTTTAAACATTATCTTTATGTTTTTTTTCTCAATATAAATAGAATTAAAATTTAATATTATATTATTATATAAACCCTAACCCAAAAATCATTGAAAATTTAAACCTTCTTCTCCAATCATTCGTCGTCACTGCTGCCCCAGTAGCTAAAGAACAGTGTCGCCGCTGCTGACGAGAGGTTGTTCCAGAATTTATTAAGGTCACCTAACTTTTATTTTGCTTTCATTTTGGTCCCTCTTATTACGTACCTTTCGTTAAAAAATGCTGGCGTGATCCGTTAGTTTTCCTTTCTCCAACAAAAATTGTATAAATGATCGCCAAACTTTTAAAATACTTTCATTTTGGTCACCAAAATTTTAAAACTTTCATTAAAGTCACTCAACACAAAGACATCTATCAAATAACACCGAACATGATGGCGAACAAGGACGAAAGGAGTATGGGTTGCCTCTCCTGATTTTAAGTATAATAGTATTTTAGGTCCTTATTAGCTTAAATACTAATCAAATAAAATTTTTGTCTCTCCCGATTTTTATATTTAAAGGTTTAATAGACTCTTCCCCTCCTAATGTTTGATTCTAACTCCGTCTCTAATGGCAAAGTAAATTAATGTTTGAACTTAAACATGAGGTGCATCAGTTCTGCTTGTATATTCTAGAAAATTTGTGGAAGAACTTTTGGATACAACATTCATAAGTAAACTGAAATGCTATACTTTTAGTGAATAATTAACCTTAATATTTTTTTATCTCCTTTGTACTTATTATCCTTTAAGTAGTTTGAAGATGCGGTTGTATACAATGTGATCAATAGATCAAAATAATGTGTTTAAATTACATGCAATATTCAAGAACATGATATATATATATATATATATATATATATATATATATATATATATATATATATATATATATATATATATATATATATATATATATATATATATATATATATATATATATATATATATATTGGTAAATACATCAAACTGCACAACTTTAAATATTGGGTGCCCAAACTATGCCTTTTTCAGTTAGGTGCCCAAACTATTTTTCGGGCCAAATTGGGACATAAAGTTTCATTCCGTGATATTTAAAGTTCGCCGTTAATTTCCACCATTAAATGCCAAGTGTCACCTCCAAAAAAATCCAAAATTATATTAAAATAAATAAAATTAATTGATTTTCAAAAAATCTCTAAATTTTCTAGATTTTACAAAACACCCCCAAATTCTAAAATCCCTAAACCCCAAAACTTAAATCTCAATTTAGGCCGATTTTGCCACCGGTTGCTCGCCGCCGTCCACCACATCGGTCGCAGGACCATCACGACCATTTCCCCCACCATCATGTTGTCGGAAATCGACTGACGCTATGCGAATCGACGAAATTGTTGAATGGTTCTTTCGAACGATTCATGACGAACGGCGAAAAGATAGGCGACGAACGACGTGTGGGTTGTTCGACGAGGGGATGTCGCTTCATTATGTCGCTAGCAACATGGCCGCCATCGGCAGGAGTGGTCGGATTTGTGGAGTTTAGGGATTTGAGGACTGTTTTGAAAATATTTGAAAATTTAAGGATATATTTTTATTTTTATTTTGTTTTATTTATTTTTAGTATATTTTTGGAATTTTTAGGAGATGACATGTGTCCTTTAACGAAAAAAAATTAACGATGAACCTTAAATGGGTCACGAAATGAAGCTTTAGGCCCCAATGTGACTCGAAAAAATAATTTGGGCACATAACTGTAAAAAGAGAATAGTTTGGGCACGCATTTGCCTATTAAGCCTAAGGTAAAATCTACTTCTTAAACCAACGGGTTGCTTTAAAGCAAAACAAAAAGTTGGGTGACTCCGATGAAAGTTTTAAAATTTCAGTGACCAAAATGAAAGCATTTTAAAAGTTCGATGGCCATTTATATAATTTACCCTTGAAGAAAATGAAAACTAACGACCACGTCAGCATTTTCTAAAAGAAGGTAACGAGGGATCAAAATGAAAGTGAAATAAAATTTTGGTGACCCAATAAAAAATTTAAAAGCTTTGTGACCAAAATGAAAGAGCCCTAAAAGTTCAGTAACCATTGGTGTACTTTATCCTTTACTTTATTTATTAAATAAAACAAGTTGTTTTTCACGGCGGCAGTTTATCAATTATTTGTATATTTTAAATACCTAGATAATGTAAATTAATAATTTGTAAACAATTAATTTATTTCCCCTTAATTATAATATTTATTTAGATATTGTAATTATTATCCAAGTGATCTAACCTTCAAATCATTTACAGCTATTAATGTCAATTATTAGTTAAATTCAAAAAAAAAATGCTTACAACAAATTCAAATATCAATTTTTTTCCGGTTCAAAAAAAAGTTTTTTAAGGAAGCTTTAATTCATTAATAAAGCATCTAATAATTAAAAAAAATATTAATTTGGTTTAATTCAATTAATATATTGTTACAAATATATATTGCATACAATTTATATTTCAAATCTTCGTATGATTTTAATTTAATTTTTCAGAAAGTTTAGTTATGGTTATAGTTTGTTTACAATGATGAAATTTACAACTCAATCTAACTATGTTAACTTGGCAAATTTGATCGTCTTATCTTATAAATATTATAATTAAGTTCAATTTAATAATATTGTCAAGTCCTCAAATCTTCATTACTGTAGTCGCTGACTGCCTTCGTCGGCCTCACTCGTTCGGTCCCCAGACTCTACCGGTCATTTCCCCAACTCGTTGTTATCGGAAACTAATGAACGGTGTGCCAATTGAACATTTATTTCACATTAGATGTTCAATGTTCGATTGACATACCGTTTGCCAGTTTCCAGTGACGACGAGTTAGAAAAAATGATCGGCTGAGTCCTGCGACCGACCAAGTGGGGTCAGCAACGGTGGACGGCGGTGGCAGTGGTGAAGATTCGGGGTTTTAAGATTTAGGAATTTGAGGTCTATTTCAGAAGTTTTTAGAATTTAAAGATTAAAAAAATTATTAAAAATAAAATTTTAATTAGAAGAAATTATAAATTAAAACATGGTACGCGTCTAATTCTTATTAATTAACGATTTTTTAGCGGTAATTAACTACTGAACACTTAAAATTATAACGGTTAAAATCTTAAATATTTACTTTTACTTAAAGTTTAAAAAATACTTTGCATTTGTTTTTATTTAAGCCTTAAATAAATATGGAGTAACTTTATCAGATTTGGTTGTTAGGGCTACTGGTCTTAAGGCCATTAGGTTGCCTAGGTTTTACCTTTTAGGGTTCCAAATCAAATCCCCTTGCACACGGGTTTCAAAATCTCGTAAAACTTTGGAGTTGGTGTCAATATGACAATTCTAAACTATATACCAGAAAAAAGAGATTAAAATAAAAGGTAAACTACACAAATGACCACCTAACTATGGAGTTGGTGTCAATATGATCATTCTAAACTATTTAATTGGTTCCAATTAGGCCACCAACCGTTAAAAATTAATAGAGAGACTGACGTGTCTGTTAAATAAACTGGTATAATTACACATTTGGTCTCCCTTATTTATAAAATTTGATAATTTAGTCCTAATTTTAATATAATAAAATAAAATAAATAAATAAAATGAAAATAATTAAAGTTCTCCATGTCACCACCTAATTGAATAATTATTTTATTAAATTAAATTAAAATTAGGACCAAATTGATAAGGGTAAACTACTATAGAAGTCACTTATGTTTATACTAAGTACAGAGTTAGTCCCCAAATTTGAAAAATGACCAGTAAGGTCCCAAACGTTTTCGGGACGTAAACTTCTAGTCACTCAGCCGTTAAATCTAAACGGAATGGTGATCTGACACAATAAAAAAAATGATAAATTCTTTAAATAGTCCCTAAACCATTACTTAACTTGTATATTAACCACTGAAATAAAAATAATTTATATAATTTCACATTTAATCCTCTATATTTACAATTAAAAGTTCCTACTTTTGGTTCCTACTGGAAACATACCCATCAGTTGCTTGAATCCTCTCATTAGGAGTTGCATTTGAGGGAAGATCCCTCTTATAGACTGCAAATGTCAAAATAACTCCAAGACGATTTATTTTGAGTAACCTAAAAGGAGTTGTCAGCACCCCTTTCCTGATTTCCTTGCACGCAATACATTCTCACGGTCTTCCTGTTGATGCATAAGGAATTAAAGATCCAAAAATGAGGATAACCATGAATCCGAAATTCTTTATTCAACGAGTGCCAATGCTCTTGAGATTAAAAGTACTTGATCAGGTTCTCTTTTATACCATTGTCGTTTAGGAAAGGTGTTATTACTTTCAATGCAATTTATGAGTATTAGGTATGGCTAAAGGATCATTTTAAAATAGTAAAAGCACTTACCTTTCCTGACAACAGATCGATAGAAATCACGTGTGATATGATATCTTGTGCAAAGATAACAGGCGCGTATTCTTCCTGAATTGGCGATGGTTCCAAGAGGCCGGGATTATAGTCATCCTTATGAACTGGATTTTGTTCGAGTGTATCCATCCTCTTAATAGTCCAACCTTGATGCTTCTCAAAGTGGAGCACCCTTACAGCATATGCCACACCACTAGTGAGGGGCCTCTCAAAAGCAGTTCGCTTCGTGTACCTCGCAAAAGTTGTCTACAGGTTCATAAAGTGAGTTTCCTTTACTGGCTAAAACACAAGTAATCATGGAATCCACAACTAAAACCACTTGGATCTTTTCTGGTCTAATAAACTAAAGACAACTCTGTTTAACTTCAGAAGCAAGAATAACTGTCAAGCTGAAAAAAATCTTATTTGATCTACAATTCGAAGAATCAGTTTCAGTTGAATTTGAATGATAATAATAGGCAATCAAAAACATCAGGTCGGTACCCGGATTAATCCAGGTTAAGTAATTAAATTGCCAAATACGACTAGTTCCATTATAATTGAAGAAAAGAGCAACAAGATTTATCACTTTGAATCAGGCAGGGGATGGTAATCAAGCACAACAAAAGCATAATCACTCATGGTTTTTTCAATCAAGCCAGCAAACTATGGCAATCAAGTACAAGAAATGCAAAATTTTCTTATCTCAACTAATTCTATCATCCCGATTAAAGGTTACAAGAAAAGGAAATAACTTACTTGATCAATAGCAGAAGGGTTTTTGCCATGGTGGAAAGTCGAGATCAAAATTGACATTGCCTGGATATGGTTCATGCTTACATTAAAATGATCCTGCAACATCCGAGCTCTCTCGTCGCACATGCTAGCGAGCGTCTCCTTCCTCTTTTCGGTACCTTGAGAGCTCATATAACAGAAGATCCAAATAGAAACCACAGTCCAACCAATCAGCCATGAAAGCAAGAGCTTTCTCCACCAAGACTTGCTAACTCTCATAGAACCAATAAACTGGTAGTAATGATGGTGGAGCTTGAAACCATAGGTTGAGATTTTATCCCAGCATTTGAACCACATCTTGGTACAACCATTATCACCAAGGAGACTAGCCTTGGTGCACTTAAATTGACAATTGATCAAACAGTTCATGGACATCATACAAGCTATCCAGCAACATAACATCAAAAACCAGATAGACACACTGTCAAATCTATAGAAACATCACCAGAAAATCAAAAACCTTGGGATAGGAAGACCATAAACTCTAAATGGACTACAAGACAGATGAACCTGAAGGAGCTGTAGATAGTGAGGAAAAGGAAAAGGAAAGTGAAAAAGAAGGGAAAGGAAAGGAAAGGAAAAGATGCTATCTTATCTAGCACTACAGGGCCAAGGTACCTTCATTTAAAAATTGTAAATATAGAGGATTAAATGTGAAATTATATAAATTATTTTTATTTTAGTGGTTAAAATACAAGTTAAGTAATGATTTAGGGACTATTTAAGTAATTTATCATTTTTATTGTGTCAGATTACCATTCCGTTTAGATTTAACGGCTGAGCGACTAGAAGTTTACGTCCCGAAAACGTTTGGGACCTTACTGGTCATTTTTTAAATTTGGGGACTAACTCTATACTTAGTATAAAAATAAGTGACTTCTGCAGTAGTTTACCCAATTGATAAATTATGTAAATAAAGAGGACTAAATGTGTAATTATACCAGTTACGTCAAATCTCTCTGTTATTTTTTAACGGTTGGTGGCATGATTGAAACCAATTAAATAGTTTAGTGGCATATTTGCTAAAATTAAAAGTATACTGATCATATCAACACCATGGTTATTTGTGTAGTTTACCCTAAAATAAAACAAAAAATGGTAACTTTCAAAGAATTAAAATACAAAATGGCTTAAATAAAAAATAAGTGCCTACATTATATATATATATTGAATTTTAGGTGTTTAAAGTATTTTTTGTAAATATAAGTGCCTAAAATTCCACCAGTTATAATTTTAAATGTCCAACCGTTTAAAAAAATGTTACCCATTTAAAATGCGTCACATGGCAAGAATATCAATATTTTAATTATTTTTAAACAAACTTTAAAATTTAAATTAAAAAATCTCAAAAATTTTAAACCAGTCCCTAAATCACTATAAATAACAAAACCCCAAATCCTTACAGATGTCGTCGTTAGAAATTGGCGAATGGTTTGTTAATTAAATGACTATTTCATAACGATGTTCAATGTTCGGTTGGCACTTCGTTCACCGGTTTCCAGTGACGGTAGCGATGGAATTTGGGGACTATTTTAGAAAATTTTAAAATTTTAAGTTTTTTTTTAAAATTAAATTATTAAAAACAAAAAAAATTAAAAATGACACTTGTCAATTTTTTTTATTGGTTAACAATTTTTTAACGATAATTAACTACCAGACACATAAAATTATAACGGTTGAAATTTTAAGCACCTATTTTTATTAAAAAAATACTTTAAGCACCTAAAGTTCAAAAAAAATATACTTTAATCAATCATTTTTCATTTAAGCCATACAATAAAAAAATTAAAAATGTTACTTTTTCAATTGTTGATCAACCAACAATCAATATTTTTGATGATGTTACAAGGGCACAATTATAATAAAAAAAGAGCAAGTATTGAGTGCTTTTATGCTATTGTACCTTTTATTCACTCTTAATTTATAATTTGTATAAATAAATTTTTTATATAAAATAATTTTTCATCCACAACATTAGTGTAACAAAACTTAATTACGCATTTTTTATATTTAAAATATACACACACAAAACAAATATTATAATGTAAATAAATTAACTCCTAAGAAGCATGTGTGAAATGATCTACTAAAAACTTTTTAAATGTCAACTTCAATTACAACTCAACAAAGGAAGAAAATTAATTGAATAAGAGAAGATAAAAATAATTAGAGGTTGTTTTAAACCGAGTGATCAAAAGTCAAACCTCAAAACTCTAATTTCCATTTATTTCCTATCTTAATCTTCATTAATAGGTATGAGATGGTGATTTTCTTTATTTTTCATTAGTTACTCATTACATCATGATATGATTTTATACAATTTTGTCTATTCGAATCCTGAAATCCTAAATAAGATCATACCGTGTAAATTAAAATTTATATAAACCGTATATACAATAGTTTTCTATCATTGTTTTCCATTTTCTTAGTTTTCCTTAATAAGATTTTAAAAGAAAGTTAGCTTCATCAAATCGACTAAATTGAAATGAATTCAAGGAAGAGAATTCTACAAAACAATATGTTCATATTCAAAAATGAAAGCAACTGCAACCCCAAATATTCTACAACAAACTAACAACATTATGAACCAAGTGTCACATTGCAAACTTGTTTTGATAAATTATTTCCCCTTTCCCTTTTTCATATAATAATATATCTTATTTAAATAAACTTTAAATTTGGATATTCGAGAGAATAATGATATTTAATTAAATTTTGGACTCGAATATATATAATTCTTAGATAAACCTACAAATTCATTTAATATGAATTTCTAAAAAAATAGAGGAAGTTAGATTCAATTTTTCAAAAATGCTAGAGAATTTATTGTAGTGAGCATCAAGGACGCAACAAAAACAGGTCAAATACATGAAATGAACAACGAAGGCCCAAAAGTCTAGAAAATGTCAAAACCCTGGCTTGGAATCCAAGAAGACATTAAACGAAAAAACAGAAGAGTGGCGTTGAACGTCCGAACCAACAATAAGTCAATCAAACAAAAAAAAATTGAGTGACCAAAATGTAACATTACCTATAATTGAGTGGCCCAAATGTAATTTTTAATAATTGAGTGACTTAAATATAAACTTACCGATAATTAAGTGACCTCCATTGTAATTTATCCTATTATAATTACCTAGATTATTAAAAAATAAATCTCTGTAAAATTTATATTTGATTCATTATTTGTTAGATAGTCAATCAATTAATTTGAATCATGTGAATGAAAAATGATTTGAAAGAAAACTTTTCGTGTAAAGCTTTAATCTAGTTGATTTTTAATTTAATAAAATTTTATCAAATTCAATATAATTATATGATATCGATTTTAAAATTATTTTATGTAAAATGTAAAATCTAAAAAAATAAACATTGTTAAAATTGATTTTTTTATTCAAAAGATAGAAATAACCTTTATACCTTATATGGTCGATCGAACGTGTGTATATATGTTCAAGGGTTATGTGGTAATTTTAACGGTTTTAAACTCGGACAGTTTCTGCCAGAGAATGTGAGAAATGGCATAATGATTTCGTCCAAGTATAATATTCCTCCCTCTCTCTATTTATTTATTTTTTGGAAAATTAAAAAAAATATATTTTTTGTTTTAGTCACTAAACTGATATTTTATGCAAAATTGTCACTAATTTTTTTCTTCTATTTCAGTCATTAATGTTACTTTTTATCCTATTTTGATCATCAATCTATTGCTTCTTTTTTGTATTGATTGCCAAATCATTGTTTTTTCGTGATGCTTTTAATAGTGGGCAACCAAAATAAGAAAAATGTAATATTAGTGATGATTTTGTCAAAAATAATAATTTAGTTACCAAAATAACATTTTTGGAACCTATGTAAATGACCCTTGTGCTTCATATAATCACCAGACTGCTCTTCCGATTAAGCCACACGTTTCAACGTTTTCATACTGTAAAATAAGAATAAAACAAATAAATTTTAAAGTCAAATGTATTAAATTAGAATGACTTGAGGGGGAAAATTCTTCAAAAATGATATGTTCATATCCTTGATAAAAGAAAAATAATATGTTCATATCTAAATATAAAAGCATCCGCGTCCCCTTTCCCCTTTTCATATAATAATAATTAATCTTATTTACTCTATGGTAATCCAACTGTCAATAAATTTGGATAAAAGAAAAATCGTTTATAAATGCAGTGCATCTGGTTCATTTAACTTCATCTCACTTTGCTAATTCTTAAATGCTAAAAATGAACATATTCGAGGTTGCATCCTTCCGGTTCTTTGCAATGTTCATCGGCCATGGAGTTTCTGTTGTTGCAAATCAACCTTACAAAACTGAATATTATTTCTAACCTCCAAAGAGTTGGATTAGTGGTAAGTAGCAACATTCTTTCTCGTCTCAATTCACTTTCTAACTATTTTATTTCATTGTATCTAACTATTTCTTTTCATTGTCCTATGATTATGATCCGGACTGATTGGGATGAAAAGATCCTACTGGTGAGTTCACTGTTCTTCCTTTTCCTCTTTCTTCTTCTCATCATTCGATTTTATTCTAAACGTAATGTTTTCTATTCATTTTCTGCAGGAATTATTGTATATAAGGGAGTCTATCATCTGTTCTATCTACAGAATCCTGATGGTCCTATGTGAGGCAACCTTCAATGGTCTCATTCCACATCCAAAGACTTAGTCAACTGGAACCATCACCAGCCAGCCCTATACTCTTCACAGCATTCTGATGTCAATAGTCTCTACTCCGGTTCTGTCACCATCCTCCCTGCCGGACCAGTCATTCTCTACACCGGAGTCGACTCGAAAAACGGGGAGGTCCAGAACCTTGCCTTTCCTAAAAACTTATCCGACCTCTATCTCAGCCAGTGGATCAAGTGGAGGGAAAATCCAGTGATTCCCGCTCCCCAGAACCTCAAAAATGCAAGCTCGTTTAATGATCCATCCACCGCCTGGATTGAAGTTCAGTTTAGAATAGAATCGAATGATGAGAAGAAGAAAGAGTGAAATGAGGAACTCACTAGTAGGATCTGTTCATCCCACGCAGTCCAGGTAATAATCATACGACAATAAAATGTAATAGTTAGATACAATGAAAAAGGCAATATTAAGAAAGTGAATTGAAACTTGAAAAAAAATATTGTTGTGTCTATACGTACCACTAATACAACTCTTGAGAGGTTAGAAATGATAACCGGTTTTGTAAGGCTGATTTGCAGCAGCATTAATTGAATGGCCGACAAAAAGTGCAAAGAACATGAAGGAGGCAATTTTGAAAATACTCATCTTTAGCATTTAGCAAAGTGGGAGCGGGAGTCAGATGAAATAAAATGAATTAGATTAGTGGTTAGAGGTTTAATTCACCTCACACGCACATTTATTTACTATTTTTTAAGTGCACATCACTACTATCATGTGAGAAAGCACATTCATAAAGCATGATACCATTTGAGAAAGCATTAACAATTTGTTCTGATACCATGTAAGAGAACATAAACAATTTATTCTGATAACATATGAGAAAGTAAAAATAATTTGCTCTAATACTATGTGAGAAAACACACATCAGGTGCCCGAAGATATAAACGAAAAAAAGTTGATAATAAAAAGTGACGGTGGCTAAGCTAGTGAACCAAAATAAAAATTTATAATAGAAATAAATTATTATTTCTATTACTAAATTTAGATGGTTTAACCCATCAATGTTTGTTCTGATACCATGTGAGAAAACACATGATAGTTAACTATCATTCACCTAAAATTATAACGGTTGAAATTTTAGACACCTTTTTTATTAAAAAAACTTTAAGCACCTAAAGTTTAAAAAAATACTTTAGGCAATTATTTTTCATTTAAGGCGTACAATAAAAAAATTAAAAATAACAATAAGATATAATGGTAAAAAAGTCATCGTACATTTGTTACTTTTTAAATTGCAATCTTAAATGTTTTTTCTTTCACAATTTAAACGTTGAAATGTTTTATTTTTTTAATTAAGTCCTTTTGGATGGTCAATTGTTGATCAACCAACAATCAATATTTTTGATGATATAACGAGAATACAATTGAAAAATACAAGTGTTGAGTACTTTTATACTATTGTACCTTTTATTCACTCTTGATTTATAATTTGTGTAAATAATTATAGCGAGTGTGAAATGATTTGCTAATTTTTTTTGTAAATTTTAACCTCAATTACAACCTAAAAATGAAAGGAAATTAATTGAATAAGAAAAGATAAAAAGAATTAGATGTTGTTTTAAACTAAATGATCAAAAGTCAAATCTCAAAACTTTAATTTCCATTTACTCATTACATCCTGCTATAATTTTAATGAAATAATTTCATATAATTTTGTCTATTACAATTCTAAACCATAAATAAGCTATATCATGTAAATTTAAGTTTATACCGACTATATATATAATATTTTCCCACCATTTTCTAAACTTTCCTTAATATGATTTTAAAAGAGAGCAAACTTTGTCAAATGAATTAAATTATAATGAATTGAGGGAAAATAATTCTAAAAAAATATATGTTCATATCCAAAAATGAAAGTATTCGCAACCCCAAATATTCTACAAGAAACAAACTGCATTATGAACTGAGTGTCTCATTGCAAATAAATTATTTCCCCTTTCCCATTTTTCATATAATAATCAATCTTATTTTTTTAAAACAAACTTTAAATTTGAATATTCGAGAGGATAATGATATTTAATTCGAATTTGGATACGAATATATGTAATTTTTAGATAAGCATACATATTAAAATAATTTTAAAGAATATATATATCCATTACGAAATAATTAAGTCAATGTTAATATTAATAGGTATAGGAATTAAGGATGTTGATTTTCTCTCATTTGACCTTTCATGAATATGAATGTGAAACCTATATATTAATTAAGAAATAATAGAAATGTAAGTTTTACAACCCATGATGTCAATAGAGGAGGTTAATTAAATCAGAGAAAATAAAAGAAATTGAAGCTTTTACTCGTAGCAAATATGAAAATATCAAGTAAAAAACAAATAAAAATAATAAAAATATAAGTTTTACAACCTGTGATACCAAAGGAGAAGTTAATTGATTCAAAGAAAGTTGAAAGAAATGTGATGTTCTATTAGTAGCAAAAGTAAGAAAAGAAATAAATATAATTTTGTAATGAGAAAAATCAAATCAATCAAAAGATTTGAGTCGGTGGTCTACATGGCTGATATTATGTTCTAAAAGGGCTGGTTCGAGTCTATTTGTTGTATTTGGATTCTCTACTTTTAACTCTTACCTTCTAGTTTTACTTTATTATTTAAAAGGCCGTGTGTAAGGGAAATTGAACCCCTAACCACTTGGTAACCCAATAGTCTATAAATGTGAAATGCATATCATTCATTTAATTTTATCTCACTCCCGCTCCTACTTTGCTAAATGCTAAAGATGAGTATTTACAAAGTTACCTCATTCCTGTTCTTTGCACTGTTTATCGACCATGAAACTAATGCTGCTGCAAATCAACCTTATAGAACTAGTTATAATTTTTAACTCCCAAGGGTTGGATTAGTGGTACGTACAGACACAACAACATTCTTTCTCAAGTCTCAATTCACTTTCTTAATATTGCCATTTCATTGTATCTAACTATTCCATTTTATTGTTGTATGATTATGACCCGGACTGCGTGAGATGAACAGATCCTACTTGTGACTTCTTCCTTTCCCTCTTTCTTCTTCTCACCATTCCCTTTACGATTCGATTCTATTTTCTAAACTTGAATGTTTCTTATTCCTTATCTGCAGGAGTTATGGTCTACAAGGGAGTCTACAATCTTCTCTATATGTAGAATCCCGACGGTCCTGTGTGGGGTAACCTTCAATAGGCTCATTCTACGTCCATTGTTGAGTGTGTAAAAGTTCTATATTTTATACTTATTTAACCCATATTTCTGCTGCATTAAAGCATAATTCATTGCATTTAGGATAGATTTCATATATACACCACAATTATATAAAATGGCACAGTTGCTACTAATTTTGGTTAATTTTGCAGGTAGTTGTTGTAGCAAACTCAGGGTAGTGGAGAAGTAGAGCTGGAACACAGGACTGAAGTCGAGAAGAATGACGTTGTCGTGGCCGCTGCCGTGGCAGCCAATGACAACATCAATGTTGAAGGGAAAAAGTGAAGTGGAGCTCGACAGAAAGAGGAAATTAAGCTGGTCTGTCGTGGGTCACTCCTATATTTTTCTGAGCCCAAGATCAGAATGAAGGCCAAGCCCAAAGTTTAAGGAAGAAACTCAAAGCAAGAAAAGAGGACGAATTAAATGGATCTACTCTGAAGATTTAGTCTTTAATAGAGTTGTACTTTAGTTTAAACTTGTATTCTTGCCATATTAGAAAACTTGAACCCAAGGCCTATAAAAAGGCAAGTAATTCGACCTAGGGAAGAACATCTTATTCTCTAGCCCCCTTCCCCAAAACCCTAATCATTTCCCCCTTCTCATCATGTTCTAAACTTCCCCTAGGGCTAATGGTTGATTCTATAAAGTAGTTGCAAGGATTGTACTGTTTTAGGATTTTTTTTTCTGTTCAATAAAAATAGACTTCAAGTTTGCTTATTCTGGTTTTCAACATCTTGCAAGAGTATCGGGAGAGCATTGTGAGATTATACATTTACTTAATATCGAGAGAGTTAGGTATACGAAATGAATAAGTACAAGTTCTCCAGTTTATGGTTGAACTATCTCGGACCTAGGGATAGGACGAGGTTAAGTGGCTAAGGAAGAATTCAACAACATCGGTGTTCATCCTTCGATTGACACTGGGAGGTATCATCTAAGACGTGTTCATCGACAGACTTGGACCTAGGGATAGGACGAGTCACAGCAGAGATTCTTGCCAAGCTTGAAGTACAGAGTTATGTGATCGCTACCGCGACAACAACAGACCGCTGCCACCGCATGTGCTACCGCGATAGGAGCAACGACAGAACAAGGAGCCCTATACAGTGCAACACCTGCACTACTGAGGTTAAGGCTATTTCTATCCTGAATCCTTTAATCCTTTATCTTTAGTAATCTTTATTATTCCCCTACAAACAATTAAATTATCTTCTTTCTTTCTTGTGCAGCAATCTAAGGTTAAGGCTATTTCTAGTCCCCGTGGATTCGACATCCAATACTTCGTGTATCACTTTACTACTTGCGTCGTGTACACTTGCACTCTATTGCGATAGACTCTTTTACACACAACAAGTTTTTGGCGCCGTTGCCGGGGACTGGCAACCTATCTTTACCCTACTTTTACTGCACATTCTTTTTAATTTTTCTGTTTTTATTTGGATTGTTCACCCTGTGCTTTTCACAAGGTTTTTCGTTTGCTTATGCGTAGATCGAGACGAGGCAAGGAACTTGAGTATCAACTAGATCCGGAAATCAAACGCTCGTACAATCTCATAAACCGAGTCAGACTTTTGATAGCCAGAAACGATTACCTTAAGAAACAATTAGAAGCCATGCATAACGAGAGGAACAACCAAGGGAATCCCCAAGATCCTATCGGAGATGAAGGAAACGGACAGACTGACGCTGTTGTGGCTGCACGCTGGTCCTGCCGTGATTACATGATCAATGATCATGTGGAACTGGAGACCACCCTGCCAGACGTGGAAGCTGAAAATTTCGAGTTGAAACCTGTCATGTTCAACATGATTAATTCCACTGGCCAGTTTAGTGGTGTTGCTACAGAGGATGCCGGAGAACATATGAAAACGTTCCAAGAAATCTGTGGATCGTTTAGACAACCAAGAGTAAATTCGGAGATACTGAGGCTTCGGTTATTTCCCCATTCATTGAGGGATAGAGCAAAAACTTGGTGGAACAAACTAATATCGGGTTCAATATGAACTTGGGCGGATCTAACTCGTGAATTTTTATCTCGTTTTAATCCTTCCCATTTATCTGAGCGATTACGTAACAAAATTGCTACTTTTCAACAGAAAGATGACGAGCCAATGCACGAGGTATGGGACAGGTTTACCACTCTTATGAGAAATTGCCCGATGCATGGATTCCCTGTTTGGAATCAAGTAATTGAATTTTACAATGCTGCCAACACACATACCCGTATGAGAATAGATTCAGCAGCCAATGGATTTCTGTTGGATAAAGATCCAGATGAAGCCATGGTGGTATTGAAAAATTTGGCGAAGAATGAAGAGCAATTTCCCACAGTGATGAGAGGTAAACGAGTGCTAGCTGTGAAGACAACTCCCTAAAGACACATGTTGCGTACCTCACAAAAGCAGTAGAAAACTTGCTAAAGAAAGACTCAAAACCTGTCTACTCAGTAGAAGAGGTATGTGAAACTTGCAGTGAGAATCATAATTCGGAAGACTGCCCGCTACAGCTAGAGGAAGAGATGTATGTTGGAAACTATAACAAGCCAAGAAACTATGACTCCAACAATTACAATCCCAACCGGAGGAAAGACCCCAAGTTCTCTTGGAGTAACCCAAACAACGCACAGAATCCTCAAGTGCAGAACACCCAAAATCAGGGGGCACCTAGAATTCTGACACGGCAGCAACCGCAACAGCAGCCAGCAGCCGCACCTAGTATACTGGAGCAGACTTTGGCTACATTCATGTCACAGACAGAAGCTTACATGGCAAACATGGATCACTTTGTCAAAAAGACTAAGTCATTCATGGATAAAACAGAGATGAGAATGACTAACCATGAAGCTACACTAAAGTCACTGGAGACATAGATGGGTCAGGTTTCCCAGCATATTAAGCCAAGACAGAATGGAGGATTCCCTAGCGATACTGAGGTAGCTAGACAACCCACGCATGAGCAGTGCAAAGCCATCACAACAAGGAGTGGGAAAAAACTTCCAAGGCCGGAGGAGAAAGCTGAACCGATTAAGGAACCAACCCTAGAATCGACTGCCGCGAACACTGCCCCGGTAGACGATAAATAGCATGTTGTCGCCACACTTGTCACGACAGCAAAAGGGACAAAGGAGAAGGATGAAGAACCTAAGCCTCTTCAAATCTGAATACCATGGGAAGGACGAATTGAATATTACCATCCTCCACCTCCTTTTCCACAACGGCTACAGAAGCAGAAGCAGAAATACCAACTCAAAAAGATCTACGATATTTTTAAGCAGGTCCACATCAATATTTTGTTGTTAGATGCCATCAAGGAGATGTCCGATTATGCCAAATTTCTCAAGGATGCTATGTCGAAGAGATCCAGACTTGGGGAATTTGAAACGGTTAAAATGACAGAAGGATGCATGACTATTCTGCACATGCATCCACCCTAGAAAAAGAAGGATCCTAGGAGCTTCATCATCCCGTGCATAATTGGTGATAAATTTGTAGGTAAGGCACTTTGTGATCTAGGTGCTAGTATTAATTTAATGCCAAAATCTATATTTCAGAAATTAGGTATTGGACGAGCACGGCCCACGACAGTTATGCTGCAGCTGGTAGACCGCTCTTACGTACAACCAGAAGGAAATATTGAAGATATTCTAGTAAGAGCGGATAAGTTTATTTTTCTTGCTGACTTTCTTGTTTTAGATTGTGAAGTAGATGAGAATGCACCAATCATTCTGTGGCGACCCTTCCTAGCCACAGGCAGATCACTGATTGATGTAGAAAAAGGAGAACTTACAATGAGAGTGAATGATCAAGAGATCAAGCTAAATATTCTCCAAGCAATAAAACATGCTGATGCAGAAGAAGAATGCAAGGCTATCACTGAAGTAATCCTTGACCAATCCTGCATCAGGTCAAGCTGCCATGACATCAAATTTGGTCACTACCACAACAGCCACCTGGAAGACTGTCACGGCAGCGATGACGACAGCAGCTCCTCAGATTCTAACATATCTGACACTGAAGGTCATGAGGAGGTAAACTGGTTAGGCAATAGTCCAGGTAAGTTATTCGAGCCCTTAAACTATACCTCGAATGAGCATATCATCCAAAAGCCCTCAACTGTAGAACCACCTATTTTAGACCTTAAGCCCTTGCCATGGCAGCTCAAATATGTTTTTCTTGGATTAAATGATATGTTGTCCGTAATCATCTCTTCCAAGTTGATGCAGGAACAGGAACAACAGCTGTTAGGGATGCTGCAGTGGCACTATGCATGCACAAAATTCTCCTAGAGGATGATCATAAGCCGACCATTGATGCCCAGAGACACTTGAATGACGCTATGCGAGAAGTGGTTCGAAAAGAAATTATCAAATGGCTTGATGCTGGGATAATTTATGCCATCTCGAATAGTAAGTGGGTGAGCCCGGTGCAGTGCGTTCCTAAGAATGGAGGAATAACCGTGGTGACCAATGAAGAGAACAAACTAATCCCAACCAAGACTGTGACATGTTGGAGGGTTTGTATGGATTACCGGAAGCTTAACAAAGCTACCTGGAAAGACCATTTTACCATGCCTTTTATTGATCAAATGCTTGATAGATTAGCGGGAAAGCATTATTATTGTTTTCTTGATGGTTACTCAAGTTATAACCAAATAGCTATCACACCGGAGGATCAAGAAAAAACGACTTTCACTTGCCCATATGACACTTATGCTTTTCGGATAATGCCATTTAGACTCTACAATGCAGCAGCAACCTTCCAAAGGTGTATGATGGCGATATTCTCCGACATGGTGGAGGATTTCTGGGAAATATTTATGGACGATTTTTCCGTCTTTGGAGACAGTTTTGAAAACTGCTTAGGTAATCTACAAAAGGTGCTCGAAAGATGTGAGAAAGCGAACTTGGTGTTAAATTGGGAAAAATGTCACTTCATGGTGAATGAGGGGATAGTCCTAGGCCACAAGGTAAGCTGCCGCGGCATAGAAGTCGACAGAGCCAAAATAGAAGTGATTGAAAAGCTGCCTCCACCCACCACAGTCAAGGGAATTCGGAGTTTCTTAGGGCATGCTGGGTTTTATCGAATGTTTATAGCAAATTTTTCGAAGATCACCAAGCCTTTATGCCACCAAATAGAGCAGAATCGAACCTTTGACTTCAAAATTGAATGTACTGAAGCATTCAGAATCTTGAAAGAGAAGCTAGTAACAGCCCCAATCGTACAACCACCGGACTGAAGTTTGCCATTTGAAATTATGTGTGATGCCAGTGATTACACTGTAGGGGCAGCAATTGGGCAGATGAAGGACAAGCTATTCCACGTAATTTATTACGCAAGAAAAACACTAAACGACGCCCAAGTGAATTACACCACAACAGAAAAAGAACTGTTAGCAGTGGTGTTCTCGATTGACAAGTTCCGTTCATACATACTTGGAACGAAGGTGGTGGTCCACACAGACCACTCTGCACTGAAGTATCTGTTTGCTAAAAAAGATGCAAAGCCCAGATTGATACGTTGGATTCTACTGTTGCAAAAATTCGACATTGAAATCAAGGATAAAAAGGGGACAAAGAACCAAGTTGTAGGTCACTTGTCAAGATTAGAGAGGGGAAAGAGTCTGCCAACAGACAAGACACACGTACTAGAGACCTTCCCTGACGAGCAGTTGTTTGCTGCCACGAGCACTGCCGCGACAGCCATGGCGGCAGGTAAGTTTTCTGAACTCCCCTGGTATATTGATTTTGTTAATTATATAGTTAGCAGAATATTTGCTCCTGAACTTAATTATCAAGCCAGGAAGAGGTTCCAAAATGATGTTAAGCATTATTATTGGGACGAACATCTTCTTTTCAAACATTATACAGATCAGATCATCAGGAGGTGTGTACCACATGATGAGCAGGAAGCTGTGCTTCACCACTGTCATGCTTCACCATATAGAGGACACTTAGGCGGTAACAAAACGGTTGCCAAGGTTTTGCAGTCTGGATTTTATTGGCCCTCATTGTTTAAGGATGCCCAAGCATTCTACAAAAGTTGTGACAAATGGAAACGAACTGGAAACATCTCAAGGAGACATGAGATGCCGCTGCAAAATATTTTAGAAGTTGAGATCTTCGATGTATGGGGGATTGATTTCATGGGACCGCTCCCAGCATCATGTGGGAATCTATATATCCTCCTGGTAGTGGACTATGTGTCCAAATGGGTTGAAGCGATCGCCACACAGAAAAATGATGCCAAGACTATTCAGAGATTTTTGCATAAGAATATTTTCTCCAGATTATGAATACCTAAGGCAATCATCAGTGACGAAGGGAGACATTTCGACAATAGGGTCATAGCTGCTGCCGTAAGAAAATATGGCGTTAAGCATCGGATCGCAACAGCTTATCACCCTCAGACCAAGGGACATGCCGAAATATCCAACAAAGAGGTAAAGAACATTCTTGAGAAGATGGTTAAACCAACTCGAAAGGACCGATCCTTACACCTCAATGATGCACTCTGGGCCTATAGAACAACATTTAAGACTCCATTGGGATTGTCACCCTACCGGCTGATATATGGAAAAACATGTCATTTACCTGTTGAGATAGAGCACAGAGCTTACTGGGCCATCAAAGCAGTAAACATGGACTTAGACAAGGCAGGACAAAAAAGGTTACTTGACTTGAATGAAATTGAAGAAATTCGAGCAATGGCCTACGACAACGCAAGGATTACAAGGACAACACAAAGAGGTGGCATGACAAGAAGTTGCTGCCACGACAGTTCTGCCCAGGGCAGCTTGTGTTGTTATTCAACTCTAGGTTGAAACTCTTCCCAGGGAAGCTGAAATCTAGATGGTCCGGCCCATTCCAAGTTGTGCAAGTTTTTTCTTATGGTGCAATCACGATCAAATCCTTAAAAGACGGGCACCAATTTAAAGTCAACGGACAGAGATTGAAGCATTATCAGGGGACTGAAGCCCCAAGAATGCAGAAAGTGGTTACTTTAGGAGATGCCCTCAAGGCATCACTAATTTAACTTAATTTTATTATTATTATTATTATTATTATTATTATTATTATTATTATTATTATTATTATTATTTATATATTTATTAGGAAATTAGAATTATTTTATTTTTAAGGATTAATTTTTTATTTTAATTTTTTAGGAAATAAGGGAAACAAAGAGAGGAGAAGAAGTGAACCAGCCCACCATCTCACCAGTAGCCCAAAAAGCCGAAAGAAGGAGTCTGTCGTCACAGTCGGTCAACAACTGTCGCGACAGACGCGGAAAAGAGAACCTGACACCACGCTGTTGCGGCAGATACGCAAACGCATAACAGACGTGCAGCAGACACAGAAATGCGTGACAAACGCGTCAGAAACTGCGTAACAGCTGGCTCCATTATTCGCGCCTGCTGTTATAGCTCCAACGGGCAACAACACCTTCATCTATATAAACCCTATTTTACTATTCATTTTCACTTCACTTTTACTCTCTCAACTTGCTTCCTCTCTATATCTCAGATTTTTCTTTCATTTTTCTACAGCCTTGCAATTATGAGTACCAGAAAAACAAGACGAAGTGCTGCCTCCAGCTCTACCGCAGTAGTAGGCACACCCAACCACGACAGACTCCCCAACCGCTTTGCCACCTCCGACTCTGTCGACCGCTACTACACCTCTTTCCAAAAAAGGGAGATGTGGGAAGATAGAGGGTTCCTCTACGCCAAACACACGGACAATTTCGGGCTCGAACCGTTCATAGCTCGGAAGATTAAAGCTCTCAAATGGCAGATGTTTGCTGCCCAGCCCGAGGAGATGAATATCACTTTGGTCCGAGAATTCTATGCTGCCATCGACAGCAAGGACACACAGACCGTGACAGTGCGAGGTAAGGAAGTCACCTTTAAGCCAAAATACATCAATACCCTCCACGACATCTATGTCGGCAAGAAGGAAGACGGGCACAAGAGGTTCGTGGAAAGTCTATCGTCGGCAGACTACGATGCTGTAATGGCAGAATTAACTGAAGAGGGAACAGAGTGGAATGCTGATCCCAAGCACCGTTGGACAGTCAAACGCACTCAACTCACTCCAGAAGCAAAACTATGGAACCACTTCGTCAAGAAGAGGATTATGCCTTCTTCTCACAACATCACGGTCGACAGACCCATGTTAGCTCTCGTTCTCTCCATTTTAAATGAGAAACCTATTCATGTCGGACGGTACATACGAGAGGGAATTTTGGAGTGTGCCCTTAAGCCATCAAGACCCCTTTACTTCTCATATCTCATCACCGAGATCTGCCGCGGGCACAACGTTCCCGAAATCCCTGAAGATTACAAGGTCCAAGGGAAAGGATGGACGGAATGCAACATATTCAGTTTGATGGAGCTGAAAGCAGCCACACCTATCTCATGCTTCAACCCGTCGGTCGCGGTAGAGGAGCCAGCAGAGCCCACTCAGACAGAACCTACCGCCGCTGAGCAGCAACAGCTCCTCCAGCAGACTCCTCCACTCAGATCCTCGCCACACTACAAAAGATGGAGGAACGACAGCTAGGTCTGATGAGTTTTGTTAGAGACTTCACAGCAGCAACGATACATTTTATTCAAATCAATTTAAATTTTGCAAATGTACAGTTTATTGTTTTCCTATAGCATTATTTTGCTGCCCCTACACCTGCTCATGCCTTTACCCCTGCTGCCACACCAAAAACACCCTATGTTGCGTCCACTCCAACCCTGACCGCGACAACTGAAGGTGGAAGCCACACCGCCACTGTCTCTGCCAGAGGAGAGAAGCGAAATAAGCCGCCGACCGACCTTGATGATTTTATTGTTGGGTTCTCTTCCTCCTCCACCAGGGAGGAATCTGATGGAGAGACCTCTGTAAAGAGGAACCTTTCAAAGGAGTTCACTTCGATGAAAAGGCAGAAGCCCAACACTAGTGAAGGACCATCCGGCCAGGGCAAGTCTGGCAACAGCAGCAGTAGTGGCAGCAGCAGCAGTAGAGGCAGCAACAGCAGCTCTTCTGAAGAGGTACGAGTGTTGGAAAGACCGCCCTAGATCTAACCTACTCGTATCCAGCCCCCGAGGGAAGCTAAGAAGAAGACTGGCTCCGCCTCTCCGATCATTCTGTCGGCACCCACAACGAAAGTTACTGCCTGCCGACAGCTAGAGATCAGCAGTAGCGGCGACATCACCTAAATTTAAGTTTCTATCTTATTTTTGTTGTTATGTTGTTTTATTATAATTGTGATGTCTTTTTGTTGTTATTTTCTGTTTTTTTTTATTTTCTGTCATCATGCATTGAGGGTAATGTAACCCTTGAGTTTGGGGGTGGCATCCCTCCAATAATATGAATTGTTCTTAGGTTCAAAATTGTGTCTAAGTGTTTACTTTATTTTTGCTTAAAATGATGAAAAAATGAAAATTTGGCTTAAGTCGACATATGTTGTCGTGACAGTGCCTTTAGGAAATTTTAGGATCTGTTAGAGCCTTGCTATGATTTTAATCTGTACAACACTCTTTGTGACTCTTATGCTTTCTAGATTACTTTAGTACACTGGAATAGGAATGTTTACCCACTTGAAACTGCCCCTAGAGGTGCCTATCACCGGCTCTAGGAAAACAATAAAAGAAAGAAATATTCAGACTCAATTGCATGCAAAACTGCCTTGCACTTATTTTAGGAGATTTCTTTTTGAGCTAAGTTATAAAATAACTAAAAGAGCCTAAGAATTGCCTCCAGAAAAGATGCAGTTAATTCAAGAGTCAGAAAAAACTAAAGGAGCCTAAGAATTGCCTCCAGAAAAAAATTGAATTGGCATAACTTCAAGTTTGTAAGCATAAATATTCTAATATACTAAGGTAGTCTAGATGCATAAGTGTTCACAAAACATGCACACACCACACAAGAATTATAGCATGGTTCTGAATGAATCCAGAAATGTCCGACAAGGTATTGCTCTTGATAGAATATAAGTGGTAGGTAATGTAGGGTTCACTGATTTAAGCCAAAACAAAAAAAAATATTTCATTTTAGTTAGGTAATATTTGCTTGAGGGCAAGCAAGAACTTGAGTTTGGGGTGTGTTGAGTGTGTAAAAGTTCTATATTTTATCCCTATTTAACCCATATTTATGCTGCATTCAAGCATAATTCATTTCATTTAGGATAGATTTCATATATACATCACAATTATATAAAATGGCACAGTTGCTACTGATTTTGGTTACTTTTGTAGGTAGCTGTTGTAGCAGACTCAGGGCAGTGGAGAAGTAGAGCTGGAACACAGGACTGCAGTCGAGAAGAATGACGCTGCCGTGGCAGCCAATGACGACATCAGTGTTGAAGGGAAAAAGTGAAGTGGAGCTCGACGGAAAGAGGAAATTAAGCTGGTCTATCGTAGGTCACTCCTATATTTTTCTGAGCCCTAGATCAGAATGAAGGCCAAGCCCAAAGTTCAAGGAAGAAACTCAAAGCAAGAAAAGATGACGAATTAAAGGCATCTACTCTGAAGATTTAGTCTTTAATAGAGTTGTACTTTAGTTTAAACTTGTATTCTTGCCATATTAGAAAACTTGAACCCAATACCTATAAAAAGGCATGTAATTCGATCTAGGGAAGGACATCTTATTCTCTAGCCGTCTTCCCCAAAACCCTAGTCGTTTTCACCCTTCTTATCATGTTCTAAACTTCCCCTAGGGCTAAGGGTTGATTCTGTAAAGTAGTTGCAAGGATTGTACTGTTTTAGGATTTTTTTTCTGTTCAATAAAATAGACTTCAAGTTTGCTTATTCTGGTTTTCAACATCTTGCAAGAGTATCGGGAGAGCATTGTGAGGTTATACATTTACTTAATATTAGGAGAGTTAGGTATACGAAAGGAATAAGTACAAGTTCTCCAGTTTATGGTTGAACTATCTCGGACCTAGGGATATGACGAGGTTAAGTGGCTACGGAAGAATTCAACAACATCGGTGTTCTTCTTTCGATTCACGCCGAGAGGTATCATCTATGATGTGTTCATCGACAGACTTGGCCCTAGGGATAAGACGAGTCACAACAGAGATTCTTGCCAAGCTTGAAGTACAGAGTTGTGTGATCGCTGCCGCGACAACAACAGACCGCTGCCGCCGCTGGTGCTGCCGCGATAGGAGCAATGACAGAACATGGAGTCCTATACATTGCAACACCTACACTACTAAGCAAATCAATACCGACCTATTTTCTCTATTCTGAATCCTTTAATCCTTTATCTTCAGTATTCTTTATTATTCCCCAACAAACAATTAAATTATCTTATTTCTTTCTTGTACAGCAATCCAAGGTTAAGGCTATTTCCAGTCCCTGTAGATTTGACATCCGATACTTCGTGTATCACTTTACTACTTGCGTCGTGTACACTTTCACTCTATTGCGATAGACTCTTTTAAACACAACATCCATAGACCTAGTCAACCAGAACCATCACTAGCCAACACTCTATTCTTCCCAGCCTTTTGATGTCAATGGTCTCTACTCCGGTTCTGCCACCATCCTTCATGCTGGACTAGCCATTCTCTACACTGAAGTCAACTCGAAAAATAGAGCGGTCCAAAACATGGCCTTTCCCAACAACTTATCCGACCCCTACCTCAGCCAGTGGATCAAGTGGAGGGAAAACCTGGTGATTCCTGCTCTCCAGAACCTAAAAAAATGCAAGCTCAGTAAGTGAGTCATCCACCACTTGAGTAGGCCCTGATAACCAATGAAGGGTTACCGTTGCAAGCCAAGTGGACCAGCGTGGGGTAGCCATCCTCTACAAGAGCACAGATTTTCTATACTAGTTTTGATCATATAGGCCTCTACATTCTCTGAACAATTCCAGGATGTAGGAAGCCCCCAACTTCTATGTCCTTCTTAATGTCTCTCTCTTGAAGCACGTGTTCAAGTTTAGCTTGACAAGCACGGGCCATGACATCTACACAATCAGCTCCTATGACGATATTAAGGATATTTTCACACCTAAGGCTGATTCGGGGTTGAGATACGATTACGATAAATTCTATGCATCAAAGACATTTTATGATAGCATGGAGAAGAGGAGAATCTTGACTGATTGGATCAACGAGTCATCCATTCTGGCTGATGACATCAAGAAAGGATGGTTCGACGTTCATATTAGTCTCAAGTTCATTTGTTTTCATTTACTACTACTCATCAAATTCAAGTTTTAATCAAATACCCTTCATCTCGCAGGCAATCCCAAGGGAAATTTGGCTGCTTGAGAATGGCAAACGATTGGTGCAATAACCCATTGTTGAGATCCAAAAGCTGTGTCGAATGAAAGTTAGCATAAATGATGAAATTAATGCATATTAATGTGTGAAAGCACACATTCTTATCCTGCTTTGATACCATGTGAGAAAGTATAATATATATATATATATAACAGTCTAACAACTTAAACCTAAAACTAAACGCACTAGCAAAAGTATAAAAAAAAATCATGTGTGAAAGCACACATTCCTCTCTTGCTTTGATACCATGTGAGAAAGCACATATTATTTGTTTGGATCAATAAGTCATAGATTTGGGCTGACGACATCAAGAAGGAGTGGTCCGATATTCATGTGAGTTTCATGTTTATTCGGTTCAAATTTAGTTTCATTTATAATTTCTTATTAAGTTAAGATTCTAATTTAATTTGCTTCATCTCACAAGTAATTCCAAGGGGAATTTGGTTGCCTGAAAATGACAGACGACTAGTGCAACAACCCATTGATAAAATTAAAAAGTGGTGTGTAAGAAAGGTTAGCTAGGATAACACAATCCTGATGGATGGGTTGGTCATTGAAATCTCGAGAGTGAAAATGACATAGGTGAACATAGAGGTCTGGTTCAAGTTAAATGATCTCGATCATGCCAACTAGCTTGAACCGATCGTGACAAACTCATTGCTCTACTGCAACAAAAAGTGTGCACCGTCACAAAAGAGTCTCGATCCATTTAGATTGCTAGTATTGGCTTCAGAAGGCCGATAAGAGAGTATTGTCATTATCTTCAGGGTATTTAAAAGCGTAGAAGGATATAAGGTACTGATGTGTAGTGACCAATCCAGGTGCCACTCCTCTCTCCCCCCTTGAAATAGAACTTTAGATCATTTTTCAGGCAAGTCTAGACTGTTTTGTTTGTTCTTGTGTCCCAGAAGTCTTCCTTAAATCATTACAATGATAAGATATCCTATAGAGCATTCTTGGTTGTGGGCACTCAAGCATGCAAGTTGCCATTGATGAGCTTGGTAAGTAATTTATGAAATTAAAGGCATAATCGGGTATTTGTTAGAGATTTTGATTGGTTTTAAATCATTTTGTCTGGTTTGATTTCAACAAATCGACTACTCTGATAAGTGCCCAAAAGTCTTATATTTTGACCCCTTTTACATGGCAATTATCACGCAACCTACACCCATTTGAGCTACATTATGGCCTTTCATGCATTGATTTTATCATTTATAACTTTGAGCTTTATATTCTATTTATTATATGAAAAATGTATTATTTAATGCATGATTGGTATTCTTGCAGAATGACCACTGCTGGAGCAGGAAGTTGCCACCATAGCATAGAAAGCAGGAGGGAAGATGAGGCAGAATTAATCGACAACAAACCCTGATCGAGCCAAGCCACGTGACAGCTTCTACTGAGGGAAGCTGATGAAGCCTTGCGGAGCAGAGCAGACCGATGTCGAGGTAGCAAAATCCTGGCCGCGACAGCATTCCGCCAGAAGGGAAAATGAGCAAAGTGGTAGCCGACTTGTAGAGCCTTTAACGCTAGATTTTTTTACACACTTTGCGTGGCAGCTGGAGCTTGAGAAGATGAGGAAAACATGGAATGAAGGATAAAGTTGGACTCTTGGACAAAAATGTATATTATAATAAATTAAAGAGATTTACCTCTTTAATAAAGGCTAGTCCAAATCAAACTTAACTCCCTCTCCAAGAAGGATTTGTGCCTACACCTTCCCCTATATAAGGGCTTACCGCCATGAACACATCACATTGGGATTGAGAAGAGAGATTGAGCTTAGGATTAGTTTAATTATGTTCTAAATTTCTTAGGGTTATGATTAGTTTGTTTAGTAGTTGTGAGAAAACTCTTTGTACTTAGTTTTTGTTCTTAATGCAACAAAAGTTAAGGTTTGCTTATTCTGGCTTTAATTATTTTCGCATTCTACTCGAGAGAGGATTTGTGTGATCATCCATTTGTTCAATATCGGGAGAGTTGAGCTCATGAAAGGAATAAGTACGGGTTTTACCCCACGTGGTGTTAACTAACTCGGCCTAGTGATAGGTTAAAGTTTCACCGGCTAAAAAAAGTGTATGAACAGTTGGCGTTTGCCCTTTGATTCATGTCGGGAGGTATCATCATAGTTCAGTTATCAACTAGCGTTCTATGCTTAGGGATAAGGCGGAATCACCCAAGGACGCTTTGCTGAGCCTTAACTACATCTGCCCACGTGTAAGGGATTGTCGCGACAGGGATTCAGCCACTGCGGTCATTGCAGGGATTTAGGTCACTACCACGATAGTAGTTTGCTGCATTCAAGAATATAAACAAAGTCAAGAGGATTCCACACTACGACACACTCTAATCTGGCCCATCTTCTCATCTTGATTACCTCTTTACATTATTTACTGGGTTTTCTTAGTTTAGTTATTTTTATATTATCTCAATTCACCCAATTAATTTGCATTTTTACTTTATTTATTTTGCAGTGCAAGGGAGTAGAACCGAAGGTTGAGTACCAATCCATGTGGAGATGATACTTTTATACTTATCCCTATATTACTTGCATCGTGTATACTTGCACAAATTGCATAGCACTATTTACACGCAATAAGTTTTTGGCGTCGTTTTCAGGGATTGACAACTTTTATTTTTATTTTCTTGCACTTTTTATTTTATTTAGTTTATTTATTTTTATTTTTTTATTACTAATAAAATTTGGTATTGTTTTAGTACATGACCATAGCTAACGCATGCAGCCCAATGCAAGACTTAGATTTAGAACTCGAAGGCTCTTACTTAAGGCTTAGACGAAAGATCATAGGCGCAATGCATCAACCTGAGGACCGACCCCGAGGTCACGGCCTCAGCCTCAACCTCAACCAAGTGCCCCCGACACACAATGTCATTGGGCAGCATCCTGCTAATGAGCAGCCACTTGTTGAAGAGCAGTAGATCCTGGCAGGAGATGGAGCAAATCTGTAAGCTCCATTTGCACCAGTACGACACCCAACAGTTCGAGACTACCTTGAAGAAGACTTGAACGGACTAAACCCTGGAGTTGTTACCCTAGAAAAAGAGGCCACCCACGTCGAGCTAAAGCTCGTGATGTTTAATATGATCAACACTATTGGGCAATTTGGCAGCTCCGCAACTAAAGATGCCATACAACACCTCAATTCCTTCCTCAAGATCTGTAACTCATTTAAAATTCAGGGAGTACGTAAGGACATTCTGAGATTGAAGCTATTCCGCTATTCACCGAGGGATAGGACAAAAACCTGGCTCAACAATATACCAACAATATCAATTAGATCCTGGAGTGATCTTTGTCGTGATTTATTAGCTCATTTTATTCCTACAAATTTAACTGAAAAATTACGTAATGATATCACTTCTTTTTGACAGGCTGATGACGAGTCCATGTATGAGGCTTGGGAGCAATATCGAGAGCTATTACACAAATGCCCCTTGCACAGATTCCCAATATGGATGCAGGTGACCATGTTCTACTATGTGGTTAACACGACAACTAGGATGATGTTGGATGCCTCGGCAAACAACATACTTTTAGACAAAGAGCTGGAAAAAGCCGTGGAGATTTTAAATAGGACGACCAAGAATGATTATCAGTTCCCCACGGCCAGAAGAGGAGGAGTTCACCGTCAAACCACAGTTAATGAAATAGAGTTCGATGACTCAATTTCATCTCAGATCGCCACCTTGACGAAGCTAGTTCTGGACTTACAGACTCAAAGCAATCAACAGAAAGTCGTGGTAATAGATTTATTTTACGAAAAATGTGGGGATAACCATGCCTTTTCTGAATGCCCGCAGAACCCAGAGTCAGCATGCTATGTTGGAAACTTCAACTGCAACAATCAGATGTCCAAAAACTACAATCCAACATGGAAAAAACACCCCAACTTCTCTTGGAGCAACCCTAATAATGCCCTCAATCCATAACATTAGAATGCTCCAGCCGTAGGATTCCAACAATCCATGCCATCGCAGCAACAAGCCCAACATCCAATGCATTCTAGTTCTCTTGAAAACACCTTAAATGTTTTTATGGATCAAACTAGTGCATATATGGTTAACACTGACAAGTTCATCAAAAAGACAAACTTTTATGGACATGACAAAAATGTGGATGTAGAATAATGAGGCAACGTTGAAATCCTTAGAAACGCAAGTGGAGCAGATCGCTTAAATACTGAACACCAGGCCAGTTGGAGGATTCCCTAACGACAATGAAGCCGCTAAGGGAACATCATACGAGCAATGCAAGGCAACCACCAGGAGTGGTATTCAACTACAAGAGCCACATGTTAAACAACCAACAAAAGAGAAACCACAAGAGCCCGATGTCCCTACACATTCTAAGGAAAAGGATGTCGCGGCACCAGTCAAGACAAGTCCTGTCGCCGCAGACCCTGTAACACCACCCACAAAGCCCAGAGACAGCCCACCAGCTCCACCATTCCCATAGAGGTTGAAACAACCCAAGCAAGAGTATCAGTTTAAAAAGTTCCTAGACATCCTTAAACATGTACACATTAATATACCTTTGGTGGAGGCAATTAAGGAGATTCCAAACCATGTCAAGTTCCTCGAGGACATAGTGTCAAAAAGAAAAAAAAGAATTAGGAAATTTGAAACGATGACTGTAACGAAGGAATGCATGGCTGCATTACACAATCGAGTACCACCCAAGCTCAAGGATCCCGGAAGCTTTCTCATACCACGCGCGATTGGGAACACATATGAGGGGAGAGCGTTATGTGATTTAAGTGAAAACATCAAGATCATGCCAAGTCCGTCTTTCAAAAATTGGGGATTGGGGCATCACAACCGACCATAATGATGCTACATCTTATCGACGGATCACATGTGTAATCGGAAGGGAAAATCGAGGATATCCTGGTAAAAGTAAATAAGTTTATTTTCCCTACTGATTACCTCATTTTAGATTGCGATATAGATGAAAGAGCTATGTTGATACTTGGACAACCATTCCTCGCAACTGGGATGACTGTAATCGACGTGGAGAAAAGAGAACTGACAATGGGGATTTATGACAAGCATGTTACAATTCATGTTCTGAACAGTAGAAAACATGCCAACGATACAACAACTTGTCAGGCACTCCAGGTCACTCAGCAACAAGGTAGTAGTAAGGAACCAAATGGCCCCAGCACTGAAGCGGTAAAATGCCGCGGCAAACATATTGGACCAAGGTAGGATACATGTCGCGACATGCAAGGGGGAGAACATGGACAAAGGATGCTATCACATACACGAGCACATGTTATGAGGGATATGGAAGTATACACTTTAGGGGATACATGAGCACATGTTAAGCATGTTGTTGATTTCTTCTTTTATGCTCATGCATTGTTGGTTACTTTGCTTTCGTTATGAGAATTGGCATGTGGTAAGCCTATGGCTTGTGGTTGCATTCGGTAAGTGCACGCGAAAGTAAATGCATGTTATTGGAAAAGGTTTTGGTTTTCAAGCAAACTAATGTTTTAAAACTACATTGTTGTAGCCACCGTTTTGAGCACCGCTCACTAAGTTGAAACGCTTACGCTATCTTTTCCAACAATGCAGACCCTTAAACCTACAGAGCAGCTCGGGGAACAAGGGAGAATCCAAAGGAGTTTGGTTTGCTCAAGTATGAGTTTAGACTTCAATAATTAGTATTAAGCAATGGGATAGGACCTTTATGTTTTGAGGTGTTGTTGGCATGTCTCTTGCTTTAGACAAGTTTGTTAGGTTGTGTTTGGCTTGTAATGCCTTTTACCTTGTTGATTTATGCTTTGGTTTAGTTTTTGGCCTTGTTGATGAATGCTAAATATGCACGTTTCCCTTTAAAATCTTATCATGTTGGATGTTTCCACGTTATGTGTTTATCTTGCTTTATATGTGGATCCATGGATGTCTTGTATTGTATGTGTGATTGTATGTTGCTTAGATGCTTGTTAAATGCCTCTTGTGTTGAGTCCTTTGTGTTTTTGACAGCTAAAACCAGTCTTGCAGGGCAGGGCGTATCGATACGGTCCATTGTTTTGGGCAAGGCGTACCGGTACGCGAGGGCGTATAGATACGCAAAATACTCTCTGGAAATCTGAGAAATTGACGAGATTTTGGCGTATCGATACGGGTCCTGAGAGTATCGGTGCGGTCTTCGTAGTTGACAAAGAGGAGTTGACCGTTGAGGGCGTATCGATACCCTCTTTGTGGGTATCGATACGTTTTCCCTAGGTTTGATTTGGGGTGTTGACCAAGTACAGGCGTATCGATATGGTCCTTTAGCGTATCGATACGACCTGTTGTAAAAATTAAAAAGGGTTATCTAAATTGTCGGTTTTGCTTGTTTTGTATCCATGTGTGTTTTCCACTGTGTGTCCTCTCACATAGGATATATGTAATGCATCTAGACAATATAACTTTAAAAGAAATTTTCTAGGGTTGCTAATCGGAGTGGAGCCTTAACGGGTTTCGCTTCGGTTTTCCCCGTGTAACCCATTCGATGCGGTCTGACGGCTAGGCCGGGTCGAGGGGGTTACACTTGTCACGTGTTAAGATCTACTGATGTGCCAGCATCATATTCACCACGTGTCAACATAATATTCACCATGTGTCACCATCCGATTCGGCCACGTGTTAGCATGATAGCCAGCCACATGTCACCATCAGAATCAGTCGTTGACTAGCAATTTCCATCCAACATGGACATATTTAGACCAAATTGAAATGTTGGGATTGTTTTTTCTAAAAAAGAATAAAGGACCAAATAACAAAACATGAAAACGTTAGGACGTCTTTTGTCATTTTGCCTAAAAGATTTCACTCGACAAAGGCATGATGCATTGAGCAACAAATGACCCAACAAAAATGTGCTCAACAAAGGCCCAATACAAGAAATGGTCAACAAAGGCACAAAAGTTTAGAGAATGTCAAAAAAAAAAAAAAAAACTAGCTTGGAGTCCATGAATACATGCAACAGAAGGCAACAAAAAGTGGAGGAGTGACATCGAACATCCGAACCAACAGTGAGTTCACCAAATTACAGAACCTTGACTATCAAGGGATCAAATTGACAACACCAGTAGAAAAAAATGTCAACATTTTTCTATCTCGACGAAAAATCCATAAAAATAATAAAAATTCACCAATAAAACCACTCAGAAGGAAACATACAAAAAACGTTAGGTTAAAAGAGCGTAACATCCATCGTAAATGTTGCGTTTACATTTTTGTGTACGATTTTGTATGCACTTGCTAATTGCTATATATCATCCAATTCCATACAATTTTAAGATGTTTCTCAGTAGGTTCATATATCATTTTCTCACCCCCAAAAAAATACAAGCACGTGTAATAAAATTACGTACGTTGAATTGTGAATTATGTTACTGTGTATTTCGTGTGTTGAATTTAATTAGTATACACAACTAAAATCTTGTACGCATGATTTCCTCATTAACGTGTAATTTTGTTTACCATATATGCCCTAATTGTTATTGACACGTTTCCTCGTCTCCTCTCATTTTAATATTACTTTTTTTTTTCTCTATGATAAATCATTTTAATATTTCTTGCATATTAATCATCGAAATCATTATAGTCAAACAATGCACGAAAAAAATATATGAGAAACCAACTTATTTATTTAAACCACACCTTGAAAAACGTAAAATAAATAAATGAATTGTTTTTATCAGATGTTTAATGTATTTTTTTACAAAATTCAAACTCGGCGTGACAATATGAACATTCTCAGTTAAACAACTAATTAGTAGATATTTACAAAGAACTCAACAAGGGGTCACAGTGGAAAAGCGGACAATGTCCATCCTAGAACATTCGAGTTTAATAAGAATATGTATGAATAAATATTATATTATAATGGGTAAACTACAACAGAGGTCACTCAATTATGGATAAGATTACATTTGGGTCACTCAATTATTAAAAGTTACATTTGAGTCACTCAATTATGGGTATGGTTACATTTGGGTCACTCAATTATGGGTATAGTTACATTTGGGTCGCCCAATTATTAAAGGTTACATTTGGGTCACTCAATTATGGGTAAGGTTACGTTTGGGTCACCCTTCATATTTAAAAAAGTACATCAATTTAGTCATTTTTTCTTCCAAATCACTTGTATATCCTCGTTAACGTTAGAATACTTCATTTGAAATCATTAATTAATCTAATACACGAATTGATATACTTTTTTAATATGAAGGGTGACCCAAACGTAACCTTACCCATAATTGAGTGACCCAAATGTAACCTTTAATAATTCGGTGACCCAAATGTAACATTACTCATAATTGAGTGACCTAAATGTAACTTTTAATAATTGGATAACCCAAATGCAACCTTACCTATAATTGAGTGACCTGCGTTGTAGTTTACCCTATTATAATCACCTTTAGAATATTAAAAAAAATCTCTACAAAATTTATATTTGATTCATTATTTGTTAGATGTTAAATCAATTAATTTGAATCATGTGAATGAAAAATGATTTGAAAGAAAAAATTCAGTGTAAAGCTTTAATCTAGTTGATTTTTAATTTAATAAAGTTTTATAAAATTAATATAATTATATGATATCGACTTTAAAAGTATTCTATGTTAAATGAAAAATCTTTAAAAAACATTGTTAAAATTGAATTTTTTATTCAAAAGATAGAAATAGCCTTTATACCTTATATGGTCGATCGAACGTGTGTATATATGTTCAAGGGCTATGTGGTAATTTCACCGGTTTTAAATTCGGACAGTTTCTACCAGAGCATGTGAGAAATGGCATAATGATCTCGTCCAAGTATAATATTCCTCCCTCCCTCTCTCTATTTATTTATTTTTTTGAAAAATTAAAATATTTTTTTATTTTAGTCACTAAATTGATATTTTATGTAAAATTATCACTAATATTATGTTTTTCCTATTTTGGTCACTAATGTTATTTTTGTTCTATTTTGGTCATCAATCTATTGCTTCTTTCTTATTTTTGTCACCAAATTATTATTTTTCCGTGAGTTTTTAATAGCGAGTGACCGAAATAAGAAAAAATATAATTTTAGTGATGCTTTTGCAAAAAATAATAGTGTAGTTGTCAAAACAGTGAAATAAAAATACTTTAGTGACCAATGGTGTTATTTACCCTAAATTATTTTAAAAAATACATGTATTTTATTATTCATTGTTTTATTAAAAATATTAATATTTATTGCAATCCCGGGCCTGCAGCTAAGATGGGCGGGTTTCCCCTTTTGTCTTGTCGTGAAAGTTAACATTTTTGGAACCAATATAAATGACCATTGTGTTTCATATAATCACCGGACTGCCCTTTTCATTAAACACGTTTCAACGTCTTCATACTGTAAAATAAGAATAAAATAAATAAATTTTAACGTTACATTTTTATTTGATTTAAAGGATTTCATAATTACGTCCATAATTATATTTGTTTTAAATTGTGTTTAATATTTATTCCATAATGATTGATTTCACATGTAATGAAGGGAGTTAGAATGGGAAGTAACCGGATAGAGAATAGAAAAAATAAACTGATTTTAAAAAATTAGATTTAAGAAACCGCGATAGATAATTATAAAAAATGTTTAATCTTAAGATTTTAATTAAATTGTAAGGTACATTATTTAAAATCTCAAGGTTTACAAAATAGTTTGTGACTTATCCATAAATTCATATTGTGGCTTGTAGGTAGTTAGTGGGCGGCTGGATGCGGTCAGATACAGTGCGAGTAACGTCTCAAATCTATCACGTACTCACTAGCCACGACGAATATGACTGTTTACACCGACACTCATTTATTATCTACCAAATTTATACCAATCCCCGCCCGTGCGAAATTCGCAAAATTGTATTTGTCCTCACCCTAAACTTTTGAAGAAAAAACAATTAATCCCTAAACTTTTTTGAACTAATAAATTTAATCAATTAAGCCTTTGACCAATTTTGACCATCAATTTTTTATAAATTTTTTCTTGAGATATTATTGTCATGTGACACACTACAATTATGTCATGTGACAGTTACAATTTTTTTAGAAGACTATTTTTTATAATTTTTATAAGTTTATTAGATTTTTTGAACTTTTAAATAATTTTTAAATAAAATAAAATAAAAATTATGAAAATACCAAATAATAATACTGTAACACGATTTTTTTGCACCAATTGATTCAAAAAAGCTGTTAGATTTAACGACCAACTTTAGTTAAATGGGTGAATTGGTCAAATTTTAGAACATTGAGACCTTAATTGAATTAAAAAATTCAAGACCTTAATTGATTTTTTATTCAAAAGTTCAAGGGCATATGTTACCTTTAAGACCTTAAAAATCGAATACAAATATTTTATATAATAATTTTAATACAGACAAAGTACATATATTACAACATTTCTGTCAACAATCTCTAAAGTAAATGATTAAAGCTCTTACTTGACACCCTCCCATCTCTCCTAAGTTGTGGGTTTAAAACTTATAACGAGTAAATTTCTCCTCCACTCTCCTAGGTATAAATTATTTAAAAAATAAAAAATATATTACGACATCTCTATACAAATAATTACAACGTTGTTTCCATTAATTATTTTAAATTTTAAATTACACTAACATTTAATACATTTGAATATTTCAAAGTTGTAAACATAAAAAATACAATTTGTTATCTGGTTTGATCAGCAATGTTGATTAGTAAATTAATTATGATTATGCCTTTTTTTTGTTTAAAAAATAATTGGATTGGTCCACCAACTTTTATTATAGAATTTAATTCTGTCTTTAGCTAAACCCTAAAAAGTGAAAATATTTTTGGCTAGGATTAAGCATGGGCCCTATTTGTAAAAGCTTCGTCGTTTCCTCAATCATGAAATTTTACTATTTTTACTTCGATGGACTCAATTTTAATCTATAAAATAGAATTAAATTAAGAGAAATTATTTAATATATAGATTATGTAAAATTTAAATTTTACTATAATTTTATCTGTTTGAATTATAAATTATATATATTTTAGTTTAATTATTGATATTCAATTTATTGGCCGATTAATTTGCATCAAATTTTGTAGAGGCTGAATATAATAATAATCCTCCCAATTTAATTTTTTCTATTCACAATATCGTTCGAACCCCTAACCTTGCTTAAGAAATTTAATGTCTTATTTAACTAGACCAACTATTTATATAAATTATAAAGTTTTGAATAGGATATGACATCTAAATAAATAATTTGTGGACTCAGAATTTTAATAATTTTTTCTTAAATTAATAAAAATATTATTTTTCATATTTCTTCTATGAATAATAAATTTGAAACTTTGTCGATATTTGAAAGAAAAATAATAATTTGGTGAAGGTTTCGTGTAGGGAAATGGCAATGAAGTTATAAAAGGCAAAAAGGATGGGCAAAAATCTAGCAGAAAGACAATTAGATTAAAAAATTATAGTATTAAATAGTGATCGTCCTGGATTTAATTACCCAGAAATATTGAAGCTGCTAATGGCGTCTCGTTTTTGAAGACTGTTTGGGAGAAAAGAAAAGAAAAGAAAAGAAAGAGAAGGAAAAGGACACAGACCCTCAAAGCACGGTGCATAGAAGAGAGAGAGAGAGAGAGAAGAGAGAGGTTTGGTCTGTAGGACCCACCCTTGCTATCCTCAGCTGACCACATAAACGCCAAAAAGCTTTGATTCAGAGAAGTGTTTAAGAGAGAGAAAATTGAAACTCAAAAATTCAATCTTTATTTTTGAAATTTTAAAAAACCTTTTTTTTAGAAGCAAACTACCCAAAGGTTGGAACGAGGATTTATCTTTGAAATAAGTGTATTATTTCTAGAGAGGAGGAGGAAACAAGAAATAGAAGGAAAATCCAGAGTTCAAAGAGAGAGGAATATTTGGATATTACAAAGTCTTGCAAGCTTTGGGTTTTCAGGGGGAAGAAGAAGGGGGAAAACAGAGGATTTCTGGGTCTTGTTCAGAAGTTTGAGAGTTTATTTGGGGTTGTTGGTTTTCTAAGAGAGTTCGTACTTGGATGAGTTGAAAGTTCAGGGGTTTTGCTTTGCTGTTTTCAATGGTAAGGACCCGCTCACTTCAATATTATTCTGTTTTTCTTTTAACAAAATTTAGTCTTTTGCTTGTATGTTATTGAGTATATAAGATTATGGCATCTGCTATATGTAAAACTTGAAATTTGACTATTTTTCTCTGATTGACTTGACTTTGCATGCAATTCTAATTTGAGGAAGCGGCTAATCTGTCTATTTGATAATTCCAAAATTTTGAAGGGAAGTGATGTTTATTAACAGACATAGCAGGATGCAACTTATTGGGATGAATATACCTGAAATAGATTTTAGAACCTTTAATTTTATTTGGCATGTTAATGATTTATTTGCAGTATTGTCAAGTTAATTAAGTGGTTACTTCGATTACTTTGGTAGTAGAATTGATTTAAAGAGGAAAATGAACGAGGGACCAGCTTGAATTAGCTGCCTTATTATCAACTTTTTAGGTTTGATGGCTGCATTTTCAATCATGTTAATGTTGTTTCAGTTGATTGTGGTCATAGACCGTTTAGCTTTCTGTTCGAGCTTAGAAGCAAATTGCTATTTCTACAACCTTAGTTTTTTTCATTTTAGTTTTCATGATAGGAAGGTACCTAATATTTCAAAGTGCTCTTTTCTGCTACTTACCAGTTATAAGTAACTTTTAAAAGGTTGAAGAATAGTTTGTTTTTAAGAGTCACTAATTTCTCCATTAATGATTTAGTTTTTGCTTCTTTTTCTTCTGTACCAGTTGATTTCTGGTTGAATATGTGATATTTCTGAAAGAATGTTGCTTACTAATGAATTATTATCACCTCCCAGTAACCCTATCTCAACTAAGATTTTGCTTTCTCTTTAACCTTTGTAACTTTAGGTTCTACCTACTTCTAACCATCCTTAGCTTACCATAGATTTTTTCTCCTTCTTAATCATGTAACTTATAGATTATACATTTGATACATATCCTATGATTCCACGTTGTTCAAGTTTCTGCATCTGATTCCTCTTTTTGGAAATTTGTAATTGATTAAATTAGTAGTTTACTAGTTTAATGCTTCTGTATTTGATGTTTACTGAGCTGCATCCTGCATTTTTCTTTCCAGGCTGGCCCGGATAACATAATTATAGGTTCTCATGTATGGATTGAGGATCCTGGTTTAGCATGGATTGATGGAGAAGTTACTCGTATCAATGGCAATGAGCTTCATGTTAAAACCACAAATGGGAAAACTGTAAGTGCTCCCTATCTTCTTCTTCTTCTTCTTCTTCTTCTTTATTATATATTATTAATGGAGTTGAAATTTGAGCAATGGAGTGCTTATTTCTAGCTTCGGAGCTACCTGCACACATAATTTAGGAGAAAAAAAAGAGAGAAATCGATGACTTATGGACTTATGGTTATTGTGAATGATACTGGATCTAGAAGTATTGGAATAAAATGTAGTTTCTGCAGTAAAGAAAAAAACGTTTTGTCAGAGTTTGCTTGAAATGCTGAAAGATTATAAAAGAATGTAGGGTTTAAGGTTCAAGTCTGCACTTTTCTTTTACTTGAAGTCCTAATGATGAATGATCACTGTGATTGATAAAGGTGATCTAAGTGCATATTGAGCTTGGACTTTAACCCTCATCATGTATTTGACAATTTGGGTTATTCCCATTTTTAATGGCAAAGATTTCTTAACTATAATTGAGTGCTCATCTGTCAACTGCAGATCTGGGGAAAACAAGAACATTTATGTCTTCCCTTGTGAATAAAAGAAAAATAAAAAAGAAAAGAGAATTAACATGGGCACGTATATGCTTGTTTCCTGATTATGTTGGGTCATAGTGGAAATTGAGTCTGTATGGTTTTTCCGGTTAGTTGATGGTATGTCGCGTATATGTAAACATACTCGGTTGGATTTCTTTGTGCAGGTTGTCACAAATATATCAAAAGCTTTTCCCAAAGATACTGAAGCCCCACCTGGTGGAGTAGATGATATGACAAAGCTTTCATATTTGCATGAACCTGGAGTTCTGCAAAACTTGGCTACAAGATATGAACTTAACGAAATCTATGTGAGTCAGTTAATACTTGTATTTGTATACATATATGTATACATACACACATGTGTGTGTGTGTGTATCAACAAGCTCAGGGTACTTAGATACTAAAGGAAGGACTTTAAGAATATTCTTACCATTTTAATGTATTTACTGTCTTAGACATACACCGGCAATATCCTGATCGCAGTCAATCCATTTCAAAGATTACCTCATCTTTATGATACTCATATGATGGAACAATATAAAGGAGCTACTTTTGGAGAACTAAGTCCCCATGTTTTTGCAGTTGGTGATGCTGCCTACAGGTGATTAGATGTCAATCTCTTTCTTGCTGTGGTACACTTTTTTTCCTTTCTTTTTTGTTTGAAGTCTTACTGTGTGCAGTTGCATAAAAATTTAGGGCAATGATTAATGAAGGAAAAAGCAATTCTATTCTAGTTAGTGGAGAAAGTGGCGCTGGTAAAACTGAGACCACAAAAATGCTTATGAGGTATCTTGCATTCTTGGGTGGGCGATCGGGAGTAGAAGGACGCACAGTTGAACAGCAAGTGCTAGAGGTAAGCTATACATTTTCTTTCATGAGAACATAATTGATCAGATTTTTTTCCATCGTATTTCTTATGGTGCTATCGAATATTGCAGTCCAATCCAGTTCTTGAAGCATTTGGCAATGCCAAAACGGTTAGGAACAACAATTCAAGGTGTGCACTTGCTATTGTAGTATTATACCAACGTGATAACTTATGAATTTATAGTTTTGCTAGAGTAATGTTTAAAATATTTGTTGGTTTTGATTGCAACAGATTTTGCATATTTAATGTTCTTCTTGGCATTGTTTCCTTGATTTTAATTGATACTTCTCAATGCAGTCGTTTTGGTAAATTTGTTGAAATCCAATTTGACAAGAATGGAAGGATATCTGGGGCAGCTATCAGAACCTATTTACTTGAAAGATCTCGTGTTTGTCAAATTTCTGATCCTGAGAGGAACTACCACTGCTTTTACCTTCTTTGTGCTGCTCCACCTGAGGTGTGTTGCCATGTTTTAGTTTTGATTTGATGTTCTTTATGATCTTTTCATCAAGCAATTTTAATACTGCTAGTGATTCCCTGTTTTGTTTCTCTGACTGAGAAGGATATGCGTTGATTTGATTTTTCTAAGTTTTTCCATGTATTTGAAGCTTCTTTGTAAGTCATATCTCCATATCCAAGGGTTGGACACGAGTGTCGGACACGGGTACTTCTTGAAAAATGAAGAGTCCTAGCAACATAGGTTATACTTAATTTCATTAAAACAATTGGCCTTACTATTATCCTCCTCTTGGACCCTTTTATGCTGTGTTCTCTTAAGTTTCAGGAAGTTGTGGATCAATATCTATACAAGTACCAACACCTGATACTCGTAATCGAGTCCAAGCAACGTGGATATCTGTATTTGTTAAATGTTCCATTTTTCTGATGCTTTGCAGGATATTGAAAGATATAAGCTGGGCAACCCGAAAACTTTCCATTATTTAAACCAATCTAGTTGCTATGAGTTGGATGGTGTAAATGATGCTCACGAGTATCTTGCAACCAGAAGGGCTATGGATATTGTTGGAATCAACGACGAACAACAGGTTTTACTTTATTGCATTTTAGAGTTTGGGACATTTGCGTTTTTGTGGTGGTTTATCACTATAAATGATACACCTTAAATTTCAGGAGGCAATATTTAGAGTTGTGGCTGCAATTCTTCACCTTGGGAACATAAATTTTGCCAAGGGAAAGGAAATAGATTCTTCAGTCATCAAGGATGAGAAGTCTAGATTCCACCTTAATATGACCGCTGAGCTTCTTAGGTATCTATCTTTAACATTTCCATATAATCAGTGTGTATGATGTACTGTTTTGATGATTGTTAATTTCCTGCTCATGAATCCAAATCATTTAATAGGTGTGATGCCCAGAGCTTGGAAGATGCCCTCATCAAACGTGTCATGGTAACCCCAGAAGAAGTTATCACAAGAAGTCTTGACCCTGAGAATGCAGTTGCCAGCAGGGATGCTCTGGCTAAAACAATATATTCACGGTTATTCGACTGGTACAAACTAATTAAACCTTTGTCGTTTTCCTATTCCCACATAGTGATTGGAGCTAAAACCGTCTTCTTTTTTTGTATATGTTAAGTATTAATTGTTCTGTTTACATTCTTGTTTCCAGGCTTGTGGATACAATCAACGTTTCGATTGGACAGGATCCAAACTCAAAGTCAATAATCGGAGTTCTTGATATTTATGGTTTTGAAAGTTTCAAGTGTAACAGGTAATACCTCAAAACTTTGTAAACTGGGATGATACTTTTATGATAATAATTTTAAGCAAATACAAGCTTGACATGTGATGCTCCAAACAGCTTTGAGCAGTTTTGTATCAACTTCACGAATGAAAAGCTGCAGCAACATTTCAACCAGGTTAGATTTCTTCATCCATAGGTTTGGCCATCATTTTGGAGATATAGTATGACTGATTATTGTCTATTGTATATATGTTTGCAGCATGTATTCAAAATGGAGCAGGAAGAATATACAAAAGAAGAAATAAATTGGAGCTACATCGAGTTTGTTGATAACCAAGATGTCTTGGACCTCATTGAGAAGGTTTATAGCTTGTTCCTCATATGTTTCTTCAATTTTCTCATGTGGTCCTTTTGTACCGGCTAATAGACTTGCATCTTTCTTGTTTTGTCATATTGAAATTTCACCTTATTCTGATATGTCATTCTGTTTTATCCAATACATTACAGAAGCCTGGAGGAATAATTTCTCTATTAGATGAAGCCTGGTATGCTGCTTTGGTTACTTCTTTGTTCAAAATGATTATAGAAGTTTATGCTTGGTCAATTCACTTCTATACTTCGTCATGGATCGTTTTATTTTTTTTAATTTGGCCAATCTTTTTGAGTTGATTTTCATTAATGCAGCATGTTCCCCAAGTCTACCCATGAAACTTTTGCTCAGAAGTTGTATCAGACTTTCAAAAATAATAAGCGCTTCATTAAACCAAAGCTTTCCCGTACTGATTTTACTATCTCGCACTATGCAGGGGAGGTAAACTTTTTTCTTTCTATCATATAAACCTTATCCTTATTGGCTGTAGATGGTTCACAGTTTTTATGTCTTTCTCCATTCTCTAGGTAACTTATCAAGCAAATCAGTTTCTGGACAAAAACAAAGATTATGTTGTGGCTGAACATCAAGCTCTGTTGATTGCATCAGCGTGCTCCTTTGTGAGAAGCCTTTTTCCTCCACTTCCAGAAGAATCATCTAAGTCATCAAAATTTTCTTCCATTGGATCGCGCTTCAAGGTAATGGATCGTAGTCAATCTCTCTTGTTCAGTCGCATGGCATATGTGATTACAGGATTCCATGTACTAGCTGCCGAATCATTGGTTTAACTTTCTTATGCGGAGTTTCCTTTGTCCTTACCTGTTAGTTTGCTTGGAAAATATAGATATGATAGTGAGACTTATTTCGTATATTGCTGATGGCGTGGCTTGGCCATCTATTTTACTCTTTTATCCAGCAACTTTGCTCACCTTTCTAATCTTGTTAAATTTTAGGTCAGCTTATATGCCTTCTTATACTGTGGGATTTTGTTGATTAAGTGCTATTGATACTACTTTTTACTTTGACCATTTTTTGGAGCTTGAAAAATGGTAAATTTGTGACACTGATGTATGAAAACATATTGGAAATATGAATGGTCTGATTTACTATCTTTTGGCTTTTATCATGTTTAAATTATGGCACCGGGTTGGCTATGATATGGCAAGCATTTACGATTTCAAGTGTGTTAGCAGTCAATTTTGCTTTTAGTATTTCATTCTATTGCTCCAGTTGGGACATGATCTATATGCTTAGTGCTTCTGCCCTCCTTTATCACATTTTGCATTATGTTGTTTACTCCACTTTGGATAGCATATTAGCTTTTCACTAAATTTTAGTGAATTTGAAAGACTTATTAATTTCCATGCACAATAACTTTGTTGGTATATCATTTATGCTCTGATCCGAGAACTGAAAAGTTATCAATTTGTCTAATTGCAGCTACAACTTCAATCTCTGATGGAGACCTTGAGTGCAACAGAACCTCACTACATTAGATGTGTGAAGCCAAATAATGTTCTCAAACCTGCCATTTTTGAGAATTCCAACGTCATCCAACAATTACGCTGTGGTGTGAGTATTTATTTATGCTGTTATTTATCGTTAGTTGTAAGGAATCTCGTGGTTCATTATATTTAGGTCTAGCCAGACCCGAGCTTTGCTAAAATCTGCATTTGCTTCACTTCTAGGGTGTTCTTGAAGCTATTAGGATCAGCTGTGCTGGATATCCTACCAGACGTACATTTTATGATTTCCTTAACCGTTTTGGTCTACTTGCTCCTGATGTTTTGGAGGGAAAGTAAGTTTTGGCAGCAGTACTAGGTGTTTCCTAAATGTATATATTTTAGATGATTTGTATAATTTTTCTTTTAATTGAACTGTAACCAACTAATAGTGTTTCATCTGGTTTAATCTCTTCTCTTCAGTTCTGATGATAAGGTTGCATGCCAAATGATACTTGATAAGAGAGGACTGAAAGGTTACCAGGTATCTCCCGTTTTCATTTCCTTTTTCTTCTCCATTCATTGTTATTAATAAATCTTTTGGCAAATAATATTTTGATTGGAGATGGCTATTCTTCGAATTATCATGCTTAACTACAGTTCCTCTTGAGAGGATCCTCAAATTGCTTGCTTTTTCTTGGTTAATGTTATTAACCTAGGGAGAAAGTCACCTTTCTTTCTAAATTTAATCATGAGCAACTTAAGCTTGGATACTCTGTGTAGATTTACTAAATAAGCAGTTGAATTCTCCTTAATCCCCTCTATTTAATTGCGCAAAATGATGGAAATAATACTTTTATACATTCTTGGAGGTTCATTCATATTCTTTTAGGCCAATACATTTAACATAAGTAAATTGTAGGGTTCATGGAAGCTGATTTAGCTGCAGAAAATGATATACCCAATTAAACCGTCTTTGTTACACTCTCCCCAATTATATTAGAGAAAAAGAATGTAAATGGGAGAAAAATCCTAATACCATTTATTTCATGGGTAAGGAAATGTGGTAAGCTGATTCTTTCACCCCTTGAAATAAATAGTACGGCAGCAAGTTGTGAAAGCTCTTGCAAGTATCAGATGCTTTTGCCTAACACGGCTTGTAGACCTCTTTCAAGTTTCTTAATTTCTTCACATGCTTTCAAGAAATGTAATTTCTCTGAGGTTTTATGTATAACAGTCATTTTTGTTTTCTGTTTCTGGGTAATGTGTATTTGCAGATAGGAAAGACGAAAATTTTCCTGAGAGCAGGACAGATGGCAGAGTTGGATGCTAGGAGAGCAGAGGTGCTTGGAAATGCAGCCAGGACCATCCAAGGACAGATCCGTACATACATTGCTCGCAAGGAATTCATCTTATTGCGTGGGGCTGCTATCAGACTGCAGTCCTATTTGCGAGGTGTTTTTCTAAACTCTATTAAGGTCTTTCTTAGTTTCTTGTTGCCTCAACATTTAAATTTATTCTTGTTAGAGATGGATATGTCTCCATGGCTCTGAGGTTTTCAGTGTATAGATGTGTGCAAGTTGTTTTTGAGAATCTTAAAGGAAAAATCTGTGACTATATTATTCCGACTGAGATGGATGTAGAGAACTGTGTGCAGTTTTCATTGTGATTTTCTTTTGGCTTTGTGAGTATGATAAGTTTAGCATCTTGATGCATTGAGGATCGAAAATTGTTAATGAATGAGAAAAAGCAGATCCAAGTTTCAAATTTGTGACAGGACAATAGCTAACTTTACTTCTTTTTTGCTTTTGGAAAGCATACCATTTACCTCCCTGTTATGGGTTGGTTGCCTTTTATTTTATGGATATGGCTTTCTGATTTAATCTCCTCCCACATTTTGTAGGTAACATGGCACGGAAAATATTCGATGAGCTGAGGAAAGAATCTGGGGCATTGAATATTCAGAAGAATTTCCGTCGACACATTGACAGGAAATCCTTTTTGACAATGAGGAAATCTGCAATTATATTGCAGACAGGATTAAGATCGATGGTTGCCCGCAATGAGTTTAGGTTCAGGAAGCAAACTAAAGCTTCCATTATCATACAGGTAAAAGTAACTTGACATCTTTCTCTAAACTTAGAAGGATACTGCACTCAACATTTTTAATGTTCTACTATTAAAATTTTGATGCTTAAAAGGACATTAACTCTCTAGTTTTGATAGATGTTATCTATAATCTGTTGGTTTCTGCAGGCTCACTGGCGTTGCTACCAAGCTTATTCATATTATAAGAGTCTTCAGAAGGCTGTATTAGTTTCACAGTGTGGCTGGAGGTGCAGAATTGCTAGAAGAGAGCTCAGAAATCTCAAAATGGTTTGTCTTTTTCTGCTTAACATTGATATATAACACGTCAAAATGTTGAGGCGCATTTGATTGTGTACCAAGCTAAACCCATTTTCTTTAATTTCTTTAGGCTGCAAGAGAAACAGGTGCTCTGAAAGCAGCAAAAGACAAGCTAGAGAAGCGGGTGGAGGAACTTACATGGCGTTTGCAACTTGAAAAGCGATTAAGGGTAACATAGTTATATTCTTAGTTAGCAAGGCATTTTATCTCTTTAAGTCTAATATTAAATCTTCGATAGATTAATGCTTAGATGGGTACTTCTAATAGTCTAATAGGTCTATGCGATGCTTATTTGAACATAAATGCAGACTGATCTTGAGGAAGCAAAATCTCAAGAAAATGCAAAATTGCAAGCAGCCCTGCATGAAATGCAATTACAAGTGGAAGAAGCTAAATCTATGGCTATCAAGGAAAGAGAGGCAGCACGGAAAGCAATTGAAGAAGCACCCCCAGTCATCAAAGAAACCCCTGTTATTGTTCAAGATACAGAAAGGATTAATTCCTTGACATCTGAAGTTGAGGAGTTGAAGGTACGCATATGTTCTTGTCAGATCTTGTCAGAAGTTTTTCCATTATTAGAATGTGGTTGTTCAATTCTGCAGTGGCTGAAAGATAATTACATTTTCAATTTTTGAACTTTGAATAAAAAAATGGATTATGCAAGTATTTGAGGATCTTATAGCATGAAGTATTTGAGGGAGCAATATTTTCTTCGGTTGTGACTTGTGTCATATTTTCTACTCATGGAGCTTGCATAGTTTTGTACTGCTCAGATGGTTTAGCTCCAATGTTAATCTGTAGCTGCCTTACTTATTCTTTCTTTATGCTTGCCCTGATGCTTGCTTGAAAACATTGTTGCATAATCATTTGGTGGTTATGGGAGGCTTCCTGGCCTTTTTTTGTCAAGTATTCATCTCTTGACTAATGAACAATTTTCTAAATTGTGCAGGCTTTGTTACTGGCTGAAAAGCAAACAGCTGAGGAGGCAAAGAGAGCTCATGCCATTGAGCAGGCCAAAAACGTGAACTTGACTAAGAAGGTTGAAGATGCTGTGAAGAAAGCAGATCAGCTTCAAGATTCAGTGCAGAGGTTTGTCGCTGATACCGTGATTTTGAAAATGAAATCCTTGGTTGATCATTACCGTTTCAGTAGGATTAGTTATTATTACGTTGCTTGTTTTTATGGTGTCTCCAGCTCTTTTCTTGCCAGTATATATTTGGGTAATTTGCAGCCATGATTTTTGTTCTCATGGTGGTCTTTTTGCCATAGTTATCAACTTTATTTGGAGCTATTGTAGTATCTGGACGTGTTACGTTGTCAATTACGTTGACTAAATATCTTTTGCTGTTAGCTCTCACACTGATGGTTTGCATGTATAATGGTTTATATGCTTGAATAAGATTGGATATGATGCACAGCTTAATCCTTATGCAACTCTTTTGTTCTTCCCATGGTTCAGATTAGAAGAGAAGGTATCTAATTTGGAATCAGAGAACCAGGTACTCCGTCAACAAGCACTCTCCATGTCGCCAACTGGCAGAGCATTGGCAGCAAGACCCAAGACGACAATTTTTCAGGTACTGGTTGCATTAGAAGTTTTTTTTGTTGTTGTTGTTGAATGCCTTGTATATTATGGAGGTTTATGTTGTGTGTTTATTTTTATTTTTTTAATTTCAGAGGACTCCTGAGAATGGTAATGTTGTGAATGAAGAGATAAAGAAAGCTCTACCAAATCCGCAGTTTACAGAGACTGAGGAGAAGCCCCAAAAATCTCTTAACGAAAAACAACAGGTAAGTTTTGAATATTATGAAAAAGATGCAAACCTTTTTTTTTCTTTTGGCCACTAGAAAGGTTCTTGCTTATTAACAATAAAAAATGATCTTTATTAAAAGGTTTAGATTTTTTTTGGAATGCTTTGATGAACTACATTTAATGGCTTTCTTCTGATTGGTGCAGGAGAATCAGGAGCTTCTGATAAAGTGTATTTCTCAAGATTTAGGATTCTCTGGGGGCAAGCCAGTTGCTGCTTGCCTAATATATAAATGCCTACTCCATTGGAGATCATTTGAAGTTGATAGAACTAGTATTTTTGATCGAATAATTCAAACCATAGGGGCATCAATAGAGGTGATTAACAAATCGACAATTATTTTTTGGGCCGATCAATTTGATTCGGACTGATCACATGGAAAATTTTCAAAGTAGTAAATTTCCTGTGTTTCTATTATTGCTATATAAATACTCATGTTTAAAACATTGCCCAACTCTAGGTACCGGATAATAATGATTTGTTATCCTATTGGTTATCAAATTCATCCACTTTACTATTGCTCCTACAACGTACACTCAAAGCAAGTGGTGCAGCAAGCCTTACTCCACAAAGGCGAAGATCAACATCAGCTTCTCTATTTGGAAGGATGTCTCAAGTAAGGATCGTCGTCACTTTAATTTTTAGCTATCTACACATACCTCAACCTGCATTTTGATTGTGTTTTTTCTCGGCTGACTTAACCTCTTAGGGACTTCGAGGTTCTCCGCAAAGTGCTGGTTTCTCATTTCTTAATGGGCGGCTGCTTGGTGGTCTTGATGACCTACGGCAAGTTGAAGCAAAATATCCAGCTTTGCTTTTCAAACAGCAACTGACAGCCTTCCTTGAGAAGATATATGGAATGATAAGGGACAATTTGAAAAAAGAGATATCTCCAGTGCTTGCATCATGTATTCAGGTATTATAGAGCAAGTCTACCCAAGTTTTTAAACTACTACTCTTGCTCACCCCTTTGATTTATTTGTCACTGCACATTTTATATTCCTTCTAATTAGCATACTTATTTAGAACTAGAACAAAATTGTAGCGTGTTTGAAGTTTGTGGTTTACGGTAAAAATGACATCTAACAGTTCAAAAAAATGGTTTTTGACCCAACTCTGCTGCTTTGGTTGTTGACATGTTAATGGTGTGTGTTATATTTACTACACTCTCTCCTCTAAATGTACTTTTGCTCCCTATTTGCATATGTTCCAATGCAGGCACCCAGAACTTCCCGGGCTAGCCTAGTGAAGGGACGTTCTCAAGCAAATGCTGTGGCGCAACAAGCTCTTATTGCTCACTGGCAAAGCATTGTGAAAACTTTAAACAATTACTTGAAGACAATGAGGGCCAATTATGTGAGTGAAGTTCCAAGATGTCTTAACCACAAGTGAATTACCTTCTATGATGGCATCATAATTCTCTTTGCTCTCTTGACTCTGCAGGTTCCTTCGTTCTTAATTTGCAAAGTGTTTACTCAGACGTTTTCATTCATTAATGTTCAATTGTTTAACAGGTATAAGCACTCAAAAAGTACCAAAACTTTGAGGTTCTTCCTTTTTGTTCTTGACTGCCCGGGCATCTTAATCAAACTATTTTTATTGACGTTTAATGTTTGTTTTTGCAGCCTTCTTTTGCGACGAGAATGTTGTTCGTTCAGCAATGGGGAGTATGTTAAAGCTGGATTAGCTGAGCTGGAACAATGGTGCCACGATGCTACTGAGGAGGTAGCAACACTACAAACGATCATAACCTCAACATTTTAACTGATTTTCTAATAGAACAAATGTTGAATATCGGTTTTACATTTCAGTTTGCAGGCTCAAGCTGGGATGAGCTGAAGCATATTAGACAAGCTGTCGGCTTTCTGGTTCGTCTTTAATGCTACACTGCTACCGTGGTGTTTACGTTTGCATTTTTTTCTAATCTCTCTTATTGACCTTCATTTTTCATTTTAAACGTTCTTTCAAAATAGGTCATACATCAGAAGCCCAAAAAGACCTTGAAAGAAATAACCAACGATCTTTGCCCGGTGAGTTGCCTATACACCTTTTGCACGTCGTAAAATCTCCTTTTCTCCCTTCTCTTCTCTGATTATCCTTTTGCTTTTGTCAAATTTCAGGTGCTTAGCATACAGCAGTTGTACAGGATAAGTACAATGTATTGGGACGACAAATACGGTACACATAGTGTATCTTCGGATGTAAGTTAAAACTGCTAGTGTGTTTGACAGTTGATTTCATTTTCTGATATTCATTACCATCATTTCCGAGTTATTATTTAATCACATGGAACCTTGCTTTATCTTATGAAATCCTTGTGGCTCCGATATGAACTTTGCTTTACCATATAGCATTAACAAGTTTGATTGCATCATTGCTTCCCAACTTTTGTCTCTGTTTGTATAGATATGTCAATACCTCAAAACATTATCTTTTGCTAGTTGCTGCTTCCTTTATATCGAAGTTTAACCCGGAAATGTCCTCTCACTGCAGGTAATTGCGAGTATGAGAATTATGATGACCGAGGACTCCAACAATGCTGTCAGCAGTTCATTCTTACTGGATGATGATTCAAGGTACCAGTCATCATCACATTCAAAACTTACAAACATTTTCATCGATATTATCAGTTTCGCCCATGTCTATAAAACAAACTATTTACACATTTCGCTCATCTCTTGCAGCATTCCATTCTCCATGGATGATATCTCCAAGTCGATGCAACAAATAGAGGTGGCTGAAATCGACCCGCCGCCTTTGATTCGCGGACACTCTGGTTTTACGTTCTTGTTACAACATTCCGAATGAAGGAAGCCTTCCCTTTGCCCCCTTCGCTCTACTGTTACGGCATTTGCGCAACCCCATGATATATGTGCTGCAAAATATGTGCATACTCTGTAATTATAGATGGCTTTTTTCTTAATACCAAATACACCATATCCAGTCTTTCTTCTCTTGTAATAGGTTGGGTGTTTGTGCTGTAGAGTTGAACTTAATGATTGGGGTTCCAGGGCTGTTTTTTTTTTTGAATTCTTTTCAAGTACTGTAATCTTTTATTCTTTTGCCATTGTTAGTATTTTTTTTTTTTTGTAACTTGGAAGCCAAAAAAACAAAAAAGTGCCACTTTTTATAGGCCAATGAAATGTGTGTACTTTGATATGAACAAACACCATTTTAGACTATTTCAGTTGTTCTTTCACTTGGTGCATATAAATTGTTTCTAATATTTGTTTTTGTATTTTTTTGTGTGTGATATGTTTGGTCATGAAAAAGAAAATTTAATGTTTTAAGACTTTGGATGAAATATTTGGAGGAGTATACTCAAGTTTTTTTTTTCATTTCCTACTGTTTGAGTAATTATACAATAAACTGACGGTAAACAAAAAGGTTTTATAATGTTATAGTTTTATGGTTTAGGGAATTAGTTTATAGTTTATGATTTAGATGATTAGGTTTAAGAATTTAGGGTTTGTGACTAGAATTTGTGAAATTTTTTATTTTTATTATCAATGCATGAGATATTTTTTAAATAAATGCTTTACCTTCCTTATTGTCTTATGTTGTAACATTCTGATTATGTTACATCATCTTAATGAAGGGTAGTAATGGTGGATTAATGATAGGAGTTTTTTTTGTGTAATTTCATGGGACAAATTGACAAAAAAAGTTTATTGGACGATGCGAGAAAAGTGAAGTAACTAAGCATGTAATCCAACAGTTAATTATATAAATAAAAATAATTAATAATATTTTCCAAACTATTAATAGTAAATATTAAAATAGAGTTATGATTCACTTACATGGTGTAAAATTTATTTAAATTTATATTAATCTATGATCATTTGATGAGTGAAATGGATGGATGAGATGAAAAGTTAAAAATAAAGAGATTTTTAAAGAAAAAAAAAATGTGAATGTTTAATGTCATCTATTCATTCAGCTCATCCAATAATCACGAGTTAATGTAAAACTAAAATAGTTTTACACCGTATAATCGATCTCATCCCATTAAATTAAGTTGTTAGTTACATCTTACATGTACATTAACCTCTAAATACAATTTTTTTTCCTAAAAAATAAAATGTGGATTTTAAATTAGTTACTTTTAAGTTGAACATTTCAAACTAACATAAAAAATAAAAATAAAACCCAACTAAAAGTTAAAAAATAAGGTTTAAGGATTCAATTTAGGGTTTAAAAATTAGGATCTATGCTTAGAATTTAGCGTTTAGATATTAAGATTTATTTAGGGTATTATGGTTAAGAATTTAAGTTTTGACCTATAAACTATAAACTCTAACTCTAACCCTTAAACTTCTAAACTTTAAATCATAAACTATAAACCCTACAACTAAAGTCTACCGTCATAGGATGATTGGTGCTCGTCGAACATCGTAAAAATTTTCATATAAATATTAATTATTCAAAAGCAAAAGTTTAGTGTTTTTACTCTTTACATTATTGAAATAGAATAACTCTTATCACCAACCATTTGAATCGATTTTACGCAATTTATTCAATTTAACAAAAATTTCGGATTCAAAACTTTAAGAATAATAGTATATGTTTTGTATTTATAAATAAAACAAGTAAAAAATTAATTGGATCAAATCAAAATTATATGTAAAATATTAAAGGCTAAATTTTTTTCTATGATTTTTGCTAGTTTCTTTTTCTGATTTTTATCAGTTTCCTTTTACTTTATCTCTGGGTATTGCCAGTCTCTCTTTTCTTCAGAATCTTTTTTATGGCGACTGTTGCGAATGGTTTGGCTGATCTTTCTTTGAAAAATGATGAAGTAATTGTGGTCGAGAATGATTTAGTTTCAGAAGAGAATCAGAATTCTTTTACCAAATGTTTTGTTGGATCTTTCTTAACTTTAAGTATGGTGAATTTTCAACCGATGTGTACTACGCTAGCAAATGTTTGGCATTTGATTGGCGGTATTGCAATATCGTATCTAGGATCTGGGCGATATCTGTTTCGCCTTTATCATCTAGTGGATGTGAAACAAATTGAGCAGGATGGACCTTGGTATTTTAATTCACACCTTCTTATTTTACATAAACTTAAGAATGGTGATGACCCGATGGGTGTGCCACTCAAGACGGTGAATTTTTGGGTAATAATTCATGACTTTCCTCCAAGTTTTGTGAAAGTCAGTGGCAAAACAACTGGAAAATTTTATTGGTACACTTTTGGAATACGATTCTAAAGCTTTATCTCTGGGTGTTCGGGGTTCTATGCGTATCAGAGTTTGTTTGGATATTCATCAACCTTTGAAAAGAAGAAAAAAATTGTTTTTGCTGAACGAACAGAGTGGTTTTGTTACTTTCCAATATGAAAAGTTAAAATTATTTTGTTATAGGTGTGGAAGGTTGGGTCATGGTAAGGGATTTTGTCCTTTTCGACTGCTTCAAGACCAAAAAGAGGTGGTTTTCCAGTGAGATGCTTCTTTGAAAGCTTTAATATACTGGTGCAATATGCAATCAAGTCCCTGGCTACGTGAGGAAGATGGTGGTCGGTCGCCTAATTGGTGGAACCAAATGGGCGTTAATTCAGGAGCTGAAAATCAGTCTCCATCAGCTGTTAATATGGCGGCACAATCGTATCCAAATTTGAGGCTGGCTGATACGAATTCAAGGGGAAAACCTGTCTCAAAATTGAACCATTCGAAGAATGTTTTTCAGGGCCCAACTTTGAGTTTTGGTTATGGTCTTGGGCTGCCAGCTGGGCCCATGCTTCTCCAATTTGATACTAATATGGATTTGGGTGAAGATGGAACTCAAATCACTAATTCGGATGAACTAAAACGCCAACATCATTTTTCTGAGGCTTCCAGTAAAAGGGATTCTAATGAGTCAACACATTCTCGATCGGCAGGTCTGGATAAATAGGCTAGCCGGGTTCAATAAAGCTCCTTAGCTGGAACGTCCGAGACTTGGGTAAGTCTCGAGCGAGAAAACATCTCCAGACTACTCTGCGATACGTAAATTCGTCTGTTGTTTTTCTTATTGAGACTAAATTACAAACGTCTAAGATGATTAATGTTCGTCGTAGATGGGGATATTTGTCTGGTGTGGAAGTTGGCTCTCGTGGTCAAAGCGGGGGTCTTTGTCTTGCTTGAAAAGCTGATTGTGATGTAGCTCTGCGTTCTTTTTCTAACTGCCACATAGATGTTATGATATCGAGGGATTCTGATGGTAATTGTTGGTTGTTTACAGGGTTTTATGGGGCTCCAGAAGAACAGTTGAGAAATGATTCTTGAAATTTAATCCGTCATCTTGATGATAATCTTGGGGTACCATGGGTGGTAATGAGTGACTTTAATGAAATCTTGTATACCTCCGAGAAAGTAGGGGGCGAATTCGAAGTCAAAGACAAATAAATGCTTTTCAAAATGCACTGGATGATTGCAGTCTTACTGACCTAGGGTACAGAGGTCGCTGGTACTGTAACCACCTGGACCCGCTTATGCGTTTAACCCCACTCCAGGCAGTCACAACCTATAATCAAACCCTTGTGAAATATCATAGTCAAAATATCAAAACTGACATAGTTTCCCCCCTTTCGGGAGATTTACGAATCATACCATAAAACCTGTTATCAAACACATATCAATACTATTCTCAGAACGATTATAAAATCTACTAGTAACGCTTTCAAATCCATCCAAAAGTAGTAAGCAAAAGTTTAGTATCATGTGATTACAAAATAGATGATATGAAAGCATAAAGTGTTCAGTTATATCAAAAGCCAACACCCGGCAAAACCAAAAGATAAGTCGTATCAAAATATAGGCATAAGTCACCCAAATACAGACAGTTTGGAAGATAAGAACATTACAACAGTCTAGAGCTAAATGTGCCGATCCTCTAGTTGCCAGGTCCAAAAGGGGTAGCCTATCACAAGTATCTGAAAGGGGAGAAGAAGAAGGCATGAGCTAGGGAGCTCAGTGTGTTCCAGTAAGTGCAGATCAAACAAGCAATGAATACATAACAATTAGATCATAACAACACATAACATATCAATGCAAATACTCGGATGCATGCATGAGTTTACTAGTGACTACCCTCCAACCATACACCAAATGCAGTCCCCCAGAACTGCATCCATAAGGACTTACCCTAGGCCCGATGGGCATAGGTGCCACCTAAGGGGATGCCTTAGGTCCATAAGGACTTACCCTAGGCCCAATGGGCATAGGTGCCACTCAAGGGGAGACCTTGAGTCCATAAGGACTTACCCTAGGCCCGATGGGCATAGGTGCCACCCAAGGGGAGACCTTGAGTCCATAAGGATTTACCAGCTTGATCAGGGCTGTACCAACAGAAACTTCACAACATAACCCAATAGTATACCCCAGATAGTAATCAGTGTCCAGATCCCAGATATGAATAACAGAGTACATGTGGCAGACATTCTATTCAGAATATCAGAAACATGAGATTTATACTTTTGACAGATAATTGGGCATACCTATTGAGCAAAGCAACCAATCTCATCATTGAACATGCAAACAGATTGTAACATCTCAGGTCAAGCTAACATGTCATACTTTCACGTTCATCAGACAATCAGGCAATTCCATCACAGATCAAGAAATCATATTACAAGTATACGAATTGAGCAAACATACATCATGTCGGTAGAGAATGTCATCATATAACCAGTTCATCATTTCATCTCATTTCTAACATAGTAATGCAATCTCAACAACAATTAAGATATTAACAAACATAGTATTGGTTATGATTAAATCATTATGTAATTCATTCAACAGAATATAGCACACATGGAACACACCTCAAAGCTGGTCGGAGAAGGGTCTAACGGACACCTGCCTCAGTACGCTCAGATACGGGGTCAGATCCTAGATCAAGAAAGAGTAATGGTCATAATGTGAAATAAGAGTTAAACTTATTCTTATACATATGGTTTGAACTCATACTAATGTTCACTGAAGCGTGAGGATGAGCGGGTCGAGAGGAGCTAGGCTGAGCTGGTGAGTGGTCACACGAGTCCCGGGTACCTTTACGCAATTAAAACACTATTTTAGTCACTTATTTGATTTACTGATATCTGAATAGGATAATTAAGTACATATGCATGGTTTGGGTTTAAGGTCAGATTCGGGGGTCTTAGAGTCGGAATTTCGCAAAACGGGCTTCAAAAACGGACTCATGACATCGAAAAACATAAGATAGGGTATTTTCGAAAAATTTGACTTTTTGGTCAAAGTCAACGCTGACGTCAGCAAGTTAACGCTAACGTCAGCAGGTCAAAGTTAACGGGGCCAGGTCAACCGATGACGTCATGATGACGTCAGCAACCAACAGGGTCAACTGTGTTGACTCGGTGAGTTAACTCACGGAGTCAACTCGGGCGAGTTGACTCACTGAGTTGACTCAACGAGTTGACTCGGACACGGGTCGGTTCGGGTCAGAGATGGGTCGGGCCGGACTCGAGCGATGGGCTCGGGTTAACCGGGTTTGGGTTTTTGGGCCATCAGGGTTTTTGGGCTCGGGTTTGGGTGATGGGCCGACCAGTCCAGCCGGTTCAGGCCGGCTCACTTACCCCAACGGAAACAACGCCGGACGGCCACCGGAAACTCGCTGGAGAGCCCGTAACGGATCGGTTTCACCTAAAAAAAATGGCAGAATCGATTATTAACCTAACCCAACCCACACAAGCCTGAAAAATCATCGGAATCAAACTGAAATCGTCGCGAAAAACTGAAGGGTCGTCGGAACTTACGTAGCTCCAGTAGAGGCTTCGCCGGCGATGAACGGACGAAGGGTTGGTCGGGTTTTACTTGACTCGACGCGAGGAGCAGAGATCCGATGGCCGTTCCTCGAACGGACGTCGAGGACGGTCGGAAAAAGAGCAAAACAGAGGCGATGGCGTTAGGGATTGTACGAAGCTTTCAATGGTGATTCACGGTGATTGGGGACGGCAGACGACGCGTGGTGATGGGGGTTCTGGCCGGGGCTCGATGGGGAATGTCTTGGCACCGGCGGTGAAGCTCACGGCGCGGCGGTGCCGGAAAAGGACGGAGATCAGGGGCGGCAGAGAAAACGAGATGAAGGAGAGAGAGACGAGGTGTGTTCGATACAACAATAAATTCGGTAGGTGAGGAGTCAGAGTTAAATTAAGGCTAACTCAATCTGACTCCTATGTTAACAAACAAATATTAATGTTGGTAAAACTTGACAAAAGAGAGCACTTGGCTCAACGGTTAGCGGGTTGGGTGGTGAGGGCTGAGGTCTCAGGTTTGAGCCTCCACTCCCTCACCTCTTTTTTTTTTAAATCGGGTGTTACAGGTACACTTGGTAAAATGGCAAAATCTCGGCTACTAATATACGTGAACGGTTGGATAGAGGAGTGGGAAATAGTCCATGGTGTAGTTTGTTCCCTATGTTTTCATTGACACACTTAGTAGATTCTTTGTCTGATCATTGTCCTCTGTTACTGGACACGAGTATAGATCCTATTGGGATGCAACATCCATATTTTAAATTTGAGGCAACCTGGTTGGTTGAAGACAATTGTGAATGGGAAGTCCAACAGTTGTAGGCATCTTCGACGAGTTTAGTTACGGACCGTTTACATACTATTAGTAAGGGGTTTGATTGTTGGTTCTGTAAGCTTCGTTGCTTGCGAAAGGTGACCACATCAACTCTTAAAAAACGTATTCAAGCTTTGGATGAACTCACACCTACAGATGATACGCTGGAAGAGATCCTTGAAACTAGACTTGCGTTGAACTTGGAACTGGATAAATCAGAATTGTATTGGGAGAAACGTGCTCGTGCGAACTGGTTGCGGCATGGTGATTAAAATACTACTTTTTTCATCGTTTTGCATCCCAACGAAGCGTTAGAACATGATTTCTTTTCTGCATTCGAGACAAGACACTCGCATAGAATTGAATATGGAAATTCACTCAATTAGTAAGGGGCAGCCTGGTTGGTTGAAGACAATTGTGAATGGGAAGTCCAACGATTGTGGGCATCTTCGACGAGTTTAGTTACGGACCGTTTACATGCTATTAGTAAGGGGCTTGATTGTTGGTTCTGTAAGCTTCGTTGCTTGCGAAAAGTGACCACATCAACTCTTAAAAAACGTATTCAAGCTTTGGATGAACTCACACCTACAGATGATACGCTGGAAGAGATCCTTGAAACTAGACTTGCGTTGAACTTGGAACTGGATCAATCAGAATTGTATTGGGAGAAGCGTGCTCGTGCGAACTGGTTGCGGCATGGTGATTAAAATACTATTTTTTAATCGTTTTGCATCCCAACGAAGCGTTAGAACATGATTTCTTTTCTGCATTCGAGACAAGGCACTCGCATAGAATTGAATATGGAAATTCACTCAATTACAAGAGAATATTTTATGGATATATTTTGCTCCCAACAACCCGTTGCTTTTGATCATATTTTGGAGGGAATTACACAGTGTATCTCTGATGAAGTCAATGCATCTTTGTTATCCCCTTTTGATAAGAGGGAGGCTTATGTTGTATTATAATCAATGGGTCCACTTAAAGCTACGGGGCTGATGATTTAAGGGCAGTCTTTCGCCAACGGTTTTGGCACATATTAGGGGATGAGGTTGCAATTTTTTTATTGGTTTGCTGTCCAGAGCGTATGATATGCATTCGGTCAACAAAACTCACAATGTTCTTATTCCCAAGGTGAGTAATCCTTCAAATATGACTCATTATCGTCCGATAAGCCTATGCAATGTTATCTTTAAGACTGCCTCGAAGATGCTAGCGAATCGCTTACAAAGGATTCTCGACATTTGTATTGATGAAAGTCAGAGTGCGTTCATTCTAGGTTGTTCAATAACAGATAATGTAATGGTAGCCTATGAAGTGCTGCATTCGTTTCAAAAGAATCGAATTGGACGAGAAGGTTTTTTTGCTTTAAAACTCGATATGAGTAAAGCATATGATCGAGTAGAATGAGGATTTGTATTGCTGTTATGAGGAGAATGGGCTTTGCGAATGACTAACTCTCTTTAATTGAATGTTGCTTGACTTTAGTGTCCTACTCTATCGTCATAAATGAGGTTGTTGGTGAAGTTTTCTCTCTTTCTAAGGGATTGCAACAGGGGATCCATTAAGCCCTTATTTATTTCTATTATGTAGTGAAAGTTTATCTACCATAATTTGGCAAGCTCTTCATAATAGACATTTAGCGGTTTTCGTTTAAACAGATATGCACCAACGGTTACACATCTTCTATTTGCTGACGATTGTCTCATCTTTGAGAAAGCCTCATCTGAAGGGGCTGCACATTTAAAAGATCTTCTTCATGTCTATGCCGAGAGTTCTGGACAGTTAATCAATTTTGACAAATCAGGTTTATTTTTTCCAGCAAATGTCAATGACAATGGTAGAGATATGGTAAAACAAATACTTGGGGTGGAAAACACATCGAGCTTGGAGAAGTATTTAGGCCTTCCTCCACTAGTTGGCAGAAACAAAAGATAAGCTTTTAGCGGGCTTGGGGAAAAATGTCTTCGAAGGTGAACAATTGGAGTATTCGTCCTTTGTTGCAGGGCGAAAAAGAAGTCTTTATCAAATCGATTCTCCAAGCTATCTCTGTTTATGCCATAAGTATTTTTCTTTTGCCGAAAACATTATGTAAGTCACTAGAGGCTATTATGGCTAAGTATTAGTGGTAAAAGGGTCAAAATCAACGTGACATCCACTGGTGTAGTTGAGCTGATTTGTGTAAATTGAAGGAGGATGGTGGCCTAGGATTTCGAGACCTTATGAAGTTTAATGTCGCTTTGCTAGCCAAACAAGGTTGGCACCTACTTACGAATCTATCATCATTGATGGGGCGTGTTTTTGGAGCGAAATACTATTCAGGTTCATCTTTTCTTACATCTCGGCTAGGGTCTCAACCGTCATATATTTTGAAGAACGTATTGTGCACGAGGATTGCTTGAAAGTGGCTTATGTTGGAAAGTAGGGTCTGACACCTCTATAAATGTTTGGAACGATTTTAGCTGCCCACTTCTCCTCCTCAACGGATATCTTTCGTGCTTGTTGATAATGTTGTAATGATTGCTGATCTAATTCTCCCTAGTACAGGTCTTTGGAATATAGATTTAGTGAGTGAGATTTTTTCCGAAGAAGAATCTGGTAAACTTTTATTTATTCCCTTGTCTCGATTCCACTATGAGGATTTTCGTGTATGAAGTGAGGAACCATTGGGAGTTTATTCCGTACGTAGTGGTTATAGGGCCTTTTTGGGTCTGTGTAATACATCCCAATCAGAAAAGCTCCTCTATAGAACGATTTGGTTGGTTGAATGCCCCTCTAAAGTTAAATTGTATGTATAGAAATTTACTTAGAATTTTGTTCCTACCAAGGCAAATCTATGTTTTAAAAGAATTCTACATATTCTATTTGCCCTTTATGTCATACTACTCTGGAGGATATCCTACATATCATAAGATATTGTCAAAGGGCACAAGAAGTCTGGATTAGTCTGGGTTATTCTTAGCCTAATACAATGTGACGATTATGATTTTCTCGCAACATGTATGCACATGAAAACATTAATCAACGGAAGAAAGAAATTGTGACATATATTCGATCTTACTATAATGAGTTGAGGATATTACCAGTACGACTCTAGGTGTTGCCTCCAGCACGCTCACAGATTTGGATACCACCTAGACACCATTTGTAAAAGTCAATTTCGACGCCAAATTTAACTCAGGAACAAAAAACTCTTGGTCTTGTGTAGTAATTCGGGATAAGGAAGGACAAGTATTAGGTGCATGTCGCCGAAAAACTTTCCGGATTAATCGGCGTTTGCAGCTAAGGTTACAACCTTAATTCATGCGATTTTCTCGGCAATCGACTTGAGTTTTTCTTTTGCTATCTTTGAGGGAGATTCTCTGTCTGTGATTAAGAAGATGAATTCCTCATAATCGAATTTTTCGGTCTTAAGCGCGTTGATATGGGAGGCAAAAAATCTCGCCCAATTGTTACATGCAACTCGTTTCCTTTTCATTCTCCGTGACGGAAATAAATAGCTCACGTTTTGGCTGCGGAGTCTTCCTGGGATGTTATGGACTCTTTCTAGGTGGAAGAAATTCCTCCATCAGTTGAATTTTTCTTAATGGCTGGTCGACATGCCCTTGATCCGTAGTAGGTTTCTCGCTTCAACTTTTCAATTTTATCTGTGTTTTGCCGCTCAATCATCTAAAATTTTTCACTCCTCTCTGCACTTTGGAACCTTTCGTTTATCTTTGGTTTTTTAAAGGAGATGAAGTGTCGACTGTGTTTGATTTTTTTGTTGTTTTTCTGTCGTTTAGGCTATCTTTGGTTTTACTTTTATCATTGCAGACTTTTGGGTCTTAAAGACATTGATTGTTTAAGTTACTTTTGTGTTTAATAAAAGCAACCGACAATTCCCTTTTAAAAATGATTTAATTTGTATAATACATAGTAGTAAAGTATTTAAGTGTTCTTATTGAGAATATATTATATTTTGCTACTACAATTATTATTTATTTTTTATTAAGTAAAGAGGTATTAAATTTTAAGATAAATTCTAAATTTTAACATTAAATTATAAATCCTAACATTAAACCCTACACCTTAAAAAATATACTATATCCCAAATTCTCTAAACTCTAATCATAAATTATAACCTTAAACCTTAGTACTAAACCCTAAACCTATATTTTTTTTAATGTAAGACATAAATAGTGGCACGAAAAAAGGGCAGGGCCAACAAGGGCGCCTGCCTAGGGCCCATCGTTCAAGGAAATTAAATATTGTATGTTTTTTGAATTATATTTAAAGATTTAGCTTTTTCTAATATTTGTTATTAGGGCTTATTTTTTTAATATTTGTTAATAAGGGCTAGGATTTTTTTTAATATTTATAGTTAAAGATCTACTCTTAATATTCATTTTTTTCTAATAATTGTTATTAATGACCTATTTTTTAATACTTGTTATTAGGGGCTGAGTTTTTTCTGATATTTATTATTAGAGATCTACTCTTAATATTCAATTTTTTCTAGTACTTGTTATTAGGGCTCTAGTTTTTTTTTCTAATGTTTATTATTATGAGCATAGTTTTAAGCTAAAATTTTGATATACAGGTTAGGTGAACTAATTTTACACAAGCCTGCATATTTACATTATAAATTTTAAATTTTAAATCCTAAATTCTAACCCTAACCCTAACCCTAAAAAACTAAACCTTAAACCATATACCCTAATTCTAAATACTAACCTTAAATTATAAACCCTACAACTTAAACCCCTACACTTTAAACCCTAAACTAAAACCCTAACCCCTAAAACTAAAAGGCACATGTAAACTAAAGTTTACACGACCTGTATATCAAAGTTTTTTTTCATAGTTTTAAAATTTATTTTTTTCAACACTTGTTATTAGGGGATCAATTTTTTCAATACTTGTTACGATGGACCAGCTCTTAAAATTTAATTTCTTTCATATTACTTGCTATTAGAGACAAAGATTTAAATAGCGGCATGCAATCATAACAACGACTATAATATGACGGTAGTGACATCATATAACCGTGATACATGCAACCGTTATGTCCACAATAGTATATGTTACTATTTTTTTTATAATTGCGATACTCACAATAAACAAAATAACATCTATTATATTTACAATCATGATAAACACAACGCAACTGAAAATACGACTGCAACTATAATTACAATTTAAATATTTAATTTAGGGCCCATTTTTTAAGTTTGCCACGGGCCTCTAAAAGCTCATGACCGATCCTAAAAAATGGTATTATTCTAAATTGGGTAATCTTCACCAGTGGTCCCTTTTGTTTAGGGTGTGTTTTATTTTGGTCACCAAAATTCAAAAACGTGTATTCTGGTCCCTAACGTTACAAAACGTTTATATTTTAGTCACCCAACCGTTAGTCTCCGTTACTTGACTAACGGGTGGCTGACATGGCTCGTTAAAAAAATAAAAAACCCACGTGTTTAGGCCACTGTCACTGCCCTTATCATTATCGTTCAAACCCATCTCTTTTCTTACTGCAGCTCGCAGTAACCATCCTTACAGAAATAACCCAGGTGGGATCTGTGCCTTTTGCCTTCAAGAGAAGCTAGGGAAGTTGGTTTCTTCTTCTTTTCCTTTACCTATTCGTGCCACCCTTCTTCTTCCCCTCCTCCTTTTAGATCTGACACCGGCGAAAATGGCGGTGGTCTTGGTGTTGCTGCTGGTGTTGCTACTTCTACTTCTTCATTGTCTGTTGTTCGTCTCATGTCAACCAGGAACGATAATGGTAGTCATTATGAAGAATGTTATACGAGGAAAGCTAGGATTCCTTTCCTGTTGGCGAAGAAGAAGAAGACGGTGGTGGCATCATCGGAGCATTCTTATCATCACCGCCATCACCATGGTGCTAATATTGCTTTCAAGAGAAGCAAGTCGACGACTGCTCCCATTAGAGGCCGGTTCTTGGATGGTGACACTGGTAGGGACTTCAGCCCTAAGAAAAGAACTGGTTTTTGGTCTTTTCTCTACTTTTCTTCCAAGACCCATGGTTCCAAAAAGCAAGATAAAGTTGCTTCTGTTGCACCACCGCCGGCCATGGTCTCAACGGTGGCGACAGCTGCAGCTGGAGGAGCTTCGTCGTCTGGTTCTATCGTGAATCCGCCAAAGGAGAAAAACATAGGTTCTTCGAGAAAAAGGAGGCGTTGTGGTGATAGAGGACGATGATAGTCCCACTAATGAAGCTACTCCCTCGGCTGGTTTATCGTTCGAGCGGAAGGTTTCGAGATCCAGGTCCGTCGGCTGCGGAAGCCGGAGCTTCTCTGGAGATTTCTTTGAGAGGATCTCGACCGGGCTCAGGAATTGCACTCTTAGGCGAGTCGAATCTCAAAGAGAAGGCAAACCAAAGGCTTCCACCGCCGCCGCCGTTGGCGCATCGTCTGCAATAAAAGAAAGGGTCAAATGCGGCGGGCTATTCGGCGGTTTCATCATCACTTCGTCGTCCTCCTCCTCATCGTCATCATCGTACTGGCTATCATCCTCCTTTTTTCTAGCATCTTATCAGGGCTAGCAGATGGAGTGTTTAAAGAACAAGGAATTCTAGCTACAAACGCCAGCTCATCGTTAACGGCAAGCGGAACAAGGAATTCAACATGGACATTTTTACTCCCATTTCCTTTTTACCCCTTTTCAAAATAATAATTAATTAACATTTTACACGTGGACTAAACACGTGGTTTTTTTTTTATTTTTTTAACGAGCCATGTCAGCCACCCGTTAGCCAAGTAACGAAGACTAACGGTTGGGTGACTAAAATATAAACGTTCTGTAACGTTAGGGACCAGAATACACGTTTTTGAATTTTGGTGACCAAAATAAAACACACCCTAAACAAAAGGGACCACTGGTGAAGATAACCCTTCTAAATTTTAAAGGTAAAGGTCGGCATGCGACCACATATAAGATGGAACAATATAAACGTCCTTGGTCACTCAATCAATTAATATATCTTTACAAATATTTTTTAAAAAATAATTAAAATTTTAAATGTAATAATTAAATTAAAATTTAATAATAATAAGATTTATTTATTTAGGCAATTAATCAAACTCATGCCATGCCGAGTGCCGACTAGGTCGAAACCATATGGCCAAAATACTAATAAAGTAACATCTCTATAAAAACGGCTCTTCCTTTCGAAAACCCTTAAACCCTGGCGGAATAACTCAACAACGGAGGTGGAAAAGCAAGAGCAAGAACAAACTGAAACAAGAACACTTCTTGATTTGATTTTTTCCTTTTGCTTTTAATTCCTTTTTAGTGTTGTTTTTGCAGGTTAAAACGAGTCGCTTCCCAGTGTTATATCTTCTCTTGGAGTTAAAAGCTACGTTCTTTTTAATTAATACACAAATCGTTTCTGTTTTCTTTGGGAGACTCAAATGTCCATTGACGGTAGTTTTAGCCTTGGATCCTCTCTCGAGAGGTTTCTTGCTCGCTGCCCTAAGCTTGGGCGTGTTCATACGTTCAAGTCTCTTGTGGAAAAGGTATTTTTTTTCTTTTGTTTTGTTTTGCTTTGCTTTGCCTTCGTTTTTTTTTTCTTTTTAATTTCACTTTCTTTTCCCCCAAGTTGGTTTCATGTTTTCCATGTTTGGTAGTTGGAAATGATGGCTTTATATTGAAAAGATGAGGGAAAAAAGATGAAAACTATTGTGTATTGCAAATTTTGTTTTTTTTCCCGTTAAAATTTCATTTTTAATAGTTGTTGGCTTCAATATTCTCAAATTATGTGATTTTGTATTATTATTGTTATTGCTATCTTGAATAGTTGGTTTAAATTTTAACTGGTTGAATGATTTTTATTTGGTCGGGACTTGGGACAGGGACTCCTGGTGACTGAAGAAGAAGTCGTGAGCTCTGTGGCCGAATTACTTCTGCACCCTAAATATACAATTACATTGATAGGGTGTTTTCGTCCAATAGCACAAAGAGTAGTTGACAAAGCTGTTACTTTGTTAAGGCTTGTACCGAGTTTGAGGTCAAATTTGGATGTTAGCTTTGCTGAATCAGGATATATTGACGATGAAGAAATTATTAATGTTATTGAGTTTCATATTCAACACGGGAAGGGCTTGGATCTTCATGAGCTTGCTTGCCTAGCCTTCTGCCGTGCCCTTGATTTGGCTCCTTTTTTGTTGGGGTAAGTTTATGTTATTTTATTTATTCTCTATCTTAAGTCTGTTGGTAAAATAACTTGAGGCATGATATAATTTGCAACTAAATCTAATCTAGCCGTTTATGTCTACACTAGCTGAAGACAATTTCCCCCTTCAAATTTTAAGTTTTAGCTAATTCTGCAGAGGATGACCTACTTTATACCACTTCACCTTGTCAATTCCTTACTGCCACTGGTGATGAATACACTTTTTAAGCTTCTTAGGGATGGTTACTTGTTCTTTTCATACATTTTTGCTTGGAGGTGTAAATGCAATAATTTGAAAGAAAATATCTTAATTAAGCTTTTTGTTTGAAAATAGCTGTTACGCCTTAAGTTGTTAGCAGGTGATTGCTTGAATCATTTGGCTATATTTCATTTTAGAAACTCTGCTTGGAAACCTGCGTTTGGTTTTCCTTCATTCATGCTTTAAATGGTTTCTGTCTGAGTTTTCACATGGACATAAATTTACTCTTTACTCTATACTACTTCATTACAGGATTTATTTGTTGCAATACTTGAAAGTAAGACTTTTCTTTTCTGTGGATCAGGTCTGTATTAAATTACTTCAAATTTGCTCCCCCTCCTTTTGAGCGCATTTTGATGAAAGGGAGTATTCCAGAGCTATCTTCAAAGGTATATTTAACATTAATTTATTTCTCATAGAGCTAGAAAAAGTTTTATTTCCTTCAACATATCTAGCTAAGTTATCATGAATGCAACATTGATGGTTGGATGCTTGTCAAGTTTGTGTTAATTATAAGGTATAACCAAAATTGTTGAATTTGGAGATTAAGGAGTGGTCAGGGGTTATGTTTTGATCAATATTTTAACAACATTCTTTTACATCCATTTTACATGATGAATCTTCTTTGGGCGTGGGTGTTTTTAAAGTTGGTTCTGCATATTTCTGTCTATACTCTATAATAGTATCTAGTGAAGAAATCTTTTCGAAATGAAATCCTACTAAATAACTCTTTTTTATTGTCTTATATCATACTAGAAGATTAGAAGTTAACTATTTTGTTCTGATTCCCATTCACTACATGCCTTGTCATCTTCTTTTTTTTTCTCCTTAAATCAGGTTATTACTTATTACTTGCATGTCGTGCGGACATCTTATCGCCTTCTGGTTTTGGAAACCGATGTTTTCTCTAAATTTTGGGATTGGTCATGCTTCATGGAGTTCATGAAGGAGGTTGTAAATCTTGATCAAGGCAGTGATATCAATTTTGAGAAGGATATCTCAGACATAAGATGGTGTGGTATACAAATACTTTCTGTAATCTTGTGTATGAATGACAGAGCTATATCAAAGTTTGGTGTTGGGGCTGCAGAAGCACATTCTTGTTTTTTGCGGTTTGTTTATCTTCATAACAATTTGTTTATAAATACAGAGCTTAAATAGTTCCGTTTTATAGTAGACTGAGCTTGCATATTTTGTGTTTTTTGGTTGAATCTTGTTTCAACTCCTTTCAGATGGGAAGAATTCTGCCAAGATATAGCTATTGAGAAGGCCGGTGCATATATTGGAACCTTTGAACAAAATAAGTCAGATTCTGAAAATATAGAACTTAGTTTCGGCCAAGAAAACTATGTTCAATCTTTTGGCCTTGGGTCTTCCACATCATCACAGTTCCATGGAACTGAGCCACCTTTAAGAAGTCGGAGGCTGGTAGAGTGGTATGTGACATTGGCCTGAAATCATTGGAAATTGTGTTAATAGGAAGTATCTATATATTTGTTTTTGCAGTGATATTGAACACATGGTTGCTTGCTGCTTTAGTGTTTTTCTTGCTTCATTTTGTGATTCAGGGATGATAAAGTAGCTGGAATACCTTTTGTCATGACATCTAGATCAAAGCGAAGTTTTGAGATGGTGATCTTGGCAGTCAGTCAAAAGTGGCCTGTTCTTCTTTATGGCCCGGCAGGTGCTGGGAAATCTGCCCTTATTAGCAAGATGGCCTGTGATAGTGGGAACCACGGTATTCTATTTTTTCTATATGTTTCTTTAACTTTTTATTCAAATGCCTCTTTCTGATCATACCACGTTTAGATAGAAGCTGAGAGAACACCTACCATTTAGTCGCTTTTCTATACTTATTTTTGTTTCATTTTGCTGCCAACAAGGCTGGTAATATGTTCATTAGTTTTCCCAGGTGATGATGTATTAAGATTTGTTAAATTTGCATTTGCTAATGTTAACAGGGTTATTAAGGTGGGTTAAATTCTTAATCAGTTTATTTAGACAGGTGGTCTGAATATATTGGATATGCAGAGAGCTGATGAGTTCTTATAAGGAACTTAATGTAGGTCTTACCCATTTATATTTGTTGCCTGATTGTATTAAAATCCTATGTTATTGTGGATTCATACTGTATTGCTGGAACTCTCGTGAACTTGCTCTTCACTAAGGTTTTTGTGCTGATGTTGGTTTTCTACTAATCGTTATCCTGCAAGAACTAGAGACTCTAGCTAGGAAATTATCAACAATAAATCCTAGAAACTCATAAGCTGCAATAAAGCATCAATACTGTTAAGGACCTAACTTAGGCATCTGGAGATTTCAAGAAAGTCTGGAGATCTCAAGAAAGTATGGTGGTCTTTGGACTTTAAATTGCATATAACTCAAACAGGGCTGCTATTCCTATCTTATAGAACTTGGAAACTAATAATAATAAAATCTTAAATGTTGATGGTCCTAAACTGGTCAAATATCAAGTGGAGATCCTCATACGACTTGAGTTTAAGTTTGTTTGCTTGACATTTTTGTGAGCCGTATCATTCGTTCTTTCTTTCTTGTCTTTCCTCCTGATTGATGTTTGTTTCTTGCTCATGGTATGCTTCTGTCTGTAGTACTTTCTATTCACATGGATGATCAAATTGATGCAAAAACATTGGTCGGGAGTTATGTTTGTACTGAGCAACCTGGTGAGTTTAGATGGCATCCTGGATCACTTACTCAGGTTTGTTTCCTTTCAATGAGTTTTGATTTTTTCTTACTTTGGCTACTGTTGTTTTGGGATCTGGCTTATTTGTGGTATCTTCAAATTCCTTTTTCCTCAGGCTGTTTTGAATGGATTTTGGGTTGTGTTTGAGGATATTGACAAAGCACCATCAGATGTGTTGTCTATTATATTGCCATTGTTGGAAGGTTCAAGCTTATTTACAACTGGGTTTGGGGAGGTATGTGTCTCTGTTCTTAAGTTTCATAATGAAACTAGTGTTCCTGTTTGACCTTGTAGCTCCAGGGATGAAAAATTCTCTCTGAACTTTTATCGTGTTTTAGGTAGTTTGCTTACTTGGATTAACTAACTTGGTCGTTTATATAAACGTTAATGCTGTTTGTTAATTTTATTTTTCTTTTCCGAATTGACTTTTTTTTTGGCAAACTAGTGCAATGCTTTTGTTTAATGAAATTCTTATGTTATGAAAATAAGCGGAGGCTTAATGTCAGGCATTTATATTTTATGCTTGTTGATGCCTAACCTGAGTCAAAATGAAGTCCTGTATATCTGCAGCTTCTGTTTTATTGAAATTCTTATGTAGTTACCAATCTGTGTAATTTTTCAGTTTTAATTTGGAGGAACGGACTTCTTATACCTTATTTTATCTTGTTTTACATTTGACAGAACATATAGAGAAAATGGTTTAATTCCTTTATTTATGTTTTTAGAATCCGACAGAGCTAATGATGCTTGTGCAGGAAATTAGGGTGGCCGAAAGCTTCCGATTATTTTCAACTATTTCTACATCCAAAAGTGACATCTCTCGTGGAATAGAAGGTCTGTTGGTCCTTTCTTCTACTACATATAACCTAAAAACTTGCTGGCTGGTTTTTATGTTTTTCTTTCACTGTATGGTTTTCTGATTGAATTTCAATTTCTCATTTGTTTGGGGGTACAATTCTGTATTCTGTTGGATTGTTGGTCATTGGTTACTTTTACAAGTTTTTAAGGGTACCATTTTGTTTACTTCAGCTAAGTTTTTTCTAGGTGACGCAATTTCTCGAAAGTTCGTTGTAGTTTTTTTTAGCTATAAGAAGTGGCAATAACCATAATGGTTTTGGTTAAAATTGAAAGTTTACTACTAGTATTCAATCTTCTAAGTTCCAGTTGTTTCTTTCTGTATTTTGTTTCTGTTTCTCCTGCTTATCATGTTCCATTGGGCTGCTGGATATACTTTTTGTAATTCTTTTCCTTGGTGAAGGCCCAATTGGCTTATGTTTCTCGGTCATAGTCAAAGGATCGGTTGGTGTATAATCATCCTGAAACACACTCTTTGATCATATTTGGAAATCAGCTGCTAGATGCAAATGCGTAGGTCACAATTTCAATTAGAAGCTTGTCAAGGAAAATTTGAGCAACTCAAGTGATTATAATAGTGATTCTCTCATAGTTCTTTATGTTAGCAATTTAATTGATAATCCTAGAAATATAAACATTTTGAGATGAATTTGTTGCATTGTTTATTGAAAATTTTCTTTTCTGTATCTTTTCACTGACTGTTTCGCCTCATATACATTTAATTATAGTTATCTTGCAATTTTTGGTGGTAGGTGGGAGTTTAAATGGAGTGCTGTGGAGGAAAGTGATGATTGAGCCGCCAAGTAACCAAGACTTACAAAAGATAGTGACAGCATGGTATCCAAATTTGGAGCCCCTTGCTGAAAAGCTTGTAGGTATGTCCAACAATGCCTCAAGAAACTCTGTTCTTAGACTATAATGTTTGTCGCCTACTAATCTTGTTTTTGCTTCAGAAACTTTTGAAGGGGTTAACTCTATCTACCTACACCAGTCCTTGGACTTCAATCCTGTAAAATCTGTTTCCTTAAGTTCACTCTGCAAGTTCTCACTGAGGTAAGAGCTGGCAACAATAATTCAATATTGGTGATCACAGCAACTAGATTTGACTTTTTCTGGCTTTCGATGACAGGGATCTACTCAAGTGGTGTAAAAGAATTGCTGGACTCGGTTTTAGTTTTACCCCTGGTGTTTTGACAGCTTTTGAATGCTTTTGCATTTATCAGGAGGTATGATTTAGCATAGTGTCCTGTTTTCTTGTTTTTTATGTGCTTCTGAATTGTGCTGTTGGTATAATTTGTATGTTATTCTCAGTGAGTATTTTCTCATTCATGTAGGCTGTGGAAGTATTTGCTAGCTTTTCAACATCTGTTGGAAACCGGTTAGGTATAATGAAAGAGATTGCAAAGAAGTGGGCGGTACCAACTTATCAGGCAGAAACTCTGTATCCTCATGATGAACCTATAATTAAGGTGTCTATTAGTCGTTGTGACTGAGATGTGTCATATAATTATTAGATAACAATTTGGTTCTCTTCTCATATTGAGGGTTTGATTGCAGGATTTGCCTTCTGAGTTTAGGATTGGACGAGTCACACTTCAACGAACTGAAGCAACTGTGAGTAGCAAGGTTTTTGGAATTGCGTTATTGTGGCATAGATTATCTTATGCTTCCTTCTAATGTTGTGATTCTTGCAGTTATATGATGAAAAAAGACCTTTTGTTAAGATTCGTAGTTCTTTGCATGTACTTGAGAGAATAGCTTGCTGTGTCAAGTACAATGAGCCTGTTTTATTGGTTGGTGAAACTGGCACTGGGAAGACTACACTTGTGCAGAATCTGGCCATGAGGCTAGGGCAGAAACTTACCGTTCTGGTATGCTGGTTGAGCATTTCTCTATCTAGCCCACTAATGTCATTATTATTATTATTATTTTTATGTAGCACACTGCACACACATGGGGCTGTGAATGATATTGGCATTTACATGTAGCACACTTATGGCGTTATGTTTTTTTAACTTTTACCCCAGAACTTAAGTCAGCAAAGTGATGTTGCTGATCTACTAGGAGGATTTAAGCCTATGGACGCTCGGTCTATCTGTGTTCCCCTATACAACGAATTTAAATTTCTTTTTTCAAAGACGTTTTCTATGAAGGTATTCTTAGTCTTAGTATTTTTCCCTTTCTGCTGTCATTTAGGTTGTCATTAACTTCTGCTTCTGTTTGCTTTGTATATGTAGGGTAATGATGAATATTTTGCTCGTTTACAAGAGCTTTTTTGTAGTAAGAATTGGGAGAAGTTACTGCGTAAACTTAAGAATGGTGTTAATTTATTCAAAAAGTTAGTGGAAGAAGAGAGGTCTGGGTCTGCAAGAAAGCGGAAAAAACCTTTAGATGTAGAAAAGAAAGTTAAAGCTTGGGAGGACTTTTCTGCTAGACTTGAAACTGCCCACAGACAGATTGCCTCTTCTGGGATGGTATTTTCCTTTGTAGAAGGTGTCTTTGTGACTGCGCTTAGAAATGGTCAGTGGGTTTTGCTTGATGAGGTGAATTTGGCTCCTCCTGAGATTTTGCAGAGAGTTACTGGTGTTCTTGAGGGGGAGAATGGGTCACTTTGTTTAGCTGAAAGAGGTGATACAAGTAACATTAATAGACATCCTAATTTTCGTGTATTTGCCTGCATGAATCCTGCAACCGATGCTGGTAAGCGGGATTTGCCATATGCATTACGGAGTAGGTTTACAGAATACTTTGTTGATGATATATTGGATGACCAAGATTTGGACATATTTATTCAAAGTTTTTTGGGTGATAGTGGAGCAAGTAGTGAATTAGTAGAAAGAATTAGGTGTTTTTATAAAATAGCCAAGAAGGATTCTGATGAAAGGCTGCAAGATGGGGCCAATCAAAAGCCACAATACAGTTTAAGGTCTTTATACAGGGCACTAGAATTTACAAGGAAGGCAGAGAGAAAGTTTGGGTTTCAGAATGCAATTTATGATGGATTCTATATGTTTTTTGTTAGTTTATTAGATAGGCCAAGTGCGAAGAAAATGAAGGAAAGGATTTTGCAGTGTCTGTTAAGAGGAAGTAAACCTTCTCATCTACCTTTTCATCAGTACATAATGATTAATGAAAACTCCAGTTCTAATGAATTCTTGAAGAATTATGTCCTGACTAAGACTATTAAGAAGCATCTAAGAAACTTGTCACGGGCTGTTTTTATAAGAAGATATCCAGTTCTTTTACAAGGTCCAACTTCTAGTGGTAAGACTAGCCTTGTTCAGTATCTTGCTACCATCACTGGTCATGAGTTTGTTAGGATAAATAATCATGAGCACACTGATTTACAAGAGTACTTAGGTACTTACATAAGTGATGCCCATGGGAAGCTTGTATTTCAGGAGGGTGTGTTGGTTGAAGCAGTTCGGAATGGTTACTGGATCGTTTTGGATGAGTTGAATTTGGCTCCAACTGATGTTCTAGAGGCGCTAAATCGTTTGCTTGATGACAACAGGGAGCTCTTCGTTCCTGAACTGCGTGAAACAATTCGAGCGCATCCAAATTTTATGCTTTTTGCAACTCAAAACCCACCCACTTTCTATGGCGGGCGTAAAATGCTTTCTAGAGCATTTCGCAATCGATTTGTGGAGATTCATGTTGACGAAATACCAGAAGATGAATTGAGCACAATTTTAAAGCAAAGGTGTCAGATACCCGAAAGCTATGCCAAGAAAATGGTTGAGGTTATGAAGGAGTTGCAGATGCATCGCCAAAGTAGCAAAGTATTTGCTGGAAAACATGGATTTATAACTCCAAGGGACTTGTTCCGTTGGGCTGATCGCTTCAGAATTTCTGGGATATCTTATGAAGATTTGGCAAGAGATGGATATCACCTTTTGGCTGAGAGGCTGCGGGTTGAGGATGAGAAACATGTAGTTCAAGAAGTCTTGGAGAGACATCTCCGTGTCAAACTTGTCAAAGATGACTTATATAATCCGGTATGTTGTCTTCTAGATCTAGATATTTGCACATCATTTGATATTATTTTATTTTTTTAGCATTTATGGACTTGCATGGTTATTGGGGATTTCATGTATGCATGATGGGCTAAGTTCCCTATTTTATCAAAATGTGCCCAACACGATGTTACTTCTATTAGCAGCTCTTGAATTTCTAGAGGCCAAACGATTCTTTATTTTGTTTATCCACCATGAATCATTTCAACTTGATCCAATAGATCCTGGATAATAATTGATCATAATGCATTGCTAAAATGTAATATTATTTTGTAATGCATGTAGTCTTTGGGTATAATCACTAGATCTCAAGGGCCATTAGTACTTACCAACTGAAATGAAGTTGATCATGCTAAGCACTTTTCTTTCAAACTTCTGCACCTGAGAATTTCTTAATGTTTTTTTTATACCTCCACCTTTGTTTTATTTGCAATTATGGAAGAATTTCTTTAAAAAGGTTCTAACATTTAATACACATTTACTATCCTTTTTTTCTTCTTCCAGGAGTTGCTTGGGGAGGAGCCTGTCCTTGAGAGTTTTGGGAAGTAAGGACTCGACCTGTTATGTTTGATCTTGGTTCTTGAATTTATGTTTAATTTCATTTTAATCCTAAATGATTTCATTCATTGCAGTGTTATACTAACTAAAAGCATGAGAAGGTTGTACTTCCTTGTTAGACGTTGCTATAAGTTTCGGGAGCCTGTTCTCCTTGTTGGTGAAACTGGTGGTGGGAAGACTACAGTGTGCCAGTTACTGAGTATTGCCTTGGGGTTAAATTTACACATTTTGAATTGTCACCAATATTCTGAAACATCTGATTTTCTTGGGGTTGGTTTGCTTTTTCCTCACAAGCTGTGGTTATTGTCTGAATTTGAATTTCCCTTGGAGATTTTAATTTAATGTTTTACAGGGTTTCTATCCAATTCGAGACAGATCGAGGTTGTCCTCAGAGTACAAACATCTAATTGAACGGTTGAAGCAATTGAAGGCTCTTATTCACTTCCCTCAGGAGTTGGTTAGTATATTTTTGTTAATATATTATATTGGTTTCTTAGCTTATTTTTTATGTTCTATAAGATAATGACTAGCGTCTCTAATATGTTTGGTTGCAGGATATTTCTTCAGATATTAATCATGCTTCATCAACTATTAACCAGCTGGACTTTGTTAGCAGCAAGTACAGACGAGGGCATCTTTCAAATCCTGCTGTTACTTTACAAGATATCGATAATTTAGAAGAGGTTATGCAGGAGCTTGATCAGCTTAATCGTAAATGGAAGACAATTTTTATGTGGCAAGATGGGCCTCTGGTTCAATCTATGAAGTCTGGTGACTTATTTCTTGTTGATGAAATTTCCTTGGCTGATGATAGTGTACTGGAAAGGTTGAATAGTGTCTTGGAGCCAGAAAGGAAACTGGTAAACAGTTCGTTTCTGATGATTTTGGGCTTTGCAGTGTATTTCACATAGTCTAGTTAAAAAAGATTAAATATACTGATGCTTTTATACTTCTGCATGCCAAACTGAACCATTTATCCTGCCGGTATTTCCATTTTATAGAATACTTTTGGAAAGAGTATTTTTGAATATCTGATTATATAAATTCTTCTAGCTAATTTGCTTGGAGCATCTTGTTCTTTAGTTTCAGTTGCTTCCCTTTCACTCTGTTTTATAATTTCCGTGCAGTCTTTGGCTGAGAAAGGAGGTACTGTTCTAGAGAATATCACAGCTAATGAAAACTTTTTAGTTCTTGCTACAATGAATCCTGGTGGTGACTATGGTAAAAAGGAATTATCTCCTGCCCTTCGTAATCGGTTTACTGAGATATGGGTTCCATCTGTTAGCGATTTGAGCGAGCTTAAGAGTATTGCTTCAAATAGGTATGCAAGCTTTAAAGAAAAGATGTTTACTGTGGTTATTGATTTGTTCTAATAACATTTTATTTGTATTGCAGATTATCCCGCTTTGAACTGTCTCATATTGTTAATCCTATAGTAAACTTCTATGAGGTATGCTCTGATCTAGTTCCTTTTTTTGGCTTCTCACCATGTTTAACTTTGCAAGGTTGAAGTTTCTTTCCCACGTTTCATCTTAAAGCTCCAGAGAATTGTATCTCTGAATAACTATAAGACTCAAAAATAACTTTTATGTTCGCACTCTTTCCCAACTTATATTATATAATGATATACTTTTCCTACTTGTTGATCTTTTCTATGAGTTGGGGATGGATTATCACTTATATGCATTTTAAGTTCTAATAATTGTGAAACTAGACTAGTTTCATTTTTAAGTTCCCCTTTTCCTTGTTCTATTCTTGTGTTTTAACTCTTCTTTTTTCCTCTTGAAACTGCCAGTGGATGTGATTGTAGTATTTACTTTTTGCCATGGGCTTTTCTTTTATGTCTCCTCTCATTTTACAATCATCTTGGTTGTTGATGGCCAAAAGAAAATTTCAATGGCATTTCATATGTGTTGAATCAGTCTAATGCACCGAACTAATTCATTTATTGGTACCTTACAGTGGTTTAATCAATTGCAAATTGGGAGGTTCCTAACCGTCAGAGATCTTCTGTCTTGGATAGCATTTGTTAATGTGTCTCAATTGGGATCAGATCACGCATTTATTCATGGTGCCTTCCTTGTTTTGCTGGATGGACTAAGTTTAGGTATACTCTTCCAACATTAATTATTTATTGTAATTCCTTGTTCTGGTTGATGCATAGAATGTGACATGGATTTCTTGATGGATTATTATCCTATACACTGGCGGCGGAAAATAAAAGTTTCCACAAGCACCTTAGTTTTAGGGTTTAGGGGCTTAGTTTAGGGTGTAGGGTTTAGGGGTTTAGGTGTAGGGATTTAGAATTAAGGGATATTGGTTAGAATTTAGTGTTTAGGGTTAGAATTAAGGGTTTAGAGGTTAGGGTTTAGTTTTTAGGGTAATATGGTGAGGATTTAGGTTTTAATCTATAAAACCTAAATTATAACCCTAAACTATAAATCTCTTGGTATTTTTCTTTTTTCTGTTCAAAGAATTCTCTTAGTATTTGTTTCTGGTATTTTGTAAGTTGTTTGTGCGTGTGTATAGCTTTATATTCTCCCGTGTGTTGACAATGATCCTTGTCATTGTTTTTGTCTCTTATTTTTCTTTATTTTTGTATTCAGGAACTGGTCTTTCTAAAAAGGATTGTGGTGAGTTACGGGAAAGATGCTTGTCTTTTATTTTAGAGTTGCTACAGGTAATGTTTTCTGCCATATAGTCTGTTCACCAATAGTCTGTTATGTTTATAAGGAATCATACATTCCATAATTATGTTTATTTCCCAATAGTTTGTCATGTTTAGAAGGAATTATACCTTTTTTAATTTATGTTGTTATATTTCCCAAAAGTGACTGTTTAATAAAATTTATTTAACTATTTTCCGTCAATAATCCTAGTTACCAAGTCATTAACAGTGATTGCACTTTTCTTCTGCAGGTGGACAATAGACATTTGTTGTACTCAAAACTTTCGAAAATGGAGAATTATGGTTGGGGTGATCTTGGAGCACTTAGAGAGGTTAACACTGATGGCACACTACATGATGATCTCTTTGGTATTGATCCGTTTTATATTGAAAAAGGTGATTATTTATTCAATCTAAACAGTGCTGTTTTTCAAAAAATTATTATTACTAATATTTTTCAAATTCATCAAAGCATTGTACTTCTAATGGCTTTTATTTAGCTGTGAAGTTCTCATTTAGAATGAGTTGTGACCTTATTGGCTGTTTTAAATGTACTTGTTATAAAGTCATTTAAGGCAACTTAGGTTAGTTACAAAACAATGGCTTATGTTAGACTTTGGAGATAAAACTTCAGTGCACCTGATCAGAGTAATCTTGTCAGGTAAGGGTTTTGTGAGACTTCTTTCCTCCCAGGAGTGGAAATAGGAAGACAACTATTTATAAACAGCGTGGCATCCGGGGACTGGAAAAGAAAATATCTTCAATATCTGCTTAACATGGCATATAACACAACATTTTTTTGAACAAATATAACACACAACTATATGGCCTCTTATCCTGCTTCACCCAAGTACCATGGGCTTACCCAACTTGTTTGTCTCTCTAGGTTCAAAAAAAATTGAGGCGGGTGGATTTGAGTTTTTGGCACCTACTACACGTAAAAATGCTTTACGAGTGTTGCGGGCCATGCAGCTTTCAAAGCCAGGTGCCTCCATTAGCTTTCAATTCCTTTGTTAATACCTTCATTCGATTCATATTCAGGCATGAGTAACATTGGCTCTTGTTATTTTGGTTCCTCGATATCTTCTTTACTTATCTGTTAATTTTGTTCCTGTACTTCTCAGTTTTATTGGAAGGTAGCCCAGGTGTTGGGAAAACAAGCTTGATAGTCGCATTAGGAAAATTTTCGGGGCATAAAGTTGTTCGCATAAATTTATCCGAGCAGGTTGGTAATTTTCATATTATTTTGAATGTTGTCATTTCTTACTCTTTGGTATATTCAAGTAGATCTAATTGTGCATCTGGGGCAGACTGACATGATGGATTTACTTGGGTCTGACTTGCCTATTGAGAGTGATGAAGGGATGAAGTTTGCTTGGTCTGATGGAATTTTGTTGCAGGTAATGCATCTTTGAGGTTTAAGCTTTTCTATTTTTGTTATACATGGAAGTGCCTAATATCCCTTTGTTTGTGTAGGCTTTGAAGGAGGGTTGTTGGGTGTTGCTGGATGAACTTAATCTTGCTCCACAATCCGTCTTAGAGGTATGATTGTCAAGCTTTGTTACAGTAGAGTTGTTTATTCAAATAGTCAGCTCCTGAAAGTCCTGGCAAAAGAAAACTCTTAATTTTATTTTCTTGTTCATTAGGGTTTAAATGCAATTTTGGATCATAGAGCCGAGGTCTTTATTCCAGAACTCGGTTGTACTTTTAGGTGCCCGGCATCTTTCCGTGTTTTTGCTTGTCAGAACCCTTCTTCTCAAGGTGGTGGCAGGAAAGGCCTACCAAAGTCTTTTCTTAATCGTTTCACCAAGGTTGGTTGATCTGCTTCCACTGTTCGAAATGTATGCCTGGTTGATAATGCTGAACTTACTGCTTAACATTCTGCCATTTCAGGTATACATTGACGAGTTAGTTGAGGAGGACTACCTTTTCATCTGCAGCTCTCTTTATCCATCAGTTCCATCTTCTGTACTCTCAAATTTGATCTCATTCAATAGACGGTTACACGAGGACACGATGTTGTACCACAAGTTTGGTCAGAATGGTTCACCTTGGGAGTTTAATCTGCGTGATGTGCTTCGGTCATGCCAGATCCTACAAGGTATAATTTGTACTATCCTATTTTTGTTTTAGTTAATCTTCAACTTGGGTTCTTATTGAGGGTTCCGCCCAAATAAAACCGCTTATCGAGTCCTTATTTAAAATATTTTTAGGTGAACCAGTTGGTAGCTTTGTCAATCTTATCTATGTTCAAAGAATGCGTACTGCAGCTGACCGCAAACAAGTTATGCAGCTGTATGAACATATTTTTGGGGTTAAACCATCTATAAATCCTTACCCAAGAGTGCAGCTCAATCCCGATTACTTGATTGTCGGGAGTGCTGCTATTAAAAGAAAAATATCTCAGCCATCTGGAAGTTTTAGTCAGCTGAAAGTTCTTCCCAGTGTTCGTTGCAATTTAGAAGCTGCTGCACATTGTGTACAACGAGGATGGTTGTGTATCTTGATTGGTCCACCATCTTCTGGAAAAACTTCATTGATAAGGTTGCTGGCTCAGCTTACTGGCAATGTACTACATGAATTAAATCTGTCATCAGCAACTGACATTTCTGAACTGCTTGGATGTTTTGAGCAATATAATGCTCTTCGCGATTTTCGCTTGGTTGTTTCTCAAGTTGGTCGTTTTGTTAATGAGTATAGCAGTTTGGTATTGGAGACCTCAATGGAGACATTCTTACGTGACAGAAAGGATTTGATTGCTGGATGGCTTGCCCTTGTATCTGATGTCAGTTCTGACTTGATGTCAAGTTCTTCGTTTATGCGCTCAGAGACTTGGAATGGCATTTACAAGTCTCTTTCTTCATTGATTGAAATAATTGAACAGCTGAAGTTCGATTTGGAGAAAAATGTTTTGCCTGTTTCCTGGACAAGGGAGGATCTGGAAAGAACCATGAAGACCATAATAAAATTGCAGGATCACAAGAAAAGACCATATTCTGTTAAGTTTGAATGGGTTATGGGATCATTAGTAAATGCTATAGAGAATGGAGAATGGATAGTTCTTGAGAATGCAAATCTTTGTAATCCTACGGTATGCAGATTCTGCTTCATGATCTTCAAAAATGTTGTAATATTTGTGTTACTTTCCTGTTCATTAGCTAATGCTTTTCTGTTTTTTGTCAGGTTCTTGATAGAATCAACTCTTTGGTTGAACCAGACGGAACAATTACTGTCAACGAGTGTGGGTTTGTTGATGGAAAACCCGTGGTTCTTCATCCCCACTCTAATTTTCGAATGTTCCTCACTGTAAACCCAAGCTTCGGTGAAGTATCTCGAGCGATGCGAAACAGAGGTGTTGAAATATTCATGATGGATCCGTATTGGATTTTTGAGGAAGGAAGTGGATACAATTCTGAGGAGCTAGAAATGGAAGATGTGAAGAGATATCTTGTTCTTGCTGGCATTCCTGGGGTTAAGTTGGTTGACTCAATGGCCAAAGCACATACCTATGCTAGGGCTGAAGGTATACCTCTTAATGTGCGCATCACTTATCTTGAGCTTGCACGGTGGGTTCAGCTATTTCAGCACCTTCTCATGAATGGGAATCAGCTTTTGTGGAGCCTCCAAATAAGTTGGGAGCATACCTATCTTTCATCTTTTGGGGAGACTGAAGGGGTGAGCATTGTCAATCATGCAAAGAATGCTTATTTGTCATTGACTGAATTGTATACATCTCATTCAACACTGGAGTCTTCTATTTGTTTGCCTGGGGGATGGCCAATGCCATTGACTTTGAGGGATCTTTCATGGTATTCGAGAGAGGCCTGTGTCAAGCTGAACTGCTCATATCTAGAGTTCTTGGGAGCACACTATGGATCACATAAACTTGCAATCAGTTGTGGTATCTGTCCTGTTGAGAATGTGTTAAATAGGTGTGGATGCAAGGGAACCTATCTATTGGACTTGAAGTTGTTACATCGTACTCTCTATCCTCATGTTTCTAAAAGATTGACTTCAGACTCTGATGAAAAAATGGAATTGGACTTCAATGTTACAAATAAGATGATGTTGTTTGCTGCAAACTGGGCAATTGAACAGGCAACAGAAGATAATTTTCAGATGTATCTTCAGTGGTTTAGCTGGTTTAGTTTTCAATTGGAGCCATATGGTCAGTTTTTCGATTATTTTTTAACTTCACTCGAACAGGAAAGGAGGCATCTGATTTGGACCTATATAATTCGCTGTCGTCAAGAGCTTATATCACTTAATCAAGTAGATACAGGCTTACAGCCAACTGCCATGCTTTCTCTGGAATTAGTTAATTTAACTTCAAATCATTTGCCAAATACTTCAAGTAAATCCCTGTCTGATGCTATTTGCGGTGTGGGCTTACTCAGACTTAGTTGTCAACAGTGGAATGCTGAAAGTAGGCATAAATACACAGATGAGTCACGTTGTTTCATACCTTTTCTGGAAGCTCTTCGCGTTTTGGAGGAGGAAATCTTAAATATGCTTGTCGGGTCTCCTTCCTTTGATTTGCTATATGAGTTATACACCAATGTCCTTGAAGATCATGTACTCTTTTGGCAAGGTCTTATCTCATGGCAGCTTGAGGGATTGTTGATCTCCTGGCGGTCATTGTTAAAAGATGCTGGAAAGCTGAAAGAGTTTTGCCCTACCGCCCTTAAGAATATGCTGGTGAGCTTACTGAACAATTTGTAATTTGCAATTTTTTCCTCATATTTATTATTTTCTTTCTTCAATTATAAAATGTTCTACCTTTTAGCCTTTGATTAACTGAGGGGTAAATCATTTTGGCATCATAGGTCACCAAAAATCTTGCTGAAAACTTATCATTGTGTTTTAATTCGGAGAGGTCTCTGCTATGGGTTCATGGTGGTCACCCAATTATGCCCCCATCTCCCAAATTATATCATCAACAGCGTCAGCTTTTACAGTTCTGTGAGTCTGTTTGGCCTACAAAGGGAAAATCATTCAAGCAGGGTATGCTTACTATGCTGTTATCTTTGTGTAAATTCTTTTTCTTGCTTTACCATAACTTGGGTTTGTGATTTGTTGGACGTATCTGATATGGCAGTGAACGAGATTCCAATTGAGTTTGTAGTCTCTGTTGATCCTGAACTTCGGTTCATTGCTTTGGAAGGTAGAGTTGGAAAACTTATATTTTTTTTGTTTACTATATTTTAATATTTCTATTGTTGTTACATGTTGCATTGAGATAGGTTTTGAGTTGTCTAGCGTTGCTAATTGCATACCTGCTAACATAATGCTTATTTACTATATAAGAACTCGAGTACACCTTGAACTAGTATTTTTATACTGTTTGTGTTGACCCCACAACAGACCTAAACTTTTCTCTTTGTTACATTATTTCAACTTAGCAACTTAGGAACATATTAATGTTGGATACTCTATGGCATTATGGTTATACTATGTTCTTGGTGTCAAACTTCAGCATTATGGTTACCGATGGTTTTCTTTCTATGGATCTATTTATAGTGGGGTAAGTCGTGAGTCTTTAAGGCTTTGGTTAGTTAGGTGAAGTGTTGATTCTATTTCCAGTCAGTTGAAATAATTCCTAACTGAATGATAATGCTTACCCAAAAACCACAGCCAGAATTACTTGATTCCTTAATTGGACTGTGGTAGTTTACCACAACCCTACATAGGCATACTTGCCCAATTGTGTCCTCTTTCACATTGCATGTCCAATCTGGTCGCATCTGATGTGAGTTTGAATTGTAATCTGCATATGGTGTATCTATAGAAATTTTCTGTTGAGCACTTAAAGTTAACTTCTTTATGCATCTCACTTTCTGTTTTGTTTTGTTTTTTGTTCTCTTTCTCTCTTTCTTTAGGCATTTGCATGTTATCCCATATTATGGGTAAATGTGATGAAGATGAAATCCATGTTTCTCATCAAATGGAGGAGGTGTATCAGGTTGTTTCCTGCTTATATTTAATATTTTATCTCTTTATTTTGAACTTTTCAGCCCAAAAATATTCTTTATTCTTGACATTTATTGGCGTTACTGATACTTGTGGGCATGAACTTGTTGTATCCAGATGCTTTTGCAAAGGTTTGAACATGAAAAATGCAAATTGTTGAGCAAATATGGATCTGATGATGCTATTCTTGGGACAAACTCAACTACATGTGTCTTTGGTTCTGAGATGTTGTGCTCAAGGTCTGCATTTGTGAGTTGGATGGACATACATCCGATAGTTGACTGTGCTAGTTGCTTCCAAGATATGGAGCTCCTACAAGAGCTATCACTGCTCACTTTGGTTGATAGTGGGGAGCTGCAACGAGTAAGCAGACAACTTTTTGTTTCATACCATATTCTTTCCTTAATGAATACTAAGAAGTTTTTGCTTTGTCATTTTATTTAAAGAGCATGAAGTTGCACACCTAACTTCTGGTCTTCCTTAATGGCAGAAGGATTTGGTTGATCTGTCTATCCCTCTGGAATCTGATTTGAAGTATTCACTGACTTATTCAACAAAGCCTCCACAATATTTTGTACCACATCAAAAACTTCTATGGTTAATTGATGCTTGGACATCAGTGGATGCAGGTCAGTATGATTTTGTCTATGTCTTTGTCCGTGCTTCTTATCAGGAAGCTTAATGTTCTCTATCCTTTATGTTATAGTGCATGCAAAAGTTTCTAGTTTTGTATTAGAGATGTGGTTTTGGTGGCATTCATTATTGTGGAGCCAATGTGCTGCTGTTGTCAAGGTATGTCTCTCAAAAGCTCCATGCTTTCATTTCAAAGATATGTTGCAAATTTCTGATTTGCTTCTTCCATTGCAGAGTTTCTCAATAATTGAGGGTTATGATGTTCCACTACCAAATGCACTTATTCAGCCTGTGAGAACAGCGAGCGTTGCCAGGATATTGTAAGATACTTGGTTTCACTTTCAACATGTTTAAAATCTTTATAGTATGTGTATCGGGTGGTGCCTGGAAGATTTAATTCTGCTGTAGAGATCTCATTCAAGTTTCAATATTTTGGCGTAAAATATAAACGGTGGATTGAAACTTATCCCTTCTCTTTACCCTCTTGTTCTCTCCATTTCTGCAATCTCCATTGTTATGATTTGTGGATATATTTGTGTATAGATGTTTTTGACTGATATTGTGGTATTTTGCATTGTGAAAATTTCCTTTCTAAACTCCTCTGGCAAGTAGCATTTCATTTATAAGCAAATTGCTGTCTGCTTACATTCCATAAGTTTAGAATCAAAAGTAATCTTGAAGATCTTGTCAATTGACTTCAATTATCACTTTTTTGCCTCTTAACTTAGGCAAAGTACACATGATATCAAGGATTTCTCCGTGCGATGTATGAAGCTTAAGGTTTCTTCATGTGTTCTATTGCAAGTTCCTTCCCCAAGGACAGACACAAGTAGTTTTCTTTTTTCTGCTGCCCGCTCTCTTTTCCAACAGGTAGCTTATTTCTGTGTAATTTTGTATTTTTTCTTTGATATCAACATGGGTGCTCAATTTTTTTTGTCTTAACCTCCAGATTGTTTATTCACATAAAAAATCTTTTGATGCTGAGAAGTTTACTGCCATCAAGTCTATTCTCTGTTCACCTTTGTACAATGTAACGGTATGATTTTTCTTCATGGAACACATTTACACCTGTGGTTAAGTGTTTCTCCATTTTCTGGTTTCCCACTTCTAAACAGAAGTTCAATGAAAACTATGCTTTCTTAGAAGTGACAGATTTTCAATTTTTTACTTGGCCACTTCCTACTTATTAAATATATCACAATTTTTCATTTCCGAGTTCCGCGTCTTCTTTTACTTGTAGGAAGAAAGCATAGGGCTTGTGATCTCACTTATTGCATCATCAAGTCATCAAAGTTTGAAGTCGTTGATCCCTTTGCACATTGAACCGCTGCTCAAAGCACTATATCTTAATTGCTCCTCCACTGGTGATCATTCGTTGTTTTCTTCTAAGTTCAGTTGTTCTTATAGTAGTCATTTTGGATTAACCCTGAGATCCTTTTCTATAGAATCATACTCGGATCTTGCTACTGCTTGGATTCATATTGGAGGATTGCGTTTTCATCTCTTGCTTAGATGTGATAGTCTGGATCCTGCCAGCAAATATTCATGGAAATTATCGCATTTAGAGGAAAAGATTGTTTCTTCTAAACTCGAGATGAAGGTAGGAATCATGTTTTACCTTGATCTATCTTTAAAAGGTTATGTGGCATTTAGTTCAGTTTATTCATTCAAATTCTTAGTTCTAACAAATCTTGCAGTAATGTGAATTGACAATATTATGTTTAGATCTGAATTACGGTATCCAGATAAGGACTTATTTATGCGTAAATATTGTGTATTGATCAATTCAGGTATTCATAAAGAAATGAAATCATTACTCATACCATTTTCCTTAGGTTGGGTGTCTACATTTTCTCACTTAGGGATGTAACAAAAGACCAAACCCAACCATCTTTCCTTTCTGAGCACCTAAACTCTTAGCTTTTGATCCTTGATATTTTATTAGGTTTTTCTTTTTCTTGTTAGCTTTCACCATTATAAAATTTTAAACATCGGTGTTAACAAAACGTTTTAAAATTGGGGGATGGGACCCAAATTTCGATTCAGATAAAATGAGATTTACTGGAAATGTTAGTATTAATATTTTCTGGAATTTGTTTGCCTGTGGCTTAACTCTTATTTCTTTTATAGGTGCGACAAGAATGTAATTATTTGGCGGGATGGTCTTCATCAGAACAAACTGATAGAAGGATATCACAATCATTAGAGAAACTTGAAACTGAACGTAGAAAACTGCTAAGGAAGGTCTGAAAACTTTTCTTTTGTTGTTCTCTTGAATCTTTTTTTTTTGTTCTTTTCCTTTTGTTCATTTTGTTTTTTGTTCAGATTGTTTTCCGCCCTCATCCTGCAAAATACAAAGTGCTAAGAAAAGAATTTGACGAGTTTCGTGTACTTGTTAATTCTTCAATGTGTTTGGTGAATAACACTGAAGGCATGGAGTTGCAAGAGATTTTTGACAAAGTGTGCAACTGGCAGGTATATTTTTTAGACATAGTTCCCAATGCATGAAAGTAAGGTAGCTTGGCTGTGCTTATTCAATTCTTGTCTGATTGATTTTTCCAGGAGACAGCCAGCAGTTTCATTGATCGTTTATCAATTGAATATTCTGAGTACAACGATGTAGCCCAGCCCATTCAAGTGGCTGTATATGAAATGAAGTTGGGCGTATCTCTTGTTCTTTTGAGTGCTTTGCAGAAGAAATTTCTTGACAGAATCCAGGAGGACAATATGGATAGAGTTCTGGTGATGCATCCATTTGTTTGTTCTTTGTTATCTGAGTTCTTGTTTGGACTTTGTCTATTAGCTTCTGGCTCACTTGAAGTTCCTTGCAGGAGCTGATTTACTCATTTATGAGATTCCCTAGGGGGTGCCCTGTTGAATTTGTTTCTATCAGTGACAGAAGGAGGCTGCCAATGTTTTCTTCCTTTGACATGCCTTGTATTACACAGTTCTCTGAAAGGGAGTTGAGCTTACTGGAAAAACTGGTTACCTTTTCCAGTGATGTCGACACTGAAAAAGTACATGTGCTTCATGTTTTGCCTCTTTTTAGTGATATTATTCAATTTTCAAACTTGAATCATGTCTGATGTGGTTTCATATTTGAAATAGGGATCTGTTTTGCAATTAAAAGCTGCTCTATATAACAATGTTCTTGTCCGTATTGCACATTCGGTGGCTACTGCGAAATTGATGGATAATGCATCCTTTACGGTAAGTCCTTTGATTAATCATTTGCATTCGTAATTTATGTTGGTCTGATGCTTCATTATGTACTGTTATTTAGCTATTGGACAAAATCTTCTCTGGATTCGCAAGCATTTGGATGTGCATGAAAATTGAAGGGAAGAATCAAGAAGACCTTGATGGTCAATCTTTTAAGTTCAGGCCTCGTGCCTGTAGGATTGAAAATGTAATGGAAGTGGATATATCAGCTCTAGGCAAGCTGCTTTCCAGTGACAACTTCGTTGAATGGCAAGAGTTGCTGTCTGACACAGAATCCACTGAAATGGCAAGGCTTTTATGCTCTTATGCAGCATTTTTTTGTTGTTGTTGTGGGGTTTTTTTTGTCCTTTATCTTATAAATACATTACCGGCCTTTTGATTCAGATGGAAGAGGGAGAGAAAAATGAAAATTTGCAGGACGAATGGAGCCTAATGGAAGAATCTGTTCTGATCAACATGATTCATATCCACAATCAATTGTTTGGGTCCAATGATCTTGTACTTGCTGTAAGTTGTCCCTGAGTGTGTCCTGAGATACATTAATAGATTGTCAGAAATGACTTGTTTAGTTCATATCAAATTTTCCAAAGTGCAATTAATCCTTTAAAAGTGATGGTAAAAATGTTTTTAATTATGATGAGTAGATGGATTTATTTTTATTTTTCCTCGTAATCTGTTACTTTGATTTTCTTTCTTAAAGTTGGACTGTTGGATGTGTATGTAATTTTCTAGTTGTATAAGTGAGATGTTCTTGATGATTTTCTTCCCTGTTATCTGTGTAAGTGTGTTTTTTGCCTTTTAGTTGATTTTTAAGTTCTCCTACATGAACTTTATGCCATGTTCCTCTATATTTCTTGTCCAGCCTGGATCTCTTCAAATCACTGATGTGGACAGATTGCATTCCTTCATGGGATCTTACACTTTGGGAGTTGGAATGATCAAAGGTGTTCAAAATTGTGTTTTACAGTCGATAGATCTCTTCTCTTGAGAAACACAAACCTTATCTCACTTCTCATTTACAGGTTTTGGAGGTCTATTTTCTTCAACTTTGGATGCCAAACTTGTGCCAGAGCATCTACTTCGACTATGGTGTGAGTATGAGCAGAAGTTTCCTTCAGCTCATAAAGCAGCTTTCAAATATAATTTTTATAAGGTTTGGCAAACCATTGCATCTCATTAATATGGCATTAGTTTTTTATTCTTCTTACTTCTATCTTAAAGTATTTTAAATTTCATTTTTTTTTGTTTTTTAACCTAGGATTCAAATACCAACACAATGGCCAAAATGGTGGAGTTGCTCATCACTCTTAAGCAGCGAGTTCAGACTCTTCTAAGTGAATGGGAAGATCACCCTGGTCTCCAAAAAGTCTTAGATGTCATTAAAATGCTTTTGGCTATTCCTCTGCGCACCCCTCTGGCTAAGGTTTTATAAATAATCATTGCTTGCTGGTTTCTTTAATCTTCTAAAATGTTTCAAATTGCATGTTTGTGGCATTTATTATAAATAAGGTGGCAGGTTTGGTGGGTGGTTAGAGGTGGGAATTTGATTCACATGTTGCTTGTATATTTTAGTGTCTCCATTTGATGGCTGAAATTATCTTGTTGTTTGTGAAGGCTCTTTCTGGATTGCAATTCCTGCTTAACAGGACCCGGATATTGCTGGAAAATGGCTCAAAATTCTCTCTCTCTGGTATGCGTTTTATGTGCAAATCTTGGAATTTGTTTGTTGTGCTCGTGATGTGTTTATCCATTTCTTTTGTTTTTTTACTGGATAGAACAACTTGAACCCCTTATTTCTCTGGTGTGCGCGTGGCAAAAAATGGAGTTTGACTCTTGGCCAGTGTTGCTTGATGAGGTTGACGACCAGTATGATGTCAATGCAGCTAAGGTATAAAGTGGATTTTTTTTCTTTCTCTTTGTGGACTACAAATATAATTGATTGAGAAAAATAGAGATATTCCTCAAAGATACACACACAGAAAGACTCACTAATAGACATGACCAACCCCCTTCTGCTGAACTTGTTTTTACAACGTCATTTTCTCACAGATGCGTGATTTTTACTGTTTCATATGGTATCTAGGCTCCCAACATTCTGTGGAATCTTCCTTTCTCGTGTTTTTATTTATTTTCATTTAACATATGTTTGTTATTATTTTTATTGCAGTTATGGTTTCCACTCTACTCAGTTCTTCATCCAAGGCATTCTTCTGATATTTCTAGACATGATCAGTCTACAATTGCAAGGCATGTTTTAACTTTTGTTTACTTATAAGTTTTCTTTTTGCAAGAGCTGGCATCTAACAGAAGTAGGATTTTCAGTTTGGAGGAGTTCATTCAAACATCAAGCGTTGGTGAATTCAGGAAGCGCCTTCAACTTCTTTTTGCATTCCTGGGACAAATAACTAGTGGTAGAAGTCTTGGAATTTATTCAAGGTCAGTTACCATGATTTGTCATCTTAACTATTTTTCTTCTCTTTTGCATTTGTTTTGATTTGTTTCATACTAATTATTAGTAACATATTTGGATAATTGTTGACGTTGGTATATAATTTTGTTATTTTTTGCTTCTTTTAGTGGCATTTACTTCATTATTGGACCATGTTGCAATATGTAGCTTTTCATGTTTGAGCTCTATGATATGTTCTTATTGCAAGCATTTTGTTTCACAACTTTAATGCAGTCCTTGGCAAGAGGAAAATATCAAAATTTTGTACAACATATTTGGCTTCTACGTTCAATTTTTACCGATGTGAGTTACCCTTCTTTTATTTCCATCCATAATATCTGAAACTGAAACCTTGTTCAAGGTTTTGTTGCTCATCAAATTTGTACCTTTCTCAGTGTTATGGAGTTCATAGAAGCTAATAGAAAAAAAATAGAGACTGAATTGAAAGATCTTCTAAAATTGTGTCGGTGGGACCGTTTTGAGAGTCAATCCTCCTTTGACAACTTGAGAAAGCCTCGTCAGAAGATCCAGAAACTAATACAGAAGTACAGTGTAAGTTTCGTCCCCTTGGCAGTGGTAGAGGTTTTTCTTTCACTGTCCTTGATCTAGGCTTAAATTTTTGGAGACAGACATTATCTGTTGCTTTTAATTTGGACAGGATATGTTGCAGCAACCTGTTATGCTTATTCTTGGTGAAGAGGTGGGTCAGAAAGGATTGAAAATTGTTTCAATGCAAAGTCCAAAGCCACTCAATGATACCGCTGAGTGCACTAGAATGTTAAATTGTGTTTTAAATCTGGCACAGTTCAATGATGAAAACAGGTTCACTTGCTTGTACTGTTTTCCGTTTTGGTTCATCTATTTGTTCTTCAAGAAAACTTTCTTATCATTGAGATGATTTCTTCGATCTAGGTCTATGTGGTATACGAACTGGGGCAAGAAAGTAAATGACACACTTCAAAACTTGCACATCGAAAAGATAACTGAATTACATTTTGTTAATTCTGAAGGTTTAGTTCTTTTCACTGACACTCCTTTTCATTTAAAATTTATTTTAAAAGACAATCTTTAGGAGGCTTTTAATAAAAGAATAATTATTATAGGGTACCCTTAAGAATTTAGAATTTTTGCAGACATTGCAGGTGTCATCAGGCAATTCCCCTTCTCCCAGTTCATGTGCTTATCAAACCAGGAACAGTGGAACGATGTGTGGCACACACTTGAAAAAATAGGTAGAATGACCATGGATTGTGGTGATCTTTGGATGGATGTTAACAGAAGTCAAAGGAAGAAGAGGGCACTGTCTGAGCTTCTAAAGCTGTTAGATACCAGCGGGTTACATCGACACAAGTTTGAAATTATGGAGGTAATAGATGCTTGATTACACTTTTTTGTTTTTGTGCACTGCTATTTAAATTTGGTAATACATCCTAACTGATTGTGCTGGCATTTGGTAGATATCCAATCCTTCAAGCTGGTTATTCCTTCAGCCCTCGTATGATGCAAATCATATGTTAATGGAACGAACTAGGCTGCCAAATGCAGTTGCTGGTGTTTCTCATGTGGAAAAATGTTTGCCCAAGGAAAATCTGGATGCTGAATGGAAATCTGCGAACGAGTTTTACTTCAAAAGCTTGGCTGCAGTGCAGATTCTTCAACAGATTCGCCTGAAACATCATCAAGATTTTACATCTGAGCAGGTAGAATTTGTATTTGTACATGGCACTTGGTAAAAATCTGATTCTTTTGCATGTTTGTTTATACTTGTCTACTTTTGTAGATTAATGATTGATCACATTTATTTATCTGCTCTACTTGCTCCTACTGCACAGCCTTTTAAGTTACTGTTTTTACCTGAAGGTTAAGCTTTGGTATAAAGAGGAAAACGGGATTCATAATAACATTATTAATTTTTCTTTGTTTTTATTTGTGCAGGTTAGCCGGTCAGTCTCTTATCTTAGCCATCTCATAGTTATGCAACAAATGCAAAGAGCAGCTGTCTATCATTTTGCTAGACAATTAAAGACCTTGCACAAATATGCCACTGCTCTGGAAAGTTCATTTTCACGTTGCAAGGACTTTTCTGAAAAAACAAATGGTGGTTGTGTTTTTTCTAGAAGTCAACATGCTACCTTTAACAGTATGTGGAAACAGAAGGTAATATATAATGTTGTAGTGTTTGTTTTTGCTTGTTCTATTTTGTGCAATGCTTCTGCTAAATCCTTTGGTTGGTATTGTCGCAGCAACTGTTTGATAATCTGGAAGCAACGTTGGTTGAGGAGTCTCTGTTGCTCAGAACTGTTGAATGCGCCCATTGGAACTCTTGCCAAAATGTCAAAGCTGTAGCAAACAGGATCCTTGGTGTCGTTGAAGAATTTATTCCAATTTTAAAGAAATCTAAGGTGAACAAACTTTCCAAAAAAACAATATTGACTTTTTTCATGAGGGTTTTCTTATCTAATTAAATATTATGTCACAGGAATCGTTGAACAACTACTTTATTGGTTGTGATGGATCCATAATCACATTGGCTGGTGCCTCTCATCCTTTTGTGATTTCACAACAGATGGAACAGTTGGTGCTTTATAACTTTCAAGTTCTTCAGGAGTTTGAGCAGAAGCTTTCTGTTTTTGTTCAGAGTGATTTTGAGAAACTTTCAATTATAAAATCCGTGCTCAGTCATTTTGATGAAATATTCAGCAAGGTATCTTCTATTTCTGTAAACATGTATTGCTCATATATGATGGTAATGTGTTTTTGGACATTTGACTCCCACCAGTTGATATATTTTAGTCTCAACATAGTCAAATGCATTTTGTGGATGGCTGGTGTATTTAGAGGAAGCTTTAGTGATCAAGCCTTTTCTCTTGCAGGGAAAATTGATTGCAGATGAGTTCAGGGTTGCTTTTGAGAAGGAAGGTGGACACAAAAATGTTCATGAGCTAGCTGATTCTTGTGAAAAGTGTCCTGAACTTGAAGCACAGTTTGGTGATGCATTCATTGGAACAATTACACATGTTATGGATGTTTTGCAAACGCTAGGTTCATTGGGTAATCATGTATCTCAACCTGAAGTGCCTTCAGGGAGTATAACAGCATGGGAATCCCTATTTAAAGCTGTAAATTTGAGAGTGGATGAACTATGTGATAAGCTTCTTGAAACAATTCAGTTTGCTGTAAGATCTTTATTATTTCTGCTTTTCCAAAGATTTCCTAAAGATATTGTTATGCATATTTATTTTGTTTTTTTGCCCCCTTCTGATTTAGTTATCTTGGTGGCAGGAGAATCTGATGAATCATTCTGGCAAGAAGGTTTCCAGTCTCTCTTTGCATTGTGGAACACTATTAGAGTGCATACATGCCTTGCTGGACCTAGTATTGAGCTTTGGTGATAGTTTCCTTGAAGATTCCTTAGTTATGAATAAAACAGTAAGTTGGTTAATTATGAATTCTTACAACTTATTTTCTGTTGCTTGCACTTTTATGCATTCTGTTCTTGGATTCCTCCCCTAATAAATGATTTATAGGAACATTGTGCTCATGGAACTATTTCCTTGGAGAGAGTTACAAGGAGGTATAGGAATTTGGATTGGTGGTACCAGGGGGAATTTCACCTCTTGTTCTTGATGAAGACGTTATTTTTATTTGTCGAATTTAGTGTGTTCTTTTGTACAATCTTTTAGAGATTAGAAAAGTGTCAACAGTTTCCCTAGCTAGATATTTCTAAAATTCTAATAGTCGGTCTTTGTTCTTCTTGCAGGTTTCTGTAGTTACTCATGGTCTTGCAAATATTTTAGCTGCGTTGTATGCCAAAGGATTTGGTGTTTCACCAAAAGACCAGGAAGATGATACACCTGATGATACGACTAAAGATGCCAGTGGAACAGGTATGGGGGAAGGTGCTGGGGTAAAAGATGTCAGTGATCAGATAGATGATGAAGATCAGCTGCTTGGGGCATCTGAAAAGGTATGGTGGTTTATTAAATTGCACTTTCCTCATCAACTCCTAACATGTAATTCTGAGAAATCATATTGAAGTTTCACTCTATATTACTCCAGCCAAGCGAAGAACAAGATGCCTCAAATGATGTTCCAAGTAAGAATGAAAAAGGAATTGAGATGGAGCAGGATTTTGCTGCTGATACATTTAGTGTCAGTGAGGATGACTCTGAAGAGGATAATAATGATGACGATACCGAGGATCAGCAATTGGAGTCTGCTGTGGGGGAAACCGGAGAAAAGAGTGAAGTAGTTGATGAGAAGCTTCAGGACAAAGATGATGATGACAATCCAAATAATAATGAGAAATATGAATCCGGGCCTTCAGTTAAGGACAATGACAAGAGCAATAGGGAGTTCAGAGGCAAGGAAGATTCTGCTGGTGCCGCTGATGAACCGGACGAAAATGAAATGGATGAACTTGAGAAGGAAACTGGTGAGACTGGAAACCAGGCTGATCTTGATGAGAATGAGAACATTGAAGACTTGAACCTAAACAAAGAAGAGGCATTTGCTGATCCAACTGGATTGGATCTTGATGAGTTGAATCAAAATTCTACTGAAGATATCAACATGGATGAAACAGAGGAAACTGATGTGAAGGATGAAAATGGTGAAGGCGAGGAAGAAGAATCTGCTAAAGATGGCACTGATGAAGGTAACTCGAATCCTGTTGATGAAACTATGGAAGAGATGGAGAGTGAAAGAAATGATGGAACCTCGGAAAAGGATGAAATGGTGGATGCAACTTCTGATGAGAAGGACGATCTTGGTGGCGACCAAAAGGAGGATCCTAATGTCAACCAAATGGCTGCAAGGAAAAATGCTTCTGAATCGGAAATTTCTGACGCCAATGGTGATCATGTTCCTGATGGGGGAGCTGCAACACAGGCAAACAGCGAGGTATTAGATGTGAGCAATGTTGCACCCGAAGCAAACTGGGGTAATAGCAGTGACATCTACAATGACCTTGCTCAGAGAAATCTCCCTTCCACTAACAATTCTGACCTGAATATCATGGTTGCTGACTCATTGGATGGTGGTAAGGTTGGTGATCATCATCCAAAATCAGAGTTCCCTCGCCCAGATGATGCTACATTTCGGAAAAAACAATCGAACCCTTACAGAAATGTTGGGGATGCACTTCAGGAATGGAAAGAAAGAGTTAGCATCTCTGTTGATCTACAGGATGCTAACCAGGAATCACTAGAAGAAATTGAGGATGACAATGCTAACGAGTATGGTTTTGTCTCCGAGTTTGAAAAAGGAACAGCTCAGGCTCTGGGACCTGCTACAGCTGAGCAGGTTGATGCTGATGTCAATGTTAATAAACCTGATGAAAATACTGTTCCGGAAAAGGAAGACGGTATCACTGATATGGAAGTAGATGAGAAAAATTCTGATGAGTATCCTGTTAGGCACTCTTCCTCGATCATTAAAAATAAGATGAAGGATCAGGTTCAGGTTTCTGAGTTAGAGGAGCTAGCAAATCATCAATCCCTTGGAGACCATAGACATGATGATGGTGATCAAAGAAACGTTTCAGAGTGCTTGGTCTCTGTAAAGAGGTCTTACTTGAGTGAAGATGTATATCAACTCAACAGACTTTCTATATGTGAAGAGGAAATGGGACAAGCCCAGGACATTGAAGAAGCTTCAGGTGAGGTCAAAAGTAATGCAAGTGCTCTTTGGAGAAGATATGAGCTGCTTACAACAAGATTATCCCATGAGTTGGCTGAACAACTACGTCTTGTTATGGAACCTACTCTTGCCAGCAAACTCCAAGGGGATTATAAGACTGGCAAAAGGATTAACATGAAGAAGGTAAGAGTGTATGTTACATATGGTGTATATGCCTGATATATCTTTTGCTATAACTTCTGCAAGATCTCATTTTTCTCTTAACTCATTTGCCTGTTTGGAAATTATAGGTCATTCCGTACATTGCTAGTCATTACCAGAAAGATAAAATCTGGCTAAGGAGGACCAAGCCAAATAAGCGAGATTACCAAGTTATTATTGCTGTTGATGACTCCCACAGTATGTTAGAAAGTGGTTGCAGTGAGGTCGCTCTTAAAGCTTTAGTGACTGTTTGTCGTGCCATGTCTCAATTGGAGGTTGGAAATTTGGCTGTTGCCAGCTTTGGGAAGAAAGGAAACATAAGGTTGTTGCATGATTTTGATCAGCCCTTCACTGGTGAATCAGGTGTTAAGGTTAGTGCTCAGAGTTATGCTCCTTGCAGGAGAAAGAGCATATTTGCCTTCTTGCTGTGTCTTGCACTTAGGCTATATATGTGTTGATCTCTCTGAGCTCCGTTGCCCTTTGAGATTATGCATTTTATAGTGTTTTTCTCTCTTCTAGATCTTGCAAAGTTTTATTCATCTCCAACTTGACTGATTTTCTTTTTTAAATAATTGTCTGGGACAGATGATTTCTAGTTTGACATTCAAACAAGAGAACACTATCACAGATGAACCAGTTGTTGATCTGTTGATGTTTTTAAATAAGAAGCTGGATGCTGCTGTTACAAATGCACGACTTCCTTCTGGACAAAACCCTCTACAGCAACTTGTTCTAATTATTGGGGATGGTCGGTTGCACGAGAAGGTACCTCTATATTTTTCTGAATAGGGGATTTTCTGCTTCCAGTTTTGTCCTGTCCGCATTGGTTAAAATTCTGGATTATTTACTGTGTTTATTATTGTTCACTATGTATGCAGGAGAACTTGAAGCGTTGCGTTAGGGATGTCTTAAGCAGTAAGCGAATGGTTGCTTTCCTGATTCTTGATAGCCTGCAGGAATCAATCATGGACCTTCAGGTACGTTGAGGACTCCCGCATCTTTGCCCGAGAGGCTAGAATATTTGATTTTTTTTCAACATCCTTGTTTTTGGTCTACAGGAGGTTATGACTAGTCAGGACAAGAACAATCAATTTAAAATTTCGGTAACGAAGTATCTAGATTCTTTCCCCTTCCCATACTACGTTGTGTTGAGGAATATCGAAACGCTCCCCAAGACCCTAGCTGATCTATTGAGACAGGTAAGTTGGCCGAAGGTGATCATTTGTATGTATGTTTATTTTATTTAATAAGCATGAGTGAATTTTGGTTTTGCTCTTGTTGTTGGCAGTGGTTTGAGCTCATGCAGAATTCTAGAGACTAGACACTGTTACGACCGAAGGACGGAGATGCGGAGAGGTTGAGAAGAGCACAAATGAGCAAATATCCAACACCAGCTCTGCCCATGAGGAGCTGAAGATGATAATAGATCCATATTCTTTATAGGTATAAATATGACAGACAAATATATGAGCCGGCTTCATTGTGAAATTGCCATATTATTTTTGATGAAACAAAAAATTACTAGAAACTCAAAACTGGTTAGAAAGAGCAAACCAGATGTTTACAGAGATGTATAGTTGGATGTTTACTCTTTTTGAAAATGAAAATGAAGTTATTATCTCCAATGGGCGTGTCGGCATGTTGCAACTTTTTTAGACCAATGGTTTTCGATTTCGAAAAAAAAAAGAATAAAAGGGACATAGATCGGTGCTAAGAAATTGAAAAGGAAACTATAAAAGAGATGCAGTTTACATACAAACTAAATCCATAATTTTTTTTCTTGGGCAAATATTTGTTTCATTGATGTAAAAGGGACCCAATCACCAACATAATCGTGGGTATGGATGAAGAGACAAAGGCTCTGAAATCATCATGTGTGTCTCTAGTACGTTAAGCCTGCAAGAAGCAACCAGCTAACTGAGTTGAGTAGCTCTCGAGTAGTTCGAGTTTGATTTAGTCAAATTTGACTATTATTCAAGTCGAGTTGATTTAACTTGAATGAGCTTGAAACTTTTTAAAAAGTTGAGCTAAGTATCAATTCGACTTAATAAGTTTACAATAGCTTTTTAATTTTTTAGTATATTAGTATAGTGTATTTTGTAAATTATTATTTTAAATTTTAGACTATATATATATTTAAAAAACGTACCTTAAAGAAAAAAATAGAAAATTTTCACTAAAAACGTACCATTTTCACTTGACAAGTATACTGATGTTTCAATTTTGTTAGTTAAGATCATGGATTTAAATTGTGGCTGTTATATAACAGTAGTGACACAGTTCGAAACTGCTATTGTGAAAAATAATAGTCTGTAATAATCGCAATCCATTCATTATTGTTCACAACCGCGATAAAATATTACGACTGAAGATTAGACCAAAAGAACCCTCCCTTCAGATGTTGTCCGATGCGCTTGGTCTCTAGTATGATCTTCTTTCACTTGACAAGTAGGATGGTGGGCTAAGTAAGCTCAGAGGAGTTCATCACGCAGTGTAAAGGATAGTGAAAAGAAATTTCAACTTCCTACACAATCTGACTACCTCTCGAGCGAACAAGTAGGCCAGAACGGAACTGAGGATCATGTCGTGTGGCAGAAATGCGTTCTCCGCCTGGCGTTATTATTTCACCCTCTTAGAAGAGCCTGAATCTCTTTCAAGTGTGCGATGCGATTAAATCAAATAGGGGCATACAAATAGGATATAATTATATATTTTGATATAGGAATACATGGTTTGGTTCACATATATGATCAAAATAGTATTACTTAACTGATTTAACTTAAATTGTTATATATATATATATATATATATATATATATATATATATATATATTTCTAAATAACTAAATAAAAAATATATTGATAAAAAAAACACGTTCATTAGGGGTCCACTATCATGTGAGTTAAAAACATGTTCCTTATAAAAAAAAACCGTGTTCATTGAACGTTACACCTAATAGTAGTACATTAAAGTTATGGAAACGCGCCCAAAGTTTTCTCCCACCCAGAGTTCTCCGGGCCTCAGACGACTATTTTGATCTACCGGAGCCGGCTTTTCTGCGTGGTCTCTGCACCGAGGACTTCGTCGCCGTCAGTTGGCCATCAGATCGCCAGCATCTTAGGGGACGAGGTTGACTGTTGGTTTGCTCGGAGGTTTCTCGACGGTGGAGAAGCGAGGGCGGGGAGCAGGCAGTTTTCGATAGGTTTTGGCTTCCGTGGCAGTACCCAAACAGCGGTTGTTGCCGTAAAACTTGCTGAAGCTGGCCTTTTAGCTGTACTTGTGGCATCCAAACTTTGGAGGCAGTGTCCCCGCCAAGGCTCCCTGCGCTATCCTCTGGTCCGTCGTTCTTATGTGTACCGGCAAAGTGCGGAATCAACGTGCGTTTGCTTTGATTCTGGTGGGCTGAGGTTTGGGTGGCCAGCAGGCCGGTGGATCTCTTCCTCGGATCTTTCCGTTCTCCGATCATTTCCTGCCGGCAACTTCAGCGGGTCTCCAGTCCCTCAGCGGTTGTTGACAAACAGGTTTTCGACCCTGTCTTCCTTTCCTCTACTTTGCTGTTGTTGTCCATTGAGCCCCAGACTCTGCCCGAAGCCAAGGTGCAACATTAAAAACCAGCCTAACTCGCCGCCTGAGAGGAGCAGGTTTTGTAGTTACAGTGGTGTCGGGCTTCAGTTTTTCAGCTTCTGGCGTGAACATCACCATATTTGGTTTCTGGTAGAGACCAGAACATGCACTCACACACTAGTCCAGACCCGGCTCACAGGTGCTTGTACGGTGGAGGAGGAGTCGATTGTTCTTACGGTGGCGCCGTCACTAAGGGTTGTAGAATTTTCGTCGAGCATTGACGCCGAAACAGCAGCGATGGACGGCAACACACCGGCGATGAGGTTGGCAAGATTGGCTTTCCGGATAGTCATAGGAGCTGTCTTTGTCGATGGGATTTGCAAGATTCCAAGGTTTGCCAATTTTGGTCATAAAGCTGATGTTGTTGTCCAGCATAGGAAAGCGTGCAGTGATAAGTTGTCCTTATTCTCTGCTAAGGGCGAAGTCAACTCTGCAAATGAGATGGGTCTATCAGAGGCAATATGGTCTTTTACCCCTATGATAAGACCGGACTTCCTGGCTTTGTCCTTCCCCTTTGCTGACCCTTTCCCTTTCCAGCTTTTACCATGTGGATCTTATGGGATGCGGCCCAAGGTTTTTTATTTTAAGGTGACTTTTGCCGAGAATTATGGATCTGGGGAAAAGATTGGAGCTAGGGGTGGCAACTATAGGAAGATGATGGCTATCAGAATCAACTGGGACCCTGGCGGGCCTGCTTGGTCCTCAAAGCTTCGGTTATTATTTTGGAACTTTCGGGTATCTGCTTTTACTTGTTTTTCGGATGATTTTGGTGTCGTTTATATGCCTTGGAAGGTTTTGGGCTTGTCTACATTCAGACGTTCCTGTTGGTGGTTTACTGAAGTTAGTGCCTTGATAAGGACCGGTCTCCGCAGATCGGAAGCCTGCCTCTGGATAGAGCTCTCAGGCGCAGCTCCGGTGAGGTATCCTCCTCTAGAGACGAGGATGTTATTTTTGGGCCCAAGTAATTTTTCCCGCCGGCTATTTGGTTTTGCCAGTAGAACCTTCGGTTTCGACGTTGGTTATGGCTGTCCTTACACCCGTTGCTTGGGTTTTGCTGTTTCGGACACGAGATCTTTATTTATGTTTCGTATGTTGTTAGGTTTCCTGAATATTAGCTTTGTTCTCTTGTCTGTCTTCCTTTGTCTCGTTCGTCGGCTACTCTTGACTTTTATCGGCGTTGTTGTTAAGGGTGAGCCGCTTTTTATGTTTGTTTGCCCCTTTTAATTTATGAAAGTTATTTCCTTGAACAAAAAAAAATATAGCAAAAAAGTTAGACTAATATGATGCAAGCGGCCCCCTCATCATTCCCCTACCAACCTATGAATTTAAAAAATTCAATAGTCTAATTTTCAAAGAGAGAATAATTAAATTTAAGGTAAAATATACAAATGATCACTAAATTATCTTTAAAAATATAACATGGTCATCAAAATTTTAAATGTTAGATAATGAGTATTAAACTTTTATTTTTATTACAAAATGGTCACTGAGCCATTAACTTTCGTTAATTGGGTGACATGATAGTTACAAAAATTTGAATAATATAACATTTAATCCTCCACATTGACACATTTGTTCAATTTATTCCTAATTTAACCTTCATTATTGATGTCTAAATTGATTGAATGTGTAAATATTAAGGATTAAATATGTTATTATGTAAATTTTCGTAACTGTCACGTCTCCCAGTCAACGACGGCAAACGGCCCAGTGATCATTTTGTAATAAAAACTAAAGTTTAATGACCATTGTGTTATTTTTGAAAGTTTGGTGATCATTTTGTATTTTTAGGGATAATTTAGTGACCATTTGTGTACTTTACCCTTAAATTTAACTTAACAAGTGGTCACAGTAGAAAAACAAATAATATTTGTTTTTGGAGATTTGAGTTCAATCATTTTGTCTGCAAGTGTGTATTGTCAAAATATTAAAAATATATATAAATACATGATATTCATCTTAAGAGATCTTCTCTCTTATTTTGTTTGCTCTCATTTGTTTCGAAGTTGTTTAACCGCTTTTTCTTTCTCTTCTCCCTCCTTACTCTTAATGTATTTTTTTCCTTTTGAAAGTCGTTTATCGCCTTTTTATTTTGGACTGTTCGACGGAATCTCATCTCTCTGATATTCGAACTGTCAGTGTGACATTTTATTTGTGTTTAATATTAATCTGGTCACTTCAAACACATGTTTATTCATACAACCATCAATAACTTTCTATTTAATTAATTTTGAGTTAATCATCTACCTTTAGTTATTCATACATGTTTATTCCGACCATTTTATTTGGCCTTTGTTCCCTTCTCTGGTGTAGGCCTATTTTGAACATGTTTTTAGAAGAATACATATTGCTCATAGTTTTGGGTAATTCTAGAAAACTACAGTTATTTCAAAGCTAAATACCGGTGAACCTGATGATAGGGTAAATATTTTGTACAAAGTTTGTTATAAATCACGTACATAGTTTGTTATCACTCTGCAAGAGAAAAGTTTGTACCGAATTTTTTATTTGGTACATAGTCTTGTAAGAAATTTTGTACATATTTTATTTGGTAGAAATGTATATAATTTCTTACAAGTTATGTAAGGATTTTTGTATGTACTGAACTTACTACAAAATGTACATAGTTTGTTACCACTTTGTAATAAAATAAGATTTGTACCGAATTTCTTACCAAAAGTTTTCAAAGACCAAAAGGGCTCATGGTCTTGTAAGGATTTTTGTGCATACCCTATTTGTTACAATAAAACATAATTTTTTACAACTTCTGTAAGGATTTTTGTATGTACCGAACTTATTACCAACATGTACACAGTTTCTTAGTATTTTGTAGTAAAACAATGTTTGTATCGAATTTCTTACCAAAGGTTGCCAAAGACCAAAAGAGCTCATGGTCTTGTAAGGATTTTTGTACATACCCTATTTGTTACGACAAAACATAATTTTTTACAACTTATGTAAGGATTTTTGTATGTACTGAACTTATTACCAAGATATACACACTTTGTTACCACTTTGTAATAAAATAAAGTTTATACCAAAATGGCTCATGTTTTGTAAGGATTTTTGTACATACCGTATTTGTTACAGTAAAACATAATTTCTTACAAGTTATGTAAGGATTTTTGTATGTATCGAATTTATTACCAAAACGTACACTGTTTTTTACCACTTTGTAAAATAATAAGGTTTGTACCGAATTTCCTACCAAAGGTTTCCAAAGACGAAAATGGATGATGGTCTTGTAAGGAATTTTGTACATATTGTATTTGTTACGGTAAAACATAATTTCTTACAAGTTATGTAAGGATTTTTGTATGTACTGAACTTATTACCAAAATGTACAATTTTTGTTACTACTTTGTAATAAAATAAGGTTTGTACAGAATTTCTTACCAAAGGTTTTCAAATACCAAAAGGGCTGATGGTCTTATAAGAATTTTTGTACATATCGTATTTGTTATAGTAAAACATAATTTCTTACAAGTTATGTAAGGATTTTTGTATGTACCGAATTTATTACCAAAATATACACTGTTTTTTACCACTTTGTAAAATAATAAGGTTTGTACCGAATTTCGTACCAAAGGTTTCCAAAGACGAAAATGGATGATGGTCTTGTAAGGAATTTTGTACATACTGTATTTGTTATAGTAAAACATAATTTCTTACAAGTTATGTAAGGATTTTTGTATGTACTGAACTTATTACCAAAATGTACAGTTTTTGTTACTACTTTGTAATAAAATAAGGTTTGCACATAATTTTTTACCAAAGGTTTTCAAATACCAAAAGGGTTGATGGTCTTGTAAGGATTTTTGTACATACCGTACTTGTTACAGTAAAACATAATTTCTTACAAGTTATGTAAGGATTTTTGTATGTACCGAACTTATTACCAAAATGTACAGTTTTTGTTACCACTTTGTAATAAAATAAGGTTTGTACCGAATTTCTTACCAAATGTTTCCAAAGATCAAAAGGGTTCATGGTCTTGTAAGGTTTTTTGTACATAACGTATTTGTTACAGTAAAACATAGTTTCTTACAAGTTATGTAAGGATTTTTGTATGTACCGAACTTATTACCAAAATGTACACAGTTTGTTAGCACTTTGTAATAAAATAAGGTTTGTACCGAATTTCTTATAAAGGTTTTCAAAGACCAAAAGGGATGCTGGTCTTGTAAGGATTTTTGTATATACCCTATTTGCTTGAAGAAAACACAATTTTGTTTAGGGTTTCCCTGATATGATATGTGAAAAGTTACAAATTAAATGGCGAAACAAGTTTTTTCTTACAAGTGTGACAAGCTAATGTGGAGTTCGTTTAGGGTTTAAAAGCCTTCATTACAATTTCATTCCTACAAATATAAAGTTTTGCATGGATACATCGAGAAAAGTAAGTCATCAAGCAAATTTCAAATAAACTTAATAGGGATACAAAAGTAAATCCAAATAAGTTCAAATTTTCAGTACCACAAACTCGTAATATAATAAATGAAACTTTAAGCATCGTCAGCTTGAACTGTATCGTCCGCATCATGAGCCGATGATGGTGGAAGGAGATGACGACGAACATCCTACATATCATGCTCCAAAGATGTGACACGACCATCTAAGGTTCGAAGAAGGTCGATAGTCTATGCATGAAAAGTGCGAAGAAAAGCACCATTGTTGTCGAACTGGGTAATCATAGCCGCATACATGGAATCAATGGTCATGGGAGGGGGAGCAGCAGGTGCAACATGTCTTTGACCAATTCGGGCTTCATCTTCATCATTCTTATGAACCCATTCACCATCAATGAACCTTCAACTAGTCTTCTTAGTTGTTGTTTTTCTTTTTTATCAATTTTACTCTTCAGACGGATTTCAGGGTCAACGAGGTGTCGATGTTCAACTTCTCAAAGATGTGGCTTAGAACACATCCATAATTGAGAGAGACTAAAGAAGGATTGTTTATAATTTTGACTGGAGATGTGAAGATGATTTGGGCGATATTCGGACGGTTACCGGTGTAGAGTTGGTGTAACCACCATAGTCGGTATGACGAATGCAAGTGTATCTTCCACCGGAGGGACGAAAGAACCAAGTTGTTAAAAGATGGAGAAACTTATCATAGATATGAAGATGAGTAGGACTATCATCAGCAAACTTAATAGGGACAGGCTCGGATTCATTTGAAGCTCCATTATTTTCGACACCTAGGTGATCGGTAATGCTTTGCGGAGTTGAACTAAATTCAGTTCCCATAAGATATGAGTCAATCCTAAAAACCTGTGATTTTTCGTAACAGTTATGAACCAGAGTTGCATTGGCATAAAAGGCTTTGAAAAGGTTGTGAAAGACACGAGGTTTAATATCTAGGAAATTCATCCAACCCTATTCGACAAATAAAGGAAAGAATTCGAACTCATATAGTTCAGACGTAAAAAAATCTAAGTCTATGGTCCGCTCAATTTTAATCTCTTTTGTTTCATACACTCGATGAAAACGTTCAAGACAATTAGTATCTTGAAAACACATATTCAAAAAATTTGGATTCTGAAGACGTTGTTGTACTTGAGGTTGTCGTTCAGCTTGAGGTCGAGGTCTAGGTCGATTAGTACGAGAAGATTGACCAATGTCAAGTCGTGGTTGTTGGCTTTAGGGGGATTAGTTTTAGGAGGCATGTTTGTGGCAATGAGGAGTAATGGGTATGAAACGTCGTTGAGGAATTTTAACAAACAGTTGGTGCCCTAGGGTTTTAGAAAACTTTTTTCAACAAATCTTAAACGATTTGGGAATAACTTCTTGAAAAAAAACACATTTCAAGTTTTACAACAAATAAATGGTGCCATACGGCCAAATCCCATCGAACAAGTGTGTTTACACGTGTAAACATAATTTGACATGAAATAAGTTATGAAATTCTTGTAATTAAGGTTAGGGTTTTGGTACCTTACGAAAAGTGTAGATTTGATCCACTTCTGGTTTCTCCACTCTTGCTTCCTCTTCCTCAAGCCCAATGCAAAATTTTCCATCGATGATACGCAAAGCCTTCTTCATGTACATCATGTTTGCACTGAGACCAACAACCTGCTCAACAACGTGCTTTGACTCCTCATTCAATGACTCCAAAGTCTCTTCTAATTTTTTTCTTTTTCCACATGACCTTCCAAACTCTCCTTTATTAAACCCAACTCTTAAATCACCCTCTCCAACTACTCCATAATAACATCATTTGTAACATCTTTCCTTCGACCTTCTTCCCCTTCATACCTTTCATCATTAGACCCATCTACCTACAAACATCATTATTCATTAATTTCATGTCATTACAACCCCTTATATAATACAAAAATCATTTAATGTCCTTACTTTCATCTTTTTCATAGGTCGTTCTTCCTTTAGCGGGGTACAATCATGTTGACTTTCTTCTTGCCCTAGGCATGTATGCGACCACGCCTATCAGCGGAAGCATAACTTCTACTCGGTATTCCATCCCCAAAACCAAATAATCTCACCTACATTTTATATTAATCAATACATTATAATAAAATTAAAACTTAGCTTCATCAACTACTAAGTTCATACCATACTAAGTTTTAAACATACATTACTTCTAAAATAACAATGCATCCAGTCATGTAATCAGACCCAACACGACGTTGCCTTCTCGCTATTCCATGAAGTAACCTCTCGTACGCAAACTTACACCAATTTAGTTTGCCACTCAAACCTTCTGCGCACAACAACTTGAAGTGATGTAAGGGAGGAACCAAGTTCGCGCTTGGAGCTAGAAAGAACCCAAGAATGAACAATAGTACACGGGCTTTCGACTCATCCCCTAAAAAGCACCACTTAGTATTTTGGCCTCTATTTTTGTCAATGTCGTGTTTGTACTCAGTCTGTGCTTCCTCGCTACTTCTTTTGCATCAACTTTCCTCGTCGCCTCTTCAACATCTATACATTCGTTCTTCAACATCCTCAACCATTACAGGAATTTTATGCCCACAGAATTCCATCATCGAGCTTTCGACATCGAACTTTTCCACTAACTCGGCACATAGGTCACAATGGAGTGCTTGTGATCTCATTCCAAACAAAAGGCTAAACCTTAATTCCTTAACAACATTATCAACCTTTATCTTCTGCATCTCTTTAAACATTTCTGATAGCTTCTTCATGCTAAATCTTGAAGATTGCTCCTACAACATTCAAATTAACCATAATTGCTTTAATGTTACGCTTTATCATATTATGTTACGACACCTTACAACCCTTAAAACTTTCTCTACAAAGAAATTTACAAAGTCACTAACCTTTTTGACGTCATCCTTCATAACTATATCCTTGACATTGCCTTCAGCTACCCATTCGGCTTCAGCCTTCTTCTGCTCCTTGTACATTTCAATATAAGGTTGCTTTTCAGCATCTGTCATTTGAGCCCATCTCAAACCTATATCTTTTCTCGCATGTAACGATCCAACAATTTTTAAATTACATTTCATATGAACACTTATCAAACTATTACACAACACACACTCAACTTTTTTCACACTTATTGTATTGTTCATTTTCATCTTACTGCTCTTCTGTCTTTTACATTTACTTATGCTATAAAAATATCATTCCAACGTTAGGTTATGCATTACATATCGCTAACCAACACACAATTTCTACAATGCTCAGCTACATTCAGCTTTTACTTACTAAAACAGTAAATATGGTGTCACTTTTTTCGGTCGTTGCTTCACCTCTTTTTCCTCTGCCTCTGTACGATGCTCCACTATAGTTAACTTCAATCTGAATGTAACGCCCAGAGTTTAAGGTTGGAAGTTATCTGATCCGGTTTAGGGTTAAACCGAATCTGTTGGTCGGGTTCGACTAGTTTCGGGTCTATTTATTTTAACAAAAATGGGTATGTCTTGATATGAAAATATTTTAAAAGGGGTAAAGAAGTAAATTCTTTTAAAAGGGGTTTTTAATCATAATAAAGGGTTTTTTAATTAAAAGTTGTCATCCTTTGAAAGAAAATCACATTAATTTCCCCTAAAACTAGTTTTCTCACTTTCTCTTCAACCAAACATCATCTCCATTGAAGATTTTTAAAGGTAATCTCTCCTTTGCTTTGTTTTTCCTTCATTGAACTCTTTTTGGTTGGATTCTCTTCAAAACCCAATGAATTTTTTCATTTTTCCTCAAAGTTCATTGTTTGAAAATAATGGGTTTTTAGAGGATTTTCGTGTGGATTGATGTTGTTGTGTTTTGAGTTGGTTAAAAACAATGTTTTGTGTGTTAAATGATGTGTAAATGTTGGTTCAATCATAAAATCTCGAAACTATGTAAGTGGGTAATTTTAAAGGTTGAAAAACTAGAGTTTTTGGCTTGGTTTTGGGTTGAAACGACCCCTGATAGTTTTGTAGCTTTGGAATGATGTTTTCGGAGTAAATAAATGTGTTTTGAATGATTATATTGCTGGGTTTTGGTTAGAGCTGATGTGGTGATATTTTCGGATAACGTCAGCTACGAATCGATGAGCGAATGTTGTTGAATATTGTGTTTGCAATTTCAGTGAGCATGTATGTTGAAAAGGGTATTAATTTTATGTTTTGGATTGTTAGAAGCAGCGAAAATGGATTTGGGTACTTCGGGTGCGATACCCGGTGTTGCGGAGGCTTGAAATTGGTGTTTCGGCTATCGTTCGAGTTGTGTTGGTGAGTGGCAATGTTTTAAAGCTTTGAAATGTTTCAAAGAGGTTTTCTTGGGGTTTGGGTTAAGCTTTAGGGGCCGACCTAAACTTAAGTGTAAGTTTAACTAACATCGCCTTGTTTTGTTGAGTGTTGGTGCATGTGGTTATATATGTTGTTGGGTGAAGTACTATTTGTTTTTACGTCCTTTTGAATGTTATTATGTTGTTGTTGTTGTTGTCAAAGCCTCACGTGATGGTTATAGGAAGAGTGTTGTTGAAAACGGAGATGTGTAGTCCCACCGGAAGTTGACTAGTAGATGAGTACGGTGATGTGTAGTCCCACCGAAAATATGCTAGTTGTTTATGAATGGTGATGTGTAGTCCCACCGGAAATGGTTGTACATGTGCACACCATGAACTCATCCTTATGTTTTTGATTTAGTATTTTTCACTCAAAATGGTTTTGTCTTTAAAATAGATATATGTTTTGAAACTGCATTGTTGTTGTTGTGATTTGGAGCTCCGCTCACTAAGCTCTCAATCTTACGCTCCTCTTTCCATCAATGCAGATCGTTAGTGACTTTGGGAGGCAAGTGGGGCAAAGGAAGAATCCTAGAGTTCTTTTACTAGCTCAAGTATGGTTTTTATGGTTGTAATAATACTTAGGCAATGGAAATGCTAGACTTTTGTGTTGAAGAGTTGGTGTCTAAACTCCCATGTGGTCGTTATTGTTGCTGTAGAACTAATGTTTTGATATAATAATTGAAAAATGTTTTGGACTGATTTAAAAAGTATTTAAAACATTTCCAAAGTCCAAACAACTTGAAATAATATTTAAGGAATTTTTCATAAAGGTTTTTCATGCTTTCAAAGGCCAATTTTCACAAAACTAACCAAGTGTTTCGAAACACCTTAGGGCGTTTCGAAACAGGTGCCTCCAGTGGCCAAAACGTTTCGATACTCGTATCGAAACGGGCCTTAACGTTTCGAAACGGCTAGGCCGTTCCGATACGCCCATGTGGCACTAACCCCAACGGTCATAAACCCCAACGGCTCTTTTCCAACTAACTTTTAAATGCAGGTCGTTTCGATACGGGCTTATAGCGTTCCGATACGCGTTCCGAAACGGCAAGGGGGTGTTCTGAAACGGGTACCTTGACAGACTGCAACGGCTCTTTCTATATTGAGAGCGTTTCGAAATGGGGAGCTGCAGACTGCATTTATGGAGGGAATTAAAGGCTCCAACGACTCTATTTCAACCCCAACGGTCCTAAACGGCTACAAACTCATTTGGGAGTATAAAAGGGACCTCCAAGCATCAAGAGAAGACTAATGCTTCAATTGTCAATCAACAAATGATCAAGAAATTGTCTTAGTGCTTAAAGTGTCATTTCTTGTATAGACAAACACTAGTGAGCCAAAATTGTCAAATTTGCTCAAGTGTTTTAGGTTTTGGGTGAGTGCTTCATTGTGCAAACAAACACCTATTAGAGGGTTTAAGTTTGCTTTATTTATCTCTTTGTAAAAGAGGGTTTTGATCAAGGCTTGGGTAGAAGCTTGATCGGTTGTAAGGGTTTCCTCCTAATCCTAGAAAAGGGGACGAATCAATTAGTGGATTGATTGTGAAATCCTTAGTGGGAAGCTAAGGTAGTGGATGTAGGTGCTTGTTAGAAGGCCGAACCACTATAAATCATTGTGTCTTTATTCTTTCTATCTTCCACAACCCTTCCACCCAAAAATCCATCTCTCCACCACTTGGTGAGCATAATCGGTTGATCGAATCGAGCCCCACACAACCCAACAATTGGTATCAGAGCTTGGCTCAATCGAAGGGGATTCACATCCTATTGAGAAGATCCGGCAAGCTCGATCACTTTTTCATCAACCGGCTCAAATGGCGCAATCCATAGACAAACCGCCTTTCTTCGACGGAGCTCACTATGCCCATTGGAAGACAAAGATGAAGTTCTTCATCAAATCAAAAGATTACAAGCTATGGGATGTAGTTGAAGATGGCCCGTTCGTACCTAAAAGAAGTAAAGCGGAGTGGAGTGCCGACGATCGCAAGAAGATGGAGCTAAATTGCAAAGCCTTGCACATTCTATTTTGTGCATTTGGTCCATCCATCTATGAGAAGATGTCTTCTTGTGAGAGTGCCAAGGAGGTATGGGACAAGCTTGAAGTCACATACGAGGGGACAAACGAAGTTAAGGAGACCAAGATTGGGCTCCTAACCTTGGAGTATGAAAACTTCAAAATGGATCCGAAAGAGAACATCGAGAAGATGTTTGATAGGTTCTCCACCATCACAAATGGTCTTAAAGGTTATGGAGAAGCCATCCCGGAGGAGAAGCTTGTTCGAAAGCTCATCTACTCACTTCCCGAGTCTTGGGACTCAAAGAGGACTGCCATCATCGAAGCCAAAAATTTGAAGACTTTGAAGCTTGATGAACTCATGGGGTCTCTCCTTACTCATCAAATCATGAAGAAGAACAAAGAGGATGAGAAGAAAAGGGAAGAAATTAGAGCTATGGGAGAGAAGAAAATCAAAGGGCTTGGCATCAATGCTAGTGTCATGGCTCTCAAATCCTCCACTTGTCATCATGTCTACTCAAGTGAAGAGGAGGAAGATGAAGAGATAGTATATCTCTTCAAGAAGTGTGCCCCGTTCATGAAGAAAGCCTTGAAAGAGCTTGAACGAGAACCTAAAAGGAAGGAGAGGGCAAGCACTTCTAGCCATGAGAAGAAGGCACATTTGGCTACTTGGAGTGATGAAGACTCCACCGACGATGAACAAGCCAACCTTTGCCTTATGGCCATCGAAGAAGATTCAAGGGTAACTTCTAATTCATCTACTTCATGTTCTTACACTTTTGATGAATTACAAGATGCCTATGATGATTTGGTTTTAGATTTTAAAACCCACATTTTGAAAAACAATAAATTAATTTCAAAGTTAAAAATTCAAAATGATTTGCTTTCTAAAACCAAACTTGAACTTGAAGCAAAACTTGAGGAGTTTGAATTAAAATGTCTTGATTTACAAAAATTGCTTCAAAACGTTCAAGTAGAAAAAGATTTGATTTCCAAAGAGCTTGAAAAGAAAAACAATTTTGGAAAATCAAACTTTTATGTTAGACAATCTAGTGCCCCTAGATTTGTGAATGGAAAATGTTTTAGAAGTGTTTGGGTCCCAAAAGGACTAACCACTTCAACTAAAAAGGATGAAATTGAAAAATAGATTCCTAAGGGGACTAAATTTTGTGCTACTAATGTTCATGGATCCAAAGCAATTTGGATACCAAAAATTACATGATTGTCTATTGTAGGTGTGATGGAGATGTTCAACAAGTCAAACATTAAGGGGGAGCTCCATACACACAAGGAAGAACACTTGAAGAAGGAAGGCTTCACATCCTACCTTGAGTTCAAGTGTTGGTAAAATTTCTAGTTGTTTTGAATTTATTTGTCTTATTTTTAGTTTAAATTCAACTAGATGATCATATGTGTTGGACTAACATTTCAATGATGCTTTGAGTAAGGGGGAGCCATTTTAAAACCAAATTCTTATTTTTTGTCAAATTTTACCTCCATTGTTATTTTTGAACTTAATGTTTTAAATTCTTTTTGATATAACAAAAAGGGGGAGAAATGGTTTGAAAAATTGAATTTTCAAATGAATAAGGGGGAGCTTTATTTGAACTAAAATTTTAATCTCTTATTCACATTTTTAAAGTTAAAGGGGGAGAATTCCAAATAATTTTTCAAGTGGTTTTATTATATCAAAAATGGGGAGATTGTAGAACTAATGTTTTGATATAATATTTGAAAAATGTTTTGGACTGATTTAAAAAGTATTTAAAACATTTCCAAAGTCTAAACAACTTGAAATAATATTTAAGGATTTTTTCATAAAAGTTTTTCATGCTTTCAAAGGCCAATTTTCACAAAACTGACCAAGTGTTTCGAAACACCTTAGGGCGTTTCGAAACAGGTGCCTCCAGTGGCCAAAACATTTCAATACTCGTATCGAAACGGGCCTTAACGTTTCGAAACGGCTAGGCCGTTCCGATACGCCCACGTGGCACTAACCCCAACGGTCATAAACCCCAACGGCTCTTTCCCAACTAACTTTTAAATGCAGGTCGTTTCGATACGGGCTTATAGCGTTCCGATACGCGTTCCGAAACGGCAAGGGGGTGTTCCGAAACGGGTACCCTGACAGACTGCAACGGCTCTTTCTATATTGAGAGCGTTTCAAAACGGCTTCGAGCGTTTCGAAACGGGGAGCTGCAGACTACATTTATGGAGGGAATTAAAGGCTCCAACGACTCTATTTCAACCCCAACGGTCCTAAACGGCTACAAACTCATTTGGGAGTATAAAAGGGACCTCCAAGCATCAAGAGAAGACTAATGCTTCAATTGTCAATCAACAAATGATCAAGAAATTGTCTTAGTGCTTAAAGTGTCATTTCTTGTATAGACAAACACTAGTGAGCCAAAATTGTCAAATTTGCTCAAGTGTTTTAGGTTTTGGGTGAGTGCTTCATTGTGCAAACAAACACCTATTAGAGGGTTTAAGTTTGCTTTATTTATCTCTTTGTAAAAGAGGGTTTTGATCAAGGCTTGGGTAGAAGCTTGATCGGTTGTAAGGGTTTCCTCCTAATCCTAGAAAAGGGGACGAATCAATTAGTGGATTGATTGTGAAATCCTTAGTGGGAAGCTAAGGTAGTGGATGTAGGTGCTTGTTAGAAGGCCGAACCACTATAAATCATTGTGTCTTTATTCTTTCTAGCTTCCACAACCCTTCCACCCAAAAATCCATCTCTCCACCACTTGGTGAGCATAATCGGTTGATCGAATCGAGCCCCACACAACCCAACAGTTGCTAACGTGTTTAAAATGTTGAGACCGGGTTATGTGGATGGTTGTTATGTTTTATGGATGAATGATTTATGTTTTGGCTAGTTTATGTCTTATGATGAAGTGTTTCCTTTAGCCTTTTTGGCCATGTACTCGATTTGTGTGTGTATGTATGCTTGATGCTTGTTTTTAGGGTGTTTTACCACTAGAATGGTTGGTTTAAGTTGTATGCATGTTTAAGAGCTGATTAGATGCTTGTTTAGTGAGTGGTGTTGGTTCTCATTGTGCTTAAAACTACAGAAATTAGTCTTTCTGGGCAGGGCGTATCAATACGCTCAAGGGCAGTATCGATACGGTCCTATGTTTTAAGCCTATCGTATCGATACGAGGGGCGTACCGATACCGGTTTGGGTCTCTAAAAATATGAGATTTTGGTGAGAAATTGAGGTATCGGTACGGTCTTTAGGCGTATCGGTATGGTCCTTGAAGTTGACTTTGGGAGCTTGACCATTAAGGGCGTATCGATACCAGCCTTGAAGGGTATCGATACAGCCTCTTGAAGTTGACCTTGAGGAGTTTGACCGTTGAAGGCGTATCGATACGGGCCCTAGGTGTATCGATACAGCCTGTAAAAAAATTCATAAAAATTTTACCTCTAATGTCCGTCTTGCTTGGTTCATGTTTGTGTTTGCTTTTCCGCTGCTTGTCACCTCACATAGGTTAAAGATGACATTAGATAAGATTAATTTAAAATAAAAAAATTAGGTTTGCTAATCGGAGTGAAGCCTTAACGGGTTTCACCTCGATTTTCCTCGTGTAACTCGTTCGATTTGGTCTGGTAGCTAGGCCGGGTCGAGGGGGTTACACTGAAATGAAAAATGTCGTAAGGATTAAATAAATAAATAAATAATGTCAACTGATTTACAAACAATGATACACTTTGAGTGGTCTAAACATAAATGTAACCCCTATTAAACACATGTAAGCTAATCGGTCAATCAAAACATTCCATTGCATAACATTACTAAGCCCTATGAAACACATTATTATATTATACAAAATGTACATTATCATTTCTTACAAAGATTAAACAGAATAGAGAACAAAAACAAGCATGTGTAATCACATTTGAATACTAAGCCATAAAATTTTTTACTTGTAAAAAATACAAGATATGCAAACACCAACTGATTTCAAAATACTCAATATACATATAAGTCATTTTCTTTTTCTTATCGAATGTATCTAATTCCAATTTTCAGAGAATGTAATAAATGATACAAATAATATGCTATTAAAGCTTCGATGTACAAGAAACAACTGAGACTATTCAAAATCGCTCTTCCTCAACACCCTTCTTCCACAAAAATAATAATCGTTCTTCTCAACACCGTTAAAATTAGCATCGTACAACGTTAAAAAAAATTCTCACCATAATAGATAATTATAAAAAAGGTCAAACAAACATATGAGATGTGTGTTTTTCTTTTTCTTATCTAACCTATCTACTTCCAATTTTCATAGAATGTAATAAATATAACAAATAATATGCTATTAAAGATTCAATGTACAATAAACACGTTAGGGTATTCAAAATCACTCTTCCTCAACACCCTACTTTCACAAAAACATCAATCGTTCTTCTCAACACCGTTACGATTAGCATCATACAACGTTGCTAATATTGCCCACCACAAAAGTTAATTACAGAAAGGGTAAACTACTCATATAGTCACTCAACTTTGGTCATTTGACCTATTTTAGTCACTCAACTTTAAAAACGCTAAATTTACTCATTAAACTTTACTTTTTGACCTATTTTGATCACTTTGGATTATTTTATTAATATTTAGGTATGACATGGCATATTTTATTATTATTATATATATAAAACAATTTAAAATAAAAATAAATAATATTTTTTATTGATAAATAAAAAAGTAATTTAAAATAAAAACCCTAATCCCAAACATCCCAAATATCCCAAATCCCAAACACCCAAATTCTCAAACCCCCTTACCGGTGTCACTCTCACCGGCGGCCACCACTCCCTTTACCGCCGACGACAACATCACCTGCCGCCGACGGTGCCATTTTTTCACAAATCAATACCAGAAAAAATTTAGAGAAGTCTGGATCTGATTTTTTTATCTATTTTTGTTTTTATTTCGAATACAAAATAGGAAAAAAAATACATCGCCGGTGACCGGAGCTCCGTATTGACAATCCCGACGGTGAAGGGACGCATCTTGGAGCGGTGAGCAATATATCTCGGCCGCGCCTCGATCCAACGGCGGACGACGACGAACCACGCATCCAAGGTCGTTCGAGTTTGGTCCAGATCTGGAGTATCTCAGCCATTCTCTCTGAGTTCCAAGCCGATAAAAGAGAAGAAGAGGTTGAGACCGGTCTGTTGATGGCGTTGCATGGCCGAAAATCTCGTCGGAGCGGCGCCGGTGATGGCCTGAAGGTCCGACGGTCGCGACATTAAGAGAATGACCAAAATATTATTTGGGGTGTTTGGGATTTGGGATATTTGGGGTGTTTGGGATTAGGGTTTTTATTTTAAATTATTTTTTATATTATTAATAAAATATATTATCTATTTTTATTTTAAATTATTTTTTATATATAATAATAATAAAATATGCCATGTCATAGTTAAATATTAATAAAATAATTCAAAGTGACCAAAATAGGTCAAAAAGTAAAGTTTAATGAGTAAATTTAGCGTTTTTAAAGTTGAGTGACTAAAATAGGTCAAATGATCAAAGTTGAGTGACTATATGAGTAGTTTACCCTTACAGAAAAGATCAAACATATGGGCTGCGTGCTTTTCTTTTTCTTATCTAACCTATCTACTTCGAATTTTAAGAGAATGCAATCAACTTAACAAATAATATGCTATTAAAGCTTCAATCTATATGAAACATGTAGAATATTCAAAAGCTTTCTTCCTAAACACCCTTCTTCCACAAAAATAAAAATCGTTCTTCTCAACACTATTACAATTCGCATCGTACAACATTAAAAAAATACCTACCACAAAATATAATTACAAAAAAAGTCAAACAAACATATGTGGTGCATGCTTTACTTTTTCTTATCTAAACTATCTACTTCCAATTTTCAGAAAATATAATAAATATAACAAATTATATGCTATTAAACCATCAATGTACAAGAAACAAGTGAGAGTATTCAAAATAATTATTCCTCAACACTCTACTTCCACAAAAACATCAATTGTTCTTCCACAAAAAAAATTAAACCCTAACTATTAAACATGAAGCAAACAAGTGAGAGTATTTAAAATAACTCTTCCTCAACACCCTACTTCCACAAAAACATCATCCATTCTTCTAAACATCGTTCTTCCACACAAAAATTTAAACCCTAACTAAAAACATGAAGCTTACCTCAACACCGTTCTACCTCCATCGCTATTGAGAATATCAAAATCGATTTTCAAACTCCAAGTCGCCCCTTTTCTTCTAATCGGCGCAATAAGCCTTGGGTATTACAATATTAAAACCCTATTTCTTTTCCCGCTCGATATGGGGGATTTCAATTAGTTTTTAGCTTATAAACCATTACATAAAGGTTATCGATTCACCGGATAACCTTTTTTTTAATTCAACGGCCACATAAAGAGCGGCTTCATTCAATGGCCGAAATTAAATGGCCAGTACTTAGTTGGCATATAAGACGTTTGTGTTTAGAATTACCCCATAGTTTTGGCAACCATATCTTTCATTGTTTCTTTTACTATGACTATGAGCGTGTTTTTTAAGTGACATAATTAAGATTGAACTATGATAGAGGTAAAGTTGATTAATTTTAAAATAAATAGAGTTTTAAAAAGTAATTAAATCACAAGAAATAAAAAATAAAGTATAATTTTACTAATTTTAAAATTGAATGACCTTAAAGAGTGATTAAACCAGAAAAATAAAAGTCAATACTCCTAATTTCGTTAATTTTAACTCAAAAGGACCTTAAAATTAATAAATCAAAAAATTATAAAAAAAATAAAATCTTAACTATAATAATTTTAAAATTATCTAAAACATTCATTCAAAGTCGGAGATAATTGTCTCCGTCATGCTTTTAGCCATCAGTTTTTCATAAAATTATCATCACACATGCCGGAACTTAACTCTGCACTATGAATTGTCATACTGTAATCATTACATCCCCAACAACGTACTCTTTACTATTTTATGCTTATTATACCTATTATTAGGGGCGTTCAAAAATACTTGACCCGACTGACTCGATCTGACTACTCGAACATAAATAACTGAATATTTACTCAAATTTTTTTACCTGAGTCGGGTGCCCGGCCCGTCATTTTCTGAGTCGGGTTCATATCACCAAATTAGAAATTTGCAGGTACCCAATTTACCCAAGTAGCCTGATAAATTTGAAATTAATATTTATATATATATATATATTGAACTAATAAAATATCTTAAATTTTTTATATTTTTATATTTAATAAATACATATTTTATATTAAACTAATAAATACATATTTTTTATATTAAAATAATAAAACATTTTTATATTCAAAAATACATTTTTTATATCTGATACCCAATTATTCGAAGACCTGGGTACCCGAATTTAAACACCCCTACTTATTGTTCCATTTAGTGGCGGATATAGTAAGAGTTTATAAGGAGTATGTGTTCACTTTAAAAATCTAAATATGTTGTTAATATATGTGTATCAAGGGGTGTTCATTTTCGGGTACTCGGTTCAACCGGGTACTTTTTTTTCAGCTCGTGTCTCAGCTCGCTATATTCAGGTACTCGTTATTCGTGCAACCGTGAAACCGGGTAATCGGGTAACGGGTACCCGGTTCATAATTTTTTTAGTTTGTAGTTTAAAAGTTTTAAAATATTACATTGAAAACAAAAAAAATTAAAAGTTCATAATACATAATCCAAACACAAAAATTAGTGATTTGAAGTTAGTTTTAAGATTAAATATTTGGATATATATTATAGTTTATCAAAAAAAAATTAAAAATATTAATCTCATTCTTTCTTTTGAATCCTGGTATGAGAATGTAATCCATCTTTATATAAAAAATATTTGAAAAAATTAAAACTTCAAAGTACATAATACAAACATAGAAATAATTTAGAGATTTAAATTTAGTTTTAGGTAAAAATATTAAGGAATTTAAAATAAAAATATAATTTAAAACTAAAAAATAAATATATTAAAACTATCAGGTCGGGTCGGGTACCCGATAACCAAAAAAATTGGCCCAGAGCCTGCCTAACTACCCGGAAAAAAATCTCGGGTTGGTACCCTGCCCGGTCGGGTAATTTTTTTTAAGAAAATTACCCGTTATTTTTAAGTTCGGGTCGGGTCAACCGAGTCGGGTATTTTTAAATACCCCTATGTGTATCCACCTTCGGAAAAAAATTCTTGATCCGCTACTAACTCCACCTCCTACCTAACCCATCTAATATGGTTTTACTCACACGTCCTCTTTTTTTCTTAAGGGTGTAAGAAGCCATTGAACTTTTGGTGAGAAAATATCAATTAAGTTTTTAATTTTTTTTCACCCGATTAAGCCCTTGAAGTAATAAACTGAATCAATTAAGCACTTGAACCAATAAATTGAATCAATAAGCCCTTTGACCAATTCTGACCATTAGATTTTGACAATTTTTTCTTTAGATATTATTTTCACATGATAACTACAGTTTTATCATGTCACATTTACATTTTTATGATTTTTATATATATTTTTAGAATGTTTAGGAATTCTAAAAAAATTTAAATAAAATAAAAGATTTTGAAAACGTCAAGTGACACCATTGTGACACAACACGTTATAGTAATTGATAAAAAAATCGTAGATTCAACAGTTAATGTTGGTAAAAAAAACTTAATTGATTTAATTTATTGGTTTAAGAACTTAATTGATTCAATTTATTAATTTAAGAATATAATTTTTTGATTAAATTTAAAGATGTAATTGAGTGCAAAATATCAAGAGCTTAATTGTTTTTTTGGGTAAAATACCTAAATCATCACTCAACTTTGCTTTAGGACCTATTTTGGTCATTGAACTTTCGAAAAGCTAAATTTACTCATTAAACTTCACTTTTTGACATATTTTAGTCACTTTAAATTATTTTATTAATATTTAGGTATGACATGGTATATTTTATTATTATTAAATATAAAAATTAATTTAAAATAAGAATATATTACTTTTATTAAATATTTAGTTATAAACATAATTAAAAATAAAAAAGTTACATTTCCTTCAACGTTGGAAAAAAACGCGTTCTTTGTTTTCTACACCCATTTTTTTCGGCCACCGTCGTTCACTGTCGAAGGCGGCCATTGAAGCTCAAATTTCAGTAGAAGACTCGTCTTGACATGATGAGTCTGAGTCCGGCGACTATTTCACCAAATGACACTCCAAAGCTCGCGAATCTCGACTGAAACCTTTTAATTTTAGGGTAAAATATAAAAATAATGACTCAACTTTTGTCTCTCTCCTATTTTACTCACTCATCTTTAAATTAAGTCGATTTAATGACTCAACTTTTAACATTGGGTTTTTATCATCACCCAACCGTTATATTATGAATGCCGTTAATGATGTGGCATTTTTTATTGATTTGGCCGCCACGTAAACACACACGTGTTAAAAAACAGAATAAATACAAAAGAAAAGGAATGAGTGGTGGGCCCCAGTTGGCTTGACATATCAGGGAAATATTGACTTTGCGTGAGTTAAAAAATTTTACCCCTAGACATCGAAAGCTAACAATGGCAATTTTGAAGCAGAGATCCCAGCTGTTTCTTGCTATAAGCGGGTAAAGGACATTCAAGGGAAAGTACCAGATTGCCCCTCCTCTTCCATCTGAGAGATGGCCGGGACCCAGCCGTTCAGCGGCAGCGTATGCTTCGCTCTGAACCAACATGGATCTGAGAAATTCTGACTTATCGACAGAGAGAACAGAGCTCAAGAAGCATGTGTCACCATTTCTGTGATGTTGCCGAAGAAGCGTAACCAGAGGGGAAACAAAAGTCGGAGTTCGATGTCGTTCATAAAACAGTAGCCGGCATCACTAGAGAGAGGGACAACACCAACAGTAGTGAAGAGACGGCCAAATCTGCGTTTCCGGGCCGATTCCTTCCTTTTCCCTAACCTTCAATCTCGTGTTGGCAGCGAAACTCAAGTCAGAACTCCGGCGGTGCGTAGTTCGCAGCGGCGATAACAAGCCAAAGTCACGCTTCGGGGTAGCTTTCGTCCAACCCGTCCGACGCCTCGGTGGTGAAAAACCTAGCATGACACTCCGGCGGTACCTTTTCGTCGACAATAAAAAGGCCCGACCGCCCCCGGGGAATAACCTTATCGCCACCACCTTGGAGCAAACCACCAGGCGTCGTCGTCACCAACGAAAACCGGCGCAGCGGGCCTCCTACCGGGGACGACGCCTCGTGTAAGAAGGCAACCACAAACCTGAGCTGGGGTGGTGAGTCAAACCGAACGGCTAAAGCTGGGGCCCACCACTCATTCCTTTTCTTTTGTATTTATTCTGTTTTTTAACACGTGTGTGTTTACGTGGCGGCCAAATCAATAAAAAATGTCACATCATTAATGGTATCCATAATATAACGGTTGAGTGATGATAAAAACCCAATGTTAAAAGTTGAATCATTAAATAGACTCAATTTAAAGATGAGTGAGTAAAATAAGAGAGAGGCAAAAGTTGAGTCATTATTTTTGTATTTTACCCTTAATTTTACTGTCTCCGGTCTCTCTGCATCACCGTTGGATTGAACTAAAACCAAAATATGTTGTCCCTATTTTTATTTCGATGTTGCCCACCGTTGGGATTGAAGGACAGAGGCACCAATTGCTGCGAACAAACTTTATCGATAGATGAATTATGCGGTCATAAAAAAATCACCCATCGAAGGTAAAATTTATCCCCTTTTGGTGTTGGTTACTTTGTTTTTGAGTTTTATGCCTGATGGTGTTTTAATTTGGGCTTTGGTTATGGCAGTGAAGGTGAAGGAGGTTTCAATGGTGGATTTAGGTTTCAATGGTGGATTTAGGTCATGGTGTTTGGAGAATGGAAAGAGAGGTAATGATGTTGTTGTTCATGGGTTACACTAGAGGGTGATGAGCAGAAGTGAATGGGTGGTGACGTCGTTAAGAGTGGTGACGCTGATGAAGGTGATGTTGGTGGGGTGGGAAAGATTTGAGGTGTATGAGGTTTGGGATGTTTGGGTTTTATTTTTGTAGTTTTTTATTTTGTAATAAATAAAATATAATTTATTTTTATTTTAAATTATTTTTTATATTTAATAATAATAAAAAATGTTATGTCATACCCAAATATTAATAAAATAATCTGAAGTGACCAAAATAAGTCAAAAAATAAAATTTAATGAGTGAATTGAGTTTTTAAAAATTCAGTGATCAAAATAGGTCTTAGAGCAAAGTTGAGTAATGATTTAAATATTTTACCCTTATTTTTTAAAATTCAAAAACATCTTACTTCTATTATTTCTTTAGTCAACTTAAAGATGGAGTGTGGTTTTGGGAATTAAAGAATACTTTGATTTCAACATTCCTTTGTTTGGTCAAGCCAATCAAGCCTACAAAGATACGTCCACCCTTTTTTCTATACGTCCACCTTTTAACGACAAAGATAAACCCTGTAATTTGAATAAAGGGTTATTATGTGATGTATTATATATAATTTATTTTAAAAATTTAAAATATTAACTTTAATACCCTAAATCTCCGGATTCTAAATTTAAATTATTAATTTTTAATTTTAAATTCTATAACTTAAACTTCGAAAAATTTTACGGCGCTCGACGAGCACTGCGGAGCACCATTATAAGCACCGTTGAGCATTATTAAATTAATTTATAAAGATTAAAAATTTAAAAGACTCAACGTATAATTATAAATTATTTAAACATATAATTATAAATTATTTAATATACAATATTAATTAAATTATTTTCTATATACAAATATTTTTATTTTTAAAAAAAATAATTGGATCAAATATTAACCTTGGTCAATTTTAAAAATAAAAAATCTTAAACCCTTAAACTCAAATCTCTAAACCTTAAACTCAAAACTCAAAACTTCGAAAGTATAAACAATAAACCCTAAACATGAAACAATAAACCATAAATCATAAACTCAAAATCTAAAACCTTAAATCATAAACACTAAACCATAAAGCATAAACTTTAAAGCATGAACTCAATACTTGAATTTAAGGTTTAGGGTTTAAGTTTATGGTTTCATGGATAGGATTTAGGGTTTAAAATTTATGGTTTAAGGTTTTTTATTTTTTTAAATTGACTAAAGTTGGTATTTGATCCAATTTTTTTTAAAAAATATTATATATATGAAAAATAATTTAATTAATATTTTATTTTAAATAATTTATAATTATATGTTAAGTCTTTTAAATTTTTAACTTATATAAATTAATTTAATGGTCATTAGCGATACTCATCGAGCATGATAAACATTTTACCCCTAAACTGATCCTTGAACTTTTGACGCTAAACACATGTTTGTGAAGTAGTTTTATTTAATAAATTGAGAAGTCGTCTAAAAAATAAATAAAAAATAAATCTTAAACATGTGATAGGAAAACAACTTTTTTTTTCTTTCAAATAATTGACTTAGTCAAAGTCTTATCCATTAAATAAAAATAACATAGGCTCGTGAAATATTACTAATGTTTTTTATTGTTTTTAGTTTTTTTTAATATGTTGTATGATGCAATGGTAGCATATGTTTAATTTTTTTAGTCTTTTTAAAGACAACGCATCGTTCTTATATGTATTAGTCAAAGTACTTTCTTTTATTTAGATTTAGATAGGTTTTTAACGAGTCACATAGTAAAAATTATTTTCATTTTTCACTTAAAAATATTAATATTTTTGCAATCCTGAAACTTTAATTAAATTGAAACAATCTAGAACTCAATAAGTGATCTCGATAGAAAAGCGAGTGATGTTTATTTTAAGTGGTTTAAGTTCAAATTATTTTGTCTATAAATAAGATTATGTCTTGTCAAAGTATTAAGAACATTTATGAATAAATATCATCCATTAATCAGATAAAAATCATCTGTCCCTTTTCGGTACCCAACACTAAAAAATACTATAAAATTAAATTTCAAGCTCACCCCTAAGTATTAAATCTTAAACCTTACACCATATACCCTAAACAATACATCATATCTTAAATTCCCTAAACACTCACCAAAAACTATAACCTAAAGCCCTAAATCCTAAACCTAGTTTTAAGTGTGAAGACATAACTAGAAGCACCGAAAAGGGGCAGAGCATTTCCATTCCTATTAATCATGTTAAGTCTATTAAAAAAACAAGGAAAAATGACCAAAGATGCCTCCAATGTTTGCATGTTTTGTTATTTGATCCCCTATTCTTTTTTTTGGAGTAAACAACCCCCAACATTTCAATTTGGTCCAAATATGCCCTTGTTGGATGGAAACTACCAGTCAACTAACGGTCAACGGCTGATGTTGACTGGACTTGCCACATGTTAAGATCTGCTGTTGTGTCAGCTTCATATTCACCACGTGTCAACATTATATTTGCCACATGTCACCACCTGGTTTGGCCACGTGTCAGCATGATAGTTAGCCACGTGTCACCATAAAAAAGAGTAACAAAATAATTTTTTAAAATAATCTGACGTGGCACGTGCCACATCAACCAATCTTAATTCGTGGCAAGTTTAATCAGAACCAGCCGTTGACCGTCAGTTTTCATCTAATAAAAATATATTTAGACCAAATTAAAACGTTAAGGGTTGCTTACTCTAAAAAAATAAGAGATAAATGACAAAACATATAAACGTTGGAAGCATTTTTTGTCATTCTGCCCAAAAAAAAACAATATAGTTGATCTTCCAGGGAAATAAATAGTTTTTCACATGCTAAAGTTGGCGGCTCAAGCAAAGACTTAGGCTTAGTTTGTGGTTGCTTTTAAAAAGTGCGGTGAAAAAAGTGATTTTCAAACTAGCTGTTGAAAAGTAGTTTTGAAAAGCTGGTTAGTGTTTGTCATTGATGTCAAAAAGTGATTTTGAGGAGATAAAATGTCTATTTTAGACATGATATTGAAAAGTAAAAGTAAATTTGGATGATTGTTCAAATTAATTAATGTTATGATTTATGAAATAAATCAATTTCAATTATAATAAAAAAATATTTTTTTATAAAATTTAATTTGAAAATATAAACTACATTCTAGATTATATACGGGCATACCACTTACACATTAATAATAAATATAAAATAAAGTACAAATAAAACAATTTTATTTTTAATATAAATATTATAAAATATATATTATTTTACAATTATGTATGCATAAACATTATTTTAACAATAAATTATAATTAAATAATAATGGTATAAAAGTAATTTTATTTTCAAACTAGCTTTTCCACCCAAGAAGCTATAAAATCCAGCTTTTTAGTTTGGGTGGAAAAGCTGGTTTTAAAAGCAACCAAAAACAGTCTGTTTTAACTAAAAGCACTTAAAAAAGTGATTTTTGGTTGCAAAACGCAACCAAAAACAGGCCCTTAGAAGGAAGCCCTTGACTTCCAAACCAATTAATAAACAACCTACAGAAACAAGCTCGAATTAAGATGGTCATGGCCTTCCCTCTTTGTTTCACTCCCCTTGTTCTTTCTTTCGTCGCGACTGCGATCGTGGCCACCATTGCTCCGACATACTCGCTACGGACAGAAGCAGAAGCTCTGCTCCGTACCGGTTGGTGGAGTTCGAATGGCGGCAATACATCAGGACATTGCACATGGCAAGGCATATCATGCAACAAAGATGGCAGCATCACCCGCATTGATCGACATGGTGCAGTTGGGTCAGGATTCCTAGATAAACTCGAAAAATTGAACTTCTCCTGCTTCCCAAACCTTGTTTATCTCGACCTTGCATGGTTTGTGGTTAATGGAAGCATCCCAGCTCAAATTGGTGCTTTATCATCACTGGAGTACCTGGATCTTTCTTACAATTCTCTAACAGGTGAGTTGCCTCGGTCCCTCGGGGAACTTACTCGTTTGAAAGAGCTCAAGCTTTATGACAACTCTTTTGAAGGCTCCATCCCTATGGATTTTGGAAACCTGAAGAGCTTGATGTCTCTGGAAATGATGAGCTGCAACATTAGTGGTCCAATTCCATATGAAATTGGAAACTTGAAGAACTTATCTGTATTGAGTCTCACTAAGAACAAGCTCGGTGGTTCGATCCCTTCATCGTTGTCTAATTTATCCAGTTTGAACATCTTGTACCTGGATTCAAATCTTCTGCAGGGTCCAATTCCTCATGAAATTGGGAACTTGAAGAGTTTACAGGTGTTGAGTCTCACTAAGAACAAGCTCAGCGGTTCGATCCCTTCGTCGTTGTCCAACTTATCCAGTTTGAGTGTCTTGCACCTGGATTCAAATCTTTTAATTGGAAATTGGTAACTGCCTTTACGTCTCGAATTTGGATCTTAGCCACAACAATCTAACCGGCATGATTCCGGACTCTTTGGAGGGTGTGGATATGGTCAATCTATCGTATAATTCTCTAACAGGTCCTATTCCACATTACTTGATTGATTCATTCGGACCGGACTCGTTTCGGGGAAATAAGCATTTATGTGGGAACTTACCAGGTTTCTGTCATTGCCCTGCAAGTAACAAGGTAAAAATTGCTAAAACCATCATCCCAATTGTTGGTATTTTGGCCTTGTTATCCTTAGGATGTTTGCTTTACTTCAGATACAAGGCAAAAAATAACATTCCCGAATCGAATGTCACGAAAAATGGAGATTTATTCTCAATCTGGAACTTTGATGGAAAAATTGCATTTCAAGACATAATCGAGGCGACAGAGGACTTCGACATCCGATACTGCATTGGCACTGGTGGTTATGGTAGTGTTTATAGAGCACAATTACCGACCGGAAAGATTATTGCATTAAAGAAACTTCACCGTAGAGAAGCAGAGGTCCCGGCTTTCGACAAGAGTTTCAAGAATGAGGCAAAAATGTTATCAGAGATACGACACAAGAACATTGTTAAGCTTCATGGCTTCTGTCTCCATGATCGTTGCATGTTCTTAATTTACGAATACATGGCCCGAGGGAGCTTATTCCGTGTCTTGGCAGACGATACCGAAGCAGTGGAGCTGGTTTGGATAAAAACAGTAAAAATAATCACAGATACAGCAAGCGCTCTATCTTATCTGCATCATGATTGTCACCTTCCGGTAGTTCATCGAGACATATCGAGCAATAACATTTTGTTGAACTCAAATCTCGAGGCTTGTATCTCGGATTTCGGCACGGCTAGACTCCTTGATCCTGATTCATCCAATCAAACAATGCTTGTTGGAACCTACGGATATGTTGCACCAGGTAAAGTTTCCAATTATGCTTTTCAAGTTCTCATGATGAAAGATCAGCAGTGGTGTACAAACAAAACACCATGATTATCATGTGTCAAAGTTCTTGTGACATAAAGATTGTCGATTTCCGATCTTTCGAATGATTTAATAACTACATTTTAATTTTAACCCCTTTGCTGTTGAACGCAGAACTTGCTTATACGATGGTTGTGACCGAAAAATGTGATGTCTATAGCTTCGGAGTATTGGCACTTGAAACAGTCATAGGAAAGCATCCTGGTGAGCTCTTGGATTCGCTACCGACGTTATCATCCGATATAATGTTGAGTGATATATTAGATCCGCGGTTATCACTTCCGAACAATCGAAGAGTTGCGAAGGACATTGTTTTCGCCACGACAATTGCCTTTGCTTGCTTGAGGTGGAACCCGAAGTTCCGACCAACGATGAAGTGTGTGTCTCGGAAAAGAGCCGTAGCAGATCGTCTCCAAATAATCTCCGTATTGCAACTTAAGAACCATGATCTGTATGTGGATGGTGAACGCAGAATACAGCCTCGGAATGCAGAGCAAGGTGGTGAAATCCATGCTAGTTCTTCAACTTGATTTTCATGTCTACTTTGCCTTGCTCCACCAAGAATAAAATTCTTCTATTCCTTTTCCGTGCCCTTATTCCACCAATAATTTTATGTCAAGTGTATTTTTAATAAAATAGATACAATTATTAAAACAGTGAAAATAAATCATTAGTGCGGGATAGAAATCGTCAGGCCTACGTCCCTTTTAGTGTTTTACCTAAAAACGGGTTTAGAGAATTAGAGGTATGTATATTTTTAAGGGTAAGGTTTATAATTTAATATTATAATGTAGAATTTAAGGTTAATATTTAAAATTTAATTTTTTAATATTTTAGTATAAAACATAAAAAAAAACATAATTAAGAGCAGATGGTTTTTGCTCATTAGTACACTTGTGATAAAATTATTAACAAATAATTAATACACTTGTCATAATTTATGCAATGGCTAAGCTTGCTCTAGAGTCAGATTTGGAGGTTATCCGATTTGTCCAACCACCAAATGTGACTTTGCATGAGGATATTAGTTAATCTTTTATGATTTTGAAGTTTATGGCTCGTTTTCCTTATTCATAAAAAAAGTACATAAAAATAGACAAATCTTGTTCAATTTTTTTTTAAATATTGCACAAAACAAACAATTGTATACAAGAAAAAAAAATCGTAAAGGAACAAAAAAAACAAATTCTATTAGGTAAATTACCATTTGAATCACTCCATTTTGTTTAATATAGAAATATAATTTAAATATTAAAAGAAAAATATTTTGATACACAAACCTTTTAATTTTAGGGTTTAAAATTTTATGTTAGTGTTTAGAATTTAAGGTTTAGGGTTAGAATTTAAAATTTAGGGTTTAGAGTTTAGATTTTAGGGTGTTAGAGTTTAAAATTTAAGTTTTAAATTTTATAAGATTGTATAAAAAAATTACACAACTTATATATCAAATATAATCCATTTTAAAATAGATATTATCATGAAAGATGTAGATTTGAGCAATTTCATCGGCCATGTTTGTTTAAATGGTATTAAAAGTTTAAAATAGAATGGCTGCACTAACAATTAATTGATTTAATAGAATAAAAATTATATTTGTTAAACAGTGTCAATGAAAGATGTGGATTTAGCAATTTCATCGGCCATGTTTCGTTCAATTATATTTCTCTAGTAACTTTTCTCTCTGAAGCGCAACACACTTTTGTTCTTCTTTTCCTAAACGTCGACCGCGGCACTAATTTTAATACTGATCGCCGATTGTCGGAACTATTTTGTTTGTTTTAATTTTAATTTTTAATAAATTATTATGCTTTTGTAGCACGATTTATTTTATTTTTTTAGTACGTTTTACTTTATCTTTTGGCACACTTTTCTCTTTTTTATTTTAATTTTTTATTAAGGTTGTATTTGAAGACGCTGATCTCCCTGTCTCGGACCTTCGAACTGAATTTGAATACGCGATTACATTCACCGTTCCTTATTTGCGATAGAGTTGTACTAATGACCTTGTCGTCAACTTACCTCATTGTAATATGTATTTTCATGTTGTTTGTTAATGGTTTTAACTTTCATCGTCGATCTTTGGTGATGTTTGTATCCATCTTTTGTTTTGAGTCTTTGAATTAGATTTTTATCTTTTTCTTGTATGGTTCTCTTCAATCTTGAGACGCTAATTTTGTTTACTAAGATTATGTCTGAATTAAGTGTTTTGTTTACTAAAGTGTGAACTTTTATTATAAATTCAGATATATTTTCGTTTAATAAAATTAACAGATTTTAATTTTAAAAAATATAAATGTAACAAAATAATTTAAAAAATCACTACATTATAAAGGTTAAAAATAATAGTCTAAATAATACAATCCCCTAATAACACGACAACCTTTAAAGCCATCATTTAATTTCCTTTTTTTAAATAATAAAAATCCTATTATTAACGCTCTGGCTTTCCATTAAATGTCATCTCTTTTTTAAGACTTGTCGGACCACCGGTCATTTCCCCTTCCTCAGATCGTTGAAATCGAGCAGAAATCCGAAGACCCACATGCTCTAATCAGGTATTTCCCTCGGAACTAGCGGCTTTCGTTTATCAATTTGTAAATGTGCTTATAATTAATACCCAAAAAAAAGATCCTTCCTTTTTGTTTCAATTTTGTTGAAATTCTTCTAGGAGGTTGTTTTTCGTCAACTAATTTCTGGGTTTTGTTGGAATCCATGAAAAACATATATTGTTTTTGTTAGATCCTGGTGACATTGACCGGATAGATTGTCTTTGGTTACGACAATGACCTTTTGATTGGAAAACTAGAGTTGGGTCGATCTTACTTTGTGTTAATGAGCATAGGAATTATCGAATCAAGTAATATATGAATCATGTTATGTTTTTTTTCAGTTGATGTTAATTGTTTGAAACGATAACTGTGGAACTGGAAATGTTGTATTTTCATCAATTGGAATTTGGGTTGTTAATTTTTACTTAAAATGAGTTTTTCTTTTGTGATTAATCAGGGTGTTAACTTTGCTTTTATCTAAGTTTGAAGGGATTTTGTAAAAGCTGAGAAAAAGGGGAGTAAAGATGGTGAAAATGACAATGATTGCTCGTGTTACTGATGGTCTTCCTCTGGCAGAGGGATTAGATGATGGTCGGGACGTGGTAGATGCCGAAATGTACAAACAGCAAGTCAAGGCTTTGTTTAAGAATCTCTCCAAAGGCCATATCGAGGCTTCAAGGATGTCTGTTGAGACTGGACCTTATATTTTCCAGTATCCTTGCTTGGATGCCTTATTTCTTGAATTATGAAATCAGTTTATACTTGTCAAAAATAGGTTTGTGCTTTATAGTTCCCCTCGAGGGAAAGAAATGAGTTTTGTTGTATGTTTTTTTCAGTATGATTGGCAGGTGCATCTTAGTTATACTGTTACCTTGACCTTTGTTCATAGCTATATCGTTGAAGGACGTGTTTGTTACTTGACAATGTGTGATCGTTCTTATCCTAAGAAACTTGCCTTTCATTATCTGGAAGACCTCAAGAATGAATTTGAACGTGTTAATGGAGCTCATATTGAAACAGCTGCCAGGCCTTATGCATTTATTAAATTTGGTAGGTTCGTTTTCTTTATTGTTTGGCTCTTTCTGCTTTTTGTATGCAATTAGTATTTTTTTCCCACCTTTTTCTGTGCTCTTTCTCTCTCTTTCCAGGCTTGATTGTATTTTTTTCTTTGTCTTTAAGATACATTCATACAGAGGACAAAAAAATTGTACCAGGACACCCGTACTCAACGGAATATTACAAAGTTGAATGATGAACTATATGAAGTTCAACAAATCATGACTCGCAATGTACAAGAAGTTCTCGGTGTTGGTGAAAAGTTGGACCGTAAGATATACTTTTTTTCCTTTAAGAATTACTTTTAAGACTTTTTTATAAACTATAAATTGGAGATTAATTGAACCTTGATTGAATCAATGCACCATGAGGAATGCTAAAATTAACAATCATGAGTTAGGAAAACTTTGCTTTTACGATTTTAATGCCTCAGTTTGTATTGCATGTACTGGTTAAAGGTGTGAAAAAATATTTTAGGTGAGACCAGTCAGTTGCTTTTTTCGTTTCTTCCTCACTTTAACTTTTATAAATTGCCCTCTAGTTGGTAATCCAGGCTGGAACTTGGCCGATAACTGGATGATTTTAGTACCTGATGTTGTATTTAAAAGAAATGCTATGTTTCTTGGGTGTAGGTTTTGTAACTTTTGTGCCTTTAATAGGCAGATTTAGTTGTTCCAGAACTTTGATTTGCATTAATCGTACAAAAGCTTGCTTCAGCTGTATTGGTCTTGTGCTCATTCGAGTGTCGATGGAGTTTTGTATCAGTTCACACTATGCCAATTAAAATTTAAAAGAACTTGACTTCTAGATTTTTATTCTCTACTAGTAATTGGACATGCCAGTAGCAAAGTCATTTATGGTTGCACCTTGTTACCGCTTAGTTTACCTTTAAGTATTGCACTCAAATTGAAGCCACCTAATCGTGTTTTCTTCTTTACTGTTGCTTTAATTTCTCTCCTTTTGATTGACCGCTAAATCGTATTGGTTTTGACTAACCAAGTGCCATCTCACTTTTTTACTTCAATACAGAGGTCAGTCAAATGTCCAGTCGTTTGACATCGGAATCTCGCATATATGCTGATAAGGCAAGAGACTTAAATCGACAGGTTAGTCCCCTTTGATTAGTGAAGGATGAATACTGGTTATTTGGGCCATTTCTCTCTATCCATCTCTCCCCTTATTTTAGGTTGAGGCATTTAGCTTTTGGGTTTTGACAATTCTGGTGACTATACTGAATGTGTGCTGCGAAGTCATTTTCTTGGTAGAACATAGGCGATAAAGCATGGACTGCCCTCTCATGATAAGAAAAAAAAAAGAGGAAAATCAAGGTCTGCATTTGGCAATTAATGCATCAATTTGTTTTAAGTTCTAGGCTTTGTTTATAGGCATGAAGGCAAGCCTGGCTAGTTACATAAGTATGTCTTATGTCTATGTGGAAATTATTCTGAATTTTTATTGCTCCCTCCCACCACACGCACAAAGGAAGAAAAAACATTAAGAAAAATGGATTTAGCATATATAAATGTATTGAAGTTGCCATAAATCCCGTGGGAAAAGATATACTTTGATTAACTTTGGCACCTAATTTCCTTCTACTCAAACTGAATTTTCTTCTCTTTTAAATGAAAGTTCCTTTAGCAAGAGCTTAAGTCAATTTTCCATGCATTTGTGGCTCGATTATTTTTGCAATCGTTCTTGATTCATTTTAAAGGCTCTTCATTTGTCACATCCATTTGCATGTAGGCTTTAATTCGGAAGTGGGCTCCGGTTGCAATCGTGCTAGGAGTTGTCTTCCTCCTCTTTTGGGTGAAAACAAAGCTGTGGTGATTTCAACCTTGCTTCATAGATTTAACGACTCATCATCGGTTTTCTCTGTGTTGCTGTGGAGTGAAGTATTCTGGGTTTTTTTGTTTGTTTCATCACACAATTCGGCGAAGTTTAGGGACAAATTTACAATGTGGAATTGTGAAGGAGAGACCCTACCTTAAGAGCAGTATGTCCAAAGGCAACTATTCTTTCCATGTCAAAGCCAGAGTAGAAGTAATTAGTTCTAGTACTAGCACATGCACATTATTGTCTTTTTCCTTTAATGGACTCCCTAGTTTCTATATTTTAAAATGAGTAACAGTTCAAAAAATATTGTTTTTTATATGTATTTAATTAAATGATGTGATATTAATTTAAACCAGATGTTTTTAAGTGAGATAGTATCTTCGTTTAATACATACTAAAACTTTGTTTTCCTCCTTTTTTTGACATACTAAAACTTTATTTTATACTCATTTACAAAGATCAAAATACATTACAAAATTCAAATATCCTATGTGCTCTATGTTTTGTTAGTATTGGAACACTATCTGTTCAAGAGCTAAGATTCAATTTAATATTCTTGAATGATTGTACGGGCATCTCACGGTAACAAAAAATTGGACAACCAATTTGTTTGTTCTGGCCACCTACATCATGTGCTTTGACTTGTATGCTTTATTAGTGGTGTTCATAAAAACTTGAACCGGTATACGATTTTAATCTTTATTGATAGGCATAGACTGACTGGTTGTACGTTTTTTAATATTTTTAAAGTGATTACAACTCTCTCAGGATGAACATGATCTTCTTTTCCATTAAGATTACCCGTTGGGTCCAACTGACCGATTGTACTCGATGTATATTATATTTGGAATTTGAATATATAAACACACGAAACTTTAAATTAAACCAAAATAGACGATATTAACATCAAAATAATAAATTTAAATAATTTAAAATTTAACTTTAAAAATCGGACCAGTTGGATTCGAGTTTTTTTTTTATCATCCCTAGACCAAATCTATGACATAAGGGAAAGGGATATATTCACGTTTCGTGTCATTTGTCTCTTCCATAAAATGCAAGTGCCCTACAGCCCCCATTACTTTCTGGCAATGAATAATGCATGAAAAGGACAAATCAATACACTGTGCTCAAAGTAGGTGAATTGCAAGGCCCATACAACTCCAAATCTCCTACTATGCTTAAAGTAGGTGGCAATAATTTACCATAACAGAGAGAACTACTAAGAATATAAAGCTCTAGGCTACAAGTTTCCACCAATACAAAATTCCCTGGAGAGGCTTTCTGGTGTAAGGTATGTTTTTTTCGCTATATCAGCTCGAACTCTAGTATTCGATGCATTGGTCGACTAATTCGGTTACTGTTTGAACTCTAACTGTTTGTTTTAGGGTTTTAACTTTTGGTGCCATTCAGACACTTTTCATTTGTGCATGTTATCACATCACTTGGTTTTATGCACTGCCCTGCAAATTAGATGCCTGATATTTAGTAGTATTTGCAAATTAGATTCTTTGTGTTTATTACTGCAACTGCTATGTCAGAATGTTGAAAAACAGTCCATGTTTCTAGGTTAATGGCAGAATTTCCTGTTAATGTCAATGGATTTCAAGAATTAGCAAGGCAAGCCCTTCCGAAAGGGTACTACGACTTCTACGCCGGAGGAGCCGAGGATCAGTACACCTTAAAAGAGAATGAGGAAGCATTTCGTAGGATCATGTAATGTCCTTAAATTGTTTGGCTGACTCTGAGATTGAGCACATAGGTTCCATCATTATATAACTAATTATATTATCTGTGACTTCTTAGTATTCAGCCTAGAGTTCTTCGAGACACGAGCAGGATCGATTTATCGACTACGATATTGGGCTACCCTATCTCGATGCCGATCATAATTGCTCCAACTGCTAGGCATAAGCTGGCAAACCCTGCAGGTCCAAGCCCTCTACAATGGATTCCTAAATGTTAGCCTATTTAAACTCTTTACTCAGTAGTTGTTTGTTTTATTTCCAGGAGAGATTGCCACAGCCAGAGCAGCATCTGCTTCTAACACAATTATGGTACTGTATACATACATATGTATATATACATTTATGAACATTTAGATGCCTTAGACTTAATGTTGTTTCACCATTGATTCTCATTCCAGGTTTTATCTCTCTCATCCACCTGCTCTTTGGAGGAAGTAGCTGCCTGCTGCGATGCCGTCCGGTTCTTCCAATTATACGTATTTCGCCCTTGCCTTGTCTCTTTTAAAATTATCGTGTCGACTTTATCTTTAGTACCAGAAATATATCATTACTAGGAACTGGACTTTAATTTGGTTATCCTCTCAATAGGTGTATAGGAAACGGGATGTAACAGCTAATGTGGTGCAAAGAGCTGAAAAGAGTGGATATAAGGCTATTGTCCTAACCGGCGATTCTCCGAGAATCGGTCGAAGGGAGGCTGACATGAAGAACAAGTAAACTATAGCATTCTCTCTTCCATTTGAGTTTCTTGGCGCTAAATATCCATTTGCTTTTAAATCATTGAGAAACAATGTTATTTCTGATCCAGAGTTTATGCACAGAGCAATGACTTATGCATCTAATACGAAATATTACTTTCGATAAACCCCTGCAGGACCGTCGTACCTGCAATAAAGAATGTGGAGAATATGTGGTCAACTAAGTTTGATCAGGTGAGTAGAATATTAATTGGAACTGTTTGATGTTTTTGATCATGAAATACAGATAACATGTAATGGATTTTGCAGGGTGGAGGTTCGAATATACAATCTCAAGCCAATGCGACGCATGATCCGTCTTTCTGTTGGGAGGTAAAGATGGATATAAATCATTCAAGTTAGTCCAGAATATGTTTGAAAGGATACTTATTAACATAAGTCCTACTGAATGCTGATAAGTTGGGCTTAGGCTTAGTTTGACAATGCATTTAGTTTGCAAAAAAACTCTTTTATCGACTTATGGTTCGCCGGACCGAACTTCGTCACTCTCCCATAATGACCCTTTTTGCTTGTTTTAGTACTTTTCTTAAAGATCCTCACTGGTTTAACTAGTTCATCATCATTTCTGCAGGATATTGGATGGTTGAAATCTCTCACGAAATTGCCAATTCTGATCAAAGGGGTACTCACTCACGAAGACGGTAAGATTGAGGCACTACCTTGCTAGTTCAGGTTACTTTTTATTCGATTCAGTTCGATTTTGTTGTAAATCGATCCACTGAGGCTGCTGTCGAAATTCGATACTACCATTCACAGCCATAAAAGCTGTGGAAGTAGGTGCTGCCGGGATTATAGTCTCCAATCACGGAGCTCGCCAGCTCGATTACACCCCTGCCACGATTTCTGTTCTTGAAGAGGTGATCTCCTTGCATATACAATCCCATTCTTAATGTAAAATGCAGCTTCACAAATGATTAATAGCAAAACCATCCTGAGTTTCACAATTCATAAGATGTCATTGCAGGTGGTTCATGCTGTTGGTGGAAGAATTCCGGTTTTTGTCGACGGAGGAATAAGGCGAGGAACCGATGTGTTCAAGGCATTGGCTCTCGGTGCACAAGCTGTCCTGGTAAGCATCTAAGCCCTCCAATGATGATAAAGATGGCTTAAACTCAGCATTCAGTATGAGAAATTTGCTTGTTATATATGTGATTTGCAGGTGGGAAGGCCGATCGTGTTCGGACTTGCTGCAAAGGGAGAAGATGGAGTGAAACGAGTGCTTGAAATGCTAAAGGAAGAGCTCGAACTCGCCATGTCCCTTGCTGGTTGTTCTAGTCTAAAGGAAATTAGTAGGAGCCATGTTAGAACCAAACATGATAGAGAGATCCGTTCATTGCTTTAACAAATTGTGTGCCCTTTGTTTTGTTATTATTGGAACTAATGGATGCAAATATTAAATCAATTTATTCAATAAAAAATCCAAGTTCCCACTTATTATATCTATTTAATAACCGGGATAAAACTTAGATTTATTTGTTAATATATTAATGATTTGACATTTAAAAGATAACTGTTTGTAAATTTAACGAGTGACTTCAGTGAAAAGAAAATAATGTTCATTATAAAAAATTTGAACTTATACATTTGTGTGTAAGGTGTACTAGGGGTGTAAACGAGCCGAGTCGAGCTCGAGTAGTGCTAAGCTCGGCTCGGCTCGTTAAGATTTCGAGTCGAGTTCGAGCTTGAGTAATTTCTAATGAGCCTGAGAAATCTGAGCTCGACTCGGCTCGTTTAGAACTCGAGTCGAGTTCGAGCTTGATTCGAGCCCAATCGAGTCAAGTGTTGACTGATCTTTGATTGCACTGGACTCGAGTAACTCTTCATCTGCCACGTCTCATTTAAAGTCTTATGAAGAAAAAACTTTAATATACAAGTTGTGTAAACTCAAGCTTGTTAAGTTTAAGGTTTAGGGTGTTAGTTTAGGGTTTAGGGTGTTAGGTTGTTGAGTTTAGAATTTAGGATTTAAATTTTAGATTTTAATACCTATGTTTGGGGTTTATATTTAGGGTTTAAAGTTTAAGAATTTAGATTTTAAATTATAAAATATAAAAAAATTAGTATATTATATTTTCGAGTAGCTCGTGAGCTTTTCGAGTCGGGTATCAAGTAGCTCGGCTCTGCTCGTCAAGAATTCGAGCCGAGTTCGAGCTCGAGTCGAGTTTTAACCGAGTTTTGACCGAGTCGAGCTCAAGTAGCTCGCGATCTGTCTCGTCTCATTTACAGCCTAAGGTGTACTATGATTTAATTTCGTTGAATATGCACACTAACTCTAGACCAAAACAAGAGAGTACTCGAACTCTTCCGAAGATATAACCTTCAAGGTTGTTACAAATATATGAAAAATCTTAGAAAAATATGTTCAACACTTACATTGAGTCCGAGTAAAACACTTGCATCCGAGTCTCAGTAAAATTGTCTTTATAGGTGGTAGACGGCTCATTCAAATCGGATTTGGTTGGGGTCATTTTGGGTCTGACTATTTTCAGTTCAAGCCTGGTTCGGTTTCAGTTCCGTCTGTGGTGATTCGGTTCGAGTATCAGGTTGGATGTTTTCGATTCGGTTGAATAGGAGATCGATCGGTTTCAGCCGTGTTTTCAGATCATGTCAGTTTTTTGCACCCTATATAACTTTATAAAGCTAGTATATTTGGCTTGTCGGTGAGTTGTGCGGAATTCACCTCCCATTTATTTCAGGTTACTTTTGATTCTTGTGAAATCAGTTCGGGTCCATTTGGTTCGGTTGAAAATAGATTCGGGTCCATTTCGATTCAACTAAAATTCGATTCGGTTAATTTCAGTTTTCGAATCAAATTCAGGTATCATATCGGATATCGGGTCGGATAAATCAATTCGGGTCTCGAATCAAATTTGTCCGGTCTAATTGTCTGGTACTAAAGGAGAGAGTGAATGGAAGAAGTCATGAAATCGAGACAAAGGGCGTGGGCTGGCTGCTTTACCTAACTGGGTAAGATTATCTTCAGCTCGAGTAGTAACAGTATGGCTTTCGCTATCCTTGATAGATAAGAATACAGACAAAATTAGTCTTTGACTTTTCTGAGGTGGGTGGCTATTTGTATTTCTAAGGACTAGAAAGGTACAACACTTAGAACACTAGACAATCTTTAACAATCCTAGTTCATACAAATCCTTGCTCACAATCTGCTCTACCTTCAGACAATATCTCAAGAAAAATATAATCCTGGAGAATCTTTCAACTCCTATAGGTAAATTTTTTGTAATTATCCTTTGAGCTTCAATCTCTCTTTCAGTAATTCTCATGCTTGTTAGTATTAGTTCAAACATGATATTGACATATTGTTGTTCTATGAATCCAGGGTAATGGAAGAAGAACCGGTTAATGTCAATGAATTCAGAGAATTAGCTAGGCAGGCCCTTCCGAAAATGTTCTACGATTTCTTCGCCGGAGGAGCAGAGGACATGTACACCTTAAAAGAGAATGAGGAAGCTTTTCATAGAATCATGTAATGTGTTATGATCGAATCGAGTAACGATTTATGTTGCAAACTTGTTTCAATCATTTTACTTGGTATGATGACTGTGAGTTTGCAGTATTCGGCCTAGAATTCTTCGAGATGTAAGCAGCATTGATTTATCAACTGCAGTGTTGGGTTATAACATCTCAATGCCAGTTTTGATTGCCCCAACTTCTATGCAAAAGCTGGCAAACCCTGAAGGTCTAACTGAGTCCTCTTTGAAGACTTCTGATCTTAACTTGTTTCGAAACTTTTACCGACTACCGTTTTATGTTCATTCCAGGTGAGATAGCAACGGCTAGAGCAGCATCTGCATGTGGCACGATAATGGTAGTAACAACATATATGAACTTTGCTCAATTGTCATGGCCCGAAAAGGCTTCCTTTCTGAATTTTGGTGTTGAACTTCTTGTGTCTGTTTCCAGGTTTTATCCACCTCATCTTCCTGCTCATTGGAAGAAGTAGCTTCCTGCTGCAATGCTATTCGGTTCTTCCAACTATATGTATATCCGGCCTTACCTGAGCTCTTTCAATTCAAGCAATAGTTTCTCTTCTGTCCTTAGAAATACCATCAATGGGAAATGAACATTGATTCGGTTTGCTCGGAATAGGTGTATAAGAGACGGGATATATCGGCTAAGCTGGTGCAGAGAGCTGAAAATAATGGATATAAGGCTATTGTAGTAACCGTTGATTCTCCAAGACTCGGTCGAAGGGAAGCAGACATTAAGAACAAGTGAAATATCAACTATAACTTGAGTTGTTTTTTACTGTTTAGATTAATCTGCTTTATATCATTGAGATGAAACGCTGTTGTGGTTTTACATCATACCTGAAAGATTGTTTGCGACAAACATCTGCAGACTCGTTGTACCTCCGCTGAAGAACCTGGAGGGTCTAATGCCAAATGAATTTATTGCTGTAAGTAGAGTAGTCCATATCCAATTCATGAACTAAGATTCATCTGCTTTACCTTTTAGATTACTTATGACTCGTAGTACACGAAAAGCTAGGTCTTAGGCATCTCACTCGAATACGATGAACTAAGTACTGAATCCTTATATATGCTTTTGCTTTTCTACTTTGTGTTCGGCAGTACTTTTCTCAAATACAGTGTCAAATCTAAGCTCGACTGGAATATTTGGCATATCGAACCTGTCCCGTTTTTGTATAGTTGAAGGAAATTGATAAAAAGAAAGACATGGATTACATCAATATCGCTTGTTTGATGTTCTTAATATGCATTACATTTTACAGGATGAAGGTTCGGGTTTGGAAGCTATGGCCAATGGGACTCTTGATGCTTCTTTCTGCTGGGAGGTAACAATATGTGAATAATCCAAGTTATCTCAGCATATATTTCTATGATATAGAGTTTCCACTCTTGCTCTAGGTTTAAGTAAAAAAGTGACTTTCCTATGGTTCTCAGCCCAGGACTGCTATTTTTCGACCACCCCACATGTCCGAACCAACACTTATTTGTTAGGAAACTTTTACTTGTTAACTTAAACACTTAGTATAGGGCCTCATTTATATGGAAATGGACATTTTTCCTCTCTTAATGTTGATGTTGAAGTGGAAGACTCGGGTTAATATGACAGTCACGGTTCTGGTAGTCTTATTTGTTCAACTATTACATTCTGATATTTGTGCAGGACATCTCATGGTTGAAATCTATTACAAACTTGCCAGTTCTGATCAAAGGGGTGCTCACTCGTGAAGATGGTAAGGTCGAGTCACCGCTTGATAATGTTCTTCATCTCTTTTTGTGTTTATCATGTAGGATAGACCATAATGAGGATAATCTGTCCGCTAGAAGACTATTCTTTTTCTCTTTTTCTAGCTCATTTGTGTCTGCACATTTCCTCTTGGCTCGTCTGCTAATCGAATAGCTTGTACTATTCACAGCAATTAAATCCCTGGAAGTAGGAGTTGCTGGGATTATCGTCTCCAACCACGGAGGCCGGCAGCTGGATTATTCTCCTGCTACCATTTCTGTTCTGGAAGAGGTGTGCTCCCCCTCACTATTGTTGTTGTTGGCTGTAGCATAGTTGCAGCTATAGAATTTTTATATGTTCCAACCTAGTTAAGAAAATCGATCATCGGTCATTCTGTTGAATTTTGTCCACATTGAGGTCACAGGTAGTTCTTGCTGCTGGAGGAAAAGTTCCGGTTTTAATCGATGGAGGAATACGGCGAGGAACAGATATTTTCAAGGCAATGGCTCTTGGTGCTCAAGCTGTCCTAGTAAGCTCTTAAACTCCCATCTATGACTTCATCTAAGAAATTAATCCCATGTTTCATTTTTTTTACTGGACTCCCTTGTGCTGATAATTACTAGTTTTTGACAGTTTGCAGTCACCATTACCAAGCAATAAGAGAATTTTGTATGCTAATGGTGTGTTTCAGGTGGGAAGGCCAGTTGTGTTCGGACTCGCAGCAAAAGGGGAATACGGAGTGAAACGAGTGCTCGAAATGCTTAAAGATGAGCTTGAACTCACCATGGCCCTCTCTGGTTGTTCTAGTGTGAAGGAAATTAGCAGGAGCCATGTCAGTACCAAACATGAGCAGCACCTTGTCTCAATGCTTTAAACAAAGTTTCCTTTTGATGGGAGGATTATACCAGTAAAACTTTTCAGGCATCAAATGAGAATAAGCTTTTATAATATATCCCTTCTCATGGGCAAATAAGTTTGGTTACATATTGCTCTTTTATGGGCAAAAACTTCTTTTTATCATGAATTAATAACAATTTTTCATTATCAACAGGTTGATCCAAGAGATAAACAACTTGATATCGCTTAAGCATGCCTCGAGTTTGAGGCCTTTTGTATGCAAAAAATCTCCACTCGATATCATCTAATTAACCATTAACACGGAGGTTAAGCCATACACTTGAAACAAAGTTACCATCTGGATATGTAAAAGTTCAGAGGTCAAGAGAAAGGGGCAAATACATTAAGAAGCTTCCTAGAAGTCACGTTTTAGAACTCGAATAAAGTCTGCAAATACTTAAAGATTGGTACAGTACGCAAACATACTCTATATTATAGAGATAAAAGCAGGGTACAGCCTCACTGCTAAATACACTAAAATGCCTCCTATTTCAAACTCGAATTGAAACCTGCAAATGCAGGAAATAAGGATATTACCACACAACCACTTATTTGTTTATACGTTTACTGATAGTACATTAGCTGCTGGGCCGCAGCAACATTCTGGAATCCACCATCATATATTGCCTGGCTTCCTCCGACCCCACCCACTCCCATTGCTCCCGGCTTGAGAGGATGCTGCCCCTGAGGGTGCATTAGGGCATGGACACCCATTTTGTTCATGGCAAGTTGCCGCTCGTAAGCTAAAAGGTCGATGGCTGAAAGGCCGGGTAAAGTTGCTGCAGGTGGGGGAAGCGGATTTGAGCTTGTCCCCGGTGGGGTAGGCTTGCTGCCCCAAGAACACTGCACAAACATATTAAAGATGTCTATTTCAAGGAATTGAAAATTAGAAGATTGAATCTAAGGACGTCAACCATCCCACAATCATCAAACTCGTACTATGGCACATTTCAGGATACTTGCAGGTCAATGATTCAATGACCGTGATACCCTACGGAAAGAATTTCCGGAACATCATCCAAAGATATTAAAAAGACACATTATGATACATGACAAACCTTTATTTGCTTGCCAAATAGGAATGACTGGGTGTTCCCCATCTGAATGGCCAAAGCTGCCTCAGCATGAGTACTGTATCTCACAAAGCCAAAGCCTTTATCACGCTGAACCCGAACCTCCTCAATCACCCCAGCACCAAGTGCATGGAAGTGACGATGGAGTTCAAGTTGGGTGACCTGCAGGAATGAAAAATAATTGGTTTTACGGGAGAACATAAGATGCTGCTCCACAGTACAAAGTCACTGGAGCTTTCAGAATGAAGCCAAATCTCACATGGACTAAAAACTTTATCAGAAGATGGGAGTTAGTTATCAGGGTCAAAATACTAGAGACATTTCACCCTACATGGTTCAAACTCACACCAAAAACGATTGAAAAGCTTGAATTGATAGGTAAAAGATCAATCATTCTTTATACTCTAGATTGTCCAAACTCATTTCACTTGTCATATGAAGGTAAACTCATAATGCTCTATAGCATCCATTCCAGAATAACTTGAATGTGTAATAAATAGAAGAGTTGTTGGAAAGAGTCACTTGCCTCTGGAGCAAGATTGCCCACATAAACCGTAGTATATTGAGGATTATTCTCAGGAGCCTCACTATTGGTTGTCTCTTTACCATCCTCTGCATGTCGAGGTAATAGATGTAAATTCATTTTGCATTTGGCACAAAAATAAAGAATAAAAATCAATAAAAGGTTAAGTAAATTGATAAAGTACTAATAGTTATGAGGTTTGCACTGAAAATGTAATCATTATCATAAATGTTTGGGGGTTTTTTATAAAAGATAATGATTTGCAGCAAAAAAGCGCACCGGATGAGCCATGGGTTAGTTCCACCACACTTTTGGCATCAGAGCTCTGCTTGTCATCGTTGCTAGTAGCACCCTTCGTTGCCCAGTTACAACGAATCTGCCTACTGCCAAGCCACTTTCCTAGAAGTACAAATTAAAAGCATGACTGAAATTGACTGCAATAACGATAATAACAATTCATGCAAGTGATAGTTCACCTAAAAACTCAGAGCTAAATACAATGCTTACAGATGAACCAAAACAATTTAATGAATAAATACTCTACACATGATGATTTTACAGAAAATTGAAGGAATGGCATCATAAATAGAAAGACACTTTTGTTTTTAGTTTACCATTTCAGCAACCTATTAAGATTACTCCAACATGTGAAGAATATGAAAGAAAATTTATTACAGCTATAAATCACAGCTTTATGTGATGAGCTAAAAACTACTAAGTAGTGAAGATAGAAAAATGTATAAGAGGGTAAAGACATCAATCTTACCGCTTAAGTCATTAATTGCACTTTGTGCTTCCTGAACAGGGGGGGGGGGGGGGGGGGCAAACATCATTAGATGAAACAACATTTATAGTAGAAGAAACACAAAGAACCACCGCAAACTTAACCAAGGAACAGTACCTGCTGGTTGCGGAATGAAACAAACCCAAATCCTCTTGAACGGCCAGTTTTCTGATCCCACATAACCCTTGCATCCCTTAAATCAGTAAAGACGTACAGATTTGTTATTCTCTTTGACACCAATAAATCAATGATGTATCATTCTAACACAAAAACACTAATCAAGGTTTAAAAACTAATGTATTTGCAATTATAATAGTTTAGGATTTAGTTTTAAAAAGTTGCAAGACTTTCAAGCATTTACTGAAATCAAGATAAAAAAAACAGAACACTTACGAACAACTGGGATAGACAGAAAAACATGCAAACAGCATTGCATCGGTAACTTCGGGACTGAGATCCCCAACAAAAATGTTGAAGTGGCCTGCACATATATGATACTATCAAACAGTATAATTATAAAAAAAATCCAGCAAACCATAAATATAACAAACTTCAGCAAACCTGATGTATCTTCTCTCTGACCACTAGCATATGCCCAATTGACCTTGATAGGCTGTCCAAACCTGCAGATTACATGATATGATGGAAATGCACACTCAAAATAAAGTAAGAGGGAGACAAAAAAAAGTTAATACTTACAAGTGCCTTCCATTTAGAGACAATATAGCAAGAGCAGCTGATCTACGATCAAAGTAGTGGACAAATCCATATGATGACTGCTCAAGTAGAGTACAGAACGAAAGAAATATCAATAACACAGCAATCAAAAGGCTAAAGGAAACAGAGAAAGAACTATGCAACAAAAGATAATCATTTAGATCATCCTCACAGTTTCAGATAAATAAAAAAGGTGCAATATTGAAAATAATACCTTGTCCTTTCTGACAAGCTTGCAACCTTCAACAGGACCAGTACTTGCAAAAACCTCTTGAAGTAGTGGTTCAGTCACCTGTGTATGTATGTTTCCCACATATCTGCAGTTCCTCAAAAGTAAAATAAATAAATAAAATGCTAGTATGCTACAAGTAACTTTCTGAGGTGTTTGAAAGATGCAACAACATACAAGTATCTATCAAATTCCCGAGACCATTTAGCTATCAATCAAAGAAACCATTAGCTTAAAATTTTGCACGAGGGTAGTGGAAACATTTTTATCACCAGATTCATGAAGGAAAAGTGTCTCCAATGAATATAATCATAAGAATAAAAGCAACGTGCACAGTTATTTCAGCAAGGGAAATAACATACACAAAATATTGAACAAACAAAAAGAAATATATAAAAACTGAACATTTTTGGCAAACACTCACACACTACGGCAAGTACTTGGATCAAAACCAGGAGGCAGATTTCCACTTGGCATTGGCTCTATCTGCAAAATTAAAAAAGAAAAAATTAAAACAAAAAAAAAAACAAGAAAGGGGAGAATAAAAAACAGGAAAAGAAGAAATGATGTATACAAAAGTCCCTTCCCACCCAACCCAATTCTAAAGCATTAAAATCCATAAATGAATATGAGTTCTATGAGGCATCCAACAGTCAACCTAAAAGACAACCATCAGAAACGAGGACATCACTTCTCCAACCTCAATGATACTTTCAACTTAAAGACGAGACAGACAATACATCTTCTTGCTTTAACCATGTATCTCTTTCTTTCACCTTTGTTTTTTTCAGTGACAAAAATATCAAAGAAGTTCCACCTAATCTAAATACAACATACTTCCAGCAGAACTGTAGTCTGCAGGTCAGAGTAAAGGATAAACACAACTCAAAATTCTTTTGAACTCACACCTCCAAATTGAAAAACAATACCCCATCATTCTATAAAATTCAAACAAAAAGTTCTAACAGAAACGTAACTTTGAAAAAAGGAGAACACATTGAAAGCTGCAATATACTTTTTAAATTTGCTAATGATGTTATATTGGAGAACTATAAGTTATAAACTTAAAGACCCACAATGAAATTCAGGAACTATGTTTTATGCTCCATAACATGGAGAGAGAGATTTTGGACGTTCTTTCCTAATATTTGAAAACAGGAGATACATATAGATAGATATATACATACACATATACAAATAGACAGGTTGATTAATTGATTGTAGGCGTATGCAAGAAAGATGGCAACTGAGTTTACCTAAACACATTTGATCATTTCTCAACATTTGCAAAACATGTAGATTTCCATTAACAGTGAACAAAATAAAACCAAAGAGGTGAGAAACACAAGTTAATGAGAAAGGGAACACCAAAGCAAATCTTTCAGCATGAGGGCTGCAACTTCATATAAGAGAAATAACAAGTTAACAACACTAGAATTTCACGCAACGATAAGGTGAAAAACTAAGAAACAAAACAATTCCTCATCTAATTTAACCAAAACAACGAACTTCATTTTGCAGTAAAAGCATGTTAAAGACACAGACATTGTCAACCTAAATGCAAAATAATTCAACTTTCTGAAAAATAAAGCAGAAAAGAAAACTGATAAACGAAAAAAAAAAATCACATTCAAAGCCCTCAAATCAACAAATAGAAACAAAAACCACCAAATTCGAGCAAAACATGAAAAAAAAAAGCCATCACCACATAAAATTATCGAACTAATCAAGCTCTACGAATCAATCACATAGAAGTAAGCAAACACGAGCTCGAAGATCAAAACACGATTTCAAAAAAATCAACAAAAAACGGATGAAAAAAATATACGTCAGTAACCGACGAAAATAGAAATTGACAAAAAAGGAATCAAAGGCAGAAAAGAGAGAACAACAAAAAATAGAGGAGAAACCTGAGGAGGAGCTAAGATGCCAGGATGATAAAGAGACTGTTGTTGAAGAAGAGCTTGCTGCATCAAGGCTTGTTGCTGTTGCTTCATCCTCTGGTGCTGCATTTTTTTAATATTTTTCTCGGCGATTGACTGGGGGATAATTTAATCGAGGTGTTTGGTTTGCAAGAAAATTACGAGTTTATTTTTTCTTTTTTTCCTCCAGCTAGGGTTCAAAAAATGGGAGCCCTCGAGAAAGTGAGAGAGGAAAGGAAAAAAGAAAGAAAAACTGGAAAATAGAAGAGAGGCCCCTAAACGGAGAGGAGGAGAAAATGTGTGGCTCCAAAAAAGTATTTATAGTGGGATTATTATTGAAGGAAATAGAACGGATAAAGTTACTGCTCTATTTTTCTTATGTTTTGTCAACGGCAAATACAACGGTGCCACGTTTGCATATTTCTTTTTGTTTTTTATGAATATTATAAAAGCTTCGCAAAATAACTTTAAACATTGTTTATGTCTCGCAATTTATTTGGTTAAAGTTATAATTAGTACGTGTGCTTAAAATTATTTCGCCCGGTTGATTCGGCCTGCCGACTCGAACCTTAAAAAATCAAGTAATTGTTAGAAAAAAATTATCCGATCTCGTATTTCTTGGGTAGTTGGGTCGGGTCTAAGCCAAAAAATTTTGTAACCGGGTACTCGACCCGGTACTTTTATTATATTTATTTTTTAGTTTTAAATTATATTTTTATTTTAGGTTCTTAATATTTTACCCTAAAACTAGATTTAAATATCTATATTATTTCTATGTTTGTAGTATAGTTTTAATTTTTTTTAAATATTTGTATTAATTTTTTAATACAAGATTAGGAAGAAAAAACGGAATTAATATTTTTAATGTTTTTTAGGTGATAAACTTTAATATATATATATATATATATATGTATCCAAATATTTCTATCTTAAAACTAACTTCAAATAACTAATTTTTGTGTTTAGATTCATTGTGAACTTTGAAATTTTATGTGATTTCTTTTAAAAATTTTAAATTTAAAAATAAATAAATAAAATAAACTAGGTACCCGATAATTACACGCCAGGATCGGGCCGAAAAATTCATTACCCGAAAATGAACACTCTGATAATTAGTTTGATTTCAAATTTTAACATACTCACTTATGTATACGTATACCTAAGGCGTTAAGTAAAAATAATGTCATCCTTTTCACTTGAGCCTTGATAGGTTAAAATTAATTTAATGTATTAATTTTTTTAAGAATCTGAATTATATTTAACATTGAAAAGAATACGTTGAACATACCAAACCTAACACTGTCAGAAGAAATCTTCTGAAATAAAAATCCAGAAAAATTATACTTTGCCTTGAGTGCTCTTTGAATATAGCAAAAATTCTTCAGCTACTTGATCTTGGCATGTCGGCACAACCACCAAAGAGAATCATAACATGTATAGAGCGACCTCTTTCGTTGAAAAGCGCTCGTTGATACTCGTTACTCAAACGCGTAACTGTCAAAAGACGGACTACTGTCATGAAGACAGACAAAAACTGCTAGAAAGCATACGAAAGAACTGCCACCAAGCAGACAAAAAAACTGTCATAAAAGCATATTTGAATAAGAATTCGACAAAGTAGATGAGAAACAAGAAAAAAAACTTTAAAAAAGGAAACATTCATCTGAAAAGATGAATTTTATTTATGTACAGATCCAGCAGAACGGCCAAAGGTCGTCGCCGGTAAAAACGATGAAAAAGAAAAAAAAAAACTTGAAAAAGTTTGGTAACTGTCTTAGAGAAAATGGAGAGGTAGAAAAAAATTTAATGTATTAATTAGTTTATCATATTTGAATCATTCATTTTGATTTTCTTATTGTTTGAATTTATTATTTATGTATTATAACTTAAAAATCAATTTTTTTAAAAGAACTTAAAAATCAAATTTAAGTTATAAGTAATTAAAATCAAACAATAAAAAAATCATACAAAGTTTATAGTAAATCAATAAGAATATGAGAATACATATTAAGTCTAGTCTCTCAAATATTATTTTCTGTAACAATTTTCTTCTTTATTGAACAAATACAATAACATTTTTTTCTCCCGTTGTACTCATAACAATCATAATAGCATAATAGTCACAATAGTAGCTGTTTTTTTCGTCACTCGTAACAATCGTAATAACATAACAATGTAATGTAATAGCAATAATTTCCTCATCTATCGTACTTATAAAAATAATAATTTTCTTTTTCATCGAATTAATGATGACAGTAATTTTTTTCTCCGTCATACTTGTAATAACAATAATTTTCTCCTCCATCGTACTCATAAACAACAACTCTCTCCTCTATCATACAGGGACATGACTCTTTCCTCTCAGAAATTTTGTTGGTATAATAACATTTAAATTTTTTTAGTTTATATATTAGTGAATTAAAATTTTTGTTTCTTCTAATTTTTAGATTTAAAAAATAATAAATTCTTATCCTTTTTAATATTTGATTTTAACTTTATCACTTCCATCATACTCATAACAACAATTTTTCTCTCTCGCTGTTGTGAAACAACAGTCTTTCATGTCGTCGTTTAGAAACAAAACGATAAAGGTGGTGTCTACGTCCTCAAAATAAAAAGTAACATCTGAAAAAACTGCAATATATAACCTTGAGAGGTGGGAAACGGGTCACTAGGTTCGGGTTTGGTTTGAATTTTTTCAGTTCAGGTTATCTTGAGTCTGATTATATTCGGTTTAATTTCGATTCAGGTCTGGTTCGGGCGTTCGATTTTAGTTCGAGTCTCAGGTCGGTTGATTTTGAATTCGGTTGACTTTCTGCTGGGTTAGTATCGGGTCGGTTGATTTCGGGTCGGGTCAATATCGGATTAATAGGAGATCGAGCGGTTTTATTCGGATTTTCAGGCCAAATTAGGTTTTTACACACACACACACACACACACACATATATATATATATATATATATATATATATATATATATATATATATATATATATATATATATATATATATATATATATATATATATATATATATCACTTTATATAGCATGTATATTTGACTTTTTCGTGAGTTGTGTGACAGTTCACATCTCATCTTTCTTTTTTTATTTTAATATATTTTCTTTATTTCGGGTTGCCTTCTGTTCAGGTTGTTTTCAGTTCGGGTGAAATCGGTTCAGGTCCATATGGTTCGATTGAAAATTAGTTCGGGTCTATTTACGGGTCAACTAGATTTTGGGTCAATTTCAATTCAGTTTAGTTCGAATTTTAAGTCAAATTCGGGTTATCATGTTCGAGTCAATTTTGAATCTCGGTACGGATAAATCAAATTAGATCTCAGGTCAAATAAGTCTAACCCTGAGCCACGAACACGCATCATAGCCTTCCTTCATAAAGGCAGCCACTGTGATTTAATGCTTTATTCAGTTTGGTTATTCGACTACAGTTCTTTGTATAATTTTCTTTTTATTAATTTCCCTACTTTATATACTCCTATTAGTATTGTATTCACAAAAAATCTTACTTACACATGTGAAAAGAAATACAAAGAAATATATATATGTATATTTTATTGGTCAGAAAGAGTTGTTTAAATTAGAACCAATTAATATTATTAAATCATAAACAATTATAATTAAATTTGAACAAAAACTTAAACAAATATATTTGATTCGATTCAACTCAAATTTTATAAACTTAACTTAAAAAAACTTCAAATAAAATTTTGAATGATAAAATAATACTTATCAACTTGGCTAACTCAAAATTTTCCGTTTAATTTGACTCGGTTAAATAGTCACTCTAGTGATTAAATGTAAAATAGACTTTTCAAGTGATTGAATTATCTATTTAGACATGAAGGTCCACTTTATGTTTTGAGATGAATTGAATAAAAATTTTAGGCCCAAAAATATACATAAAAAATAGACCCATTTAGAGAGAAAAAGAATGGTTGTGACTGGACTCCAACATTAAGGCCTAAGATTGACTACACTTATTTTTTTAATAATATATATAATTGTCTTTTAGTCTATGCTCGTGGGTGTAAGACTGTTCCTTTAAATATTATTGTCTTTAAAGTTTAAACTCGTGTCCTCTTCTAGATAGTGCAATATAACTTACTAATGCACCAAACATTAATTATTAGACTTATTTTCTAATTCTATTTATGTTAATTTTTCTTTTCTTTTCATATATACCGTAATTTATATCATATAAAAACTAAATATATAATATTAAACCTAAGAAGTCCATTTTATTATAAATTAAGGTTCGGATTTAAATTTTAAAATTTAAAATCTAAATTCAGTCCGATTCAAACCATGAACACATCTACTTACATAAAGATGAAAAGAAATAAGTTCATAGAATTTCAACCAATGGATTAAACTTACACGAAAAGTGGGGGAAAATCAGATTAGTTTAAAAAAAAGAAACATGCTGATAAAAAAAAGTATAAAAATGTCAAACGACAGTAGTTAATAATTTAACATCCTTGTGCTTGTAATCACTAAAAGGTAGTATAACTAAAGTTACAACACAATGAACTCTTCTATATGAACTATAAATTGAGATCGATGTCTCTCGGTGCTTCTTTCGACGACTGGCCTTCCTCGTACGACGGCTTGTTTTCATCGGATTTAGGCGGAGGCGGCGAGACTCGGTTGTTGTTCAATTGGTACGGCGCTCTTGCAGCTGCCCTGTCTTTTCTCTTCTCAAAGAACTTGTGAAGTGAGTTCCTTCTTGCTATCCTTAAATCTGAACCACCGCATTGACGTTGCTCGACCGAAGGGTCTTGAGCCGGACTGTTTGAAGTTGCGGAGGCGATGTTCAAGTTGGGGATATTGGTATTGGTAGTATCGATTTTGTCGACGTTAGAACTCGGTTTTTCCGTGGCAGGGCCGGAAACGTTAACGCTGCTGCATGTGGTTGAGCTTGCTTGGTTAGCTAAGGCCATGATTTCCTTCACCTTGTACGCCGGGAAATCATTATATACAACCACTTGGCCATTGAAAAACATGGTCAGCTGAGCATTCTTTGTTTCCCCTGATACCGGTTTCCTACACCAACAAAACCGAACATTCTTAGTTCATACTTCATTCATGTTGTTTCTAAGTTTCTTGACAGGAAATACAATCGAACTACATAAGAATCAATCGTGAACACTCGAACCCGAACTCGAACCGACTAACTAAAATACACGGCAATCTGATCAGAATAATTCTAGATTTAAACATGATACCTAAAAGTTCTTTAAACTTATTCTTTTTTATATGAATGGAAAACAGAACACAAACACACCTGAGATCTGTCTTGCTAATTGTGTCTTCCTTGGAACCGGAGGCACCAAAGCTGCCTGGAAAGAAATCTGGAGATTTCACATTTGAAGTAGACGCCACAAGATTTGGTCTTGAAATCTCTGAAGAATTAGCCACGTGGGACAAAAGATTCAATGTTCTTGCTTGTTGCCCTGCAAACATAACCAAACCAGGAACATATTATAAACCACCCTTCTTTCCAAATCTGAGAAATTTTTCTGAAAAAACGATCAACCCAAACAGAAAAAAGGGTACCTTTAGAATCAGGTTTTGAAGTGATTCCAACGCTGAAATCCCCAAGATTCCTCTTTTCTTTCAAGTACTGGCTCAGAAGATTGACAAAGCTTGCTCTGTCAGGAAATTTTTGCCCTAAATTAGACATGTTGTTGCTCCCTTGTTCCTTCTTCTTCTGTTTGTTGTCTGAAAATCACCCTCAGGTTTCTTACAAGAACTGGAATGAAAAAACCTACAGAAACATGAGAGATTCAGGGTGTCATATATGTTGTTTTTTTTTTTTTGGCCTTAAAAGTGAAAGAGCATGAAGAAATATAAGGGGGAGCAAGTTTACACAAATGTCTCTCACACCATGTTCTTTGAACCTGATTAGCTGTGAGTTGTCCTGATTTCTTTATTATTTTAATTATTAAAATAATTATTATTTTATATTTTATTTAAAGCACGTGTTTTTTCCATTGAGTGGAAAAGGTTGAAGAAAGAGAAAATAATAGAATAATAAGGAGAAAAGGTCAAGTTGGATGCAGATAGGGTTTTCTTTGCAATTGCCTACCTCACTTTGTTCCATGGTTGCCCTTTAACTGTGGTTTTTTTTTTTTTGGATGAGTTTGCTACGTCGCAGTCTAAAAAATATATATATATATTAAAAAGCGATAAACTTAAGATGTTACCAAATACAGTAACTTTTTAAGTTGGTCTACTTTAGTCGCAGATGCACCTAGTTCGGGTGGGGTGTATTCGAATTCTCAATTTTTTATTTTTTTTAAAGGCTTAAATTTATTGTTATTTTCTTTTGAAAAAAATGATGTTGTTTAGTTTGTAAAGAAAATTTTTATTTTTACATACTTATTTGAGAAAAAAAATTATTTTAGACTCACATTCTTGAATTTTTAGATCCGTCACTGGTCTATTTTATTTTTTTGAATATGAGTACGTCAATTTTATCAATAAAGAAAAAAGTCAAGATGAAAGTTTATAATGCAGGTAAACAAATTTGATCCAGACATATTCCTAAAAACACGAAAATTAACAACTCTAGATCATAAACAGGACCAAAGAAAGAAAGGGTAAAAACCTAATTCAAAGAATCGAAACAAAGTAGATACAAAATATCACCAAAGCTCGACGATGAAGGTAAAAACTATCAACATTAAAAATGCATATTACAGAATTGGGGCACGTTGACAACACGTCCATTACCGCAACTTCATCGCGAACAAGAGCAGCAACTAAACTTGCATCTAGATCCGGTTCGAGGGTCCAAAACAAGGAGATCAACAAGATAATCAAAAGAGCGTCATCTTGATTAGTCGTGGCGGTGTCAAATCCAACCCTGAAAGAAAAACAAATAACAGAAAAATGTGCCAAGAGACAGAAAATATGTACCAAAAGGTAGAGAAAAGCGCGTCATCAAGATAGATTTATTGATTTAAAATGACTAAAAAAACGAAGCAAATAAATAAAAAGAGGGTGGTGATCAGCAGTTGACAACCAGCACTAAAACTGGTGTCGTCGCCATAAAATTAGACAAGAATGAAAAAAATGATGGCGGCACTGGAGAGAAAAAGACAAAGCGGCTAGGGTTTCTTATTAAGGTCGGTCTACTTAAAATGTTACCCACACAACTTAAATGTCAAACATTTTGATAACATATTCGACTACAGTCTAAAATATCAACTTAAAATGTTATCTGATACACAACCTAAAATATTACCCACTATAACTTAAAATGTTATATGTTTCGATAACATTTAAGTTGATCGTTTTTTAAGATGTCAGTCTTTAGATTCTCATGTGCTTTTTTCATAAAAATCTTTATTTTTTGAGTTATGGAATAATTCTTAATTTTAAGGTAGAAGTACACTAATAATCATTAAATTATGAAAAATGATTTTTAGTCAACAGTTTTTCAACAGTTATAAAAATTTCATTAAATTTATAAAATTGTTAAAATAGTCATTAGATGTTATAAAATAATGTAACAATTTGTTTAATTTAATGACCAATTTATAACAGTTTTATAAATTTAATAGCTGTTTATAATATTTTGATAAATTTAATGATAATTTTATAATTTTTAAAAGATTGATGACCAAAGAGATCATGTTCATAGTTTAGGGAGTACTAGTGTATTTTACCTTAAAATTTATGGATAAGATTTTTGGTTCCTAAAATATTTCAAATCATGTCGGCAAACTTCCTTTCAAAACAATGAAAAGACGAAATATTATTACACTAGCTTTTTATTTTTTATTATATTTTAGAAAAAAATTATAATTTGAAAATAACATTCTCATTTTTAGTTTTAGAAAACTTTTTTTCTTATTTTAATAACCATTGAATTTAAGTAAAATTATATGAAACCAGCAATTTATAAGATAATAATAATTTGAATTTTATTATGTTAATTATTAATCTAGAAATAATTTTTACAAAGAAAACAATTAACCTAATTAAAATGACAATAACGCGAAAAAGTAATAGAATCTTGTAATGTTTTTATTAAAAACATTGTACGTAAACAATTCAATTCCATAATAAGAACTTAACTCAGAAGGTCTTGATTTTATTAATTAAAATGTGCATATACGGTCAAAAAGTTTCTACAAACGAGTTAATTTTAGAGGTTTAAAATTTAGTTTAGAGTTTAAGTATGTAGGATTTATGGTTTATAGATGAAATTTAGAGTTTAAGGTATAATTTAGGGTTTAATAGAATCTAAATTCCTAATCATAGTATCATAACTCATAAACATTAAACCCTAAACATAAACTCTAAGCCCTAAACTAATTATATAAATCATAAAACTACTAGGTTTCAGTGGCGGATGCAAGTGCATCTTAGAGTGGGCCGTGCACACCCTAAACTTTCTAAACTTCACACATTTAACTTCAATTTTCTCAATTTTATGAGTTAGTCTTTAGATTTTTTAATATTTATAAGTTATGCGCACCCTAAAATTTTAAAATTTTATGTTTGCCTACCCTCAAAAATATTTCTGAATCTGTTACTGCTGAATTTATGGAAAAATATTCCACCTCAAATGGGTAGATTGTTTTCTCTATTATATATATTTATATTAATTGATTTCAAAAGTATCAAATTCAAATAAAAAGTCTTCGAGTGATCCCAATAAAAAATATTGTTACTTCTAATATGTTTAACTCAAAACAATTTGTCAACCATTTATGTCTACGTTATCAAAGGACTAAAAAAACAAATATTACTATCACACGTATACTAAAAAAATTAAATCAAATTATTATTTATCGTATAGGAATACATTTATAGTAAGGGATAATTTAGTCATTCAACGCAACGGGAGGTCCGCAAAAATAGACGGAGTTAGGCGCCATTTTAAAAGGTGTTAGTTAGCTAGGATATTAGAAATGTGCCAAGTGTCGGCAGATGGAGAGTGAGACGTAGGCCCCACCACTCAATTCTTTTTTGCCTCTAAAAAATATTACTAACATTTGACGGAATAGTTATTTAGACTTTATATTTTTTTGAAATAATTTACCTTTTAACGTTTCATTTTCGGTAGTTTTTCTGTGAATAAAAATTACTAGTCAACTGACGATAAACAACTTGAAATGACTTGGCAGAATGACACGTTAGAAGAAAAATATTTTATATTTTATACAATTTTATAAAATTATTTTTGATTGATGTGTCATTCTGTAAAGTCAACATATTTGCCTATATAACACTGCTATCGCAACGTGCACTGCCATATAGGTTTGTTATGTCATTTCAAGTTATTTACCGCTGGTTGACTAATAGTTTTCAATTTTCATCCGCATAGGGTTCATTTTGACCTAAAACGAAATGTTAAGGCCTAAATTGCTTAAAAAAGAATAAATGTCAAAATGACAATTCAGTAAAACATTAGAGGCATTTTTTGACATTATATCTTGTTTTTTATCCGAAATGTTATGCGAACTGAAGAATAAATTTTTTCTGCACATTTTCGTATCCCTTTCTATGCCTTAGCACTTAACCATAAATTTTAAATTATAATCTCTAAACCTTAAAAATGTACTCTAACCCTAATTCTCTAAACCTCGCTCCTAAAACCAAACCGTAAATCTTAACACTAAACCTTAATCTTATTTTTGCCATGAAGACATAAATAGAGACACCAAAAAGAAGCATAAGTTTTCTATTATAAAATAAATACAAGGCTTTAATATCAAATAAGTGCTCGAACTATTCCTTTTTTAGGTGCTTAAACTTTTTTTTGCCCCTTTTAGATGTCCAAACTATCATTTTTTACCCTTTCTAAGGTGAACTGAAACACCTATTTGACAAAAAATAATAGTTTAAACATCTAAAAGGGACAAAAAAAAATTTAACACCTAAAAAATAAATAATTTAGACACTCATTTAAATATTAAACTAAATACAACTATGTTAGGTACAACAAATGCATTGACCCAGTTTCAATAAGATTATAAAGTACTTATTAATATAGCACGTGATAAACAATGAAGCACGGAGAAACAATTAAATGGGCCGAGCAGATGGTCAAGTGGATGATAAATTGTTTATGTAAAAAAGAAAACATTTTTTATTGAGCAATGTTTTAAGATTTTTTTTTAAAAAATTATTATACAGATGTGTTTATGTAATAATAATATTTTTTTATGTTTTTTTGTTGAGTTACATTATCCATCGGTGACCGTCGTCACCTATCGTTTTTATGTTGATATAATAAAATAATAATATATTTATTTTTTTTATGTAATTGCATGACAATATATGTTAAACATGTTAAAAACAATGTTGGTAAAAAATATATTCAAAATAATAAATATCTTTAATTAGGATGAGTCTAGAGTAAACATTATGTATCGATATGTATCATTAATCATATATACTGACATGTACCACTAACTATTTTAATAATTTTTGAAATTAAGAGGATCTAAATGTGATTATTTATTTTTGAGAATAAAATACATTAAAATACTTTTTGTGTCATCTTTTCATATTTTTAATTAAAGGTTGAATTAGAAATTATCTTTTAATGAAACGTTAATTTTTGAATTAAAAAATAAAAAATCTGAATAAATAGCAAAAAAGTGTTTTATACATTTTTATTCTCAAAAAATAATAATCACACTTTAGATCTTTATGATTTCAAAAATTATTAAAATAGTTAATAGTACATATCGATACATGACGTTTACTCTAAAATTTTTCCACTAAATTATAGTATTTAGTAAAATATTTTTATCAAAAAGTAATATATTTAACTTATTTATAAAAAATTTCCTCAAATGAGAGTTTTTATCCTTTGAATGAGTCTTAAAATGTAAATTGACCAAGAAACCCAAAATTAGGGGAACACATTAATTGAAAAAATTAAAGTCATTGTGTTGACTTGTCTAAGCTAACTAGTAACCACTCATTGGCAATAATTATTTATTTTATATACTTTTTGGACCATGGTACGCTCTAGACTTTGGACTTTTGGTTATAAAAATGCACATGCATATTATTGTAATTTGTAACTTGTAAGTCCTGAAATATGATTACACAAATATGTAGCACATTAAGAATGTTATTAGGGATTGTATTAAAAAAAGAATGTTATTAGGGATTGTTAATCGAATTTTTAGTTTAAGGTTAAAATTTATATAAAATGTTAAAATCTAAGTCTCTAACCATATTACCCTAAGCATAAACTCTAACCTTGAACTATAAATTTTAACCACAAACCCTAAATTCTAACAATGAACCTTAAATTTTAAATCCATACACTAAAATTAAGGTGCTTGTGAAAACAAAAATTTCCCCACTTATGTATAGAATAATAATCGCTATTTTAAGTGGTGAGCCGTGTTTTGCGATTGATTGAAATTTAGAACAACCAAGTGTAGAAAAAAGAAATAAAATTTTATGGGCCAAAATCGTATTTTTGACGTATGAATATATCTAATTGAAATAGATATGTTTAAGGAGACTTGATCGAAATTAGACTTTGATAAAGATTTTTTTATATTTTTTTAATTTTTGATAATGTACACATACCTTGCATATAAAGATACTTAAACTCGAATTTTTTCGAATAAAAATCATCTTCTTTTATTAGAACCACTTATTGCGTTCGATTTCAGACCGAAAACTTAAGCTAAATTAGGTGATGAAGATGATCGTATAAAATAAAATTCGGATTGCAACCGGGCCATGGAATAAAAATACACAATTTAAAGGGCATTTTGCTACGTTGCTTTTCTTAAGGAACCCATGCGGCTACGCCCTATCGTTTTCATCACGAATTATTGTTTTTTTTTTAATTCTAAAAAAATGTTTTCCCCCTTTTCGGATAAGTCGGAATTTCATTTTACTAACAAATGTATTATTTAGGGAAATGTAGATCTTATGGATTTATGGTGAAAATTATAGTAATTTTAAAATTCTCGAAAATTTATGTGAGTAAAAAAACAACTTCAATCGAACATCGCTCACAAAATTATGGTCTTTCAAAATTTTATACCATAATTTAAATGTCTTCCTTCATGAATCATGCACACCATTTTCATTTTAATTGATTATTTCTGATTTTTTATTTTAATTCATGTTGTTTTACTTTTTTTACATTTAATTCCTACAAATCAGGGACGGTGCCACGTAAAGCCTAGGCCCCTCCCAAATTTTTTGATATAATTACATTAAGGTCCATTTTAATTTAAATAGTAGTAAAATAAAGGTTTATGTCCCTCTCAATTTTTAGATTTAAAAGTTTAATTAACCTTTGCCCATTTCGATATTTGATCCTAACTCCGTTAACTTCGTCCCTGCTACAAATAGTAAAAAAAATCTAAAATCGTCGACAACTTTCGGTAACTATGAAATTACTATAGTTTTCCCTCTAAATTCCTAAATAATCTCATGTGACACGCCGGTGAACTAAAATATCAATTTTAATGGGAAAAAACATTTTTTTTCTTCCCTTTTAAACATAGTTTTGGTGCGCTTAAATAAAATAAAGAGAAAAAAATTGAAATTTGAAGAGAGGACATAAAGGCCGTCTCGATAGTCACTTTTTTTAAAGTGGTTTTTATCGTAGTATATATCGTGTTTTTTATAATTTGAATAAAATTCATGCATAGATTTTTTAATTTGAATAAAATTCATGCATATAATTTTTAATTTGAATAAAATTCATGCATATTTTACAGATAAAAATTGTTTGAAACTGAATTACCTAAAAAATATTTTTTTTATTGGGACACTTTTTAGGTTATAATAATTGAATGATTTTAAATGGAAGATACAAGGGAGTTGCAAGGATGGTCAAAATAACTTAAGTTAGTTTAACAAGGTTGTTATTTTTTCTTCTTCTCGTCGATAGACTTAACTTGATAAAAAAAAAGTTCGATGACTATTTTTTTTTTCAAAAAAATTTTAAGGGCTAAATTATCATTAAACGACTACGACGATAATAATTTTTTTCCTTTTATATATTAATTGTTATATGAAATTTTCACCTTTTACAAGTATTTAATGTCTGAATTTATTACTTTTATATTTTTCAGACATTGTGTAATGTTTGAAAATATATATGCGCCAAATTAGTAAAAAAGAAAATACAAGTATATATGCAAACAACCGATTGATTTGTAATTAAAAGTACAAAAAATATCGACGCCTGAGAGATTCGAACTCTCGCGGGGAAACCCCATGTACTTAGCAGGCACACGCCTTAACCACTCGGCCAAAGCGTCGAACTGATATTGTCTTGTATATATTATTTAAATATCTATTTGTAGACTTGCGGTTTAATAGTTTGTTAAGACAACGACATATTGAGAAAGAAACATTTTCCAGCATAGTCGGCTCCACTGTTGTTTAACACTACTGCGAAACACCGATCATTTATATTACCATTCATTAGAAAATGAAAATGTTATGACAATTTTTTCTAATTTGTCCTAAAAATATATAGGCATTTGTCCCTGAAAGCCACCTAACAACAATAGGACTCCTCAGGTGATGAACTCCATCACTCTACCTGAAACATTACGATGCAATGCCGGAAAAGGCCATACCGTCACTTGCAAACATAATCTCGTAGCTCAGTTTCGTGTTTACGGAGCTGAATTCGAGCTTACTCGACGAGACACTAATTTCGACACCAGGTGGAGCATTCACTTTAGCTACATAAACTACATCAGCTGAAATCTCAACATTCCTTTGCCTTCGTATCTCGATTTTTCAATGTTATCGGACTGCATGGCTGTTGTTGGCAGCTTTGTGTCTTGAATTTATCGACATTGTGCCTTACATTGTATCATCTTTTTCTCTATTGGGATCATTCTTTAGGTTCAAAATTGAATGATTTTAAATGCAAGATTCAAGGAAGTTGCAAGGATGGTCAAAATAACTTGTATTAGTTTAAAAAGGTTGTTATTTTTTTTCATCGGTAGACTTAATTTGATAAAAATAAGTTTGAGGACCAAAAAAAGATAAAAAAAATTAAGAGATAAAATATTTTTTAAAAATATTTAAGGACTAAAATATAATTAATCGACGATGAGAACAACAAATATACTTGTTGTTGGGGAAACCGGGTTATTTCCTACACGAACGTAGCTTCAAATCTGAGCTGAAATGTCGAGATCGAAACTACCGAAATTTGCACAGCGGACAAACCCGTCAACTATTGAATATTGAAACTCAATGGAAAAAACCCAATAATAAGCAAGCAAAATAAATAATGGAGAGAACACATCAAATTTACGAGGTTCGACGAAAATGTCGTCTACTCCTCGGGCACCACCACCGGATGATAACTTCACTAATACCAAAATGGTACAAACAAATGGAATTCCTAAGAATTCCCAAATATTACAAATGGGAGAAGAGAAACAAATGGGAGAGATAGTATGAATGTTGGGATGATTTCAAATGACAAATGCTAGGCCTATTTATAGTTGAGCTTTAAGGACTAAACTTGTAAATAGCCTAAAGTTTAGGGACCAAAAATCAATTTCCCCCTTTGTAATTTCAACATTTACCGTTGAAGCATTAATTTGCAGCTCCAATTGTCTTCATTTGCTGCACCTAAACCTGACAAATCCAATTTGTCAATTCGGTGCCCCACATCCTTGACATTTTGCTTTGAAATTTCAAAGCCATTTTCAACAAATCTCCACCTTGGCTTGAAATTTCACCAAGCTTTTCAAAAGATTTTTTCTCCCCAAACGTTATCCTTTGTAGTGCCTCCAAATGTGCTCACGAGCGCCATACACCCAAAGGTGCTCAAACTTGCAAGATGTTAATCAAGTTCAAACAATGATTGAACTTGATTGATGTTACCACCTTGGTCAACATATCTGCAGGATTTTCTGCCGTCGCAATCTTCTGAAGTAGAACCTTTCCTTCTTCAAAGATCTCTCGCACAAAGTGATACCTCACGTTGATGTGCTTGGTTCTTGAATGGTAGACTTGATTTTTCGCTAAATGAATAGCACTTTGACTGTCACAATAGAGACTAATGTGACTTTGAACAACTCCCAAGTCTTCCAACAATTCGTTAAGCCAAATCGCCTCCTTAACAGCCTCTGCAACTGCCATGTACTCTGCCTCTGTAGTTGACAAAGCCACCGTTGACTGTAAAGTAGACCTCAAACTCACTGGGGCTTTTGCTAGAGTAAACAAATACCCAGTAGTAGACCGACGCTTGTCCAAATCACCAGCATAGTCGGAATCAACATATCCAACCACAAACTGACCAAGTGTTTCATCTTGCTCAAACACTAAACCAACATCTACGGTTTGTTGGAGATACCGTAGAATCCATTTCACAGCTTGCCAATGTCCTTTTCCAGGATCATGCATGTACCTGCTCACAACTCCAACTGCTTGTGAAATGTCAGGCCGCGTACACACCATCGCATACATCAAGCTCCCTACTGCATTAGCATATGGAACTTTTGCCATATATTCTCGCTCTTCATCAGTTTTAGGAGATAATTGAGAACTGAGTTTCAAATGAGAAGCAAGTGGGGTACTTACATGTTTTGTGCTTTCATTCATGCCAAAACATTGTAATACCTTTTTCAAATATTGCTTCTGAGTCAAACAAAGCTTGCCTCTCCGTCTGTCTCTACTTATCTCCATGCCTAGAATCTTCTTGGCCTCACCTAGATCTTTCATCTCAAACTCTTGATTCAACTGAGCCTTCAATTTGTCTATCTCTTGTTGACTCTTTGAAGCAATCAGCATATCATCAACATACAAGAGGAGATAAATGAAAGATCCATCTTGTAGCTTTCGCAAATACACACAATGGTCGTATTTGCTTCTTGTGTACCTCTGTCTCCTCATAAAGCTATCAAATCGCTTGTACCACTGCCTCGGAGATTGCTTCAATCCATATATCGATTTGTTCAGCTTACAAACCCATTTCTTACCACCAGCATCTACATATCCTTCTGGCTGAGGCATATAGATCTCCTCTTCCAAATCACCGTGCAAGAAAGCCGTCTTTACATCGAGTTGAGCTAGCTCCAAATTCAACTGTGCTACCAAGGCCAACAATATTCTAATGGAGGAATGCTTCACAACAGGGGAAAATACTTCGTTGTAGTCGATTCCCTCCTTCTGAGCGTAGCCTTTAGCTACCAACCTTGCCTTGTAGCGAACATCTTTCTTGCTGGGAGATCCGTCTTTCTTTGCAAACACCCACTTGCATCCAATTGCCCTTTTACCTTCTGGTAAATATGCCAAATCCCAGGTGTTGTTCTTCTGGAGAGATTGCATTTCTTCATCCATGGCACTTTTCCACTTATCACTTTCTAAGTTTTGCATTGCTTCTTGATAAGTGGCAGAGATATCATCATCAACAACTGGAAGGGCATAGGCCACTGTATCTGTAAATCGAGCAGGTCTACGAATTTCTCTCCTTGGCCTTGTAATTGCAAGTGGTTCTGGTGTCTCCAATGGTTATTGGGTTTGAACCTCTTCATCTTCTGATTCCTCCATTGGAGTTGGAGAATCAGTAACATCAATTGCTGGACTAATCACCGTCTCTTGAAACTCCACCTGGTTTGGAGTATACTCCACCTGTTGTGGAGTACTACTTGTCTGAACATCTCTATTTGTTACCTTCTTCAACATGACAGATTCATCAAAGGTAACATCTCTGCTACAAATTATCTTCTTTGTGTCTAAGCACCAAAGTCGAAATCCCTTCACTCCATGAGTGATTCCCATAAAGATAGCCTTCTTTGCTCTAGGATCAAGTTTTGACTCCTTCACATGATAATACGCAGTGGATCCAAATACATGTAAGGAATCATAATCTGTAGCAGGTACTCCAGACCATACCTCCAACGGTGTTTTTCCTCCAATCGCCGATGACGGTAGACGATTGATGAGATGGCCAGCATATGTCACAGCCTCAGCCCAAAATGGTTTGCCCAACCCAACATTGGAAAACATACATCGAACTTTCTCAAGTAGTGTTCGATTCATACGCTCTGCCACCCCATTCTGCTGTGGTGTATGTCTAACAGTGAAGTGTCAAACAATACCATGCTCCTGGAAAACGTCAAAGAGCGGATCACTTCTATATTCCCCTCCATTGTCCATCCTAAGCCGTTTGATCTTCTTGCCAGCCTGGTTCTCGATCATATTTTTCCACTTCAGGAAAACTTTGAGCACTTCATCTTTAGACTTCATTGTATACACCCAAACTCTTCTGGAAAAGTCATCAACAAAAGTTACAAAATAGTGTTTTCCTCCCAACGACGTTGTTTTGGAAGGACCCCACACATCTGAGTGAACATAATCCAAAATACCTTTCGTATTATGGATAGCGGTGCCGAATTTCACTCTCTTCTGCTTTCCCAGAACACAATGCTCACAAAAATTTAACTTGCAAGCCTTTGCACCTTTCAACAATCCTTGCTTTGCCAAAATTTGCAAGGATTTCTCACCAGCGTGTCCCAACCGCATGTGCCACAACTGAGTAGAATCCAATTTGTCTCCACCGGAAGCTGCTGCTACTGCTCCAATAACTGTACTACCTTGGTAGTAATACAAGTTATTTTTCCTGATGCCCTTCATTATCACGAGTGCACCTGATGTGACTTTCAAAATTCCATCTCTCATAGTGACAATCGAGCCTTTAGATTCCAAAGCTCCCAACGAGATGAGATTTTTCTTCAAACTAGGCACATATCGGACATCAGTCAAAACTCTGGTTGATCCATCTTGATTCTTCAATCGGATTGAACCTATCCCAATCGTTTTACAGGCGTTGTCATTGCCCATATAAACAACTCCTCCATTTAGTTCTACTAAATCGAAGAACCACTCCCGATTAGGGGACATATGATAGGTACAACCCGAATCCAATATCCACTCGTCTGAACGAAATGATGATGATGAAGCAACCAGTGATATTTTAGAGTCACTAGTATCATGCTCTGCAACACATGTATCTGGAGCGGCTTTTCCTTTCTTCTTCAGCTTCGGGCAATCTTTCTTCCAATGACCTTTCTCGTGACAAAAGGCACATTCATCTTTCCCAAGTCTGGACTTTGACTTCGATCTCCCTCTTATTTTTGGCTTTTGGCTTTTAGAGCGACCTCTTACCACCATGGCCTCCGCTGCATTGTACTTGCTCTCCATCTTGGTTTTCTTTCTGAGCTCGTAACTATACAAAGCAGCAGTTACTTCTTTAAGGGTCACCTCATCCTTTCTATGAAGTAACGTTGTTTCAAGGTGCTCAAATTCATCTGGAAGGGATGACAACAACATTAGAGCCAAATCTTCATCTTTGAAAGTTTCATCCATGCCCAACAGATCTGCCATTAACTCATTGAAGGCAGTGATGTGTTCATTCATACTGGTGCCTGGTTGATAATCAAATCCGAACAATATTTTCTTCATGTGAAGACGATTCTGAGAGCTTTTCTTTAGGAATTTTTCCTTCAACGCTTTCCACAGTTTGCTTGCAGAAGTCTCGTTTTTGTAGGCATACTTCTGCTCCCTGGAAAGACAAGATCGAATCGTACTGCACGCCATACGGTTGATTGTTCTCCAATCTTTCTCCACCATATCTACGGGTTTTTCTTCCTCAATGGCAATGTCTAGACCTTGCTGAAATAAAGAGTCTAGCACCTCGCCTTGCCACATGCCGAAGTGACCAGATCCATCGAACAACTCCACCGAGAAGTTTGCATTTGACATTATCCTCCTCACTGGTATAGACGAAGAGCTTGATGCACCATCTGATCCGTCTTTTGCCATGGCAACAAATAATATTCAACAGCACGAACTGGATATTGAAACACTGCACCAGGTAAGTTCCCAGGAAAGAGAGGTGGATCACACGGATCGCTTAAATACCAAGTCTTTCCTAGCCAGAACTTTCCTAGACATGCATTGTCACAACACCACACTTCTTTGCAGCAACCGAGCGACCGAGATAGCCTTCACCGTAGCTCTGATACCAATTGTTGGGGAAACCGGGTTATTTCCTACACGAACGTAGCTTCAAATCTGAGCTGAAATGTCGAGATCGAAACTACCGAAATTTGCACAGCGGACAAACCCTTCAACTATTGAATATTGAAACTCAATGGAAAAAACCCAATAATAAGCAAGCGAAATAAATAATGGAGAGAACACATCAAATTTACGAGGTTCGACGAAAATGTCGTCTACTCCTCGGGCACCACCACCGGATGATAACTTCACTAATACCAAAATTGTACAAACAAATGGAATTCCTAAGAATTCCCAAATATTACAAATGGGAGAAGAGAAACAAATGAGAGAGATAGTATGAATGTTGGGATGATTTCAAATGACAAATGCTAGGCCTATTTATAGTTGAGCTTTAAGGACTAAACTTGTAAATAGCCTAAATTTTAGGGACCAAAAATTAATTTCCCCTTTGTAATTTCAACATTTACCGTTGAAGCATTAATTTACAGCTCCAATTGTCTTCATTTGCTGCACCTAAACCTGACAAATCCAATTTGTCAATTCGGTGCCCCCACATCCTTGACATTTTGCTTTGAAATTTCAAAGCCATTTTCAACACTTGTCCCTATATAAATCAAATTTAATATGAAGCGTCTTAGCTTCTTATACTAATTTTTTAGTCAATTCTATTACCAGCCTCTATATTATACATAATTTGTACATTTAGTCCATATATTCTAATTTTAGTCAAATATTATTCATTTGACTTTTCAAATTTCAATTTTAACTCAAACATTGCAACGATAATATAATTAGATTACATGAGTTTAAAATGATCATATTGGAGAACATAACTAAAAGTCTAAATCTACAACTTACGCATTATAGAATGACCGATAGAAGAGCTTGACTTAACAAATTTAATGGCTATTGTTTGATTTAGGATTGAAATTTCATATTCGTAGAATTTGTTCAAATTGGAGAATAGTAACTAAATTTACGACTTACACATACTATAATGATTAACAAATAACAATAGAGTTTGACGTAACAAATTTATTACCTATTGTTTGAATGGGATCAAATTTTCGAAATTTAAAAACTATTAGGACTAAATTAGAGTAAAATGATTAAACAACCTTCATAAAATAAAAGACTTGTAGAAGAATTTGACCGTGCCTTTCCCTTTTTCTTTTTTATAAAATTCTATAAAAACATTCGGTTAATTAGAGTTACTTATATTTTTCAGACATTACACATTTGATACTTGTATTTCTCAAACATTACACATTTGATACTGAACGTGTAATGTCTGAAAAATATAGGTGCCAAATTAGTAAAAAAGAAAATACAGATTTGTCATTTGTAAAAAACGATAAATTTAGGTATCCAATTTGTAATATTTAACTATTAATATCTCCAAAAAATTAAAGGAACAGACCTCCCCTTCATGGTTTTGGTAATGAATTAAAAGTAGAAAAAAATATCGACGCCTGAGAGATTCGAACTCTCGCGGGGAAACCCCATGTACTTAGCAGGCACACGCCTTAACCACTCGGCCAAAGCGTCGAACTGACAGTCGCTGGTATAAAATGTTTAAAAATCTAGTTTTAGGTTTGCGGTTTAATAGATCGTTAAGACAACGACATATTGAGAAAGAAGCATTTTTCCAGCATAGTCGGTTCCACTGTTGTTTAACACCGACCATTTTTATTACCATTCATTAGAAAATGAAAATGTTATGACAATTTGTCCCACCAGATCATAAAAACTGCATATTCGTAGACATTTGCAAGCCAAGGGTCCTCCCCAAATTTATTAACACCTCTAGAATCTGCAAATCAAATGGTATCTTGCAGTCCCTGAAGTCACATAACAGCAATGGGACTCCATCGACCCGAATCCTTGCGATGACAAGGCCATACCGTCACTTGCAAACATGATCTTGTAGCTCATCACTGAATTCGAGCTTACTCGGCAAGACACTGATTTCGACACCAGGTGAACCATTCACTTTAGCTACATCAGCTGAAATGCCAACATTCCTTTGCCTTCGTATCTCGATTTTTCGATGTTATCGGACCGCATGGCTGTTGTTGGCTCTCGAATTTGTCGACATTGTCTTAGCTATATATGCCTTGCATTTGCATTGTTAAGCTTGATTTGCCTGCAAGACTACGTATTGCCACAGGGGACTAGATTATCTTCACATGGAACTTTCTTCCCTTGAGGTGCCTCATGGCAATCTCAAATCCAGCAATGTTCTAATTAGCTCTGATAATCATCCCTTCTCTCGGACTACGGATATCGCCCGTTACTAAACACCAAAGGGATCGAAGCCCTGTTTCGGAAACCACACAAGTAAGAGTATCACCTAAAAGTGATGCATATCTTAGTCACAAGGAAGGCGGAATCGGCACTTTTGGAACGAAGATAGGATGAATTGCTCGATCCGGAGACACCCAAAATTCATCACTCGGCAGTCGGCCACATGGAGAGGCTCCATCATATAGGCTTGCTTTGCACTCAAACGTGTCCCGAGACTCGTTTCGAATTAAAAAAAAAAACCATTAATTAAAGGTGAGCACACGACCGACGAGGAGACATCGATTCAGAAGCTTTGAAGATTTAGATCGGGACGTTCGCGATGGCCGATAGTTTCGTCTTCGCCACCTCGTATGTAAATAGAAGTTTTGATTCTCTTCATATAATTCTCAACGTAGAATGAGTTGCAGTGGCTTGGACAATGATTCTGCAGACCTTTTGTTGTAGTAAATTTAGGTTTGATGTTCAAAACAAGTATTGTAAAGGACATGTTGTAATGTAACTTTTACCACTTTCTTTTTAATCTATTGCAATATTTTACTGTCCAGAAACATGTTTACATAAGCAATCGAATAATTTTTTATTCATTCTCCAAGGTTTTTTTTACTAAAATCACTTGTTGAATCCATATCACATAAATGTTAAATTTATAATATTATAGCGTAAACATAAAAATATATATTAGTTCGTTTATGTTTAAAATTTTAATAAACAATACAAAATCATTAAATATTAAATTAAAAATAACAAAAATATCTTTGCAAAATATTTGTATGGACAACTAAAACAAGTTTAGGTTAATCTTTTACTGTGGCGGAAACTTTAAGGGATTAGGGATATGGTTCCTCAAAGTTTTGGAAAATTAGAATTAGAATTTGGTTCCTAATGTAAAAAAATAGTTTGACCCAATCAAGATTTTTAAAATTTCATATTAAGTTTTAAATTTTTGAATATTTTTAGTTAAATTATCTCTCATAATTTTTAAGAGTTTGTTAAATCTCTCATAATTATTAAAAAATTTAGTTAAACCCTATTTTTAAAATTTTCAATTTAGCCCTCCAATTTTTTTTAAAAAAATTAAATTATCCTAAATTCTTACCTCAAATTCTGCCACTGATCATTTACAATTATAAATGAATTTGAACTAAATTTAAAAATTCATAAATTGGCCAAACTGGACGTAAATATTCATAATGTGAACTTGAAAATTTTATAAGTACCTCGTATTTTTCATACTTAGTTTTAGGTAGCCTATTTCCCCATACAATGTATAGATCACCTATAATTTCTTGAATATATAAATAGAAGGTTTTACGTATTTAAATATGTTCAAATTTGAGATTCATTAATTGGCCTAGTGATTAAGGATAATTATCTTGCCCTATTATATATGAGTTCAAATCATGACATGAAAATGAAATATCTCAATTTAATTTAAAAAAATTGTTCAAATTTGTCTATTAAAAATATATATGTTCAAATTTATTATCTTCATGTGTTCATTAAATATTAGAGTTCTTGAATCTACTTTGGCATTGGGCCTTGGCCTTTTCCTTTCCAATGGACATAACAAACTCCACAACCTATTGCATGGAGCTGATCATTTGGAACATAATTTCTCTATACTTTTTCGATAATTTTATCTATAAATATTAAAAATAAATTTAAAGTTTAAGAATAATATTTAGAGTTAAGGTATAGAGAGTAGGGTGTAGAATTTATTTTTTAGGGTTTATGATTTAAAATTTAGGGTTTAAAATTTAAGATCAAAGTTTATGTTTAATTTTTTAGTGTTGAAACATAAATAGGGACACCGAAAATAGATAAAAAAAAATTTGTTCGATTAATAATTAGATATATTTTCTTTTTCTCCAAGGTGTCACCTATTTTGCAAATCTCATTTTCATTTAGGACAATTTGGTGTCCAAACAACCACAAACGACCTTGCTTCACTAAACCTTGTCTTTTAGTATTAGAAAATCTCTAATATAATTCAGACCGAAAATCATAATTTTATCGAGTGTCACTGTGACGGGATGAAACGTTAAATTCTTTAAACAATACAAGAAATTAGATATTTGAATTGTAAACGAACAATTTATGTTAAGATGGTTATCCTATAATGAATCTTAATATTTCGAATATACAAAAAACAAACCCTAACTGTTTTGCCCTAGAAAACACAGAATCTTGCGACAGAAAATTCTAGACCCTTTTGAAGATTTCCAAGCTTCCAACTCATTGACAGATTAGAAAACATTAAATTATTATTTAATCAGAACTCATGTCTCTACTCTACCTCGTATACCTCAATACAGCTGTTCATTTCATTACAAAGTATTAATAATTTAAAGTATCCCTATCTGGCATACAACAACAAACCCTAAACTTTGCATTGCAATCCACATTAAATATTCCAACACATTATAAAGGTATAGATGAACCGAGCTCAAACGAATAAGACATCGTTTGTTTGTTTGTTTGTGAAGTTGTTCGTATTCAGTTCGTATGTGTATTCATTTAAATTTTTAATGTCATGTTTGAACTCGGTTTACTTATTATTTGGTGTGTTTGGACTTGATTCGTTTAGCGTTCACAAACTTATTCGTTTAATGTTCGCGAACATACTCCTGTAATAGTTGTTGTAAATATATTATTTTAATATTTTTATAAAAAAATATCATTAATAAATAAACGAGCTTTTAAAAGATATTGTTAAACAAACTAAACACAATGTTCTTGTTCGTTCATTTATAAAACGAACATAAAAATTTGTTCATACTCATTTATTTAACTTAAGTTCATTTACACCTAGGAACGGAGCTATATGAGGGTGGGGTAGGGCAATTGGCCCCACCCCAATTTTTTTTTTACCTTTGTCCTTATATATATAATTTTAAAAAATAAATTATTTATAAATTTACTTTCTCGCTTTTAAATATTTATATTTTGCCCCCTAATCCGAAATTTTAACTCCATCCTTGTTTTCACCCGTAATTACAGATATACTAGATCGAACAATAACGAAATCAATATCCTTCAAATAAAAGTTTTAGTTCGAATCATGTCAGATAAAATGAAAAAAATTTATTTTTGAAATCTGAAAGTCTATGTGATTATCCAACACTGAAAATCCGTCCTAATAATTTAACCCTAACTTTTGTTTAGCATTTCTGAAGCAGCAGAAGATCATTACCATTAGGGCAGAAATCAAATTGTCGGCGGTAGCCACTCGTGCAACTTCATAATTTAAACAGAAAAAGCTCATTCATCTGTTTTTTTTCTTTTCTAGATTGTAATAGTAATTAATTAATTAATCAATCAATTATATCTGATGAAGATTCATAAATCGAAGATTGTACGTGCAAAGCATGCATTTGCACGTGGCTGTCGGCCTAATTTTGGCTCTCCAGTAGTTGACTTCACTGATTAATTTATGTGGCCAAAAATATGAATGAAATACGCACTATTAAAAGGCGATTAAAAAATAATATTTATTTATAGATATTATTAATTTTTTGCCAATGCACAGAAATCTTAATAAATATTCCAATTATATCCGAATTTTTTAAATAAATATCATCCGTTTTTTTACTAAGTCACTTGTTAGTTAAACACCACACCATTTTAAATATACAAATGTCATAGTTATTTTATATGAAGCGCTATGTATGCATCTCTCAAATTCAATGAATGTTATATTCATACATGATTTATTACATATTATATTGTTTTTTTTTTCAAAAAGTTTCAGGGTTTCGTCTATACTAATTTTGACCAATTCGCGTCGTACACCTGACTTTGGCGACTGAATTTTTCAGCGGAAATTTTCTGCATACACAATTCCTCGAGCTCGAGATCTCCTTAAGCGATATCAAGCTGCTTAACTCTTGGACCAACTCGTTAATTAATCATATTGTTTTTTAGTTTAAGTCTATTGTTTATAATTCAAATATCTAAAAAAGTTAAGTTTCTTATATCATATGTTCTAAGAATCATGGTATAGATTTTAAATTGATCATAAACTTTAAAACATTTTGAGTTTTTGATGTTAAAGGTGCGAACTTCTATATTTAATAAAGCTATATAAAAATTTGAAAAATGCTAAAGGTGCAAAATTAGATAATAAATATAACATACAGAAAAACTTTTATAATATAGGGGAATTTAAAATTTCTGGGGTATGATGCCTCCCCTAGCACTCTTCTTCCGTCCATTAGCTATAAATTGGACTTTAAATGCCTGATTTAAACATCGTACTGAACAACTTGAATATGATATGTTTTTGTTTTATATAAAAAAGTAGACGTTAAATTTTAATAACTATGTTTGTTTCTTACACTTCATGTTTAAACTGTTAATGTAATTTGTGCACTCCATATTAGATCCAAATTGACATTTAATGCTCAAATAGATTATTAGACTGAAAAAGCTTAATATATAAATTTTTTTATTGTCCTCTCGGTTCTCTAGGGTTTTTGCCTTGGCTAATCCGGATGACTAGCGTCGTACCCCTGATTTTGATGGGTAAGTTTCTCAACAGAGAATTTTTGTATACACAAAGCCTCAAATTTGAGATTTACTAAAGCAATATTAAACTGCTTACCACTTGGACGGTTGGACCAACCTTTGACCCTAACATATAAATATTTTAATCAATTAAATAGATTATTTTAAAGTTTAAGAATGCATTTAAAATTTAGATATATAATTTGGAGATGTATAACGTAATTAACCATTCAATAACAAAAAAATGTTTTTGAAAGAAGAGAACAAGCCTAGTCTGGGGAATATTAGATGGGCCTTGGACCATTAAAATCTTAAAAAAGAAGGCTTAGTAAAGTCATATTGGGTACCTTGTTCCAAAAATAATTCATATTGGGTACATTAGATTGGGAAAGCGACGACCAATATTGCAAACAAAGTTTACATAGAATTATAGTCTTGATCCTTTTACTATAATTAAATTATAGATTTAGACCCTATACTTTAATTTTAAATAATTTAATTATTTTATGTCACTGATTTCTCCAACTAATTAACTTTTCAATTACAACGTTGAAATGTATTTTTTTTAAGATACTCATTCCAACACACACGAAAACAATATCAAATATCAATGTGACAAACTAAAATGGGTCGTTTTAAGGGGGAAATGACATTACACACTTGAACACTTTTGAACTCCGTTTTCATGTTGTTGTAATACTCCGTAACAATGCTAGTTGAACTGAAGTTCAAATAGTAAAATCAACATTTTAACAGAAATAGTGTTAATTATCTAGACTAAAAATGATATTATCAAAGTAGCAATCACTATGTCAAAGGGTTAAATCTCGAATTTTGACATTGTGAAGGACCAAAACTATAAATTTACCCAAAAAGAAAATAGTCAAAATTGGGAGTCCAACAAAATAATAAATCCATGAAAAAGGAAATTCCAGAAAATAGACCCACTTCTTCTTCTCTCTTTCAAAATTTCAGGTTCAGACAAAAATCCCATCAGCAGCCTTACAAGACCACCACCCACTTTACATCTCATTATTAACTCTCTCCATTTCCCTTTCTCTCCGCCCCAACTCCGCCGTCTCCGCCACCGCCAAAGACACCGACTTTTCCTTCAGTTTTACAGAAGAAAACCAATAAAGTTCCAAGCTTTATTTCAAAAAGGATATTTTTTCCTTCATATTTAGCTTTTTTTTTTTGTGTGTGTAAATTTTGCAGTTTTTTTGGGGGGTTTAAATAGTGGAAGAAGTTAATGATGGAGTTGCCGGAAAATCCTAATAAGGATAATAACGGCTACGAATCGGCGGAGAAAATAATCCTACGGTGGGATTCAACTGCATCGGAGGAAGCAAGAGAGAAAATGATCTTCGAAACGGATCGTCACGAAGCCGATCGTTACCTACAAGCCGTCGATGAAATCCAACGCTCCTTATCCAACGCATCTATCTCGAACAACACCAACGCCGCTGCTGCCGCCGTCGATGACCAGTCAAAAGTCAACTCCACGATCCAGATCGCCATGGCTCGTCTCGAGGACGAGTTCCGCAACATCCTCATGACTCACTCCTCCGCTTTAGAAACCGATTCCCTTTTCGATCCCTCGTCTTCTTCATTTTCAAGTTCAACTCCTCACCATGAGCTCGAAGAAGACGATGCCGTAAGCAACGAAGATAGCAGTCACGACGATCTCCTTCAGCTTCAGCTTCAGCACTGTGAATCATCGGATAGCTCCACTTACCGATCTACGAGCAGTATCCGGGAAGTGGATCTGATGCCGGCGGAAGCGGTTTCCGATTTGCAAGCGATTGCGATGAGGATGATCTCGTCTGGGTACTTACGGGAGTGCATTCAAGTGTACGGCAGCGTCCGGAAATCCGCCATTGACTCGAGTTTTCGGAAACTCGGAATCGAGAAACTCAGTATCGGAGACATCCAAAGGCTTGAATGGGTAGCTTTGGAGAGTAAAATCCGGCGATGGATTCGAGCCGCCAAAGTTTGCATTCGGATTTTGTTTGCCAGCGAGAAGAAACTTTGTGAGCAAATCTTCGAGTGTGTCGGAACGAACATTGATGATGCTTGTTTCATGGAAACAGTTAAAGGGCCAGCAATTCAGTTGTTTAACTTCGCTGAAGCCATAAGTATAAGTAGGAGATCCCCTGAGAAGCTTTTCAAGATACTCGATTTACATGATGCTTTGATGGATTTGTTGCCTGATATCGAGTCGGTTTTCGATTCGAAATCATCGGATTCCATTCGAGTTCAGGCTGCTGAGATTTTGTCCAGGTTAGCCGAGGCTGCTCGAGGGATTCTATCCGAATTCGAAGGTGCGATTTTAAGAGAGCCCTCTAGGGTGCCTGTCCCTGGTGGAACCATCCATCCTTTGACTAGGTATGTGATGAATTATATCAGTTTGATATCTGATTATAAGCAGACTTTAATCGAGCTCATAATGTCGAAACCATCGACCGGTTCGAGGTATTCCGGTGATCAATCGACCCCGGATATGGAGTTTGCTGAGTTGGAAGGGAAAACTCCTTTAGCTTTGCATTTGATTTGGATTATAGTCGTTTTGCAATTCAATTTAGAGGGGAAGTCTAAGCATTATAGAGATGCTTCTTTGGCACATTTGTTTATCATGAATAATGTTCATTATATTGTTCAAAAGGTGAAAGGGTCACCCGAGTTGAGGGAAATGATCGGGGATGATTATCTGAGGAAGTTGACGGGGAAGTTCAGGCAGGCGGCGACGAGTTATCAAAGAGCTACTTGGGTGAGTGTTTTGTATTGTTTGCGAGATGAAGGGTTGCATGTGAGTGGGAGTTTCTCTTCCGGGGTATCGAAGAGTGCATTGAGAGAAAGGTTTAAGACTTTCAATGCCATGCTCGAGGAGGTTCATAGGACTCAAGCGACATGGTTGATACCCGATACTCAACTGAGGGAGGAACTAAGGATTTCTATATCCGAGAAGTTGATCCCGGCTTATAGGTCATTTCTCGGGCGTTTCAGGAGCCATATAGAGAGTGGAAAGCACCCAGAGAATTACATCAAGTATTCAGTCGAAGACTTGGAAACCGCCGTGTTGGATTTCTTCGAGGGATTCCCTGTATCCCACCAGAACTTGAGGAGGAGATCTCAGTGAAGGAGTGATCTGAGGTAAGATGAGACGAGTTTTGCCACGGTAGATACTAGGAGAACATTCTTTCAATTTTTTGCAGAGTATTTGGGCAAAAAATGATGCATGTTGGACCCGGGGCTGCCCTGAGCTCTCCGATTCGATTAAACGAGACCCGATCTCGTTGCTTCCTCGACCTGTGGAAATGGTGTCTGAATGCTTTCTGCACTGTAAGCATTATATGTTGGTTTGTTACCACATTCTAGATTTTGTTCCATTTGTTCATATGGTTTATTGTTGTATTTGTAATTTAGAATTTTGTATGCGTGTTTGCTTTTACCATTATTAATGATACGAAGAAGCATTCTTTTAGGTATCCTTTACTGTTCTGAAAATTCAAGCAGACGTCGACAGCCCTTGCCGACCGGCAAAAATCCGAAGGCCGCCGGTGAACTAATGTAACATGCTAATTGGCTGTTGAATAACATGACACAAACTATATTAATATGACAAAAAAGCATATCATATATTGTCTTTTTCTGTTGGTGACAGATAACAGATCAAAAGCTTAGCTAACCGATGAACAAAAATACAAATAATCTGAACAGCTGACATTGTTGTTGTAATGAGCGGCTTGCCATACACAGGTTGATACCATTGTGTCAAAGGTTTCTTTCTTGTCACTCTGTCTTGTCTTCTTCTAAATCGCCGTTCGATGCTCCGTTACTGCCCTGCAATGGTCTAGCCTCTGCCGCACTTCTAAAATCTTTCGAAGGTGTTGGCGATGGCTTTATGAGTGTCAGATAGGTTTCATCTTTGTCAAAATCTTCATTACCGTCGTCGGAGTGAGCATACCTGTTAAAGACCAGAACAACAACCAGCGAGTGTGTAAAGTGGATGGACAAAAAAAAAAGTTCTTCGAGCTCCAAACGGAAATTAAAAGCACAGCCAAAGGCCTCTAAACTGTGTTTGAAACTAATCAATATATAATACAAGTAATCAAGCTTATGCAGCCATCTCAAGTTGCAGGAATAGGCATAAAATACTTGATATATAAACTATATCAGAAAAGGAATGGCAGAAACGGAGAGCTTAGAGCTCAACTATATATAGATCTTACCGCGTCGAATTTTGAGAGGGCGCCCAAAGAACACAGATGACGCATAGCATGGAGAAGGATAAGACTTGCCAAAAGGCCGGGATGATCCAGGCATTCTGCCACTGCTCATTGTAAACATCGTTCGACTTGAAATAAATCTGAAAATACAGTTACAAAAGTTGTAAGAAGCAAGAAGTTCGACATCGATGCCATTTCAAAATAATCCGTCTCATGCTTCCTATTCAAAAGATGCAAGAGTCAGCAAGACTGCAAAATGCTTTCTTGTAAATTATACGCCAAACTTAAGTTTGATTATAAAGCAGCCAAAAGAAAGCATCGAAAATAATGGATTTGACTACCTCGTAACATGTCCAACCGACGGATACAATAACGGCTACCGCCAATGCATTTGTGAACTTCCTGTATATATCCAACTTTACCATCATCCTTTTAGCCTGTTGCACCAATATACCATTGTTAAACTTGCATCATAGAATTTCAAGCAATTTAATTGTGAGGTGTTAGGATGAGATAATCTCGATAATCAAATGGACGTATGAATACGCACTTAGTTGACAAAGTTAAAGAAAAAAAAACATACCTGAAGTTTATTTAAAGTTGCAGAGAGAGAAGTAAATATCCATAGAGTGAAGAAGGCATCTAAGATTGCGATGGGAAGAACCAAAAACAGTCTCGCCTTTCCCCAATGATCACTCACGGCACCAACATTTTCCACCAATTCAAGAACTTCGGATGCCGAAAAGAAGGTTGCTCCAAGCATGATTACCTTCGAAGTAAGCCCACCGAGGGTAGGCCGCACGACTCCATAACCCATGGAAACCATCAAAATAATAACCCGTGAAACTGTACGTTTGATAGTACCGAAGGTAACTGCCCACACGGTGATGCCAACAGGCCTAATACCATTCTCATTGAATTCAGCATAATCGAAATACCAAAGAGCCATCTCAAGCATGCCAAGCGTTATCACTAATGTTATACAGTTCTGCAAAGGAAGTACGTCTCTCCAAAATCTTGCATACTGCGAGAACCAAAAGATTCCAAGGATCACAAAAGCAAGCGACATGAACATATAGAAATTCATCAGCGGCGCCATTCTACCAGGTAGATAACCGGTAGGATTTTTCCATACAGTTTTCCCCTCCACAGTCAAATCTTTAAGGTTAGCATCACAGTGAATGAAGTACAAGTTATACATCCCGGTTTTAGTAACCTTTATAGACCTATATCTCAATGTTGCAACCTCATCATCTTCCTTAAAAGCAACGCCAAACACTTTGGGCCAGTTAGGAGTCACCGTGGAAGGGCGATAAATAACTTCGCCTTCCAAACAAACACCGAGTTTCGCAAGATCCGCCGTGCAACAAACAGCTCTTTGACCCCCATAAGCTGAACCCCCAATTGTCTCCCTATCTTCCACCTCAAAAAGAACTGCTTGTATCGGCTTCGTGCTAACATTAGCCGATTCTTTCGGTCTACGGAACATAACCTTCTCGAAACTGGTTCAATAAACAAAATGAGAAACATCTTCAATGTTCAACAGTCTTCAAACATCTAAACACAAGCAATCAACACATAACGAGTTCATATTCAGCAGGAATCCTCGTTTTGAACGAAATTTGAGCTTTTGTTTTCTGGGTACTAAAAGATTCAATCTTTCGATTTTGAAAACATAAACTTTAACAATCCTAATTCAGTCTCAGATCCTAACAGTTCTCAAACCCCACACAATTCAAACAAAGAACCACCGAAACTATCAACGAAATCAAGAGATCTAAAAGCTAAAATCAGCAGAAACTTACATACAAAAAGGGGAAAGTGAAGAACTCACCGGATATAAGAGTCACCGATAGTGGAAGTAACATTCTGGGGGTCAGCCAAAGAAGAGTAAATGCCTTCGCTGCCGCCATGGACGAGGAATGCATTGCCTTTACTGACGAATTTCACACCATTGTATTCATGGACCGAAGCTTCAGTGATGGAAACAAAGCAGAAACACAAAAGGGGTAGAAAGAAGAAAGAATTTAGAAGCTTCAACATTGCCAGTAAATTAAAAACTTCAACTTTGATAACAAAAAATGAGAAAAGATGGAGACTTCGGTTGGATCTGCTGGTTTGCAAAGGAAAGGGAAAATTTCTGTTCTAGTAAACTGCTGTAAAATAGAAAAGAAAAGAATTTCATTAGGTGCGGTGGAATGGAAGATAGCAGAGATGAAGAGGATTTAATCCTGACCCTTAGATGTTTGACTTTCTGGGTTTAATTTAAGATCAATTTTTTATTAATCATAGTGAATTAATTTATTTAAGGCGGTGCTTAGATTAAGCAAGTAAGAAGAATATGACTGAAGTCAGTGCTGTCGGTTTGTTAACACCAAACAACTCATGAAGATGTTAATCTTTTAAATATTTGTAAATAATTTTTATATTACTCGAGAAAATAATTTAACATTTTTTGTATTAAAAATTTTTTATAAAGAAATGTATAGCTCTTTCACATTATAAATTAAAAATTATTTAATAAATTGTGTAGAGTCCCTTAAATCTTTAAACTGACTCTAATAGTGATTAGTGGCGGACGGTTTACTCCTTTTTATTTAAGTCCCGTTTAATATTACTTTTTGAAATGTGTTTTAGGGGCCAAAATTACTTTTAGAGCCATAAGCAATACCAAACAACATAAAAGTGATGTCAATGGTAAAAAAAATGGAAGAAGAAAGAAAAAGGAAGGTGATGAAGATAATGAATTTTCAGTGGCAGGGACGTGCGCACGATTTTGTGTTAGGGGCTAAATCTATATAATTATAAGGGGCAGACTATTAAAATTTTAGGGGCGAAAATAAATTTTGAATATAAAATACATAAAAAATTTAAATTATATACAAATTTTAAATTTTTAAAAAGGCAACCGCGCCTCCAGCCCCTCTCGATTCATCCTACCTAGTGGGATTCTCCCCCTCTGCTTTAAATACAGAGTTTATTATCTCTGTTTTGTTCGTTTCTTCTGTCTTAACCATGAATTTGATGAAGTGTTCCAAAATCCAAACATTTCATAGAAAAGGGATTGACTTGAACTTGATTTCTAAAGATTAATTCATTGGAGCTCAAAGCAACATTGTTTGTACACATCTCAATAATCTCTTGCCAATCAATTATTCACCTAAATTCATCTTACACAAGGTGAACTTAACCAAAAAAAATGAAGTCTAGCTGTGCCAGTGCTAATACAGATATCCACCATTCCAGATATCTCACAAAACATGGCTTGCACTGCCTCCACAGTCACAATCATGTCAAAAAAAGAGTGAAACACAGCACAACTAGTACAAACATAGAGATTCTTGTCTGAAATCATACACCCTTTTCTTCCTTTGTCCTGTAATAATTTTGATTTGAGCCACCACATATAGAGTTTATTCATCAAATTCCAGTTTATATCTCTAGAACAATATCTGCAATATCAAAAACCAAGGGATGAATATGTGTGTTTTGTATGTATATGTATATATATATCAAAAACCAACATGGAACTTACATTCAGAATCTGTCTTCACCCATTTGCCTCCATCTTCACTCTTTCTCTCCTGTGTTTCATCTGGATTCATTTGCTTTTTGGGTGATTGCTTGTCCTCCAAGTATTTCTTCGTCGACGATGCTCGGTTCTGGTTTTGATTGTAAATCTTCTTGTGAAGCATTACCCTCAAAAGCTATTGCAAAAGAGAAAAATCAGTCTCAATCATTATTCAGACAGAAAACAATGTTTGGTCTTAAATGTTTTTACCTTCTCCATTCTTGATTCGTGTAGTGTATCTCTCAAGCTCGGTGCAGGTGAAAATCCACTTGAACAAACAAACATCTTCTTCAAAAGGAAAGAAATCGATTTCTTACCAATGGCTTTCTTCTTGTTATCTTCGTCGCATATGTCTTTGCATCTGCCGAGGATGACACTAATGGTTCGATCGATGTCTTCCTCCGATCGATCCCCTGAGTCACTGCAGACCTCATTACTAAACCTCCTGTCAACTTCCAAGCTAGACGGACAATTAAGGAACCTATCCAATGGTAAACTTGCCACTTCCTTTTTCGAGTCGGAGTTTGATTTTCGGGACAAGAGTTTGGTTAGTTCCTTCTGTAGTTTCCCGACTTCCTCAATCGTAAACTCTTGTAAATCGTCGGATGAAGACAGTTCCTGGTCCCGAACATCGGAAGGTTCTTGTTGAACAGTTGCTTGGGACTGAGGGTTTCCTTTAAATTCATTGTTACCAAATGTTCCTATTGCCAACAATCCATTAGGCCAATCACTGAACTCTTCTCTAGGCTCTTGCTTCACATGATCTACAAGGGAAAAAGAGAACACATACATTACCCGAACGAGGACGTTACCAAACTCGTATAACGTACCCCTTTGCCCGTGACCCCATAGGGCTCTTGGCGGAGCCGGGGCACATGGACATTCTTAAAACCAGATAAGAGAAAAGACAGAAGGAAATTCTTACATGTAGCAGAAACTGCATTTGATTTAGAGCACCCTTGTCTCCCATTGAGCTTATTTTGCATCCAACCAAAGAACTGCAACCAAACATTGTGAACACATCTAGATTGAAAGATCTCCTGTAATAGCAGAAACAAGGTGTAAGAAACTTACCTTCATTATTAGAAATGCAGATCAAGGTAAGCAGAGCTGCGTATAGGGAGCTTTCTGTAATGAATATTTGAACCAGAAGCAGATCTAAACGGCCAATGAGAAATGAGCTTTGGTAGTATCAAACTTTGATGAATTTCATGAGCATTTTCATTCCCTTTATCGGTTCAAGTTCCCAAGTACATATATATACCATAATGATGTATGTATGTATGCATGCATGCATGTATGTATGTATCATGGTGATGGTTCAGGAACATTCGGTTTCATTGGATCCGATATAGTCCATTAGATCCCCCAAAATGCTGATTTCAAGACAATGATTTCTGGTAAAAGTAAGTCCCAATCTCTATGAATTATCAGGCGGTTGTGGGAGTGACACAATGGAGGTTTTGCCAAGATATTGTTCCTTGAAAAAGGTTGGAACGACAACATCTAATATGATAATATAAAAGAATGTTGTGAACTGTATATGTATTTCACTTGTATTCATCATGTACTACTAGGACATACCTGTTTCGCCTTTAGAAGCCATTAAACCAATGTTCAAGATTACTTACTTAAAATAATACATTACTTGACTAATAATCAGTTGGTTAGCGCCTTAGCGGAATAAGACACCATATCCTTTAAGCAAGGTTAGAGATTCGAATCTTGACGTTGTGAATAGAAAAAAAATTGAGTTAAGAGGGTCACCCATAATGAGCTTATGCAAAATTCGATCTAAATTAGTCGGTAATAAGTTTTTTGTTGCAGCAACATGGAATGTGATTAGGTTTTGAACATATAAGGTGGCATAGTATAGATTTGTTGATGATCTTTTAAATTTTTTTAGAAAAAGATGATGATGTTTATTTTAGAAGATATGGGTTTGAGCACTTCTGCGTGTAAAGTGTGTACGCGTTGTCAAATGATTAAAAAAGAATGTCACCAGTGGCGGATTCAAAAATATATTTGAGGGTGGGCACACATAAAGTATCAAAATTTTAGGGTGAGCACAAGTCATAAATATTACAAAAATTTAAGGACTAATTCATAAAAACTAAAAAAATAAAGGTAAATGTATGAGTTTTAAAAAGTTCAGGGTGGGCACGGGTCTATCCTATATTACCTTTGGGTCGGTCAGTACTTGTCACATGTTGTCATTTGATTGACTTAGGGATGGGCATTTCACCCGAGCCCGACGGGTTCCGACCCAACCCGGCCCGATCGGGTTGAGTATTTTTATGAAAAAAATTGGGTTTGGGTCGGGTCGGGTTTTTGTGTAGGGTGAGTCCGGGTCGGGTCGGGTTCGGGTTTTAGGGTGAAAAAATCTGACCCAATCCGACCCAGGACTAATTGTGTAATTTTCCCCTAAATTTTTTGGAGATATTTGTAATAATACCCCCTATTTATATATTTTTTTATAATTAGGTCCTTAAAATTAATTTTTTATTTACAATTTAGTTCTTAAATTTATTATTTTTTATAATTATGCCTCTTAAAATTATTTTTTACAATTAGGTCCCTAAAATTAATTTTTTTTTTCAATAGGTCGGGGTTGGGTTTAGAATATTTATTTCCGGGTTGGGTCGGGTCAGATTTTTTAAAGAATTGGATCGGGTCGGGTTCGGTTTTATTATTATTGGTTTCGGGTCGGGTTCGGGTGGGCCAAAAACCCGACCCGTGCCTATCCCTAGATTGACTTGTTTGTGTAATTAACAATCAATGTCAGTCATCATATAAGAAATACTTAATTGACATTTATGTTTATAGACAGAATTAGAACCAAAACATTTTAAAAATTATAAATAAAATATCCTTAATCCTTTGTTTATTCTGTGGTGTTATGAGGATTAACGTGGCTTAATTTAGTTCATCGCCTCGATTAAGCCTAATTTTAAGAACACAATGAGATATGTGTAGGATGGTCTTTGGATTGATTGCTAGACCAATGCACAAGGATATCCCTTCAAGACCAAATAAAAAACTAAATAAATATTAGTCAAAGGAAACCCTTTTTTCTCCTAATCTAAGAATCTAGTCCTAGTTTTAATAGCAAACGGTGATGTATTTTATTTAGATGATTCGAGTTTAAACAATTTAATTTTAGTGGCGAGAACTCAACATTATTTATTGAAGGATTATTTTAAAATATTTAATTTATATGCTTTAGGGACTAAAATACAATTTTACTATTATCCCAACTTAATTTTTTTTGTAATTTTTTTAAAAAATTTGAGAAGTGTGACCCCATCAGACACCATAATATATTTTACCATATAGTTGTTAGATTATGTAAAATTAAACCTAAACTCCCTTAATTTTTACAGTTTAATTATTTTTTAAGACCCTATTTATTTTAAAGTTATTCGGTTTGCCCCATCATAGTTCAATATTAGCTCCGTCCTGGTATTATACATTTTGAGTCATTGAACTTAAAAGTAATTTTTACATAACTCAAAATTTTTAATTTCACCAAATTATATCATTGATCATCTATTATTAATAAGGCTAAACTACGAAATAAGTGTCCAAACTATGTTTCTTTTATGTAATAGGTGCATAAAGTATTTTTTTACTGAAATAGGTGCCTAAAGTTTCTTTTTTGCTTGTTTTAAAGTCAATTGAGGCACCTATTTCAACCAAAAATGAAAGTTTAGACACCTATTTCAGCCAAAAAATACTTTAGACACCTATTTCAGCCAAAAATAAAACTTTAAGCACCCATTTTAGCCACACACAACAAAAAACTTTAAGCACCTATTACAAAAAAAAAGAGATACATAATTTGGGCAATTGTTTTGTAGTTAAGCCTATTAATAAATTTAGGTCACTTAGCCAATTCATATTTTTAATGTAAAAAAATTGAGTCAACAAATACACATGACATTTTTAGGTTAATTTAAATGATAAATATGCCCCTAAACTCTACTGTTTTCCTTATCTTGATACCTAAATTTTATTTTGATAGAAATGATATTGAGTTTTTTTTTGTCTCAAGTTAATTAGGGTGGGCAAAACTTGACTCGTAATTTCATAATTTCGGCTTAAAAATTTTTCAAATAAAGTTTGAGTTATAAAATGAAAATTTAAATAAGCCGATTTTTTAATAATTAGTGGATCAGTTTTCAAGTTCAAGTCGAATCTCTAAATTCTGTTTGATATATATATATATATATATATATATATATATATATATATATATATATATATATATATCACATATGAACAAAAAATATGAAGATATGTGTGTGTCAAATTCTTTTTGACTCCACTCGTCTCGATCAAATGCTCACTCCTAACGTTAATGACGATGTAAATCAATAATTAAGTGATGTGCGATGTTTGTGCTTACATGGCTTTTAAGTCAACACATCAAGTTCTAATTGGCTGAAAGTTTTTTTAAAAAAATAACATTTTGCATAGCTCAGGAGAAAACATAGATTGAGTATTACTCAGGAACGGAACCAGAATTTAAAGTTTGGGGGCAAAACATAAATTTTAAAAAATGGGGCGGCAAATTCACAATTATCTAATTTTTTTCAGAAAAATAGAGGCCAATTTATTATTCAAGAATATTTTTAAAATATACAATCAATTTTGGGTTTTTGACAAAAAAAGGTTTAAGTACTAATACGAGAAACTCGATGATTAATCCGATAAAATCAAAAGTTTGTGTCTTATATGAAACCCAATACCAAATTAAGTGACAAGTAAGCAAATTTACCTTATAATAATATATTAATGGAATAATACGTCAGCACATAACTCATCATTCATAAACATAATAAATTAGGGTTTTTACATTCCTCGAGATGCAACTTGCAAGTAGCCAATAAGAGGGTAAAAAGGAGGGATTGCAGCCATGCAGAGGCACGTGAGGAATTGTATAAAGCAGATGTCTAGGGTTTTTGAACCAAACTCGTATCTGGAAACTCTTACTAATTCTGGAATGTTTAGGAACATTGACTTACGTAAACCCATGCATGGGCTGATGTGGAACTCGTTCCTCCATGCATTTCACTACCTCACCTTTAGTTGGCTCCACCGTTTTTTTAGGAAAAACAAATAAGATTAACGTTAATAGAAACCTCGGATCAATCAGGTTGAAGTTAAATTTTTTTATTGGGTTATATTTTGACTTAAATTCTAATTGGTAATTAAGTTGATTTTTATTGTAATTCTAGTGGTTGAAAATTACTTGGTAATTAGGATTTACTTTAATGAGTAAACATCTATTTTAGAAATGAAATCTTATTGAATAAAATTTCTTGGTGACCAAGTATTTGGGTCTATAAATATAAATTAGGTTTAACCTAGTGGATTATGAGAGAATGAAAGATAGAGAAAATCCTTCTCTGGAGAGATGTAACCACTTTTAAGTTCTCTACAACTATTGTGACTACGTTGTAGAGGTGGATATTGTAGTAAGGTTGGGAAGAGTGTTTTGGTTCCACCGAGTCATGGGATTTGTACATCGGGGTTTGGGATTACACAGATCATCATGTATATGTACTCTTTGTGTTCTCTACGTTGATAGTGGATTGTTCGTTTCTCTTGTCCGTGAAAATAGGCTATGTTGAACCACGTTAAGTTTTGTCTTCTGTGCATGTCTTGGTCTAAGTTATTATTGTTTTGGTTATTTTTCCGCATACCAATTTCCAAACATTTGGAGTTGTGATTAAATTGTATTTTTTTAGGGTAAAAGTGTATGTTTATCATTTTATTAACTATAAACATCTACGAATTTTAAGACTAAAGAAAAATATTCCAAACTAAAGGGGAAAAGAGGATTTTTTTTGGGGTTTGACTCTTTTATTTTGGCTTGTTTGTGGCGAAATTGGATGTCATCTGTTTTTGTATTATTTTTAGGAATTCTTTTAATAATAAATTATATTTTCGTGAGAAAAAAATTTAAGTCATGATCTAAAAAATTGAATTAATTAAATTATTTGTCTAATTTTGATCATTATATCTTAATAATATTTTCTAAGGTATTAACATAGTGTAGTTCTAACATGTGTCATTCACATATTTTTAAAGAAAATTTCTAAAAAAAGTCAATTAAAATAATAGAATTTTAAAAATTCAATAAGTTCTAGAAACTTCATCCATGTTAAAACACTATGATGCGATATGTGGTATTGGTTGATAAAAAATTCGTTAGATTTAACATTCAACGTTTAATTAAAAGGTAAATTAGTAAAATTTCAGATTACAAGAGTTTAATTGGATAAAAAAATAATTAGTTTGATTGATTTCTTTTTAAAGTTTGAGGGATTTTGACACCATTAAGTCAATTTAATAAAAATAGAGACTAAAGTAATGATTTTACCAAATCCCTGCCAGCCCATGATTCAGTTTAATATTTTTCGTATATCAATTATTAATATTTTTTGAACAGTATCAATTATTAATATTCAATATATTAAACATCACTATTTTAATATGAAGGGTCCAATTGTCAAAAAATATATATGAAGGATCCAATCATTAAATGTGAAAATTTCATATGAAATCTATTGTTTATACAGTTTTCTATTAGTTTGATTAAGTTGGGCCTATGAAATTTATTGGGTTTATATATAAATTGAGCTGTTTCAATACTTGGAATGGCCTAGCCCGTTTGCATGTTTTGATTTTTTAAAGAAAAATGGTGAATTCATCCATACGCCCTTAAACTATATCCCATAACTTATATTGGTACCTAAACTTTAAAATGTTCTGATTTAGTTTTCAAACCTTACAAGAAATCAAAACACGTTTCACATATATTGAAACTTTTTTTTGACAAACATATATTGAAACTTAAACTATAATAAAATTTGAAGATACATCATACATGATTTACTAGACTCAAACTTATTAATATAAATGACTGAGATTAACAGTAGAGAAAGAGAAGATTATCACTTGAGAAAAAGATAGGTAAATAATCTTAGTCATTTATTGACCCTCATCCAACGATCCATAAAAATGTATAAAAATAGTTGAGTTTTACATAGTGTAAGTGAATCATAACTCATATGAACCCAACAAGTGTCCCCATGAAAAAAGCGGATGATGTTCATGCTAAGAGACACAAGTTCAAATCGCTTTGTCTACAATATATATATGCATTGTCAAAAAGTTAAAAATATGTATAAACATATGCTACTTTGTAATTACATTTAGACTATTCAAAAAAATAATTCATATATATATATATATATATATATATATATATAACTAAAAGATTAAAGATGAAATTTGCTGATTAATTATACTCACTTTTAACGGTTTACAAATTCACTAATTTATAACTAAGAGATGAAAGTAAAATATTTTGGATTTTTATTACATATCGGTACATAACTACATGTTACAAAATTAAGATAGTGTCATAGATTAATCGGATATAATTTAATCAGAAAATGACTGGAATATTCTTTTTTAAATGATAATTAATAAATATTATAAAGCTATAATTTTTTTTGCTTTCTCAAATTTTTATATAATCTACAACTAAAAGTCGTTAATTAATTAATTCAAGGTTGGTTTAAGTGGTAAGTAACTTAATATCACTTAAGCATGTCTTGATTTCGAGACCTTGTGTATGCAGAGAAGCCCTGTTGAGAGGCTCACCCAACAAAAGCCAAAGACAGATGTACGACGCGGATTAGTTCGAATTATTCAAGATAAAACACTAAAAAACCGAAAAGACAAAAAAATAATATTAAAATACGAAACTGATAAATTTATATACAAATCTTTTATCACTTCACTTATAATCATTTGTTGAACAATTTAAATAATGTTAATACGTAAAGTGTTTTCGTTTACCCGTTCAAATTCTGATTCTTTTGAACCATGCTTTCTTTTTATAAATGAATTATTAGTTATATGTATATGAAAAATTATTTGATACAACTCTCTCTATTTTAATTAGGGGTGAGCAAAATTTGACTTAACTCGAAAAAATTGAAATTTTTGACTCGACCCGAAGTGAAAAAAACTCAACTCGTTCTGACTTGACTCGAAATTACATAAACTCAACTCGACTCGAATTTTTTTAAACAAAATTTGAGTTGTAAAATGGAAATTCGAATAACTTGAAATTTTCCTTATATATACACATATATATATACCAATATAAAAAATATGATATTCATATCTTATATGATTAGAGAAAGTCGTTTAAATTAAAATCAAACTATACTATAACATGATAAATAATTACAATTAAATTTGTGTAGAAACTCAAAAACTCGACTCGATTTTCATAAACTCGGCTCGAATAAATAATCAAATAAAATTTGAGTTATAAAATATGACGCGTCAACTCGAATAATTCAATTTTTTTAACTTAACTCGACAGTACACCTAATTTTAACCTTAAATCTTCAAACCCTACAATCTACAACTTTAAAACTCAAATAAAACACATAACATGGAAATAAACAAGATTACAATCATCTATCAAATGATTTTACACTATATATATTAAGAAAAGAAGTTTCTAGATAGGGCAAAAGCAATCAAGCAAAATCTCCTACAATTGTCTATTGTCATTTTGGCTTTGATTTTCCAACCATTAATCTACCAATCATCATTATTTTATCTTATTGCCTTAAAATTCATTTTTTGGTCAAATCATTGCCGTGGGAAACAAATAAAAAGAAAAAGAAAGAAGAAAATAAAGATCTATTAAATTTAAAACATGGATCATTATGGTCGACTTTTGTAAAATAATCTATTGCCACTTGATTAATAATGGACACAACATAATCATAATCTATTATTTTTTGTTTTAACTATCGATATATAATTTATCGGTTGACTAATTCAGATCAAATACTACAGAGGTCCGCTATAGAAGTGATCCTCCCAACTCAATTACTCCATTCACAACTTCAAAATTTGAACATATGATCTTACTTATGAGATCTAATGTTTTATCACACTAAACTAATTAATTAGTGATTATAATTACTCAGTAATTTTTTAACATAATATCATCATCGTCCACGTCACCATTTCCATTTTTAAACCCTTCATTTTGACCTAAAACATAATTGAGCCCATACATATAGACAAGCAGTGTGATGTAATGAAAACGACGAGAAAGAACACAGCTCATCCAAGTTCCTAAAATATTGAAACCCAAACCACTAAAAAGACCATTGGAAGTTGGAACCCAGAGTTGTTTCCAAGTTGAATATATGAATCGTCGACAGATTAAATCACTGGTTTTTTCTGATCGACATATGACGTGGGCAATAAATGTAAGAAAACGGCTCAGACAAATACATGTGAAACATGCATGTTTTGAAAGAACCAAAAAAGAAAGAAAGAATGGGGGCTGTTCCTTTTGCCTTACGCTCGTTTACATCATATGTGCCATGTTTTGTATTTTTTATTAATCATGTCAACATAAACATAATATAATTTTGCGTGTAAAAATCTTAAAATCAACTATGTGCGTATTATGTTAATCATGTTTAACTATGTCGCAATGTATTTATTATTTTTAACCGTCTCCGTCTTATTTATGGATTTGTTTCTTTATCTTTTTTTCCTTTAAAAGAAGGTATTAGTTATTCGTTTGTGTTAGTTATTTTTTTCATTCTCCCATTTTTTCTAAATCGATCGTCGTTCTACTCCTTCAGTCAAAAAAAGAAATGTCGATCGAGATCCATCTTACAAACAATTATATACGAAAGAGAAATAAATTAATGAAGAAATAATGATAGATTTTTTCATGTGGGGAAGATGAGAACTATACATAAGGGTGGGTGTGGCCTATCTTATAATTTGATTAAATTAATCTTTCCAAGGTGCAAGTCACTATCACAATCGATGCATACATAATGTATATATATATATATTCCCTATTCACATATTTTATGGCCGCACTTGTCATTGCTATGGTCCATGCATATATATATATATATATATATATATATATATATATAATCAAACCCAATATTTAGAGTGTGGCCTAGGAGGGGTTTCCAAGCATTTAGAATCGCCTACAAGGTATATCCTATGTATTCCTAGAGCTTGGAACATGAAAATAAATGAATGATTTATATTTGATGCATCGACAATACAATATAACTACTACAACGATGTTTATTTTAAAAGACTCGGGTTCAATCGTTCTGTCTACAAGGTGTATATGCATTGTCAAAGAATTAAAAATATGTATGAACAAATACTACCTTTAGACTATTCAAAAAAATATATTATTAATGAAGTTTGTTGTTCAATTTAATGATAAACAGAAACTTACTTCTCAATTTAGGTTACAGATTCAAGTTCAAGCCATAAAATTGACAATGTAATGTGTAGATGTGTGTGAGTTTATATAGAAATATGATAATTATAGAACTTAACAAGTGACTCCAGTGGAAAAGAGAATGGTGATTATCCTAGGAGACTCGAGTTCGAGTACTTGCGTACGTTGTTAAAAGATTAAAATAAATAAATAAAAAGATACTACTATATAATCACGTCAATTTATTAAAAATGCAATAAAATCAATAATTAAAACCATAGAATTTTAAACAATCAAACATTTATCAAATAAAGAGGTAAAAGGGCCATTAGTAGCAACATGCCCGGCCAGAAGTATGGGCACCTACTATCTAGTATCTACCATACATGATTTTTTTCTCATTTAACAAAAAAATTGTATTAATGAAAATATTCTATTATATCAACATTGCAATTTTCAATGGAATAGAATAATATATTTTGTTTGTGATTTTAAGTGTAGAACGTGGCAGAACGTGAATGGTAAATGCTTCTCATGTTTTCTCTTTCTAATAAATAATATAAGAATTAAAAGTTTGTTTTTCTATAAATAAAAAATCTATTTTATAATATATTTTCAAAATTTTATCATCAATTTCATTATAAAATCTCTCTTGAGTAGGTCATTTTAATTGAGTATTAATTTAGTCTTAATTTGGACAAATTTAATTTTTTTAATATACTGGTGTAATTACAAGATAGTATCTGTTTAAATTTTTAGCCCTTTAATAACGCACACACACCGTACATATATAATGCTCGAATCGGAGTTACCTAGATAAAATACATCATCTTTCACCATTAGACTATTCCACGAGTTCAACTTTAAAATCTATTTTAACTGACAAATATTATTACTACAATGATGTTTAAGTCATTTTATAGTTAATATCATGTTTAAATAAAATAACTAAGAAACCCTTCTTGAAGATCAAAATGAAACTAATAGATAATCAATCCGCCATAAGTTTAATTGTGAAATTATTTTTCTTGAATATACTAATTTGTTTGTGTAATTATATGGTAGTATTTGTTTATATTTTTTAACCTTTAACAACACATATCTTACATACACAAATGCTTAATTTAAGGTTTCCTATAATGAATGTCAATTCATCATCCTTTTCACGAGAAACACTAGTTTCTTGTACACATGAAAAGGTTTTTTTATTTAACAAGAAATTATTATATGGACCCTACTTACCATGAAAAGTCTTCTCAATTTTTTTATTCACTAAAAACCATATTAGAAGACAGTTGTTTTTCTGTTATTAGTTTTTTCTTTATTTTCTTTTCTTTTATTTTTATTTTCTTTAGGGTTTTTGTTTGTATAAGTAAAGACTATAGTCAATAGTCAGACTTTGACTTTTGACCATATATTGAAACATTAATAAAAGTAATTTTCTCTCTCTTATTCTTTCGAGTCCTGAACATTGCTCAGCCGAAATCCCTAAGGGAATTTTTCCCCTTTTTCATCAAACCCTAGCAAACCATCCTAATCTGATATGGTATCAGTCGACTCCATTTCGCTGCACTCCTCTGAGACAAATGACGGCCGTTCCGTTCGTGTTGATGATCCGAATAATGAATATTATGTGCATCCCAACGAGAACCTGGCGTTGGTCTTGACATCGTCGCTCCTCACCGGCAACAACTACCACGGCTGGGCGAGATCTATGAAGATGTCGCTAATCTCGAAGAACAAGTTTCGGTTTGTTGATGGCTCCATCAAAGAACCCAAGAAGGATGATTCTTCCTACACTGCCTGGATGAAATGCAACAATCTTGTGCTTTCTTGGCTCCAGCGCGCGTTAAGCAATGAGATTGCTCAGAGTGTAATATGGATCGACAATGCAAGCGAGCTCTGGGCCGATTTGTTTGACCGCTTCAGTCAAGGAGATCTGGTTCGCGTTTCTGACCTAATGCAAGATTTTTACTCGCTTCAACAAGGGTCTATGCCAGTGAACGTTTATCACACGCAGTTAAAGGTACTCTGGGATGAAATCTCAAACCTTCGCCCTTTAATTCATTGTGGTTGTGATGCAAATACATATAGAAAACAAGATTTTGTTCTTAGATTCTTGCGAGGGTTAAATGATAGTTTTTCTGTTCAAAAGGCCCAAATCCTTATGATGAAGCCTCTACCTTCTATAAATGAGATTTTTGCTCTTGTTATTCAGCATGAAAGAACTCTAGGGTCTAGTGTTACCAATTGTGACTCTTCTGTGTTCTTAGCTGGTCGTGTCCAGTCTCAAAATGTCAATAGATTTTCTGGAAATAAGAATTCTAGTTCTGAGCCTACTGGGAAAAAATACAGTAATAGTTCTGGGAATAAAAAGCCTACCTGTACTTTCTGTGGTATATTTGGACACTCTGTGGAAAAGTGTTTTAGAAAACATGGTTACCCTCCAGGTTATAAATCTAAATATCAAACTCCTAGGTCTAATCAGGTGGGTTCTTGTGAAAACAATGTTCCTAGTGAGTCTTGCATTAACCAAAATCCCGGTTATCCTCCTGTTTTTACAAAAGAACAGTATGAGAGCATTGTTTCTTTACTTCAAGAACGTGCCTCTTCTGTTTCTGCACATACTGTTCTTGGCCAAAATCAGAGTGTTCAACTTCAGGTTAATGCTTTGTTCTCAGCCTTTGTTTCTGATGTTAAACAGGCTTCTGATTCAGGTACTTTCTTTTCTTCCAAGTCAGATTTTAATATTTCTTTTTCTAACAATGTTTCTCATTGTTGTAATATTATTTCTAATAATGTTTCTTGGATAATTGACTCTGGTGCTACTGATCACATAGTCAATGATTTAATTTTTTTAAAGATTATCATATTGTACATGATAAGTTTGTAAAGCTTTCTAATAATGAACTTGTTAAGGTTCATCATATTGGAACTGTTGTTTTGAATTCTTTGGTTTTTAAAAAAAAAATCATATTCCAAAGTTTGGTTTCAATTTAATATCTGTTTCTCAATTAGTTCAAGATAATGTGTATTCTTTAATCTTCTCACATAATTGTTGTGTTATACAGGATACACTTCAGTGGAAGATGATTGGTACAGCTAAGCAGATTCAAGGCTTGTATCATCTAGATGTTGCAAATTTGGTTTGTCAATTTTCTGTCTTTCATACTGCTTCTGAAAATGATGTGTCTAAATATGCTGTTTCTGGAAGTAATGTCTCTAGAAATTCTGTTGGTTCTGATATTATTTCTAAGAATGTTTTTGCTGCTGATAGTTCTTCTAGTCATTCTGTAGCTCTCTGGCATGCTAGACTAGGACATCCTTCTTCTAAAAGGATGAAATTTTTTGCTGATATAAACTGTAATATACCGTTAGGAAATATTTCTGAGTGTGAGGTTTGTCGTTTAGCCAAACAGAAAAGGCCTTCCTTTCCTGTTAGTAGTTCTGATAGTGTTGCTCCTTTTGATCTCATTCACATGGATGTTTGGGGACCCTTTTCCATTAAAAGCTTGTATGGACATTCTTATTTTTTAACCATAGTGGATGACAAAACCAGATTTTTATGGATTTTTCCAATGCACAGCAAAGGGGAAGTTAGAAATCTTATAACTAATTTTTGTTCTTTTGTTGAAGTTCAGTTTTCAAAACAAGTTAAATGTATAAGAAGTGATAATGCCAAAGAATTTGAAATGACTGAATTTTTTAACAGTAAGGGCATTGTACATCAAACTTCTTGTACATATACACCTCAACAAAATAGTACTGTTGAGAGAAAGCATCAGCATATATTGACTGTTGCTAGGTCTTTAAGATTTCAAGCTAACTTGCCTCTCTGTTTTTGGATAGATTGTGTGTTGCATTCTGCTTTTTTGATCAATATAACTCCCACACCTGTTTTAGACAACAAAACCTCCTTTGAATTACTTTTTAATTGAAAACCTAATTTGAAACATTTGAGGGTTTTTGGTTGTTTGGCCTATGTTTCTGTTTTGCCTAAGTCAAAGACAAAGATGCATCATCGTGCCTCTAAGTGTGTTTTTTTAGGTTATCTCAAACATACTAAAGGCTTTCGTGTTTTTGATTTAGAAACCAAAAGCATTTTTGTTTCAAGGGATGTAACCTTTTCTGAAGATTTGTTTCCTTTCAAACAAATTTCCAATGAATTGTGCTTCCTGTGTATGAAAATACCCAGTTTTCTGATGATGTTGTTTTAATGAACAACTCTGAATTTTTAAATCCTATTAATAATCAAGTTCCATCTGTTGATACTAACACTCATACTGGTAGTTCTGATAAAAGTATGACTTCTAATGCAAGTACTGATTTTCCTATTTCTGTTTCTATTCCTAATCATTCTGTTGATACTAACACTCATACTGGTAGTTCTAAATTTGTTGACTCAAGTCAACAATCTTTTATTTTTACTCGTCCATCTAGACAGAGGCAACTCCCAGAAAAGTATAAGGATTTTAATGTTTCATTACCTAAGGTAAGAACTTCTCCTCATCAAGTTGCTCAAGTTTTATCTTATCATAACATATCATCTACTCATAAGTCTTACATTAATAATGCTGAAGTTTTAGCTGAACCTAAGACTTATAATCAAGCCATTAAACATGATTGTTGGAAAGAAGCAATGCAAGAAGAAATTAGAGCTTTAAAAATGAATAAGACTTGGTAACTTGTTCCTCTTCCCCCTGATAAAAGTACAATAGGTTGCAAATGGGTGTTTAGGACCAAGTTAAAGTCTGATGGAACTTTAGAAAGGTATAAAGCCCGTCTTGTAGCTAAAGGGTATACCCAACAGTCAGGGATAGACTATTTTGACACCTTTAGCCCTGTTACTAAAATTAACACTATTAGAGCCCTTCTTGCTATTGTTGCTGCTAAAAAATGACATTTGCATCAGTTAGATATAAATAATGCCTTCTTACATGGTCATTTAAAAGAAGAAGTCTACATGGATTTACCCCCTGGTTTTAATCCTCCCAAACCTGGTCTTGTTTGTAAATTGCAGAAGAGCTTGTATGGTCTTAAATAAGCTAGCCGTAAATGGAATGAACGGTTAATTGAAACCCTTCTTTCCTTAGGTTTTAAGCAAACTGGTTCAGATTGTTCTCTGTTAGTTAGAGGTTCCAATTCTGATTTTATTGCTCTTGCTATATATGTTGATGATATAATTGTTGCTAGTCCCAATATAGATGAAATACAAGGTATTAAAAATGTTCTACATGATATTTTTAAAATTAAAGACTTAGGGATTCTAAAGTATTTTCTTGGATTAGAAGTTACAAGATCTAACCTTGGTATAAATTTATGTCAGAGAAAGTATGTTTTAGATCTTCTAAAAGAAACAGGTTTTTTAGAATGTAAAACTGTTTCCACTCCTATTATGTACACTTCTAAACTTGCTGAGCATAAAGGTTCTCCTTTAACTGACATAACAGCATATAGAAGGCTTGTAGGTAAACTTTTGTATTTAACACATACTAGGCCTGACATCTGTTATGTTGTGCAACAATTATCTCAACATCTTGCTGCCCCTACTTCTGTTCACCTCATGGCAGCTCATCGTGTCCTTCGATATTTGAAAGGATCTTCAGGGCAGGGGTTATTCTTTTCTGTTGATAATAATTTACATTTACAAGCCTTTTCTGATTCAGATTGGGCTTCATGTCCTGAAACTAGAAAGTCTACAACAGGTTTTTGCATATTTATATGAAATTCTTTAGTGTCATGGAAAACTAAGAAACAAAACACTGTTTCTAGGTCTTCTACTGAAGCTGAATATAGGGCTATTGCTGCTGTTACATGTGAGTTGCAATGGTTTAATTTTCTCTTGTCTGACTTGCAGGTTCCTTTACACACTGCACATTTGTTTTGTGATAACCAGTCAGCAATAAGGATAGCTGAGAATCCAGTTCACCATGAAAGAACGAAGCATATAGAGATAGATTGTCATCTCATTCGAGAAAAAGTTCAGAATGGAATCATCAACTTGTTTCCTGTTATTTCCCAAAATCAACTGGCAGATTGTTTTACCAAGGCTCTACTTCCCTCTGTTTTTTCCTCTTTTATCTCCAAGTTGGGCGTACATGATGTATATGCTCCACCTTGAGGGGGGCTATTAGAATACATTTGTTTTTCTGTTATTAGTTTTTTCTTTATTTTTTTATTTTCTTTTTATTTTCTTTAGGGTTTTTGTTTGTATAAATAAAGACTATAGTCAATAGTCAGACTTTGACTTTTGACCATATATTGAAACATTAATAAAAGTAATTTTCTCTCTCTTATTCTTTCGAGTCCTGAACATTGCTCAGCCGAAATCCCTAAGGGAATTTTCCCCTTTTCCATCAAACCCTAGCAAACCATCCTAATCTGATAAACCAGTCGATTAATTTTTATTTTTTATGTCATTTTTTATTTATAATTAATTTTTATATAACATTCACTCTCTATTTACATGACAATAAGTAAAGATTTGTTCATAAAAAATAGCACGAAGAATATAAAAATAAATTGATTGATTTTTAGTTTGTGAGGCGGAATTATATAATAATTTTTTCAATTTGCCGATGCTCAGCTGATAATCAAGAGATGAACGGCCAGATTCACTCAAAATTGCTGACATGGAATTTACTAGAGTCCACCCTAATTAAAGTTTCAATCATTTCCTCCTCTCTCCTTCTCCACCATCTCTCTCGTTTATAAGTGATTCTGAGTGGAGAATTTTGTACAACACAAAACAAAAAAGCAATCTCTTGGTTCCAATCTCTTCGTTTTCCTGGTATAATTCCGATTTGGGACTTTGGGTTTCTCTCAAAATTCATTAAAAAAGGGGTCTTTGAGGTATTTGCACAGTTCTTCAAAGAGAAATCACAAAGCAAAAAAGAAAGGGAATTTTAAGGTTTTTGAAGAGAAAATGGGTTTCATGTGTGAGATTTTCTTCACAGGAGGAAAGTTAGAGGAAGGAGAGTGGGAAAAAGAGAGATAACACAACAAGAATAAGAAGAAAAGAACAAGAACCCTAATTTTTTGTTCCATCTGCTTATCTACTGGTAATTACTTTGAACAACCCTTTAATTTTCTTATCCTTGTCTGTTTTTAGGTGATGTTCTGTTTTCTCATGGTTAATTGCCTTGTGTGAGTTCAAGATTTTGAACAAATTAGCAAAACTGCCTAATCTTTTTGTTTTTAGTTGAGAAAAAACATGGGAATTCATTGGTTCCATTGGTTTAGTTGTTAATTATGCAATTTCTAGCTAAATTTTAGGTAAGCTGTAATATAACTCAAGTCAAAGTTTGCTATTTTAGGGTAGAAAAGCTTAATCAAACTTCTGTTATTTTGTTTGGTTTCAAACAGGGGAAATTGGCAATGTCTGCTACAATTATGAGTGAACCAATGGTGGTATCAGCCCCAATACAAGAAACTCAAGCAACACCGGCAAAGCTCGTTGCACAAATCGATGTCGAGTTTGCCAAATGCGATTGCTGTGGACTTACAGAGGAGTGTACCCCGGCCTATATCGAAACGGTACGCCAACGGTACCAGGGGAAATGGATTTGTGGCCTCTGTGCTGAAGCAATCAAAGATGAGATCATAAGGACTGAGAGGCTTATCAGTACTGAGGAAGCAATGGTTAGGCACATGAACTTTTGCCAAAAATTCGTCTCCTCCGGACCGCCTCCTGATCCTACAGTTCATCTGATATCTGCTATGAGAAGTATTCTTCGAAAAAGTTTGGATTCCGCGAGAGGTTTAAGATCAACCCCTCCGATTAGTCCTACAAGAAAGGTCGGCGGAATCCGAGTCCCGGGTTTGCTCGAACTGAATGTTGTTTCACTACCATGTCTGGTTGATAGAGGTATAAGAGATGATGGGAAGGGATTAAAGAGCATGGAATGAAACATTGGGTGGAACACAAGAAACAAAGAAAAGGAAAATAAAAGAAAAAATGTCAAATTGATGTTAAGTGTAAACTCAGAAGCTTATGTAGATTTTAATGTCAAAATATATACATAGAACTTTCTATTGTATGGAAATCTTTTTCTTTTTTTTTCTGAGAAAAAAAATTCAGTTTCTTTGTTTAAATCCTTATTATTAGAACTTAAGTATTTGGTATGGGGTTTGCATGATTGGAGCAATGATATAATAGTTCCAAATTTTGAGTTGAAGAAATCCAAGAGTAACATGGAATTATTCAAATAATGGAACTCAACCTACTTTGGTTCACAATATTTTATACCATTTGTGCAAGATGACTTTGACATTTTCTTATGGAATACTATAAGACCTTGCTTGATCGAGTAGAAAAATTAGAGCGGCAAACAAGTCATTCGGGTTTGGGTCATGATCGATTTTGACTGCATTCAGTTTCGATTCTGTTCAGGTTAGATCTGGCCTGATTCGATTTTAATTTGGGTCGGGTATCTGTCCGGATCGGGTTACATCGGTTCTATTGATTTTTTTGGGTCGGGTCAAGATCGATTCGATAGAAGATCGATATGTTTCGGTCGGGTTTTCAGGTCGGATCAATTTTTTAAACTCATATATGACTTTATAAAGTTAATATATTTGACTTTTTAGTGAGTTGTGCGACAATTTACATCAAATCTTTCATTATTTCTTTTAATATTTTTTTTATTTCGAGTTGCCTTCGGTTCAGGTTAATTTCGGTTCGAATCTATTCGATTCGGGTTCGTTCTGTTCGGTTGAAAAATCAAATCGGGCCTATATCAGTTCAACTAAAAATTGGGTTAGTTTCAATTCGATTCCGTTTGTTTCGAGTTTTGAATCAAGTTTAGATCATCTTATTCGGGTCGATATCGAGTTTCGGATCGAATAAAATTAATTCGGGTCTCAAGTCAGTTCACCACCGTTAGGAAAAATCGAAGGATGGAAAGAGGACTCGAAAATTAAAATAAATAAATAATTATTGAGTGGCATTTGGTATGAAACAAAACGAGATGAATAAATTGAGAGAAATGATATTTTCCTATTAATGTAATAAAAATATGTTAATTTGAAAGAAAGAGATTAAAAAGGTGAGTTACTTTTATTATATATATATATATATATATATATATATTCAATTTTTTCATCTTTTTACAATGCACGCCAATAAAAAATAAAAAAAAATATTTTTTCACCTTTTTAATAGATTTTTTCACTTTTCTATCTTCTAAATTTTCGTCATTCCAATTTTGTTTTATACTCTGACATTGCTAATTGCTTGGTCAAATGCAAAAAAAAAAAAGGAAAAAAAGAAAAAAGAAGAAGAAGGACAAACTAAGTGTGGCCGGTAGATAAAAGTGATGGGAAAAAAAAGAGAGGAAGACCATTTCGATCTTTATGAGAGAGAAATTATAAGTTAATTTAAAATATATGTTTTTCAAAACTTAATTTTATTTCCCTCTCATTCTTTTACACTACCAAAAAATAATGAAAAAAAAATACATTTCCTTTCAAATTTCCATCATTCCTATCAAACACATTACTTGAAGAAAAAAAAAAGTTAAATTTTAATCTCTTCACTCATATACCTTTATTTTTTTTTAATTTCTTTTTTTTCGAGATAAATTACATGTACATTTTGTGATTTATGTGTCTGGATTCGTGGCTTTCCCTCCCAATAATGTTTTCTTCAAGTTTTGAATCTGATCCTCTCCTTGAGAGAGCAATGTGTCTTGACATTGCATCCAACACTTGTCGGTAAAGAAAATTCAAAGGTCGTCGACCACATGGGAGTCAAAGAATGCTTTGGGGAAGTTAGGTTTTGAACCCGCAACCCTATGCACAAGGGAGTCAAGTGCAAACCAATACACATATATTTTAGACGAGGCCACGTGGCATAATCTGATTAAAGTTTTAAGTTAAAAATATTACATTTAGTGAGGCTCGAACCAAAAACCTTTTATATTTAGGGAGTCAAGTTCAATTTCCTTTCTACTCTAACAAATACAGTCTAAATTCTCAGATGAAGTGTGTGGATGGCACTAACATTTTGCAGCAGAACCTGATATTCTTACAAAAAAATCATCAGCAAGAATGTGTTCTTTACCGTGGCAACAAAAAAGGCTGCCGAGAACTACTCGTCGGTATAATGACTAAAGATATTTATTTTGTCTCATTTTGTATGAGTTTAAATTTTGATATAAAAATATAATAACTATATATTTAATAATAAAAATGGCAATGTTTGTAAACCCTAACAAGAGGATAAAAGATTGAAGATACTCTTGACAGGCAGAAGCTTCTGGAAAAGGGAGATTATGAGTGCATTGGTTGTTAAATGAAAATGATTGAAACTCACATGTCTGAATATATAACAAGTGGGGTCTAGGGACAGTTCATCTGACTCAGCTATGGACCCCACAATCCCAACCAATCAGCTTTACAAGAAAAATGTTAAATTAAAATCATTTAATACAAAAATTTATAATATATATGCATGTGTGAGTTTTCGTCCAAATTATTTTCCAGCTCAAGATCTATATTGGTTTACTGTTTGATATATTTGCTACTTTTGATTATGTTAGATTCGGTTTCAATTTGATATAATATACTAATTTTTTTATTTTTTAGAATTTAGAATTTAAATTTTTAAACTTAAAACCGTAAATATAAACCCTAAAATTTAAATCCTAAATTCTAAACCCAACAACCTAAACCTCTAAATCCTAAACTAACACCCTAAACCTAAAATTAACAACCTTGAGTTTACACAACTTGTGTATCAAAGTTTTTTCTTCATAGGAATTTAAATGAGACGTGATAGGTGAAGATTTACTCGAGTCCAATACAGTCAAAGATTGGTCAACACTTGACTCGATTGAACTCGAATCAAGCTCAAACTCGACTCGAAATCTTAACGAACCGAGCCGAGCTTAGCACTACACGAGCTAAACTCGGCTCGTTTACATCCTAGTTGAGATTGGTAAATCATGTATGGCTTGTTTTACTCTTAACAAATATCTACCCGACAAGCAACTACTGATTGTCTGATTGATTAATCAAAGTAATAGTCATTACACCATGATTTGTCTCTTATTACCAAAAGAAAGAGTTGGCTGAGATTAAGCTCAGATTGTTCACATTGGTTGTTAGGACCTTAATCATGCATGGTAGAATATTACATTTTTTAGATTTAGGGGCGTAAAAAGTCTATTTACCATATGGACCAACTTTATTAGTAAAAAAAAAACATTAATTTGTAGGTTGCGTTTATCAAAAGAATTTCAACACCCGTTTGAGCAGAAAAAGTTGGATTTTTCAGTTGCGAAAAAATGTCTGTTTGGGCACTAAATTCAGCGGGAGAATGTGTGTTGCTTCTTGATTGTGCATGTTCAGCATTGCTTTTCCGGTGAACACTCCAACGATTATTAAAAAAGTATTGCTGAAGGGGCCCTTAATTTCATGTGCAACACTACGATTTCTGATGCATTGAAAATAATAGGAAAGGTTGGTTGAATCAATAATGAGAGGGAAATTATACCCCGAAGAAGATAAGGGAAAATGGCCACTGATGACAGAAGATAAAAGATAAGGGGTAGAATAGGGACATTCAATTAATATCTTCTTACAGCATGCATTGATTTGCCCATTCCCCTCACTCCTTATGACATGCATTCAATTATCACATCAAGCCATGCTTTCTTAACTTGGCATCTTGGTGTTTTTTTTAGGCATAATACGGACCAAAACACTCTTAATGTCCGACTGAATAGTCATTTTGACTTATATTCATTTTTAAATCAATTTAATTTTTAACATTTTATTTTGAATTAAAATAATCATTCTGCAGATAAAAAAATGTTTGTCAATTAATAATAAATAACTTGAAACAAATGTATCTACACAATTATTATTGTCAAATATAATAAGCTTAAAGGTTCTATTGACCCCTGAATTATATAATTTATGTCGAGTTGTTCTCTAATATTTTAGATCTTTAGCTCTTTAACTTTCAAATGTTACCTCTTTAAGTATTATTATGATTAGTATTTCTATTTGTCAAAAAAATATCACCTCTTGCCTCACATTTTTCCGTTTAAATAATTTTATATAGACTAATTAGATCACATCATGTGTCGTTTTTTTTACAAAAAAATCAGTTGTTTTAATAAAAGAGGTAAATTGCATATTATGTTTGTCATATGTAATTTTTATTTTTTTATCGTTAAAATATACAATGTATCACAAAAATATAGTTGGCTTAGTGGTAAACACACATCACCTAGAGGTGGCAAACGAGTCAATCGGTTCGGGTTATTTTGGTTTCTGTTATTTCGGGTTTGATATTTTCGGTTCAGATTCAGTTTCAGTTATGGTTCAGTTCAGTTTTACTTCAGGTCTATTGTGTTTCGGGTCATTTCGGGTTGGTTGATTTTCGGTTGGGTTATTTTCGGTTCGGTTGATTTCGGTTTGGTTATTTTCGGTTCAATGAGAGATCAGTCGATTTTAATCAAATTTTTAGGTTGGTCAGATTTTTACACCCTATATATCACTTTATAAAGTCAATATATTTGACATTTTAGTGACTTGTGCGACTGTTCATATTTTATCTTTCTTTATTTCTATTAATCGGGTCCATTCGGTTCGGGTCTATTCCGTTCGGGTCCATTTGGTTCAACTAAATTCGGTTCAGTTTTGGTTCGGTTTATTTCGGGTTTCGGATCAAATTTCGGGTCAATTTAGGGTTGATTTTCGGTTTCGGCTCGAGTCTTGGTTCAGATAATTCGGTTCGGGTTTCGGGTCAAGTTTGCCAGGTCTAACATCACCCACCTAGGCCAATGTTGGTTTGAATCTTGCTAAAGGCAAGATGCTCCTTTCTTTTATTTATCTCCTCCAATCATATGGTGACATGTCACCACCTAATTAAATAATTAATTTATTTTAAATTAAAATTATGATCAAATTGATAGAGTGTATAAGTAACGAGGACCAAATATGTAATTATATAAATTTTTATTAACTGCCATGTCACTCCTTCCGTTAAGTTTTAACGACATATGATGACATTGAGTCCATTTTAGTACTATGATGGTTTAATTGCTTCGAAAAAATATGGTGGTTAAATCGAGAACAAACCTATAATATGATAGTTATTTATGTAGTTTACCCATAAATTTTATGTAGAACTCAATCAATTGACACAAAATAACATGATTCGTGAAGCATACACGTAGAGTTTTAATTATGGTTAAACTATAACGAAGGTCACTCATTTATTGGTAAAATTATATTTTGGTCACCCAATTATTGAAAGTTAATAAAATTATATCTGTGTCACCATTCATATTTCAAAAAATATATATTAATTTACTTTTTTTTTCATTCAAGCATATGATCATTCTTTTGTCAAAAAGTGAGACATGATGTGTTCTAATTAGTTCAAAAATAATTAACGAAAAAAATTGAGACATCGAAAAAATTGAGATAACTCAAAACAAGTAGTATAAAATTGAGATTTTAACGAGATCCTTTATTCTTTTGAGAAGGAGGGGGGTCTTCTTCGAAATGAAAGACAAATGGAGGGCTTCCGTAATGTGTTATCCGATTGTTCCCTATAGGACTTGGGCTATGCTGGCTGTTGGTTCACCTGGGAAAAAGGAAGGATGGCTGCTACAACCATCCGAGAGCGTTTGGATAGAGGAGTGGCTTCTGATTCGTGGATAACTTTGTTCCCGGGTTACAAGGTGGAACACTTGGTTCGAGCATTTTCGGACCATTGTCCGCTTCTACTCACAACTGCTGGTTCCAGCAGCGGTCGACTGCCTCAGAAGTTCAGGTTCGAAGCTGCTTGGATGTTTGAGGATACGGTTCGACAATTTTGGCATTCCTCTGATGCTTTTCTGCCGAATAAACTTTCCTTACTTGCAGCAAGACTCGGGGAATGGCACGGGAAGCTTAGCCGGGCTAAGAAAGAATATCTGCGGACGATGCACAAGAAGCTTGAACAGCTCTATGAGGAGCCTGTGTCGGATGAAGTGTTGGGAGAGATTTTGGGTATAAAAGCAGATATTAATCTCGAAACTGACAAGGAGGAGCTCTATTGGGAACAGAGAGCTCGGATTAATTGGCTTCAAAATGGTGATCGTAACACACCATTTTTTCATAGACATGCCTCCATCCGTAGATCAACAAATAGAGTGGAAAGGCTAATTGATGACGATGGGATGTCTGTTATTGGAGATAGTAATATGCTCGAGTTGGCATCGGAGTATTTTGCTTCCCTCTTTACATCACAAGGCTCAAACAATGTTTCAGAGGTGCTGGAAAATATTGAGCAGGTTATTTCAGCTGATATGAATGAGGAGTTGATGAAACCTTTTTCGAAACAAGAAGTGTGGGAGGCCCTCAAGTGTATGTCCCCACTGAAAGCTTGTGGGGATGACGGATTCGGGGCTGTGTTCTTCCAAAGACTTTGGCATATCGTGGGTGATGAGGTGGCTAATTTTTGTATCTCTTTAATTCGTGGAGAGGGTTCTTTGTCTGAAATAAATACTACCACCATTGTGCTAGTGCCGAAAGTTAGTAAGCCTAATCGGATGGCTCAGTTTCGTCCAATTAGTCTATGTAACATATTATACAAGATTATTGCTAAGATGCTGGTTATTCGTTTTCAAGGGGTTTTACACCTCTGCATCGATGAAGCGCAGAGTGCGTTTGTCCCCGGTCGCCTTATATCCGACAACATCTTAACAGCCTATGAAGTTCTGCACGCCTTCAAGAATAAGAGGAGGGGTAAGCGTGGTTTTTTTGCCTTGAAATTGGACATGAGTAAGGCGTACGATAGAGTAGAATGGGGCTTCCTCTCTACTGTCCTTCATCGTATGGGTTTCAATATGGATTGGGTTGAAATTCTAATGCGCTGTGTATCGACGGTCTCTTATACAGTGATTATGAATGGAAGGTTGGGTGAACCTTTCTTTCCTTCGCGTGGTCTCCGGCAGGGAGACCCTTTGAGCCCTTATCTGTTTCTCATCTGTAGTGAAGGTTTGTCGGGTCTGATTCGCTCGAAGCTTAGTAGGGGACTTATCCGAGGTGCTGTTATTGCTCGAAATGCACCTCCTATAACTCATCTCTTGTTTGCAGACGACTGTTTGCTGTTCGGGGAGGCCACGGCTGCAGGGGCTTCAATTCTGAGGGACATTCTTATCACGTACTCTCATGCCTCAGGTCAGTTGATTAATTTTGATAAATCAGGTGTGTTTTTTAGTACGAATGTGATTGAGGAGAATCGCCATGATGTTTGTAGAATATTGAATGTTAATGTTTCTACTAATATGGAGAGGTATTTGGGTCTACCCCCGATTATTGGGCGGAATAAGAAGGCTGCTTTTGAAGATTTATTTGGAAAGGTTTTAAAGAGGAGCAACCTTTTAAGTGCTCGTTTATTATCGGCTGGAGGCAAGGAAGTCTTCATTAAATCGGTTCTTCAGGCGGTTCCGATATATACCATGTCGTGTTTCCTTCTCCCCTCTACCTTTTGTAAAAAGCTTGAAGGTGTTCTTGGACGGTTTTGGTGGAGAAATTCCTCTTCTAAACGGGGGATCCATTGGTGTACGTGGAATTCGCTTTGTGTTTCGAAGGAAGAAGGGGGTATGGGGTTTAGAGAGTTGTCCAATTTTAATGTGGCCCTATTAGCTAAACAGGGTTGGAGGTTGATGTCCAATCCTACCTCTCTACTTGCCCGTACTTTGCGTGCAAAATATTTTCCGCGTGAAGATTTCTTTTCAGCCCGGCTTGGCTCAAACCCAAGTTACACCTGGCGTAGTATTTGGGCTTCGAGGGCCTTGTTGGAAAAGGGCCTATGTTGGAGGGTGGGTAATGGATCGAACATTTCGATCTGGAATTCCTTCTGGTTGTCGGTCTCTCCACCTCGATTAGTCCAGTCTCCTTCTTCTCCGGGCCTGAATTAGGTTTCAGATCTAATGCTATCTAATCCAAGAAGGTGGAATGAGGACTTACTTTATGGAATTTTCTCTCAGTCAGAGGCCAACACTATATTGAGTATACCTTTACCTGCTACGGATTTATCTGATATTTAAGTTTGGGGTTTGGACCCTAAGGGCGTTTATTCAGTTCGAAGTGGATATTATGTCTTACAGAAGCCAAATAATCAGGTTATTAATAATATTAATCCCCAGCCTATCTACAAACAGATTTGGTCTCTAGCGTGCCCTGCTAAAATCAAAATAATGGGATGGCGTCTTTTGAAGAATTATATCCCTAGTATGCAGAATCTATATCAGAAACGTATTGCTCCTTCCCCTATTTGTCCTAAATGTAATCAGGCATCCGAAACAATCGAGCATTTTACCAGAGACTGTGAGTACGCTAAAGAAGTGTGGAACCTAACTAGTTTTACTTGGCCCTTATCTTTGAACATGGAAAGTTTTTTCGATTGGTTCTGCTGGATCTTCACTAATTATTCAGGTGTTAAACGCACAGAATTTCTCATCATTTTATGGTCTCTATGGTATGCTAGGAATCAATTTGTTCACGATAACATTAACCAAAAGCCCATTGAAGTGATTACCTTCGCACGCAATTACCTGAGAGATTTGGAGAAAGCGTCGATTGTATCTGTGAATGTTCCGGTGGCTCCCACTGCTCCCCCGCCGGACCCAGTGATTAAAGTGAATGTGGACACCGCCTTTAACCAGGATTCGAGCTCTGCCGTTTCAGGTGTGGTGGTAAGGGACTCTGCGGGACTGGTGCTGGGATCCTGCATTCGTCTTCGAAACGGTTTGGCATCGGTGTTCGCGGCGGAAGCTCAAGCGGTCATCGACGGTCTTCATTTTGCTGGTGACCTGGGTTGCATGCAGGTGCTTCTGGAGAGTGATTCCCGTTCGGTGATTTGCAGATTAAATAGCTCCGGCGAGGACATCTCCGTGCTACGACCTTACATCGAGGATGCGAAGAGGCTCTCTGAAATCTTTGCTAGTTGTCGGTTCGTCTTCTCCGGTAGGGACAGCAACTCCGCCGCCCACTGCTTAGCTCGCCTTGGGAGACAGTTTACCGGCGACACCTTCTGGGTTGAGGAGGTTCCTCCCCCAATTTCTGACGTTATTCTTGTCGATCGGTCTCACCTACTACCGATCTAACCCTTTGTCTTCTGCGATTTGGGGGTTTTCATTAACATTTGCTCTGGTTTGCTTGTGTTTTCTCTCTCTAGGAGACCCAGAGTCTTTTTATCCCGGTTTTCATTTTGTGTGGGCGTTGTTTTAGCCCGTTCGATTGTTGGGCTGGACTTATTTGTTTTCTCACTTTGTTTTGTTTCTCCTTTATTAATAAACATAATCACCACCAGAGTATTCTACTCAAATATATATATATATATACACGCGTGAATGATAATCATTAATATATTAAATATGACAAATAAAACAAAAATAGATTACACCTCTTTATCAAAAAAGGTAAAATGACAAAAAATGCCATCAACGTTTACATATTTTGTCATTTGGCCTCCTATTCTTTTTTTTGTCTAAATATGGCCCCAACATTTGCTTGTTTTGTCATTTGACCCCTTATTCTTTCTTTTGGTCCAAATATGCCCCAATGTTTCATTCGTAGTCCAAATATGCCCCAAACGTTTCAATTTGGTCCAAATATGCCCCCGTTGGATGGAAACTGTCAGTCAATTGACGTTCAACAACTGATGCTGACTGGACTTGCAACGTATTAAGATCTGCTGATGTCACGTCAAATTTTTTTATAAGTCGTTGACCATCAGTTGATTGACAGTTTACATCCAACATATGCATATTTGGACTACGAATGAAACGTTGGGGGCATATTTGGACTATGAATGAAACGTTGGGGGCATATTTGGACAAAAAGAAAAAATAGAGGACCAAATGACAAAACATGCAAACGTTGGGGGCATATTTAGACAAAAAAGAGAATAGGGGGCCAAATGACAAAACTTGCAAACGTTGTGGCATCTTTTGTCATTTTGCCAAAAAAATACACCTCAACCTTTAATGCAAAACCATTTATATATTTTCTCTCTTAAGGTATTTTTTAGAGCGAGCTCAATAATTAATTATTTATGGTCTGTTAGTTTACATAAAAATAAACGTTGACAATAAATTTTAGAAGATAAAAGGTTAAAAATAGCCCCTAACAATATACATTTCGGTTATTTTAGCCCTATTCTTTTTTGGTGAAAACAACCACCTAACGTTTCATTTTTCGTTTAAATTTCACCATTGTTGGATGAAAACCGTTAGTCAACTAACAATCAACGCTTGAGGCTGACGTAACATGTCTGCAGGGCATGAGGAGATGACGTGACACTACCACATGGCATTTTTGCTGACGTGGCATTTTTAAAAAATTAAACATTTATTTTTTTAAAAATATTTTTAACTAATCGTCACATCAGCAAAGTGCCACGTGGTAGTGTCAGGTCATCTCCCCATGGCCTGCAGACATGCCACGTCAGCCTCAGCCGTTGACTGTTAGTTGAGTGACAGTTTTCATCCAATAGAAGTGAAATTTGAACGAAAAATAAAACGTTGGGTAATTGTTTGCACAAAAAAACAGATAGAATTAAAATGACTAAAAAGTAAAACGTTGGAGGCTATTTTTGACCTTTTACCATTTTAAAACTATTCCATGTGTAGAGCGATAATCAAATATTTAATCTTTAGTTAAGATAAAAAACCGTTATCATACACTTAAACTTGTGATTTTATTCTGCATTTTTAATAATAAAAAAATTAAATTTAACAAATTTAAAACTGAGATATCTATATCAAAATAGTGACTAATTCCTCTTATCTATAAACAAAAATCGAATTTCTAACTCATCAACCATTATTATATCCTCTATTTTTTTTTCGGGGCTCCTATTATATTTTTACATTTAAAAAAATTAAATTTAATGATTAAAATTAAAATTTAAGATTAAAATTTATAAAATTAAAGACATGTGTATTTTTTAGAGGTTAAGTTTAAAATTTAAAATCTATCGGTAGAATTTAAAATTTTATTTTTTTAGAGCGGAGATGTAGAAAGGAAAGCTATCGAGTTACATATGATTTTTGTCTGTTGCTATCCATGTTTTTAGGACACAATTATGTTATGGTTTCTTTAAAAAAAGGGTAAACTACAACGGAGGTCACTCATTTATAGGTATGGTTACATTTAGGTCACTCAATTATTAAAAGTTACATTAGGGTCACTCAATTATGAGTAAGGTTACATTTGGGTCACCCAATTATTAAAGGTTACATTTGGGTCACTCAACTATGGGTAAGGTTACGTTTGGGTCACCATTAGTATTTAAAAAATACATCAATTTAGTCATTTTTTCTTCCAACTCACTTGTATACCCTCGTTAACATTAGAATACTTCATTTGAAATTATTAATCAATCTAATACACATATCGATATACTTTTTTTTAAATATAAAGGGTGACCCAAATGTAATCTTACCCATAATTGAGTGATCCAAATGTAACCTTTAATAATTGGGTGACTCAAATGTAACCTTACCCATAATTGAGTGATCCAAATGTTACTTTTAATAATTGAATGACCTAAATGTAATCTTACCCATAATTGGGTGACCTCCGTTGTAGTTTACCCTTAAAAAAACAAAACTTCTCCAACTAAATATCAACGATTTTCCGATATAAGGAAGATCCGAACTAATTCTTGTCTCCCCCATTTCTCTCATGGCCGCCACCATTTCCATTTTCTTCTTCCTTTCTCTCCTCTTCATCCCTTTCTCCTCCTCATCGGACCGTCCACAAAACTTCATCATCCACGTGTCGAAATCTCACAAGCCCTCCCTTTTCTCCTCCCACCACCACTGGTATTCCTCCATTCTCCGCTCTCTTCCTCCGTCCCCTCACCCCACCAAGCTCCTCTACACTTATCAACACGCCATCAATGGCTTCTCCGCCCGCCTCACCGCCTCCCAAGCAAAGAACCTCCAGCAACTTCCAGGAATCATTTCTGTGATTCCGGACCAAATCCGACAGCTCCACACTACTCATACACCTCACTTTTTAGGCCTTTATGATGGTGAAGGTATCTGGCAAAACTCCGATTACGGCGACGGTGTCATAATCGGAGTTTTGGATACCGGGATATGGCCGGAAAACCCCAGTTTTACAGACTCCGGGCTGCCCCCGGTTCCGAATAGCTGGAAGGGTATATGTGAGACCGGACCTAGCTTTCCTGCTTCGGCTTGTAATCGGAAAATAATCGGAGCTAGAACCTTTTACAAAGGCTACGAGTCTCATGATGGACCGATGGATGAAACTAAAGAATCCAAGTCTCCACGAGATACGGAAGGTCACGGCACGCATACAGCTTCCACCGCCGCCGGATCTGTTGTTTCCAACGCCAGCCTATTCGGGTTTGCGAGCGGAGAAGCTCGGGGGATGGCTAGGAATGCACGAATTGCTGCTTACAAGATTTGCTGGAAATCGGGTTGTTTTGATTCCGATATACTTGCGGCGATGGACCAGGCTATTTCCGATGGAGTCGATGTGATTTCTTTGTCTGTGGGAAGTAGTGATTACGCTTCACAATACGACCATGATTCCATTGCCATCGGCGCATTTGCCGCTGTTAACCACGGTGTCGTTGTGTCGTGTTCTGCCGGGAATTCTGGTCCTGGTTCATTCACTGCCGGTAACATTGCGCCGTGGATTTTAACAGTCGGTGCTTCCACGATTGACAGGGAGTTTCCGGCTGATGTTGTTCTCGGTGACGGTAGGATTTTCGGTGGTGTTTCTTTGTATTCCGGCGAACCCTTGGTTGATTCGAAGCTTCCTTTGGTTTATGCCGGTGATTGTGGAGATCGGTTTTGCCATATGGGAAGTCTAAATTCTTCAAAAGTTGAAGGGAAAATTGTTGTTTGTGAAAGGGGAGGGAATGCTAGAGTTGAAAAAGGAGGTGCAGTGAAGCTAGCCGGTGGTTCAGGGATGATTCTGGCAAACACCGCCGAGAACGGCGAAGAACTCCTTTCCGATAGTCATCTTATCCCGGCTACAATGGTGGGGGAGGCGGCTGGTAATAAGATCCTGGAATACATCAAAACAAGTCAGTCTCCGACGGCTACGATTTCGTTCCGTGGAACGGTGATTGGCTCATTGCCATCATCTCCGAAGGTCGCGGCCTTTTCAAGCCGCGGCCCTCACTATTTGACTCCGGAGATTCTCAAACCGGATGTCATCGCTCCCGGTGTTAACATCTTAGCAGGATGGACCGGTTCCGCCGCTCCGACCGATTTGGATATCGATCCGAGAAGAGTTGATTACAACATTATTTCCGGCACTTCAATGGCTTGCCCTCATGTTAGTGGATTGGCTGCATTGCTTAAAAGAACATACCCCAATTGGTCACCTGCTGCCATAAAATCTGCCCTTATGACAACAGCTTACACATTAGACAACTCGGGAAACACCATTAATGATCTTGCAACAGGGGAAGAAGCCTCACCATTTGTTTACGGAGCCGGACATGTGGATCCGAATCGAGCTCTTAATCCGGGATTGGTATACGATATCGAGAACAGCGACTACGTTTCGTTCCTTTGCTCGATCGGGTACGATTCGAATAGAATTGCAGTTTTTCTCAGGGAGCCTACTAGTTCAGATGTATGTGACAGCAAATTTGCCACACCAGGGGATCTTAATTATCCATCATTCTCGGTAGTTTTCCATTCTAATGATCATGTTGTCAAGTACAAGAGGAGGGTAAAGAACGTCGGGACTTCAGCCGATGCAGTTTATGTAGCTAAAGTGAACGCTCCACCCGGCGTCGAAATCAGTGTTTCGCCGAGTAAGCTCGAATTCAGCGGCGTAAACCAAACGCTGAGCTACGAGATTGTGTTTGCAAGTGACAGTCCGTCCTTGTCCATTGCATCGCAGGGATTCGGATCGATCGAGTGGAGCGACGGAGTTCGTCTCGTGAGGAGTCCCATTGCTGTTAGGTGGCTTAAGGGACAGCAATATACCATTTGATTTTCATTGTGCATCAATAAAGAAGATTCCACTGTATGCTGACATTTGTGTGAGCTGTTAAGAAATATTTATGAATATTTGAGATTGGGGTTAAATTTGATTCGAATCGAATTGTTTTTAAATTATTAGATCTACGGAAATAAATAACGAACATTTAGAATTGCAGATTGGAGGTTGATTGTATCGATGCTTGCATCTCAAGGGAATATATAATGAAGAATCTGCAATATTTAACACTAATCGAATCAATGGAAGATCTGGTCAATGCTGATAAAGTGACCAAAATATAGAAGGTGGTATATGTTAGACCGGTAAATTTGACCTGAAAATTGAACGGATTTACTTAAATTGAGAGCTGAATTTGACCCAAATTTGATACAAAAACCTAAATAAACTGAACCGAATTTTAGTTGAACTGAAAATAGACCCAAACCAAATGGACCTAAATCGATTTTCAACCGAACCAAATGAAACCGAATTAAAGGCAACCATAATCAAATGCAACTCGAAATAAAGAAAATATATTAAAATAAATAAATAAATAAAGATGAGATGTGAACTGTCGCACAAGGCACAACTCACCAAAAAGTTAAATATACATGCTATATAAAGTCATATATGGAGTGGAAAAACCTAACTTGGCCTGAAAATCCGACTAAAACCTATCGAGCTCCTATTAACCCAATATTGACCCGACCCGAAAATAAGAGACCCGAAAGCCAACCGAACCAAAAATAAATTGAACTAACGTCCTAGCCCGATACCTGAACCGAAATACCATAGACCCAAACTAAAATGAACCAGACCCGAACCAACCCGAACTTAAACCGAATGTAGTCAGACCCAAACCGAATGACATGTTTGCCACCTCTAGTATCTGTTCATACATATTCTTAACCATTTCATAATGCGCACACACCTTCTATACAAACTTGAATTTCTTAAGATAAATAATATCCATTTTTTTTTAATGAGACCACTCATTAGATTCGCAATGCTAAAAATGTTTAAATATGTGAAATCATGTCCGTCGTATATTTATTTTTACACAATATGATGATAGCCGGCCATTCAGTCATTTAATTAACATACAATATGTTAAACCAATAAACAATTTGGTATGTAGAATCACATGGACCGGATGGTGGCTGATCATTTTCTCAGGAAAAAAAGAAAAGAAAAGTTTCCCTTTTATCTTTCTCGATCAGATCCCACTTCCACCCAGGACTGCTTCAGTCCCAAATATTTGAGATACAGTCCCTATACTTTAATTTAGAATAATCCGATCCTTCTACTTATATAATATCATTAATCAATCCAAATAATTAATACTACTAAGTATTTGAATTAAAATATTGGCGTTTAATTTTCTTAAAAGCAAGCATTAAAAAACAATGTTAGTATGAAAAATAAGAAGGGGTATTTTTCTTCAAACAATCAAATCTATATTTTAATCAGAATAGTTGATGGTGTTAATTATCTGGCCCAGCTAATAATATTATAAAGGGTAAACTACACTAGTAGTCACTAAATTTTTAGGGTGCTTTTAATATGATCACTGAACTTTTAAAACTTTCATTACATTCACTTAACTTTTAATTCGCTTTTATTACGGTCACTACTGTCAACTACGTTTAAAAAAACTGGCGTGACATGTTAAATTTAAGGGTAAACTACACTGTTAGTCACTGAACTTTTAGGGCGCTTTTAATATGGTCACTGAACTTTTAAAATTTTTATTATAATCACTCAACTTTTAATTTGCTTCTATTACCGTTAAAAAGCTAATTTGACACGTTAAATTTAAAAATAAACGTTTTTCCACCCTATTTTCTCCCCCCTCTTATTTTCTTTTATTTTTCCCTCATTTCCTCTTCCTCATTCCTTTCTCCTCTATAATCTTATAGCCTGTTTGGGGTGAAATTGTCCTACTGCATACACCATTAAGAAAGTAGGGCATATGCTGGTGATCAAATGATTGTGGAGGACTTGATAATGTTGAATCTAATGGACTCGGCAAAAGAGGGCATATACTGGTGATTAAAATGATACTAGCATGCTTAATACCAAGATTTTTAAAAGCACAAAGCATTTGATTAAAAAGGTCCTTTCCAGAAGATCCATGCAACTAGTTTCCAAGTGAGTTTATGAAGTACATGTAGACCAATTTTGAGTGTTGTTTCAACCCATATTAAATTCACCATTGTCAAGCCAAGTATTATTTATAGTTGTAGGTTGGTTCATTCTTTAAGGAATAGTCTTTCTCACAAACATAATAATAATGTGGCACAGTATAGCATTCCACTCCTTCTTTGCCTTCTATTTTTAAACAATTTTCAAAACTAATTGAAAATTTTGAGAAGAAATGATACAAAAATAAGAATTATCTATTATGCTATTATCCTTGTGGTTAAGGTACTTAAAATTGGGGAGTGAAATTAAATATGGTGTATATAATATTGACATGTCACTTTTTTAATGCATTGGGAGGATCTTAGATGACCATATTTTCATGTCTTGTTAGAATATTTTTTGAACATGTATACTCTAAAAAATTTAAAAATTTGAGCAACTTGGATACTCTAAAGGTGGGATGGAATTTTTTTGGTAACACTAGAACCAGGTTAAGTGATTGTTACAGTCCAAAAAAACTCTAGTATAGCTATAGCCTTGAGAGATTTCTTAATGGTGCAGGTAGCAGGACAATTTCACCCCACAGAGGCTATAAAATTACATAAGAGAAAGATAGGAGGGAAAGGAAGATAAAAAAGAAAGATAGACATGTTTAAATGGAAGAAAACAAGAGGGGGGAGAAAATAGGGTGAAAAAACGTTTTTTTTAACTTAACGTGTCACATCAGCTTTTTTTAACGGTAATGAAAGCGAATTAAAAGTTGTGTGATTGTAATGAAAGTTTTAAAAGTTCGGTGACCATATTGAAAGCGCCCTAAAATTTCAATGACTAACAGTGTAGTTTACCCTTAAACTTAATATGCCGCGTTAGCTTTTTTAACGGTGGTTGACGGTAGTGACCGTAATGAAAGTGAATTAAAAGTTGAGTGCTTGTAATGAAAGTTTTAAGACTTCGGTGACCATATTAAAAGCGTCCTAAAAATTTAGTGACTAACATTGTAGTTTAACCTATTATAAAAGTACACTGAATTAATTTAAAATATGAATATAGCATAGGGACTGAATCACGATTTTACCATCTTGATAATATCTTTCTTTTTTTGGATACTCAAATGACCACTCAATTATGGGTTGATCTCGATTTGACCACTATTGTTTGAGTAAATTATCTTTTTTTATTAAGTATAGAGATATTATATTTCTATAACAAATACCGGGATACAAACTCATACAAGATGAGACAACATAATATCTTCGGTCACTCGTGACTCGACCAATTAATAGATCTTAATTTTTAAATATCTTTCGAGTAGCGTTCGTTTTTTTTTTAATTTGAGATGGCCGATTAATAAAATTAAGAGCTTAGCAAACTATTTGCAAATGTTTTAACTTTTAACTTGGATTTCTAGCCGTTAAGCAAAGAACACAAGAAATCGGCGTTCGTTGATGACAATTGCTCTCTCACTCTTTAGCGGTCTTAATCCAGAGCTATTTCCTACATTTTCAAACTTTGAGCGAAAATTTAAAAATGGCTCAGGAACGAAAACATATTATAATATTTTAATTAATTAATTAATTTAATATATTATAAACAAATCATTATTTTTATTGTTTTGTTTAGAAAACACCTTAAATACAATTAAAACAATAACGAATAACAAATAACTTACATGATTGTCCCTTGAAAAATTATTAAAGATGCGAAGACAGAAGACGGGGCCATACTGGAGCTGATCATGTTGCTCCCCTCCGAAAAGACCTTGGATCTTACATGATTTCTTATATCTCAATATCAAAAGAGACCTCAAAGTCTTTAGAATCGAAAGAAAAAAAAAATCTTATAGATGTGTAGCTCTTTAATGGTCACTAACATAACAACACCTAAACAAAATAATCCAATGCTCTATTACCTACTAATTGGGTTGAGAGAATCACCTCATATTGAACATTTGTAGCACTCGATCAAATTAATAATCGAAGAAAATTTTATCTCTTTTTTTATGGTTTAAGATCTATACACATTTGATCCACAAATCCCTTGTTTCAAAATAAAAGAAAAAGGAAATCATGAAGAGCACGATAGAGAATGAATGTGGGGAAATGAGCTCGTGAAACATATGCATGAAATGCTGGCTATGAGGGACATATCATAGGCCCTGTATATTCTTGTGGCTTATATATTTTTTATTGGGAAATTTGCACGTTTCTTTCTTTTCTTACGTATTGATTTGATAGATACTTTACACCAGTTCTTTGTTTCACTATTGCTCATACATCAGCATCCAAAATCTTGTATCACAGGAAGATACATGTACAAATACAATTACAATTTACAAAGATAAACATAACCGATACATTTGATAATTATAATCAGAATCACACATAATAAGACACAACTGGACAATACAAGGTATAATTAAAAGGACTAGATTCCTAGAATTAAAAGCAGATGAGTTAATTTTTGAGAATATGAAGAATACAAGGATTGAGAATATAATTTGACCAAAAAGTATTTATATATTGGTCATGTTTGGCAATTAGCTGATAGCTGATTGCATTAATTAATAGTTGATAGCGGATTGCATTAACTGATACCTGATTGCATTATAGAGGTGACAATCAAGTCGTTCGGTTCGGGTTCGGATTCGGGCCATTTCAGTTCGGGTTGCTTTCGGTTCAAGTTTGGTTCAGGTTGGCTCGGGTTTGAATCGTATTTAGTTCGGGCCCATGGTATTTTGGGTCAGGTGTCGGGTCGGGTCAATATCGGATCAGTTGACTTTTTGGTTCAGGTCAGTTGACCTTTCAGTTCGGGTCAATATCGGATCGGTCGAATTTCGGGTCGGGTTAATATCCTATCGGTTGATTTTTCGGGTCGGTTCAATATCAAATCGATTGACTTTTGAGTCGGGTCAATATCGGTTCGGTTGAATTTTCGAGTTAGGTCAATATTGGTTCAGTTGAATTTTCGGGTCGGGTCAATCTTTAATTAGATGTAGCTACAGAAGATGACGAGTTTCTTGGCTTTAATGTGGATTGGACTGCAACAAAATCCAACAATTGATGCATATATTATTTATGTTTATTTTAAGATCACTTTATTAATTCTTTAAGTTTTATTTTAAAAAAACTTAATATAATTGAGTTTGATATGTAAGGTAGTCTTTATTGATTTTTTAACTTGGTTTGTAGCAATACTATTATTTAATTTGTTAATTATCATGTTTAACACTTTATGGAGTACAAGTTTTTGGTCAAAGAAATTTTTTTTATGTTCACGAGATTGTTGTCTGGTTATGTTTGGATTCTATTACAGTTCAAGGTGATTTTTTCGATATCTGTCCACACAAGTGATTTTAATCTTTTCTGGATAATTTGTCTTAGTTTCTAATTACTTTATATTAGCTTACATGTTTTAAGTTGCGATCATGGTTAAATTCTGGACGGACAATTAAAATAAAATAGAGTTTAGTTTTTTTTATATAGTTTACATCCATTTTATGGTTTATGTTTGGGATTTATGATTTTTCTTATCAATAATGTCGTCTCTAAAGTTCGATTTAGATTTCCTCTTTGAAAGTACAATGTCTCTTGTCAATACACTCAATCTTTGTTGATGAGATAAAAATAATGTTTTCTGATTTTTTTAATAATAAAATTTAATGTTATTTTTGTTAAAAATAGTCATAATAGTGTAATATCACTTTTGAAAGATAATTCTTTGTTTGACACTTGTGTTTCATGTTAATTTGTGTTCATAAAAAAATGAAATTTCTTTTCTTTTAAAGTAAACTATAATCTACTATCTAAGAGATGTAAATTAAAGTTAGCCACATTAATACACTTTTTGGGGTAGTAACTAGTGAGTAACTTTATTTTATAATCCTTAATATCAAATACTATCAAATCCGATATGAAGATAACCTTTTAAAAGAGAAAAGATATAGCGAAGAATAAAACATACATATTCACTGTTAATCATATTACTAAAATTATCCGTTTACTTTGACTCAATTTTCCGGTCAAAATCGGCTTGATATTTAGTTAAGATCAAATTTCTGGAAATTAAATTTGAGTTATTTTTTGTTCGGGTTGATTTTCGGTTCGGGTTACTTTCGGTTCGAGTTAATTTTCGTTTCGAGTTGTCTTTCTATTCGGGTTGTATTCGGTTCTGATTACTTTCTGTTCAGGCTGACTTTCGATTTGAGTTGCTTTCGGTTCCTTTCGTTTCGGTTACTTTCTGCTCGAAATCGTATCAGTTTAACTATCAAACCACCACTTTTTTCTTCGAGTGTGAATCTTTTTACTCCACTTATGACTGATTCAACTGACCGGATCATGATCCACCCATCAGTCCGACCACTGAAAATAAAAAATAAAAACAACATATTCAACATGAAGGGTCGGTGATAAAAGTAGATGGTAGATTTGATGATCATGAAGTTATTGTGGCCTTGTGGGGGCTGGGCCATAATCCTTACCCAAAAACCGGACAAAATGTGGCTTTAGACCGGTGGCTGAATAACCGTCGGATATTGTAAAACCGTAATGAATTGTGGACGGTGCTGTTCTATATTAGTTAACCGTTCTGTTGGTCACTGAATTTACGACTCAAATTGCTCTTCTCGTTTTGCTCAACAAATTTAATTTTATTTCGACAAGATTTTATATTGGTCTCCTCATAAAATCAAAGGAAAAAAAAAGAAGATAACTGAAGGCCATGTGTCACCCATTCATTGAGGAAAAAAATTAACAGTCGACCAAAAAAATTATTATGAAATGAAACATTATATCTATTTTGAGAAAAAATGTTTAGACACGTAAAGTAAAATGTATAATTTAACATTTATTTTATAACAAAACATTCTTACAACAATAAGAGAGGATATTTTTTATTTTTCAATTTTTTTATATAATATTTAAAACTACCTATAATTCTTAGAATTTCTTGAATAAAAAATTATTTTGTTTAAACATTTAATTTATGACGTGTGATAGTAATATACCGACCAAACTCATAGGCAGTTGACTTTTTCTTAACAAAACATCCAAAGTATAAGGGTGTTTGTTATTTAGAAATCAAATTACACGGTTCAATCTTTTTGAAATTTTCAATTCCTATTTTTTTTGTTATTTAGAATTTTCAATTCTTTTTGGCGTATGAGCATCAATTAATAAGAGAATTTTTTAATTTTATTTTCAACATAGAATAGGTTTGATAGCGATTTGCAAATTGCAATATTAGTAAGCCACGTATATATATATATATATATATATATATATATATAATGGTGTATTGGAGTTGGAATTAAATATCAAAAGTTTTTTTTATTTGATTTAATGTATATAAGAATAATACGATATATACCAAACGGCATGTTTAATAAATACGAAATAATATATTTAATACATATATGTATCCACGAAGCCTTGATTTAATGACAATAATGAAATTTTACATATTTTGAGATGTTTATGTAAAATTGTATGTATTATATGTGATTGTATTTGTATCTTCTAAAGAATATATATGTTGTTTCATACTTTAAATATAGTATTATTAAAACTAAACAAAATTAGTATATTTCATACTTTAATTATATTTAAGATTTTAGGAGTTCAATACGAAAGGGATAAACTTTTGATACACAAACGGTGTAAAATAAATTTTACACAAATATGTATATTTACACTATAAAGGTTAAATTTTAAAATTTTAATCTTAAATCATAAAAAACTAAACCCTAAAATCTAAACTTTATACCTTAATTTTTTTAATATGTTGGTGTGATGCAAGAGTAAAATATGTTCAACTTTTTTAATCTTTTCAAAGACAACACACAACATGCATTACTGGTGCTCGAACCCGGATCCCAAAGGATGATAATTGATGAACATCTACATTTGCCACAAGGACACAAGGGGGTGAGCAACCTTAAATTTTAAACCATAAAAACCTAAACCATAACTTTTAAGCTATGAATTAAACATGTAACCTCTAAAACTAAAAGGCTTATGTAAACTAAAATTTACACAGCTCTGTATCAATTTTTTTTATAAAAAGCCCTATGAAATAATATATTCAAACATAATTTGTTTCAAACTTAGAATTTTCAAATTATGATAAAAAGAATTTAAGCTGACATCATATCACGTAAGAATTTGAGTCTAACGGTGTGAAATGAATGTAAGGAAATAAAGAAAAGAAAATAAGAATAAAAGTTGACAATATATATGGGGTCAAAAGTCAAGAAAATCCAGAGAGGACTAAAGTGAATTAATCAAACTTAAATAGTTGCGACTATTTGCTTGCATACTAAGACGGATTTCATTTTTTTTAATAGTTTTCGTTCATATATATATATATATATATATATATATATCAAATTTCACATTCCTAAAATCTTATAATTTTATATTTTTAAAAATTTTAATATAACTTCTTAAAAATCTATATATCTAACATAAAATTTTACGTTCATAATACTTCAATGCATGAGTGGTAGTAGGTTTGTGCTACACGCCGACCAACATGACATATAATTGACGGCAAAAACTTGTACATATTTTGGATTGGAGTTTGGAGGCACAAAATTCTGATTCAACAGGAAAATGTGCCTCGAACGCTGTGCACACATGTTTGGATTCAAAAATTTAAAAATTAATTTTAGACCTCAAACGTGATTTTGGGAAAAGCAAGGTAGAAATAGATTTTATGTTTCGTCGTAATTTTTACACTATATTTTCACACAATCAATTTTATAAAATCACGATAATCCAAAATCAATTCTACCGCCGATGGATCGAGGATGTTTCTTCTATAATTCCTTTAAACATTCCATTCTTCCACAGAAGTAACTGTTGCGACCAAAATTTTTCGGTACCGAAGATTTCTCAAAATATACATAATTATTTCTGTGTGACATATGGAATTACTACACCTGTAAATTTTGCTCAAATTATGATATAACACGCATTAAATATGACGTGGCAATTACAAGTTAAATTAATTTTTTATTGAGTATAGAGATATTATATTAAAGTAAATATCGAAATTTAAACTTATATAAAATAAAATAATATAAATATTCTTGACTACTCGATCAATCAGTAGATTTTAAGTTAGGCTAACTATTTTAATGATATAAAGCCTTAATTCACATTTTCCGTGGTTCATTTGCCGAACGTTTTTATTCTATTTCATTTACGTGTGAGAGTGAAAACCAGGGACTACGTGGTTTAATCAACAGATTTGTAGTCAACTGGTTCATATTGGGTCCAAAATTCAAAGGTTATGCAAAGAACGGCGGCCACCCATAGTTTTAATTGGAGTCGTTCTCCTAAAATAAATTTATAAAAGTTTGAGGGGTTAAAGTACAATTGCATCTTTTCTTAGGGACCACACCACAACAAATTTTACATTTTATGGGGTAAGCCCACTGCCTCCCTCCTCCCCTTCTCTACGTCCATCCTTGTTAATCATTGTTTGTGTGATTTATTTTTAGGGCAAACTATCCAATATTACTAAATTATTAGTTTCTTTCTATTTTGATCATCAAATTAAAATTTTTTGTCGTATTTATTGACATAATAGTTGAACAAATTTGTATAGTAATACATTTGGTTTTTATTATTCACATATTCTTTCAATTTGTATAATAACACATTTAGTTCTCATTAATGGGCACACTTCCCTTTAGGCTGATGTGGCAAACGCTTGTTGGGAGACAAACGGTCGTTGGCCAAAGCTGGATTTTCCAGCCGTCACCAAACGCTCGTTTGGGTGCTAAAATTGGTGGGCAAACTCCCATTAAGGACCAAACTGATAATCGTTTGGCGAAAAAATGATCGGCGAACAAGCGTTAGTGACCCAAATAGAAACAAAAATCACAGCCTAAATTAAGATCAACATTTAATTTATGGTTGACAAAATTATATATGTATTAAATTGTATTTTATTACTAAAAAATCAAGGAAATAATAATGGGAGAGCGATTTGAACCTTAGGAGCATGAGCACATCTAACCACTAAATCAAGTTTAATATTTGATGTTTTTAATTTAAAACTTAGGTGTAGGCGCAATACTTAACCACTAAATCATGATAAATAATTATTTAATAGTTGATGAAAATTATATTAGATTAAACTGTTCTTGATGCACGATTTTTATATTTTAAAACTGAACTCAATATTTTTCTTTTCCACTCTTGCTTTATTATATATATATAATCATTGGATTAAATTTTTAACATAAATAATAAATTTGAATTTTATATTTGCATATGAATTTATGTTCATTTTCAAGTTTGTTATAATATTTAAACAACTCATAATTTATCAAAATCTTAAATCGGATGATACTGTATTTGAACGCATTCAAAACCATAATCTTAAAAATACTAATCAAACTAAGACCAAGTCAATTGTTTAATATTTTTAATTGTAATTTAAAAAAAAGCATATTCATTACCGTCTTTTTTGTATAATCATTCCATGCCAAGCATAAACCTTTGTAGGAAACAAGAAAAAAAACGTTTTAAATAACTATTTAAAAATTTACAAATAAAAAGGAATGATCAAAAAGTTTAGAGATTCATGAAAAGGTAGGGAGCCCCACCTTAATTAGATACTATTTGCCTCTACCAAACATTTTTAATATACGATTGTTTCGTGTAAGTATCGTTATCTAGTTTATTGACTGATTAATTCAGATGGGTACCAAAAAAATTTATTTTGCGATGATTCTCTCAACCAATTGTTCCATTCACAACGTCATGACTCCAATTGCTGACCTTATTTAAAGGATCTAGTGTTTCATCCTACTAGACCAACCGGCTGTTAGTTTTTTAACATACATTTTAATATACTATTTATGATGTATAAACCAAATTAAAATATATTGAAAACTTAAACATATTTGATTTTACATCCCTTATATATTTATGCACACAAATAATAACAATCGGATTAAATTCAATCTATTGTATTTATGTGCAACTTTTTTGTACCCCTCTTTTTTAATTTGTTCTTTTTTTATTAAATAGAGTAGTATTATATTTTATATTAAAGTTCGAATTCGTATAAAATACAACAATATAAACATTCTTACCTATTGTGTGGATCAATATATTCATGTTATTTCTTTCTTTAGCATACATATGAAACCCACTAACCGATTTTCTTTCCTTTTTTCCCCTCATTGAGGTGAATGATAAACATCCACGGAATGTCAGCACGCCTAAATTGTCTCTTTTTTTTTTCTTCCTTTCTTTCAATTACTTTTTCCGACAAAGAAAATCTATGGCAACTAGGAGTGCTATCATACTCAATTTGGACGAAGTTAATTCAACCACGTATTTTCAAATTATGAATTTTATTTAAATTTAATTTTTAAATTTATAAACGTTTCAGATTTATCTCTAAATAACTGTTCATATTCTAAATTGATTTCTAATTTTTTTTAATATTTTAGTTTCATCTTTATTTTTTAGACGTTTGAATGTTCTTATTTTATCTTTAAATTATTATTTATGTCACGTTATATTATTATACAATACGCGTCAATATTTACATGGAAGTTAACAATTTTTATAATTGTTTTAGTAACATGGTTAGCACAATAAATTGATAATTTGATGATAAAATTAGAACATTTAGAAGTTTGGGGACCATATTAGAATGAGGGTTATAGTTTGCAGATAAATTTGGAATGTTTAAAAGTTTGAGGACTAATTTAAAATAAGAGTTATAGATTGAAGATGAAATTATAACGTTGAATAGTTTGACAACCAATTTAAAATGAGGGTAATATATCATAAATGTGTGTTGTAATTCACTTGATGGGGCGAAACTTTTGAACGTTATATTTTGTGTTAAAAATTTGAAGTAATAGAATGGATATGTATTAGAAGTCTAGAACCATATATAGTGAGACTTAACTAAAATATAACTTAGACCGAAAACTCACACATAATTTTTATAGGAAAAAAATTAATACATAAATTGTGTAAATTAAAGTTTATGGCCCTGTTTGGCAATTAGCGGATAGCTGATAGCTGATAGCGGATTGCATTAGCTGATAGCTGATAGCTGATTGCATTAGCTGATTTGACTAGCGGATTGTATTAGCTGATTGTATAAAAGTGTTTGGTAAAATTAACTGATAGTTGATAGCTGTTTTATTATTTAAACAAGCAAAATGACATATAAGGACATGATTATATTCAATACTCGTTTGAATAATTTATCAGTTATGAATATTTTGTATCTAATAAATATTAATTAGATTTGTAAAAATTATTTTTAATATAAATTTCTTAAACATATTTGAAAGATTTATATATTAATTTATTATTTAAATAATTATTAAAAAAATTATATGCACATATAAATATGTGATAATAAAAATAGAATTAACTTACAAATATCACCATATAAATTAGTAGTAACAACAAATAAGTCGAATATTTAATATGTTATTATTTATATTAAAAAAATATTATTATTTAATTTAAGTTATTTTGAGATTTTTGGTAATTGTTAAGGGTAAAAGAGTCATTACAACTCTAATATCAAACCTCTAATCTCAAAAAGCTCATATTAGTAGCTTTTTCAAAATTAGCTTTTTCACCTCAATCCGCTCTTTCAATCCGCTATTTACCAAACATCAATATTAGCGGATTTGACTAGTCAAACCTCTAATTATACCTCAAACCTCTAATTTTTGCCCAAACCGCTATTTACCAAACATGGCCTATATAAATTTATGTTAAGATTTAGAGTTCACAGTAATAATTTAGAGTTTAGGATTAAAATTTAAGTTAAAATTGGTTGATTTGAATGTGTTAAACGTGTACTTTTTTTTACATCTTTTATTGTTGATAAAGTTATAATTTTTAACTCGTCAACGTCGCATAATGTATAATTCTATTCCCTATTTTAATTAAATATAATATATTTTTCCACTTTTATAATGTTATTATCATGTACAAATGGATAATACTATTACTTATTATCATCGTTAATTTAATGACCCAAATTATATGTATAAACAACCTCAAATTAGGGATGGCCATGGATCGAGTTGGGTTAGATTTTTGGTCAATCCGTATTTGACTCGAAACGTTAACACCTTTATCTAAACTTGACTCGACCCAACATTTTATGATGTTTCATTCGAACCTGAATTCTAGAGTAAAAATTTGAATTCAACCCAACCCGACATAAATAAAAATGATCATTTTTATTATTATTCGATAAAATAGAGAATTAATTGAAAAAATACAAATAAAAAAGAGCATTATAATAATTATTCTATTTTTATTAGACAAAATAGAGAGATAATTGAAATATATATATATATATATATATATATATATATATAAAAAGAGGTGCATTGTAACAATTGTACTTAAATATTTAAAATAAAATTAAACTATTATTTCGGGTCGGATCGGGTTAATAAAGATATTTTCACCTTAAACCCGACACGACTTTATTCTAAAAAAATCAGACCCGAACCCGATTTTTTTTTTAAAAACTCGACCGTATAAAATTAGGCCGGGTCAGAACCCATCAAATATTGTTCAAATGACCATCACTACCTCCAAACAATCAACTAATAAAATATAGATTTGGGTTTTTAATGCACATTTTTAGTGCAGGGTAACTATTGTCATTTTCAAACAAGGCAAGAGTATAAAAGTGATTTCACCCCCTCTCCACCCCTCTTTCTCATTGCTTTCCCCAACCGCGTCGTTCACTCGGAAAGATGGATCTCGTTTTGACTCAGCAGCCAAATCTCTTTGATTCTCTACATTAATTTAAAAAGGGTAAAATACAACTAGGTCACTCAATTAATAGTTTGGTTACAAACAAAGCACTCTTTTTACAAAGTTTTAATTTAGTCACTCAATCAACCAGTTGGTTAAAATAAGCCAGCTAATGAGTTAGATACTTGTGGTTATATGAAAAAAATATTATTACAAACATGTAACATGGACGTTATAAATTAGTTTGAATAGTGACGTGACATTATTAATTGGTCCTAATTCAATAAACTTCATAATTCGTATCTAAATTTTTTATCATTGTAATCCTTATTCTTAACTTAAATTGTTTGTTTTTCTCCCGAAAATGTTAAACTACATTCATGTTGTCTATAATTGCTCTCAATATCTTACATGATGTTGAATGATACCAATTGGGGCCTTGTATTTTTGTTGTATGAGACACCAGGCAGGGGACATGGTGAAATTCAATATTATTTATTGTGAAAATATTTTAAAAAATAAAATTAAGACTAACACTGAATTATATATATATATTTAAAGAACAATTTTACTATATACTATTTTCTTCAAAATTTTAATATTTTTGTTCATGTTTCTTGCTACTTTTGAATCATTAAATGCAGGTTGTACCAACCGATCGTCAACCAATCGTATATTCGGGCAATAAGTTTTGTTACACGAGATACTTTGTAAAGGTACAATACGAGTTTGTTCAACTATATAATTGCTTGATATTTATTACGGATGACTTCTATAAGTAACTTATTGTTTTACAGTAGAATGCAATTATTCGACTACTGTTTTAGTTCGAATGACTATTTAGTTTAATAGTATTTTAAAAAAGATTAAATTGATGATTTTTTAAAAAAAAGGGTTAAATTTATTAAATCATTTTGAATTACATAATGTGTAATGTTATTATACTAAACAACATTATTATTTTATTTAATATTTAATGATATAATAATATGTTTGTAACAATATTTTAATTGGACGACAAAAATATAACTTTTTAAAAAATATGAGCTGTTTATGATAAAACTAATAATTGAGTAACATCATATATATATTTTACCCTTAAAATAGGGTAAACTACTCTCAAGGTCACTTAATTATAGGTTCTAAAATAAACATATATTTTTTTTAAATTACAAACACGCCATTCAACATATTGTTATAAAATATATCACTCAATTAACATATTGTTACAAATATGTCACTCCGCTTACAAACGTGTCACTTTTCTTTGGTATAATAACATTCTTAGTCTTCCAAATTTATATTATCTATTACATTTATCATAATTCGCAATTCAATAAACTTTGTCCTACATAGTTAAAATTTTCATAATTTTTGTTTAATTTTTCCCTCATCAATTTAGTATTTTTTACGATATTATAAGAGTAAGGAGCCCATTAGCTCCAATCAGTAGTTTGATAAATACATTTTGGCGTAAACTAGCAACAAGTTACAAATAAATTTCTACCAAGAAAGCAATATAACATTTCTAGGATAAGAATGAGTAATATAAAAGAAGAAAAAGATAAAAAAAATTAAAAACAAATTTATTAATTATTTCGAATTAAAATCGAATTGATAGATTGCATAAGTTTTAGGGACTAAAAATTTTACTATACTATGTTGTATTAGAAGAAAAGTATTTTTTTAATTGAGTGTGATATTTATAACTTTTAGAAGAAAAATGACGTATTTGTTATTAAACCCATAATTAAGTGACCATGGATGTAATTTATCCTTAAAAAAATCAGTAAACTGAGAAATAGTGTCGAAAATCAAAGCATCCGTTACTGTTAAAACTGACGAAAAAGAGAATTTGAAAAACGTGTGGACGGTGAGAAACCCGTGCTCCTGACCAAAAGCAACACTTACGAAAGTTCAAACATTTTTGTTTCCTCTGTCCGTTTTCTGTATATAAGTAACCGATCACCCACAATTGGATTCTCAGAAAATAAAAAGAACTCATCAGCCAGAAAACTCAGAACTTTGATAAGCAAAACAGAGGAAGAAACGGGTGTTTTAGGCAGAGAAATTGGGTAGAAAACAATGGCGCTGGCAAAAGAAATGATGGGTTGTTCTTTGATCCAGAGATCATCGTTTGTTTCTTCTTCAAAAGTGTTTCTAACTTGTTCTGGTAATGCACGACAGAAACAGAACCGGTTTCTTCCGGTTAAGCCTGTCTATGTTCCGTCGGTGCATTTGAGGAAGGTTTCCCCTGTCGTGGTGGCTGCTATCAGTGAAGATTTGATAAAGGCGGCGCCGAATCAGAAGGAGAAGGGTGTTAAGTTCAAGGTGAGAGCCGCCGTGACTATCAGGAACAAGAACAAGGAAGATTTCAAAGAGACTTTGGTTAAGCATTTCGATGCTTTTACCGACATGCTCGGAAGGAATGTCGTTTTGGAACTCATTAGCAACGAACAAGATCCCAGTAAGTCTTAAAAAATGTTTCATACTGTTTTTTTTGAATTCTGGGTTTCTTTAACTTCAGCTTTAAAATTATGGGTTTTTGTTTGTTTTTGATTTTAGAAACCAATGGTCTAATGAGAAGCAGTGAAGCGGTGTTGAAGGATTGGTCCAAGAAAGCAAACGTTAAAACAGAAAGAGTTTATTACACGGCGGAGTTCACGGTGGACTCGGGTTTCGGGATTCCGGGGGCTATAACGGTGACAAACAAACACCAACAGGAGTTTTTCCTGGAAAGTATTACCATTGAAGGATTTGCATGTGGCCCTCTGCATTTTCCCTGCAATTCCTGGGTTCAATCCACCAGAAATCACTCCGGGAAACGTGTTTTCTTCTCCAATCAGGTTTGATTCATTGAATTTTCCAGTTTGATTCATTGAAAAGTTCAATTTTCTGGTTTGAAAATAAAGCATGACTTTTTTCATGTATGATGTCTGGAATTTTGATTGTCCTTTTGTTCGAGCAGCCTTACTTACCCAACCAGACACCCAAAGGTCTAAGAGCATTAAGAGAGAAAGAGCTAAGGGATCTTAGGGGAAATGGTAGAAGTGTTCGAAAACTCTCGGACAGGGTTTACGACTTCGATGTGTACAATGATTTGGGGAATCCGGACCGGGGCGTTGATTTCGCCAGGCCAATGCTCGGTGGCGACAAAATTCCGTACCCGAGACGATGTCACACTGGTCGTCTTCCTTCCGAAACAGGTAAATATATGAGTACATGTATATGGATACTGTTTTTAGATATTGTAATGGAATGCTGGGGTCTAACTTGTTGTTTGTGAATGGCAGACATGCAAGCAGAGAGTAGAGTTGAGAAGCCGTTGCCGGTGTACGTGCCGAGGGACGAACAATTCGAGGAGTCGAAGCAAAACACTTTCTCTGCGGGTAGGCTTAGAGCGGTGCTTCATAACTTGTTGCCACAGTTGAAAGCCAGCATTTCAGCGCATAACCGCGACTTAAACTCGTTCGCCGACATCGATGACCTTTACAAAGAAGGGCTCCTCCTCAAATTAGGTATACATCAAGAAACTGTGAAGAAGTTGCCGAAAATGGTCACCAAATTACAAGAAACTAGTGAAGGACTCCTCAAATATGAAACCCCAAAAGTTGTTTCCAGTAAGTGAAATATCTGCACATTCTAAATGTGGGATCAAATAAGATTTTAAAGCTTACTTTGCCAAAAGCTAACATGTGATATCCACACATGCAGAGGACAAATTTGCCTGGTTGCGAGACGACGAATTCGGCCGACAAGCATTGGCGGGCGTCAACCCTGTCAACATCGAGCGACTTACATCTTTTCCACCAGTAAGCAAGCTCGACCCCGAGATCTATGGTCCCCAAGAATCTGCACTCAAAGAGGAGCACGTTGTGGGACAGCTTAATGGCATGACAGTTCAACAGGTAAATCTTATACTAAATTTATCAAAGTTTAGCTTTCTTATTTTATCATATAAAGATGTTGATTTTTGTTGTGTTTGGTAAATTTGAACTCAGGCTTTGGATGAAAACAAGTTGTTTATAGTGGATTATCATGACATTTATCTACCGTTTCTTGACCGGATTAACGCACTCGATGGCCGGAAATCATATGCTACTCGTACTGTATTTTTCTTGACTCCGACTGGGAGTCTCAAGCCGATCGCCATCGAACTAAGCCTTCCACACACAACACTGCAGTCCCGAGCCAAGCGTGTCGTCACACCACCTGTCGATGCAACCACAAATTGGATTTGGCAGCTTGCGAAGTCTCACGTTTGCTCGAACGATGCCGGGGTTCACCAATTGGTTAACCACTGGTTACGTACACACGCATGCATGGAGCCCTTTATATTGGCTGCACATAGGCAAATGAGCGCAATGCACCCTATCTTCAAGCTTTTGGATCCACACATGAGATATACGCTAGAGATCAATGCTTTAGCTCGCCAAAACTTGATCAATGCCGATGGTGTTATCGAGAATTGCTTCACTCCCGGTCGCTACTGTATGGAGATTAGCGCTGCGGCTTATAGGAGCCATTGGCGCTTCGACCAGGAGAACCTACCAGCCGATCTTATCCGAAGGTAAATACCGAACTTCAAGATGAAAACAAAACAAATAATTGAGCTTCAATAGTATATCTATTTAGAACATACGTGTAAATTTTACTTTCTTCACATGCAAGTTATGTTTTGCTGCTTTTGACAAACTAAAGAATTGTCCTTCCATTATACAGGGGAATTGCGGTTCCTGATCCAACACAACCACATGGTCTAAAGCTCCTGATTGAAGACTACCCTTACGCCGCGGACGGGCTACTAATATGGAACGCTCTCGAGAATTGGGTTCGAACCTACGTGAACCATTACTACCCCAACTCGAGCTTGATTTGCAGTGACAGAGAGCTACAAAACTGGTACCATGAGTCTGTCCACGTAGGCCATGCCGATCTCAGCAACGAGTCGTGGTGGCCCTCGTTGAAAACCCCCGATGATCTAGTCTCCATCCTCACCACCCTAATTTGGCTCGCATCAGCCCAACATGCTGCACTTAATTTCGGACAGTACCCTTATGGTGGCTACGTGCCTAACCGTCCACCTCTAATGCGGAGATTAATACCCGAAGAGAACGACCCCGAGTACGCCAATTTCCTCGCCGATCCACAAAAATATTTCCTATTAGCATTGCCGAGCTTATTACAAGCTACAAAGTTCATGGCCGTTGTCGACACCTTGTCCACCCACTCGCCGGACGAGGAGTACTTAGGTGAACGACAACATCCATCGATCTGGTCCGGTGATGCTGAGATCATCGAAGCCTTTTACGCATTCTCGGCTGAGATCAGAAGTATAGAGAAGGAGATTGAGAAAAGGAACGCCGATCCTAACCTCAAGCATCGGTGCGGAGCCGGGGTGTTACCGTATGAGCTTCTTGCACCGAGCTCGGGCCCTGGGGTAACATGCAGGGGAGTTCCTAACAGTGTTTCTATATGATATAAAATTGGAACCCATGGTGCCCATATTTTGTTTATTCTTAATCAGAATTTAGGTATATATTTCATTAGATCTTTGATCGAGCCGACTTATTAATAGTGGTCAGCAACAAGTAATGTATACCTATTTTTAAGCTAAGGGGTATATATATATATATAGAATGTAACTTGTAAGCATACTTTTTTTTTGTGTATCATATAACATTGTTATTTGGCAATTAAATTAGGTCTAAATTAACCCATTGATAAGATAAAAACATTTCACAAACCAACTTCTCAATAGACAAAAAGTGACTCTAACCATTAACGAATGATTTTGGAATGAAATTTTAGGTAAAAATGGTAAGAACGGTGGTTTGGAGAAAAATTAAATTTTTTTAGCATTTTTAAAGTTTGGTTTGGAAACTAAATCAAGTGCAAAAGCTGATTAAAACGCTATATTTTTAAATCGTTTGGCGCAATTTTTCCGTTTGTAAGTTCATAGAAATATAAGTTCTTGCAATATATCTGATTTTGAGGGACAGTTGTCGGGTGAGTAAAAGGTCGAGTGTAGTTTCAAATTTTCAGTGTAGCATTCAATTTGTCCGGGTAAAATAACATTTTAGTAGAAATTCATAGATTTTTTTTAAAAAATATTTAAATCATATACTAATTTAGTTTTGTCGGGATAAAATAAATTTTCAGTCACTTGTTTTTTAGTTTCGTCTTTGTCAGCGGCAGCTCTAATTTTAGTGTTGGATGTTAGCTTCCGATGTTTCGTATCTTCTGTACTATTTACATCTCGTTTTACTTTGTTATTTTCTTTCAGTTTTATCTTATATTTTTAATAAAAAAATTGTTTGATTTCTTCTTTTTGCATATTTGTGTGAGTTTGTCTGTCGTTGTGTCACGTTTTCATTCTGTTCTTGTGGCACATTTCTTTTACCTTATGGCACGTTGTTCGCCTACCTCTACGGTAGATCTGCGATTGTGTGAAGATTCTTACGTCGCTCATATCTAATTTGTGATCCTCGGTGTTCTTTCAATGTTAAATTTTTTTTTGTGGTTGTTTGTCGATATATTCAAATATATTTTTGTAAAAAAACCTATAAGTTTGCTTTAGTTCACTCGCTACTCTTCTATAACCCCTAAACTCGGCCTAAACAATTTGGTCAAATTAAAAAACTCACAATTAAAAATTTTATTTTCAAGTAAACAACTCAAAAATATACATTTAAAAGTAATTTATGATAAAATAAAAATTAAATAATTCTTTTAAAAATAACGAAAAAGCAGGATTCATGCGACAATTGAAAATAAATTTAAAATGACATTTAATTTTTTAAAGCAAAAAATTCGAGACCGCGATCCTTCGAATTTCAAACCGATCATTCTACCATTTAAAAATTTCTGAAAAGGAAGAGAAAAAACAAAGTGAGCTAAAAGCCTGTGTGGTCCAAAGACACAAACATACAAGACAACATATTACTGAATTTAACAATTAAGTAAAATATTTACATTATTCTCAAAATCATAAATCACATACGTACATGTCATTGGTCATAATCACAACATATGTCATACACAACCAAGCCTCAATGACACATGATATGACGCTACAAGTGTAATGCAGTGCACCCAACTACAACTGTCATAAGAAGAGTAAGATTACCCAAAATTCTTCACTACAACCGTCAGTCAATGAGTGGTAAAAACCATTGCTTTCTCCGTACAAATTCAAACCCACCTCATACATATATAATGTTTAAAAATTTAAATTTCACAACATAGTTCTATAAATATGATATTCCATAAACCATGATTTATAATCATATTTCATAGATCCATACATCATAATTTCGTAAATTCGATGTTTAGTTAAATTTTAAACTCAAGTATCAATGTATGAAAAATTTGATCAAACCACATCACAAGTAATAATATGCATTTAAAGCGGTTTTTAGTTGCGTTTGGAGAGCCCAACTAGCTTTTTTACCTAATTTTCTTTTTAAAAACACTTAATTTTTTAGTGTCAAAATCTTAGTTTACCTACCATTTTAGCTTCCTAAACCTTAGCTTCAAAAGTTAATTTTTTTTAGCTTTTGTAAAACTCTAATTTACACTGAACCTTAGTTTGCCCACCACAATAAAAAATAAAGCCTAAGTGCAACACAAAACACGTTGGTTAGGCATGATGCGGAGTAGGGACAACGGTGTGCAGCACAGCAGCAAGGTGTAAACAACTTAAAGGCGCACGTTTCATATGCCAAGACGTGAGTGACGCGGTTCAAAGTGAGGCGACTGAAAAAGTTGGGGCAATAGGGTTCTCTCAAAGGAGGCGGTAATATAAGGTTAATCACATAACAAGTCCTAAAAGTGTCTATATTTATGACATTGTCTCTAAAAGTTTAGAATTTTGTAAATTGGTCCCGTATTCTGATTTTTAATTTTTTTACAATTCGTTTTAAAAATAAAATTATAATTAGGGTTTTTAATTTGGGGCTAAAATCGAGTTGTGACACCTTCATCATCTCAAAAGAGTCTAGTTGGATAGAGACAAATGAGTACTATTGACGGCTACTGGATTACTATAAATATGAGTGCCAGATTTAAAAGAAGGCTTCGACTGTCATTGCGATTTTGAGTTTTCTTTTTTATTTTCTTTTTTTGAAGTTTTGATGGACATAGTCCCCAAATTCTTTCTTTTGAGTGATTGTATTGTCAAAGTTATTCCTTCTTCTGACCCAATAAAATTTAGTATCGTTCTAAGATTTAAAAGAAACATAAAAACGATCGTCTTCATCGGCACCTTCTCTGTCTATTCTTGATTCAAACGGTTGGGAAAGAGTGGTTCGCGTTTGTGCAAGACTGCAAGTGGTCTTGGACTGTTATATATATAGTGTGAGGTTGTGTTCTTATTGTTTTTATTAGAATTATGAATGTATGGTGTGGTTTAGTTTTTAGGGTAAACTACACAGATGACCATTAAACTATAGATTTGGTGTCAAAATGACTACTATATTATTTTTTGCCGCAAATGCACCACACAACTATTTAAATGGTTCTATTTTAGCCACACGCCGTTAAATAAAATGAAAAAGTTGACGGAACTGTTAAAAAAATTGGTATAATTACACATTTGGTCCTCTATATTTATACAATATATCAATTTAATCTTAATTTTAATCTAATAAAATAAATTAATTATTCAATAAGATGGTGACACGTGTCACCCTAATTGTAGTAGGAAAAATGAAAACCAAGGAACTGCCCTTGGTAGGAATTAAACTTAGGACCTTGAGGGTGTAGCACGCGCAAGTTTGCCACTGAGCCAAACATATACTTGTAAGTTTAATATGCAATACTAATAATAATATATGTGTTATATGTTGATTTCCTTTAAAAAGTAGACTGAACCTGGTTGATTTCCTCCACCGCTGCTCAAAGTTGATAAGAACATCATATGCAGCAGGCCCTTTGATTCTGCTGTGTAAATCATGCCATGGTTGCCTTGGAGCCTTGGTTCCGGCCTAAAAAGTAGAGACAGGTAGAGAGAAGAGGAGAAAATAAAGAAGTGCCAAGATTAAAATTTAAAGTACGTGAACCTAAACCATGTTTGATAGTACAATTGATAATTAACTAAACAAAATGTCAGTCTCGTATGAAAGCAGCTTGTTTGTATACCAATTGAGATATGAGGCAGCCGTGATGGAAAATAGAATGTCCCAACACAACGCGCACGCGCCCCAAGCTCTTCCCCACCCAAAACTTCCCGAGCCTCAGCCGACTATTTTGGTCTGCCGGATCCGGCCTTCTTGTTTGGCCTCTGCACGGAGGACTTCGTCACCGTCAGCTGGTCATCAGTCCGCCGGCTTCTTAGGCGACGAGGTTGACTGGTGGTTTGCTCGTCGAAGGTTCGCGGGTGGAGAATGGTGGACGGGGAGCGGGTGGTTTGCATGGGGCTTTGGTACTTGCGGCGGTACTTCATCGGAGGTTGGTGTTGCAAAAATTGTTGAAGCTTGCCCTTTAGCCGTTGTTGGGGCCGCTGAGTTTGGGGAATGTCTCGAGTCCCCTGAAATCTGTTGCTGGATCTTAGGACTTAGGAGCCCCAAGACAGGGACGGTGGCTGCTGGTTTTTGCCCTGGAGTCCCGGTGTTTCGATCCTGGTGGTCTGAAGAATGGGTGGCCAACGGACCTGTGGTTTCCTGCCTCGGGTCTATGTTTGTTCAGGTCGGTAATTGTCGGAAACCACAGAGATGTTCTAAATTCGATGGTCTTGAGCGCCGGTGAAAGTCGAGGTAAACGGTACCAGTTGGGGCTGTCACATAGTTTCACAGGACCCTTGTGTGCTTCGAGCAAAAATGTTGAAATGAATGGGGCCTCACCGGGCATAGACAATGGTCAAGGAGCTGTGGCGGACGGAGCGATACCGGCGGTAATTCCGGCAAAGATGGTCAGAATCAGGACGAGGAAACGAGATTTTTTTCGGCATTGTATTCGAAGCTATCCAAATATTTGCAGAAGATCCCTGGTTCCACGGGATACAGCTGTGTTTTTGTGAAGACAAAGGTTTTGTCTTTTTGCCTATTTTGAGCTTCGTTTCAGGTCTCAAGGATTGTGCCATGGACAATAGAAATTTTTGGTTTCTTAAGTTTACCTTTTTAGGCTTTCACACTGAGAAGTCAATTATGCTTTGGGAAGCGTGCTTTGAAATGTTTTCCTTTTTCCCTCTTGAAAAGCATCAAGTCTATTTTAGTGGGACTCGGGTAAATTATTTCAATCTTCCAGTGGAGTATGGGGTGTTAAAGGATACGGAGCTGGGGAGCGTTGGTGCTAATTGGTATCCGACTGCATTAAGGTTTAAATGGGATTCGGGTGGTTTTTTTTCGAAGTCTTTTCTTCGGACGGCCTACGGTTTCACTTTTTCCGTCGTATCAACGGATGATCTGGGTTTTATTTTCTATCGGAGTTCCTTCCTTATGTTGTTTGGTGACAACGATCTCGATGGACCAATCTCGGGAGAAGACTCGGTGAACTCTGTTTCTCCTCACATCTGGGGTTCAGTTGATGATGCCTTAACAAGGACCAACGCTTTCGCGGTGGAAGCCTGCCTCTGGATAGAGCTCTCAGGCACGACTACTGTCCTTTACCCCGGGAAGAGATTATGGGGTTCGTATTTCAGTTTTCTTCGTTTTGGGGTTTTGGAGCTTGTCTCTGGTTCGCAGCATGGAATGGGTAAGGGTCTCAGTGCACACCCTAGTTTTTGGTCGTGGTTCAACACGACATTCGCCTTGATAAAGACCATTATTTCGGTAATGGAAGCCTGCCTCTGGATAGAGTTCTCAGGTGGTGCCATGGTGAGTTATCTTCGTCCTAGAACGGGGAAGGCACATTTTGTCCCTAGCCATCTTTCTACATGTCTGCTGAAGTTTGCCGATGGTTTCCACGACAAGGTCGTTGGTCGCGGCTGTTCTCCCTCTTCACGAGGTGGTGATGATTGCCTATTTGCGGTTTTTATTTGTTTTGCTAGTGTGAACGGCTTTGTTTCTGGTCTTGGTTTGATCACTGTGGATCGCCGTTTTGAGTGGCTTTCGTTTGTGTCTTGGTTATTTCGGTCCATGTACGTGTTTGATCTTTGGCTTTGTTGTTTGTTTGGTCACTGGGATCAAGCTTGCAGTTGGTTGTTTGGGTTTGGCTTTTGTTGTTGTGTTTTCACGTTGGCCTTGCATGGCCTGTTTGTGTTGTTGTGCATGGCTCTAGCATGGTTGTGGGGCCTTTTTTCGGATGTTTTCTTTTTTTAGGGTTAATGGAAAGTTATGTTTGATCAAAAAAATGAAAGCAGCTTGTTTCAAATTGCAATTTGAATTATATAATAGTTGAAAAAACATGTAATTATATTAGAATTATATTCGAATCATGTTCATATTACATTCGAAATATCATATTCAAATTATATTTCGAAATATCATATTCAAATTATATTTCGAAAATAATTTGAATATGATTCGAATATAATATAGACATGGTTCAAATACAATTCTAATATAATTTGAATTTTGCTCAAAAAAATATATTTCGAATATAGCAAAATTCGAATTAATAATTCGAATATAATTAGAAGATGATTCAAATATAATTTGAATATGATTCAAATATAATACGAACATGATTCGAATATAATTTAAATTTTACTCAAAAACTATAATTCAAATATAGTGAAATTAGAATTAATAATTAGAATTTAATTAGAATTCGAATCTAAAAAACTACTAATTTAGTATTAAAATATTTGTTTTTATTTATTTTTATTAAATATTAACATTTTAATAAAATAATATTATTAATAATAATAACAAATAATGGACTAAATTATAAAAATTAGAAACAAATAGGGGTCAATTTAAGGTAAAAATAGACTTTTCAGTGACTAAATTGAACAAAAAAACAAACTTGATAGACTTGACATGTCATTTACCCTTTAAATAAAACCAGACGGATTAGCTTAGTCAATCAGTTGATGACGTGGCAGGATGTTATTTGCCGAAATTTTTTTAACGGAAAAGGGTAACTGAATGGGGTAAAATGTGTAACGGCGAATTGTTTAAGTGAAAAAAGTGGGCAAAATGAAGTTTAGGGGGCAAGTTGGGAAATCGGGTATACTTTAGGGGGAAAAGTTGTATTAAGCCTTAATTTAAATAGTAATTATTCCTAATTTAAATAAGACTTCTATTAAATCTAAACTAGTACTACTGATTAGGAATAAACTCTAATTACACATTAAATAAAAACTCTAACACTCATCGTCAACTTACACTCCTCTCAAGCTCTAACACTTCTCGGATAACTTACCCTCCCCCTCAAGCTGGTGAGCAAACGTAATAGAGCACCAGCTTGGATCTTGAATGTGATGCCTTACTCATATTTTTCTACTAAAAAAATGCTCCATATTCTCGGGAGTCTTTGATTTGAAGAGTGAGGACAGAACCATGATGTTCTTGCGCAACAATTGTTGATTGCATGTCGTTCCTAACTGAAAGGTCTGATGCGAACGTTGTAAAAAGTGATCACATGAATCTACACCCCCCTCAAGTTATACAGACTAGAGTTCCAGCTTGAATCTTGATGTAGAATCCTTTAAAAAATATTATCTAGTTTTTAAGGTTAAACTAGAACCTGTTGTTCTATCTTTTAGGATGGATGGCTAAGATAGAACCAAATAGTTTTTAATGCTAAACTATAATCTTTTCATCTATCTTTTTGATTGGCTAAGATAGAACCATTAAATAGAGAAGAAAATAGTAAAATTAAACGAGTAGAAATTTCACTAGAGGTGTAAGATTCCAACGAGGGAGAAGCCAAGAAACGAGTGTGGCCTAATGACAGCAGCGGAAAAGAAAAAAACAATGTGCATCTGAAAAATCAGATCATGGTCGATCTGTTTTAGATTAGAGATGGCAGTAGTGGTGACAGCATCAAGACCGTTGTTGGCTCATGATATCATGTGAGAAAGGGGCCATGGTGGCTAGAGATGCAATGAATAATGGTGGTTTGTGTGTGTGATCGGTGGTTAGAGATTTGTTGTTTGAAGAAGATGAACATGATATTTTCCAGAGAGAACAATGTGTTTTTCTGTAATATACTTTTATCTTTAATTTAAATAGTAATTATTCTTAATTTAAATAAGACTTCTATTAAATCTAAACTAGTACTACTGATTAGAAATAAACTCTAATTACACATTAAATAAAAACTCTAATACTCCTCGTCAACTTACATTCCTCTCAAGCTCTAACACTTCTCGGATAACTTACAAGAAATGCATCAAATAATTACTTGAGCGGAAAGATAAACAAGTTATTTACATACAACAATAGTTCAAAATAAAGAAAGCCTTGCCTGCTGTTTGAAAAACCCAAGCTTACTGCTAGCATAGCGTGGAGCCAGCACACAAGTAACAGACGAATGCTTAAAAAACTTCAACGTTTCTTCATCGTGCGTCTGCATCACTCCAGCCTGCAACACCCACATTACCATCTCATAATTTTGAATAATCATCGGATAAAACAACAGAGTTTCGAGGGAACTTATTTTACCGTACGGATACCGAATTTATCGTGCGAAGTTTTATCATCCCAAACCAACAACAGATAACATATATTATTATTAGTATTGCATATCACAAGTATATGTTTGGCTTAGTGGCAAACTTGCATGTACTACATTCTAAGGTCTTAGGTTTGATTCCTACCAAGTGCAATTCCTTGGTTTTTATTTTTCCTACTCCAATCATAGTGACACGTGTCACCATCTTATTGAATAATTAATTTATTTTATTAGATTAAAATTAGGACTAAATTAATATATTGTATAAATATAGAGGACCAAATGTATAATTATACCAATTTTTTTAACAGTTCTGTCAACTTTTTCGTTTTTTTAACGGCGTGTGGCTAAAATGGAACCATTTAAATAGTTGTGTGGTGCATTTGCGGTAGAAAATAATATAGTGGTCATTTTGACACCAAACTCATAGTTCAGTGGCCATCTATGTAATTTACCCTAGTTTTTATTTTATAGCGTTTGGAAGTATGCTCGGTTTAGGGATGGGTACAAGTTAGATTTTTGTTTATCCGAACTCGATCAGAAAATAAATACTCTAAACCGACTCGACCTGAACGTATTCTTTTAAAAATTTGATCTGACCCAACTCGAAAGTAAATACACTAAACTCGACCCATTCGACTCGATCTATAGAAAATAAATTAATTTTAGGGACTTAATTGTAAAAAAATAATTTTAGTGCAATTAATCGTACAAATTATAATTTTAAAAATTATAAATAAAAATTCAATTTTAAGGACCTAATTATAAAAAATATAAAGAGAAGGTATTATTATAAATATTCCTAAAAAATTTAGGGAGAAATTATACAATTAGTCTTGAGTCGAGTCAAATATTTTTGACCTTAGCTTGAACCCGAATTTTTCATTAAAAAGTTCAACCCGATCGGGCCAGAATTCGATCAAGTCGGGACTCTCTCTCTCTCCCTTTCTCTCTCTAGTTTTGCAAATGTCTATTATGGAAACGACCATTTCAACCTAATTTTCTTTATTTACAACATTAAGATTCAAACCTCTGACCTTACTTAATAAATTTAGTGTCTTATCACATTTTACCAACTAGATGGTGGTTATTACTCTACTTTAATCTTTGTTGACTTAAGAGTTTGGGTAGGTCTGAGGTGCGGCTAAAAGACGACAAGTTTCGAAATTTGTACACGAACTGAAAAATGTTAGATTTCTTGATAATATTTTCTGTTTTTGAGTTTTTTTTTCGAGTATCGATACTTATTTTGTAAGTGTCGATACTTAATTTTTTTTATATAAATTTTCAGTTTGGGTTAAAGTACCGATACTTACAAAATAAGTATCAATTTTTGAAAAAAAACATAAAAAAACTGAAAATCTTATCAAGAAGTCTAACATTTCAGTTCGTTGACAAGTTTCGAAACTTGTTGTTTTTTAACTGTACCCTAGACATGTTGTACGTTAGACTCGCACCAAGAGTTGTTTTTTTTAAATTTTACATGTTTATGTTCTAATTGTATCAAAAAAATCAAATGTGTTCTTAGTTTGAATTGTGGATCAAATAAACTTTTATTTTAAAAATGACGATTAAATTTTCATTAGTTTTTTAAGGTTTAGGTACCAATGTTTCTTTTCATGATTAACTATTATGATTTATATTCGAACTAATAAAAAAATATATATAAATAATACCATGGTAAAAAAAATTGAAATACAAATAATAAAATTATAATATAGTAAAATTTAGATCTAAAATATGCACATAATTTTAACACAAATATTACCAACAACCAGTTGGTCTTGTGAGATAGGCATTAGATCCCTTAAGTAATGTTAGAAGTTCGAATTTTGACGTTGTAAATTAAACAAATTAAATTAAGAGAATTGCCCTTATAACAACTCTCAATAACACTCAATACAAATTGATCAGTCAATAAACTTGTACTAATAATTAAAAAATACAAATATTAATTAAATATTTCTGACAATTATTCGATGGGTAGAATATAGGAATCAATTGGACTTTTTTTTTTCTTTTACAATTGGACCACTTGTTGAACTAAAATACTATCGTGAGAAAAATATTTCCAAACTTAAATAGTATTATCATTATTTTTTAATCAGCCGATCCTTTTATTGCATTTTATGTCTATCTATAAATACAAAGTTTTACGTAAGCACTTCCATCTTCAATGCATTCACCTTCACAAGAAGAAATACGGATAAAAAACATCTACCACTTTTCGGTGTCCCTATACTTATGTCTCAATGCTAAAAAACATTATAAAATTAAATTCCAAGCCATAACTCTAAATTTTAAATCCTAAACTCTATACTCTAAAAAATACACTTTATCCTAAATTCCCTAGACTCTAACCATAAACTTTAACCTAAAACCCTAAACCCTAAACCTAATTTTGAACGTAAAAACATAAGTAGATAACCGAAAAGGGGCAGAGAATTTCCATCCAAGAAATACCCCAAATAGAACTCCAATAATACACAATCGATGTTATAATTTAAAATAAAATATCTAGAAATTGAGAAATTATACCATTTTTAATATTTATAGCATTGTTGAAAATAGATTATAGTAAAAATAAAATATTAATTCACCTCAACTTAATATTGGATTAAAATCATATTGATGTTCTAAATCGGATTTGTTTTGAGTTTCGGATCAAGTTTGTGTTATTATGTTCAAATCCATACTATGTCTCAGATCAAATAAGTCAGTTCGAATAATTGGGTCGGATCAAGATTGTCAAGTCTATAGTTAACAACTCTCGTAACGAGACCGCCGACAAACGACAACAAGTAATAGTCTTTGATTAACCTTAAATTTTAATTATTGTAACTAATAATCTTTGATTAAAATACTAACCTCGTCTCACATGTGACTTAATCCTTAATTAGAATCAAAGAATCAATGGAGTAGTTACTAAACCAAAAACTTTAACTATTGTCAATATCACCATTTCTTCATTGGCTGATCCTTCGATTCCCTTCATATTTGTCTATAAATACAATTTCCATACTATCACCATTAAAAATATGCATGACGGAACTTTTTAGTGCGAAACGCATAGAGTCATACGACCATATCCGAAGAGAAGAGTTGAATTTGTTCCTAAAAAGGTTGTACGAATCATGTGGTACAACAATTGTCTTGAAAGATTATCTGTCGAGCTTGAGTCTTAGCGTGATCAGTAGGGTGGATTTCGGGAAGAAATACACGGAAGGGACCGGCGAAAACGAGATCGTGTCCCCGAAGCAGTTCAACGAGATGATTGAGGAATTGTTCTTGCTTAATGGCGTGTTGGATATAGGTGACTCGATCCCCTGGCTCAGTTTCCTGGATTTGCAGGGCAATATTAAGAGAATGAAGGCGTTGAGCAAGAAGTTCGACAGGTTCCTGGAACATGTGTTGGATGAACACAACGAACGGAGAAAAGGGGTCCGAGATTATGTGGCTAAGGACATGTTGGACGTGCTTCCCAATCTTGATGTCAAGCTTGAAAGGCATGGTGTCAAGGCATTTAGTCAGGTATTTGTGACTTATCTTTCTTTGTATATAAATTACAATATTATGTTTCAAATAGTTAAAACCAAACTCAAATAACCAATTCAGTTTAGCTCAGTTGGTACCTTGTTAGCACAACACACAGGAAGACGTGAAACCGAACATGCATGTCTTTCAGGACTTATAGCCGAAGCAACCGAGAGTTCAGTCGTGACAGTAGAATGGGCAATCTCGGAGATGTTGAAAAAGCCAGAAAGGACTCAAAGAATCTTTGGACTTTCCAACCCTAAAAATTACCCACTTCAAGCTGTGGCAAAGCCTAGGCTCCAGTGGCGGGGCTATGTTGGGCCCAAAGGGACCCCAGCCCCTGCTAAAAATTTTATACATTAGATAAATTTTAGTCTATTTTTATTTTGGCCACTATAAAAATGAATATTTAAATTAAAAAATACAATAATCTATTAACTATTTAATCAAGTAGGGCTGAACCAAAGAATGATGGGTTCTTGTTCTCATTTTCCCTAGTCTAATAACAATTTATGTCATTATCAGAGTCGTCTTTGACATTTTCGGGGGCCCAAGCGAAAACTAAAAATTAGACCTCTATAGAACGAAAAACATATCTCATTACTTTGAACATGTAATTTAATATTTCATTAATAAACCATAGAAATATGATTAAACTTTGTCAAACACATTACTGTCATTGTTTTGAAAGAATTGAATGATGTGTATGATATGGAGTTTGGTTTTGAACAATAAATACAAAAAATTTGAATAACATTGTACCATTTGTTTTTTTTTATCGTTAGATTGAAGAAGAATAAGGAGAGAACTAAATTTGAAAAAAAAAATGAGTTTTGAGAAAGAAGATTAAATTTTAATGTTGGATTAATTTATTCATTTGATAAATTAAAATATAAGTTTTAAAAAATAAGAATAATTAAATTTTAGGGGGTCTAATTTCATGGTGCTCCACTAATAGTCGGCTCTAATCTTTATAAATTTAAATATTAGAAAATTTTGGCATTGCTTTTTGAATTTTGAGTTTAAATTTTTTATAAGTAGTTGTATTTTCATTAAATTAAAATATTTCGGCCCCTCCCGACATTCATTCTTGGTTCCGCCCCTACTAGGCTCTCACTTCACATGTACTCTCTCTTATCGTAATGGAAGAAATTTTGTCTGTCCTTTTACATAACTTGCCAATAATTTTATGTCACGTGTATTAGTGATTAATTCACATGACATAAAATTATTAGTAAGACGTATAAATTGGCACAAAAAAGGCAGAGAAATTGTATTCGATTATAATGTGTTTTAGTGTGGATTTGGTTTGTAAAACATTACCTTATATTTATGGTTAGGCTTGCTTCTCTTGTCACCACAATTGTCCATTTCGATGCTCTCTTTCATTTTTATTTTTTGTTAAATTATTGTTTACTCCCTCTTATTTTAATTTATAATTTTACCTTTTACTTTTATAATGTTATTGATAATTTCGAATTGATAACACCGCAGATTGTTGTGATTGATGGTGTAGTTTTGTTAATTGTTATTCGACTATATATTAGGATAACATAAAAATTCAGACAACCATATTTAACAGGTAACAAAATATTGAGATAAAGTACGATTTAGTCCCCGAATTTGATCACCTTCCCCACATTGGTCCTTGATTCTTTTTGGAGTATTAATCCCTGAATTTGTATTGTGCTACATGAGTTAATCATTCCTCTTAACACCATTAGTTTAAACTTTTCTTTTCCACAATAATACATGAATTTATTTATTTATTGTCCACATTAGTCTCTAGCATAGCTATTCATGGGTTTTAACGTTATGAACAACTAACTTTAGGAAGCTAAAATTCCTGCTAAGGGAACCCAAGTCTCATAATGAGATACTTGAAATTGAAAACCCAAAAGTATAAATTGTGAGATAAGTGGTACACTTTAAAACTTCAATTCTATTGACGGATAGAGTTCTAATTCGAATCATTAGTACCAAATTGAATTCCGAACATCGTATTGCACCCATGATTTTGATTATTCTGATATCATACGATGGCGTTTTGGTGTCTTTAACAGAAAAACAAAAACGATATGGACTAATGCGGACAAAAAACAAATTCATGGATTAATGTGAAATAAAAAAAATTATAAATTATAATGGTGTTAACTGTTAAGAGTTATAACTAATTTGTCTTACATAATACAAATTCAGGGACTAATGTGAAAAAATAAAATCATTCATAGAGTTTGAGAACTTGAAAGCTAAGTTCCAAACTTAAATGAAAATTTCCATATTAATTAACAAGTAGTTTTTTTTAATAGAACAAGTTTTTTAGAGTGTGTATGGACAAAAGATTGTGAGTAGTGATTTCATTTTTATCAAGGCTTTTAAATTTCATAAATAAGTTTATTTGTTTGTATAAAAATAATAGATAATTTCAATTTTTAAAATGAATTTCATATAGATAGCCCAAATCTTTCATTCAACTCACATGTCGTGATTTTTTCAAAATTTCTTGTAACTTTAATTTCATTTAATACATATGTTCTCTTTATAAAATAAAAACGTTAAGCATCAAAATATCATATTATATATACAAATCTGTCTTATTAAAAAATTGTATAAATCTAGTAATACCTATACTGAATGTTATATTTTATTTTTTTAATATTATTTATGTTTTTTAAAAATTGTAAAATTCAAATAATCTAAATTTTCTTTAAAATTCCCCCATCTAAATGAACAGGGTTTAGCATTACTCGTGTAGAAATTTGATTTTATATTTAGGATTTATTTATTTAATAAATATTTTTATTGATTAATTAATTAATAATTATTATTTACGTCCGTGAACATTCGGTAATCTGTTCATTTATGTACATTCGTGTATATTCATTTAAATTTATTCACGTATATCCATTTATATTTATTATTTTTCATAAGAAAAGTATTATATTTTTAAAAAATTAAATTTATACACATATGTTTGTTCGCTTAAATTTATTCGCATATGTCCTTTTATGTTCGTTTGTTTGAGTTCGTTTACCATTTTAACGAACAGACATGAACGCACACGAACAAGCTACATTCCTTAACAAACGAACACGAACAAGAAATTATATTCATTTAATTGTTCGTGTTCGTTTATTTGTTCGGTTAAAATTAAACGAACGAACATAAAATACCTCGTTCATGTTCGTTCGGTTCGTTTACGGGCCTATTCAGTCCTTGAAGTTTTGAATAACTATTTTAAAATTATTCAAAAATTAATGGTGTATAGTGTTGTGTAATGTTATTGGTGTGTAACGGTGTGCGCTCTAGAATTTTCCTTTCACGATACTTTTGAAATAGTGATAATTGTTTTTTTATGTATTTTAAAAATTTAAAAATAATTAAAGGATTTATATTCAATACACTGTTGTGGAAGTAAAAAAAAAAATCACAAACGCTTTAGTTTTAAGGTGTAGAGTATAGGAGTTTAGGTGTAGGGGTTTAGAATTTAGGACAATGATTAAAATTAAAGGGTTAGTGTTAGATTTTAGAGTTTAGTTTTTAGGGTAATAGGATGAGGATTTATGTTTTAACCTATAAATTCTAAATTTTAACCACTATCTCTTAATTTTAAACATCTACGCCTAAACTCGTAACCATACCCCTAAACTAAGCTTCTAAATCCTAAAACTAACGTGCTTGTAAAAACTTTTAATTTCTACCGATAAATAAATAGACACTTCTTATCATTTCAATAATTCTCGTGAAATCAAATAATAATAATAATATATGTTAGTTATTATTATATAAACAGTACCATTAAAAAAATAATTTAACAAACAATATTTAAATGATCTCTATACTTTGATTCAGAAGATGCATTCCCCATGTGTTGATTACTCATAGCTTCGATCAATAATATGAGACATTAAGATTTTGGCCCAAAGCTTTCAACAATGTAGCTTCAATTTTACACGCCGCAAAAATAATATAGCTGCTCACGCTCTTGCTAAAACTGGTCGCAGCTTGAACCAGGATCATCTGTGGGTTTTTTTGAAGAGGACAACAGGCACTCAAACCCTCTTTAATTTGACTTGATTGGGTTTTTTTGAAGATTATTCAGTTATGTTTCGGTTTAGGAAACTCCAATTCTCATCTCATCTTCTTTGCCCTCGACAAGATGAGTTGTGTGCCGCTCTAGTTTAATTTTCTTTTTTCTGTGTGCTAGTTTTGAGTTGTTATTGTTTGCCGAGTTTTATCCTTATTTTTATTATATTTTTTTAACATACATTATTATACTTTTAGAACATAAAACAAATATTGTTTAGTACGTCACCCACAATATGTACGTAGAAAATATGATTTATAAATATTAAATTTAGGGTAACATTATTATTTTTAATCTATCATTAATATCAATACGACTAACAGTTTTTTTCTTCTTCTTTTTTTAGTTTTTTAAATTTTTTAACAACGACGTTAGTCTTATACCAATTGCCGATCATTAATAATTTTTCTTATTTTCTTTAATTTCCGTTCCCAATAAGAATTTTTTATTTTAGATTTCACATTTTCGTACGTCTATTGATGTATTGAGAACCATTAAGGGAGTAATCTACAAAATTAATTCTGACTATCATTATTTAAACGTTTAGTTAGATATAGACAATGTGATTTTGATTATGGTTATTAGGTTTCTATGGTAAATGAATGTCATATTTTGTTGTTCCTTCATGTCCTTTGAGTTTCATGCTCTTTGTGAACATAGTCCTCAAATTTCTCTTTAAATTTTTTGGATAATTAATTTTTTTTTATGTTTGCAGTGTGTTTTGTTGTACAATCCCATACTTCTAATGAAATCCAATTTTTTATTTCAAATATATATGTATTATTTAAACTCAATGTAAATTATCTTTTTTTTTTAAATTAAATCCACTAATTTTATTAATCGAGAGAATATCCGAAATTACAATGAAAGTTTACCACTAACTAAACGAACATCTAAATCCAGATACAAACCCAAAAACTAAATTAGCGGCTCTAGATCATAATAGGACCATACAAGAACATGTAAAAAATCTAAAGACTCGAAACAAAAGACAGATACAAACATCCCCAAATCGACGATGATAGGTAAAACCATCAACAAACAACATTGACAAATGCATATTATAGTGAACGTACGTTGAAAAAAAGGTCATTACCACAACTCAATCGCGAATAAACGATAGATGTAATCATGTATCCGGATCCGATTCAAGGGCCCGAGACAGGAAGATCAACAACATAATAAAAGGAGCGTCATCTTGATCAGTCGTGGCGACGTCAGATCCAACTCTGATAGAAAACAAAAAAAATATACTAAATGGTAAAAGAAAATGTGTCATGAGGACAAATTTACTGAATTAAAAGACTAAAAAATAAAAAAAAAACGAAATAAACAAAAAAAAGTGAACGGCCGACAATCGACAAAACAACCCTAAAGCTGTTGCCGCCGCCGGCCTTAGTTTAAATCAAAATGAGAGAATTGTGGCGTTAAATAGAAAAAAAAAATGCTACGGCAGAATTAGGTTTTAATTTAAGTTAACTCAAGGTAAATTATCTATTTACTAACTAAACTAGGATTGATTTTATTCTGATCATTAAATAAAAAATTATAGACTAAGTCACTAACGTTTCATTGTGGTGTGAATCAAGTCATCAAATATTAAATTTTCATTAGCCACTAACGAAATTATTGACATAACTTATTTTTAATTGAGATAATAACACATCTAATTCTCATTACTTACACATTCTATCGATTTGGTCATATTTTAATCAAAATAAAATGTATTACAAAGTTACAAATCTTATTATAAGATATGTAATGGTTTTATATTACAAAATACATTCCATGGTTACAAATTTTATTATAATTAAGATCAAGGACAACCACAATATGAAAGTGGGAGTGAGTACGTAGGGTTTACCAAAAAGCCAAAAACCACACCATTATTCTGCTATCTCGAGTTTCCATCAATAAGAGTACATATGAAGTGGGAGCCTCGGCTCTGGCACAGCCTCGAGTGGGTGCTTTCTCGGGGTGGAAAGCCCGAAGATTTCCTCCATGTTTAGATCATCTTTTGTAGTATTATTACCAGGTAATTTCCATGTAAACCCGTGTAGGACATTAGCCAGACTTGTCTGAATGACCTTAATCCCCAAAGCATATCCGGGGCACATCCTTCTTCCGGTCCCAAATGGCAGAAGCTCAAAATCATGACCCTTGACATCAATACTTTTCCCGAGGAACCTGTCGGGGCAAAACTCATCGGGGTTGCCCCATAGACTAAGGTCTCTCCCAATTGTCCAAACGCTGACAAGAGCCCGTGTCCCCTTGGGGATGTCGTAACCATCTATTTGACAGTCTTGTCGAGCAACGCGAGGCGTGAGCAATGGCGCCACGGGGTGCAACCGCATCGTCTCCTTGGCGATGGAGTCGATGTACGGTAGGTTGGCGATGTCTTCCTCTTCGACCCATCGTTCTCGGCCGATTACTCTGTCCAGTTCTTCCGTTGCTTTGGCGAAAATTTCTGGCTTTTTCAACAACTCCGAAATTGCCCACTCTACAGTCACTGCTGAACTCTCGGTTCCACCGGCTATCATGTCCTGAAAGGTACACAAAATTAGGCAATGATTCGATGAAAAAGAAATGAAACCTTAACCGCTTATTAATAATAAGGAGTTTTAGGGTGCGGCTAAGTTAAAGGTTGCCTTTAACTTATTATCCAATGCAGAATTTAATCGAAAATGTTATCTAGCCGGTAAAATTATCATTTGCAACTTAAAATGCTATGGAAAATGTAAAAAAATTGATTTTAATTTAAAATTTACTGAATTAATAAGAACTTTAGTTATAAATTTAAAATATCACCAAATTAGCAAGAATTTCAGTTTTAATTGAAAATTTTACCCAATTCAATCTAAAATATTATCTAATGAAAAAAATTTTAAAGAAAAATTTTACAATACTCGACGAACACCGCTGAACTGATAAATAAAGATTAAAAATTTTAAGGATTCAAAATATAGTTATATAATATTTTTTATTTAAAAAAAATAATTGGATCAAATACCAACATTAATTAATTTTAAAAAATAAAAACTGAAAACCGAAAATCCTCTCTAAACCCTAAACCCAAAATTATCTTAAACTCAAAACCCTAACCCAAAACAAGCATACTTTTGCAGGAATAGCCTGGGTGTAGATTGCAAAATGATTTCTTTTGCTTTGACAGATGGCGTACAACTTTTAAGAGACGAGAGATATTTTCGACTATGGATAAATAGTTTCGGAATTGAGACTTATGTTAATAATTTATTTGAAGATGTCAAAACTGGATTAGTGTTTGAAACTGGCACTTGTTGCATATGTCACTGCAATTGCGACTTTACCTTATGACCCAAGGCATGGTAGTTTTGTAATCCAATATTTCAACCATAAACTCATCTAAATTTTAATTAGAATTTAAAATCACCGTTTTTTAGCCGCCGTGGCCCACGCTAGACTTAATTTCATTGTCTCATATCTGCAGAAGAGGGAGCTCATAAACTACACAAGAGACGTCAAATCAATCTGCTTATTTCTCTTACATAAATGAGTAAATGACAACACTCCTTTTACTTTGTACTTGACGTTTACCATTTCAAGGTTAAGGTTCCATCTCATACAAATAATTGTAAGGTTCCATCTCATACAAATAATTGTAAGGTTCCACCCTCATGCTAGATAATCTTTTAGGTCGAAATTGGATTATAAGTTTTTTTTGGGAGTTAAAATACAATTTTATTATTTTACGAAAGTCATTATATTATGTAATAATTAACTTACAATTTATAATTTTTTAGAAGAGCTCATATATAGCTTTACCACCAACCCTTAATTTCACCAATGTTAGCCAATTAAATCATAAATCACTATCACTCTACAGATCACTTAACACATGTAATTAGACTATTGGTCTTAAACTTTAGTTTATTTTAAGGGTCATTGGTGTAACATGTACCAAAGCGGATATAAATCGTTTGTCTCTTATCAAGCCCTTACTTTAAAATAATGGGTTTACGATTTAGAGTTTAGGGTTTAATGATATGAGTTGTGGTTAGAGTTTAGAGAATTAAGGATAAGGTGTATAATTTAGGATGTGAACATTAGAGTTAGAGTTTAAAATTTAATTTTTAAATAATTTTTAGTGCGGGACATAAAATGAGAAATAATTAGGGGCAAAAGATTTTTGCCCACAAAAGATTGTGTTAACCAAAGTTGATAGAGAAAATAAAGAAATGACTAACCATGATCATTATTTACCTGACTAAATGCCTTGACACTATGCCTTTCAAGCTTGACATCAAGAGTTGGGTCCTCAGACAGCTGCAAAAGCACATCCACCATGTCCTTTGCCACATAATCTCGGACACCTTTTCTCCGTTCGTTGTGTTCATCCAAAACATGTTCCAAAAACCTGTCGAACTTCTTGGCCAACACCTTCATCCTCTTGATATAGCCCTGCAAATCCAGGAAACTGAGCCAAGGGATTGAGTCACCGATATCAAGCACGCCGTTGAGAAGGAACAACTCGTCGAGCATCTCCTTGAACTCCTTCGGCGACACGATCTCGTTTTCGCCGGTCCCCTCCGTGTACTTTTTCCCGAAAACCATCCTGCTGATTACGTTAAGACTCAAGCTCGAAAGATGATCTTTCAAAACAACCGAGCTGCCGCATGATTCGTACAATGTTTTAAGGAACAGTTTCATCTCTTGTTTCCGGATATGGTTGTATGACTCGAGGCGTTTAGCACTGAAAAGCTCGGTCAGGCATATTTTTCGTGCCTGGCGCCAGTACGGGCCGTAGGGAGACCATGTAATATCGGAGTAATTGTAAGTAGTGTATTTGCCGGCGGCGTTTTTAGGGCGGTCGGTGAAGATGACATCGTTGGTTTTCAACACGGCTTTGGCCATGTCAACGGAGGAAACGATCACAACCGGGAATGAGCCGAGCTTGAGTTGCATGATGGGTCCGTATTTTTTGGAGAGGGCGTGGATGGAGCGGTGGGGAAGTGAGCCGATGAGGTTAAGGTTGCCGATTATCGGCCAGGGTTTTGGACCGGGTGGTAAGTTGAGTTTCCGGCGACGGCGGAGATAGAGAGAGAGGAGGAGGAGGGCTAGAGTGGCAAGCCATGCTATGAAATAAGAAACCCAGTATGGAGTTTCCATTTGTTTTGCCGACGATGATGATGTAAAACTTATTTATAGGGGAAAATAGAAGTGAATCAGAGATGCGCTGATTAAGAAATATTAATATTAATAATGTGTTTGACAAAATTTAATCATATTTTTATAACTTATTAAAAAATATTAAATTAATTTTTTAAAGTTACGAGATATAATTTTTTTGTATAAAAATTTATTTGGGATAATGGCATCAATGCTCCCGTACTTTGTCAGAAAATTTAATGTGGTGCCTGAATTTTAGACGCGTTCAATGTGCCTTATGTAGTTTTTTTCGTCTTCTAAACTGCCTCTGAGTCTGACACCGTTAACTAATGATGTGGTGGGACACGTGGCATTTTCATATGTTGCCACGTGTCATTTTTTAAAAAAAATATTAAAGTTAAGAAACTTTAAAATAAATTTATCAATTAATTTTCTTATTCTTTTTCATTTATTTTTTCCTGATCTTGTTCTTTTCTTCTCTTTCTTCTTTTTAAACCCTAGTCGTCGCTCACCGTTGTCGCCATGAATAACCTAATTTTTGATCTGAATGTGATGCCGGAATGTTTTTCTTCGTTCCTTTTTTTTATTTTCTCATATAAAATTTCTCAAAAAACTTACAAAAATACGTTCAAAATTTTCGCTAATTTTGATTTAAAAATCTGACCGTCAAACTTTCGTGTAACTTCGACAAAGGATTCTCCCTAACATGACGTGTTAAAATATGAAAAATACACAGCAAAAGTGATGAAGGGGAAGAAGAAGCTGCTTTATTAGAGGCGTTTTACAGGAGTTATATAGGGATTACAGGAGCAAACCCTAGTACATGATTCTAGAGAGAGCACAGTATTTTTGCTGCCTGCCAGCTGTTGTAACAACTTAACAGCAGCCCAGCTCATTACGCACAGCTCAGCATGCACAACATGCATACGTACATTTTATACTCTACCGTTCAACATTTCCTCGGCTTCTTTTTGTATCTTTTCTGAGTCCAAAATATGAAGTTTGTTTCTGAAATCCTCAAAGAGCTGAACTGCAACAGGTTTGGTGAAGATATCCGTGAGTTGATGACGTGCTGGTATGTAGTTGACTTGAAGGGCACCTGACATTATTTTCTCGCGCACAAAGTGAAGGTCGAGTTCTATGTGTTTGATTTTGGAGTGATGTACGGGGTTCGCAGCCATGGAGACAGTGCTGGAGTTGTCACACCACACTGTGGGAATGTCTTGATGGCTAACTTGCATATCACCAAGTATAGAAGTAATCCAGGTCAGATCGGAGGTAGCATCAGCAAGACCCCTGTATTCAGCCTCTGCTGTGGAGCGTGACACAGCGTGTTGTTTTTTTGAACTCAAACTCACTAGATGATTGCCAAGACAGATGCAGAAGCCTGAGATTGATTGTCGGTCATCGACATCGCTGCCCCAGTCAGCATCTGCAAAGACCTTGAGTTGCAATGAGGTGGGGGACTGGGGGCAGAACAATAGACCATGAGTCATGGTGCTTTTGAGGTAACGGAGGATTCGAAGAACAGCTTGCCAGTGTGTGTCTGAAGGAGTTTGCATAAATTGAGATGCTTTGTTTACTGCAAATGCTATGTATGGTCGGGTATGACAGATGTATTGTAAAGCTCCAATTACACTGCGATAGTTGAAGGCATCCTGAAGAGGTTCACCATCATGTTTACTTAATCTGGGGTAGGGAACCATGGGCGTGTTTGTCACCTTTGAATCGAGCATGTTGGTGCGCTGTAATAACTCATAGATGTACTGCTTTTGATTGAGAAATAGACCATTTCCAATATGTTGTGCCTCAATGCCAAGGAAGGAATGTAGTTGGCCTAGGTTCTTGAGTGAAAACTGAGCATGTAGGGCTGTGATAACCTGCTGAACATGTGTGTCTGAGCTTCCCATGAGAAGTATATCGTCAACATAGACTACTAGGTAGAGCCTGACATCAGTAGTAACCTTGATGAATAGAGATGTGTCAGCAGAGGAGCTGTTGAAACCAATGTTGTGAAGGTAGGATTGCAGTCGAAGGAACCAATTTCTTGGTGCTTGGCGTAGCCCATATATTGCTTTGTTGAGCTTACATACTAAGTGTTTGCCATTGTCAGATTGTTGAACAAAGCCAGCTGGTTGTTGCATATAAATGTCCTCCGATAATGCTCCATTAAGGAAGGCATTATTAACATCAACATGATAAATTTTCCAGCAATTAGAGATAGCAATTGAAAGCAACACATTAACTGTAAACAATCGAATGACAGGGCTGAATGTATCTAGAAAGTCCTCACCTGGAATTTGTGTGAAACCTTTTGCTACCAGCTGTGCTTTATAGCGGTCCAGAGTTCCATCAGCATTGTATTTCACCCTGAAGAGCCATTTGCAGCCAATGGCCTTTTTCCCTGGTGGTAGCTCAGTGAGGGTCCAGGTGTTGTTATTGATCAATGCACTGTACTCAGCCATGGCAGTTGTGTTCCACTGAGGGTCAACAAGAGCCTCTCGGATGGTTGTAGGTGTAGGCACATATTGCATAGTGTAAAGTTTAGGCTTGAAGATGCCAGCTTTACTACGAGTGATCATGTGGTGAGAGTTGGGAACTGGTTCTGAGTTTGTGGTAGAAAGAGGGATGGTGGTGTCAGGTGGAGGGTTATATGAGTCAGGGGAAAGTGTGTTTGTATTTGTGGTAGTGGTTTCAGGTGGGGAGGTAGGAGTAGATGATGGGGAGATATGTGAGTTGGTAGATGGTGGGGAAGGTAAGTTATCCACAGAATGGAAGGTAGTATCGTGTGGTGGTGTTTGATTGGGGCTTGGTGTAGGTGATTGTGTAGGCTCAAGGATGTTGGGTAGTGGTTGGGATAAAGTATTTGTGGGAGTAGAGTGAGATCGAATGTTGATGGTGGCCCAGGGAAAAATATGTTCATTGAATTGAACATTGCGAGACACAAAGACACGACCTTGATCATCAAGGCAGTGATAACCCTAATGCTTGGGGGGAGAAGCCAAGAAATAGGCATGGTTTAGAGTGAAAGTCCAATTTGTGTCGGTTGAAAGGCCTTGTGTGTGGGTAGCATTCACAGCCAAACACTCGTAGGGGAGTGTAGTCAGGGACTTTGTCATATAGGAGCTCAAATGGAGACTTGTTTCCCAGCTGCTTCGAAGGGAGACGATTGATTAAGTACACGGCATGAATGACTGCATAGGACCAGAATTTAAGAGGGAGGGAAGCTTGAGCCATGAGCGTGAGAGCAGTCTCGATGATGTGTCGATGTTTCCTCTCAATGACACCGTTTTGTTGAGATGAATGTGGACAAGTGATCCTGTGTTGAATCCCAGATTGAGCTAATGTTGTATGAAGAAATTGGAATTCACCCCCACCGTCGATTTGAATAGCCTGAATATTAGACTTGAATTGATTTGCAACCAGAGCTTGGAAGACTGTAAATGCATTAGTTGCTTCAGACTTAGTTTTGAGCAGAAATAGCCAACAATGTCGAGTGTACATGTCTACAAATGATATGTAATAGTGAAATCCATTGGAAAGCATAGGAGAAGGACCCCATAGGTCAGTTTCAATCAACTGAAAAGGACTTGTATACACTGTATCAGATTCTTTGTATGGGAGAGCATGACTCTTGCCCATTTGACAGGCTCGACAAAGTGTTTGATCAGTAGTTACAAGTTTTTTATTCAAAGCAAGGGAAACTATGTCTTTGGCAGGATGACCAAGACGTTGATTCCATAGAAGATACTGGGCGTCTGAATCAACAGTGGTGATGTGTGCTTCGATTGTAGGAGAGGACAAGGGGGTAGAGAGACTGTATAAACCATTCGACTGAGAGCCATGAGCTAGTATCCGGCCTGTGCTTTCATCCTTAATACAACAAGAATCAACATGAAATTCAATAAAGACATTATTATCACGTGTGAATTTCGATACAGATAGCAGGTTCTTGTTGATTTTAGGCACATGTAACAGGTGATTAATATGCAATTCCTTTGTTGGTGTAGTGATGTAAGAATGTCCAATGTGAGAGATAAGCAGAGAGGATCCATCACCTAGATGAACATGGCCCTTACCAGTATAAGGGGTTGAAGTGGACATGAGAGAACTTTCAGCAGTGACGTGGTGGGTGGCACCAGAGTCGGGGAACCAGCTCATGTGAGGGAGATTGAGAGCAGTAGTAGTCAGGGAGTTGACTTGAGGTTCATCTGTAGGTGGTTGTTCACCAGGAGGTGTTGCACTAATACACGAGTCATACGAGATCTCCACAGGCTCATTGTTGAAGGAGCAGGCATTTGCTTGAGTGGCTGCAGGTGAAGAGGAAGACCTGGAGGAAATGCCCTTGAAGCTCTGATCGAATCTGTGCCAACACCTGTCAACAAGGTGGCCAAGTTTGCCACATAATTGGCACTGAGGGCGAGGCCGGCCTCTGAACCGTCCACCAGAGTACTGATTGGAGCCACGACGCTGATAAGAAGGATCAACAGATCCATAGGAGGATGGTGATTCAACAAGGTTGGTGTTATTGACTCCAACTGGATAACGAAGTGGATCTGAGACACGTGACTCAGCGTCGATGAGGATGGACACTGCACCATCAACAGAGTAAGGATCACGACTGGAAGAAATCACAGCAATGAACGAATCATACTCAGAGGGGAGCCCATTTAAGATGGTAGCGATATGTTCAACAGAGGAGACCGGGCTACCACACGAGGCAAGGAGATCACAGATCTCTTTGATCTGCATGGTGTAAGCTCTCATGGTGAGGGAGGCCTTCTTGATGGAGCGTAACCGACAGTGAAGGTGCATGATGTGGGTGGTGGAGAGTTGAGAGTAGAGACGAACAACCGTAGTCCAGATGGCAGCAGTGGTTTCAGCACCAACCAGTTGGGGCAAAATGTTAGAGCTCACCGTTGATAGAAGCCAGGAAGCAATAGCACTATCCTGTTTGATGAAGCGTAGATACGCAGGGTTTGGAGCAGTGGTACCAGCATCACCAGGGATCGTTTTTGGTGGAACAGAGACAGTGCCATCGAGATATGATTCAAGCCCTTGGCCACGCATCATGAGGATAACTTGTTGTTTCCATAGTAGGAAATTCGTTTCATCCAAGCTGATGCTAATGCGTTTGTTGGAGAACGCATTGCAGATGGAGTCCGCAGTGGGAGAGGCGTCATCAGAATCTGGGAGCACCTTGATCGCGCAGGAACGAACCTAGAGGACTACTGATACCATGTTAAAATATGAAAAATACACAGCAGAAGTGATGAAGGGGAAGAAGAAGCTGCTTTATTAGAGGCGTTTTACAGGAGTTATATAGGGATTACATGAGCAAACCCTAGTACATGATTCTAGAGAGAGCACAGTATTTTTGCTGCCTGCCAGCTGTTGTAACAACTTAACAGCAGCCCAGCTCATTACGCACAGCTCAGCATGCACAACATGCATACGTACATTTATACTCTACTGTTCAACACGACGAACCTTTTAACCAGCCGTTTAAGTCTCTCATATGTTTCCTAGAAATATTCATGTTTGAAAGTGAGTTTTTATTTTAAATTTTGATTTTCCAGAAATCTACTTGGCTTGAATTGAGTATCTATATATATATATATATTAAGAAAAATAATTTAAGAGATGAAAATTTCCTTTCAATCGATGTGTTAGATTTCGACTTAAATTTTAAATTATTTGAATTTAGAAATAAATATGTTGTTTTCATATATATTTTTTCAACAGCAAAAGGTTGATCTAGTAATGTGGTTGATCTTTATATGGGTGATTCAATCTCATAGGTTGTTTGGGCTATTACTTCTTGTTGTTTTTTATTTCAATGAAACAAAATGGTTAAATTGCTTAGATGCTTTTAAAGTAAATATTTTTATCTTATTTTGGACTGAAAATTTCACTGGCAGCAAATGAGCATGCCACATGTCCCGCCACATCATCAGTTAACGGTGTTAAGCTCAGAGTACATTTAAAAAAAATTGCAGGAGGCACATTAAATAAGTCCAAAATTTAAACACTATATTAAACTTTCTATCAGATTACGGAGACATCGGTGCCATTATCGCAATTCATTTATTAATTTCCCCCCAAAATCCTGCAAATCTCGAGACCAATGTAACAGAACCTAAAGCAGCATGCAGCTAAATGACAATTGACAAGTACCAGAATCAGCGAAAACCTAATATTTTAAGTTTATCAATGTGTTTCTCGCTTTAACTTTTTAATTCATCAACTGACACATTGATTCTATGAAGTTATGCTGCATGTGAGTTTATTATTATTATTATTATCATTATTATTATTATTATGGCTTTAAATGAGACGAGATAAATTACGAGCTATTCGAGTTCGACTATGTTAAAATCGGTCAATACTTGACTCGAGCTCGAACTCGGCTCGAATTTTTAACGAGCTGAGCCAAGTTACTTGATACCCGGCTCGAAAAGCTCGCGAGCTACTCGAAAATATAGTAAATTATTTTTTTAATTTAAAAAATTAAAGTGAACTAAAATATAGGTTTTGTGTTTTTTTGTTGTTATATTACATTAGTTTAACTTTTAGTTTAACATTCTTTATATTTTCATGTGTACTTTTTTCCTCCTACTAGGATTAAGAGGATTTTTTTAACGAGTCACATAGAAATATTTATTATTATTATTATTATTATTATTATTATTATTATTATTATTATTATTATTATTATTATTATTATTATTATTATTATTATGGTTGTAAATGAAACAAGACAAATCGCGAGCTACTCGAGCTCGATCAATACTCGACTCGATTGGACTTGGCTCGAGTTCTTAACGAGCCAAGCCGAGCTTAGCACTACTCGAGCTCGACTCGGCTTGTTTACACCCCTAATTACTACTACTACTACTATTTTGGTAATATTCATGTTTGTTTTACTTTTACTGTTTATGTTCGGGGTATGAGTCTACTCCTCCAATCTCAACAATATCGTTTTTAAGGTTTAAACTAACGTCATCTTTTTTAGAGTGCAATATGCCTTATCAATGTACCCAACACTTATTGGTTATTATAATTAAATTCTTTATTGGGTTGGTAATTGATGTTACGAGTTAATCATACATTAATTCAATAGAAAAAGATGAAAATGATAATTAATATTATTAGAGGTGTTTTTTTATCTTTTTATATTAACTTTAACTATAATAATTCATATATTTTTAAAATTGAGTAAATTGAGCTATAAAAAAAAGTAAAGCAGTACCTCTCAATCTCAACAAATGAACAATTATGAATAATGAATCAAAGCGTTAACAATTCCATCGATTTTATATGCTTCAATTGTTTATACATTATATCAGATTGTTCTTAATTCTAAATTCAACAAATTTAGCCTCCGTCATTTGGAGAATGTGTAAATTATGTCTTGAGTTTATTACAATTGTGATTAAATTAACATAATACGTAAAGATTAAGGATTAATTTATAATTATGCCAATTAAAATTGTGTAGAATTTACGGAAAAGTTTTAAAGCCAAGATTAGTTGTTCTTAATTACTCACTTTTAAAATTAGCATGACTAAAAATCCAACGAGTACTTCTAGTGTAGAAGAGGATGATGTTTATCTTAGAAAGTTCGGGTTCAAACAACTTTGTCTGCGAGATGAGTGTGCCTTATCAAAGGGTTAAGATACAATATAAACAGATGTTACCTTATAAGCACCTTAAGACTATTAAAAAAATGACAAGACTAAATAGCTTTTTTTCCTAATTCGAGAGGGATATAGATATCTTTTTATCCTAAAATCATTGATTAGGACTCGAATACGAGACTAATGAATTCATATATAAATCACTTATATTTCACTCATAATTATTTGTCAAACAATTTTTATAAATATTTTAAAATTTAATATTTTCGTTTACCAGCAAAGTGTGATAAAATATAATCTAAAAAATTATGATATGAAATCATAAGATATGTTGTGGTAGTTGTTCACCTCACACATTAACCATAAGATCGGAGCGTGATCATATTCATAAAAATAAAGTATATTTTACGATCAACCGCTTAATTACCCCTTAGAGATAATATCAATCACAAAAAAAATCATTATTATCCACAATAAATACTTATTTAAAAAATAGTGATGTGAATATTTAAAGTTTATCGATGTGTTTCTCACTGCTCACATGAATTTTTTTTGTTCATGAAGGGGCCAATATCAGTTTTTAAAATATTTTTTTGACCTTTAACAGACTATTTATTTTTTAAGGTCTTTAAATATTATTATTAATCCCACTAAAACCTGTGTGCATCACACAGTGAGAGTTCACACGTGATTAATGACATTATATTGTTGAAGAATATCCAGCTGTGAGCAAGGAAGTTTGTTACATCAGCCCAACAAACTTGGAAAGCTGTGAAAAATCTGTTGCACCGTTTCACCATTGACAGCTAGGATAACAGCCTCCTTCTTTGTATCTATATAAGTGATCCTCGTCTCCTTTGTAAAACAAGCTTTTTGGAATAAAATCTCACTGTTGTAATCAAAAACTTCATTCCCTTTTATATTTCGTTCTTTACCACCTTTGTAGTATGTTTAACATGGTATCAGCTGTTCCGATCTGAGCCTGGGCCGATCTTTCTTCCTCTGTGCGTCGTGCTTCTTTTGCGTGATGGCTGTTTCTGCCGGTGGCCTTGCTGATGATATAGCTTCCCTCTCAGTAGGCGATGAGCAGATCTTCTCCAACAAACACATTAGTGTTCGACTTGATGACACAAATTTCCTGTTGTGGAAACAATAGGTCATGCTCATGATCCGTGGCCAGGGTCTTGAAGATTATATTGACAGCTCTCGCTCCTTTCCCTCGAAGACAATTCCAGGCACCGATGGTGCTGCAACCCCCAACCCAGCATACATGCGTTTCATCAAACAGGATAGCTCCTTGGCATCCTGGCTTCTCTCGACGATCAACCTTGATCTTCTTCCTCAGCTTGTTGGTGCTGAGTCTTCAGCTGCTATCTGGTCAACAATCTCGAAACTATTCTCTCAGCTCTCTACTACCAAAGTCATGCATCTACACTGTCGGCTTCGCTCATTGAAGAAATCCTCTCTTTCTATGCGTGCCTACACCATGCAGATTAAAGAAATCTGCGATCTCCTCGCGTCGTGCGGAAATCCAGTCTCTACTGTCGAGCAGATTGCCACAATCCTTAATGGGTTACCCTCGGAGTACGATCCCTTTGTTGTCGTTATCTCCACCAGCTAGACTCCTTTCACCGTTGAGGGTTCTGTGTCCATTCTCATAGATGCTGAATCACGGCTCTCCGATCCACTTCGAATGCCAATAGGCATTCATGCTACCAGATTCTCCCCTGACACTCCTTCTGCTCGACCTTTTGAGCCTCAATCTCGATCTAACCAAGCTCCTAGTGGACGGTTCAAGGGTCGTCCCCGACCGCAATGTCAGCTTTGTGGCAAGCTGGGCCACCTTGTCGATCGCTGTTGGCATCGCTTCGATCACTCCTTCAAGGGTGTCACCTCTCCTGCTCCTCAACGTCCTTCACCACCCACGCATGCCAATGCTTGCTGTTTTTCTTCTGATCCAGTGGAGACTATGTATGAACCTTACATCCCTGCGTCTCCATCCTCCGATCAGCCTACCTCTCCACCTGAAGTTGAGTCTGCTCAAGTCAATAACCTCGTGGTCCTACCTGGTGCTTCTTCTGTTTGGCACCCTGACTCGGGTGCAACACATCACGTGACCAACACCTCTTCATGCTTCCATGATGGCTCTCCATACTTAGGTAAGGGTTCTGTCCATATCGGGGATGGCTCGTCGTTACACATTGCTCACATAGGTCATTCGTCACTTCCTTCTTCTTCTAAGCCATTTTTAATCAATGAGCTTCTGTATGTTCCTCACATAACTAGGAATTTACTTTCAGTTTCCAAGTTTACCAAGGATAATCACGTTTATTTTGAGTTTCACGCTGATTCCTGCTGTGTGAAGGATGAGACTACAGGTCGTGTTTTGTTGCAAGGGTCGCAATCGGGTGGTTTATACAATCTCAGTTCACCTCCTTCCATCAAAGCTTCAATCCACAACACTACTGTTTCAGATTTGTTTTGCTATGGCATCGTAGACTTGGACATGCATCTGCTCCAGTTGTTCGTTCTATTACCTCTACTGTTTTGAATAAGCCTGTAACCCTACAACAGCATACCCTTTGTCAAGCTTGTTGTATGGGCAAAAGTCACACTTTACCATTTTAGTCTTCATCTACTACTTATTGTAAGCCTTTTGAACTAGTTGAAATTGACTTATGGGGTCCAGCATCTATTGCATCGAATGATTATCAATACTACATCTCCTTTGTTGATATGTTTACAAGAAATTGCTGGGTTTACTTGTTGAAAAAGAAATCTGATGCCTCTAGTGCCTTCTCCTTGTTATACTCCTTGGTTAAGAATCAGTTTAATGTGTCTCTCAAAGCAGTGCAATGTGATGGTGGGGGAGAGTTTCATTTTCTCGACACTACCCTTGCTCAACTTGGTGTTACACACCGCATCACTTGCCCACACACCTCCCAACAAAATGGGGTTGTGGAACGCAAGCACCGCCATATTATGGAAACAACATTAAGACTCCTTGCTCAAGCACAAATGCCACTGAAGTTTTGGTCATTTGCAGTCTTAAGTGCCGTTTATCTAATCAATCGACTGCCCACACCATGTCTCGACAACATTTCTCCCTTCGAAAAGCTTACTGGCCAGAAGCCAATTACACCTTTCTTAAGGTGTTTGGATGTGAATGTTATCCTCACATGCGTCCTTTCAATAAGCACAAGCTTGACTTCCGTTCAAAGCCTTGTTTGTTCCTTGGTTACTCCCCGAAACATCATGGTTATCAATGCCTTGATGACACAGGCCGCCTCTACATTTCTCGCAATGTTTTGTTCAATGAGAATGTGTTCCCATTTGCCTCTGCCAGTTGTGGAAATTCTACTCCATCGACTCACTTTCGATCACCTTCAGTGCCCATCTTACCACCTGAGCCTGCAACCTCACCCTTTCAGTCCACTTCTCCACCTACTTCTCCTGCAACCATCCCTCCACCCAACCCTACTTCTAGCTCTCCTCTATACACTGACCAAGACCAACATGCCCCTACATTTCCTTCTTCCTCCAATTCCTCTACACCCACTTCCTCGAATCACCCTGAGATACCTGCCACCCAACAAACGGAGGATCCTCCCAATTACCCCTCAAATCCAACATCCTCTACTACTACTAATACCCACCCTATACTTACCCGTGGCAAAGCATGCATATTTAAACCAAAAATTTACCATCTTCAGAGCACACATGTTCCTTCCACAATTCGAGAGGCTCTTGACCACCCTGAGTGGAAAGTGGTTGTCCTTGCTGAGTTCAACGCCCTCAAGGATAATGAAACTTGGGACTTGGTGGAACTCCCTCCTGCCAAGAAGGCCATAGGGTGCAAATGGCTCTTTCGAGTCAAGTACAATCCCGATGGTTCTGTCCATAGACTTAAGGCACGCCTCGTGGCTAAAGGCTTCACACAAGTCGCTGGGCTTGACTTCATGGACATATTTAGCCCTGTAGTTCGCTTCTTCACAGTGAATATCCTCATCTCAGTTGCTGTTACCAATGGCTGGAGTATCAGGCAAGTAGATGTAAACAATGCCTTTCTCAAGGGTGATCTCCTCGAGGATGTTTACATGTTGCAACCCAGTGGCTTTGAACAACACAAACCTGATGCCACTCCTCTTGTGTGTAAGTTGAAGAAGGCCCTATATGGCTTACGGCAAGCCCCACGAAACTGGTTTCTCAAGCTGAAATCCTTTCTCAGTGATCTTGGCTTTACAACATTGAGAGCTGACTCATCCCTTTTCATCTATGCTGTGGACAAAATCTGCACATACATTGTTGTATACGTCGATGATATACTTCTCACTGGCAGCTCAGACACTCATATAACTCAAATTATTACCCAACTTCATGACAAGTTCTCTTTGAAGGACCTTGGACTTCTTCATTTCTTCTTAGGCATTGAAGTAACATGCCATGCCAATGGCTTGTTTCTCAGTCAACGTACCTACATTGAAGAGCTCCTACATCGAACCAGCTCTCTCTCACATCGATCTGCCACCACTCCTATGGTTGCGTATCCAAAGCTCAACCGCCACGATGGCGAATTGCTCTCCGATGTTCAACATTATCGTAGTGTGGTAGGCGCCCTACAGTACATATGCCATACCCGACCTGACCTTGCTCACTCAGTCAACAAGGTGGCACAGTTCATGCAGAATCCTTCTGATGTTCACTGGGCTGCAGTTCAGCGTATCCTTCGATACTTAAAGGGTACATTACACTTTGGTCTCTGGTTCCCTCCTCAACAATCTGACTCTCTTCTCATCTCAGCCTTCTCCGATGCTGACTGGGGAAGTGACATCGACGATCGACGTTCCACCACGGGCTTCTGCATCTTCCTTGGTTCTTACCTTGTTTCCTGGAGCTCCAAGAAGCAACGTGCTGTCTCGCGATCCACTGCTGTGGCGGAATATCGTAGTTTGGCAGATGCTACTTCCGATGTTGTTTGGGTTCAATCTGTACTAGCTGATATGAAGGTCACCACCCTTGATGCTCCAAAAATCTGGTGTGATAACACGAGCACTGTCTCCATGGCTGCCAACCCCGTGCTCCACTCCAAGACAAAGCACGTTGATCTTGACCTGCACTTTGTTCGTGAAAGGGTCATGTCCGGCCAACTTCAAGTCAACTACATACCTGCACGATCCCAGATAGCCGATATTCTCACCAAACCACTATGTGTTTTACAGTTTGAAAAGCTGCGTCACCTTCTCTGTGTTGTGTAACAAGGTTTTTTTTCGCAAGTCCTCATTACTTTGAAAATATTTGATTTAATTAAAAGGGGGGATTTAAAAAATTAATTCGGGTTTGGAAAAAAACCTTAAAAAATCCTTTTCTCTTTTTGGAGTCGCCACCGGCCACTATGGTAGGCCGGACACCGTAAAAAAACAAAACCAGAGATTCTTTTGAAAGGGTTCGGGAGTTGGTTATGTGTGGGGAAGGGTTAGCACTCCCATCACGCCCGGAAATCGGTACCAAAACAATTGTTGCTTTTAAATGATGGAAATTTTCTGAAATTTAAAAGGAATTTAATTAGAGGTTCTAGATTGAAAATTAGGCTTTAATCACGAGCTTTTTCGAATTGGTGGTATCGAATTAATTAAGCATTTAATTAAAAAGGATGACGGTACACCGGACCAAAAACTAAACCGACATCATATAAGACTGACTGCCGTGTTAGTTTAGGGTTCGGATCCCGTACGTCACCTTTATGCATGATGCAAGCAGATAAAACATGGTGCTATGGTCTTGTTCGTTTTAATTGCGGATTTACCTTTAGACGATTCAAATTAATCCGAATATTCACGGGACATCTAATAAGCTAGGCATGTCGACTTGAATACGCGAATTAATAGGTATCTCCGTTTTAGACTTAAGGTTAATTAATACACGAATTAAAATGCTAAAAGTCTCATGAAATGACATCATAAATGCATGTTGCAAAAAATGTACTCGAATCATCATGAAAAGACAACATGTGCAGATATTAAAAAAACATTACATACATATTAAATGAACATAACATCATGCAAAACGACATATTCGGTGCAAACACATAGTAAAAAGGCATGCAATATAAATAAAATGCAAGGTAAGTAAAATGCAAACAGACAGGGATGCAACAGTAATTAACCCATTGATTAAAATGCGTAATGGGACCAAAATAAAAGAAGACGAAAAGACACAGGGACCAGAATGGGAATTTTCCCCTTCCGAAACCGATTAAAACCACGTTGGGGACCCAATTAAAAACGCCCGAAAAACTGGAAGGACTACGAGAAGGGTTTTGAAAAGCGGAAGCCCCTCTCGCGCGAATATGCCGACGCGGAGGGACTCATACGTGTTTAAACCAAAATTAAAAATAAAAAACGTTATAAATACGAACTAAAAAACAAACTTGGCCCCTTTTATCATCTTCAAAACCCTAAATCGGGAGAGCTCCCCCCCTTTTGCTCTGTTTGCTCCGGCGCCGCAAAGGGGTTCTGGTCGCCGTTGCCGGCGCCGGAACCCTAAAAACTCTCTTTTTTTCTCTCCGAAATCAAAGCCAAAACAATCTTTTTGAAACCAAAAACGTCTCTGTTTTATTTGTTTAAAACCCAAAACCGAAACTAAAAAACCCCCCACAAACTTACCCCTTTTGCGTCACTAGCCCCGACGGCTCACCATGCATGCCCTGCGAAGGGTCACGAGGCTTATCGCCGATAAGGAAGGGCGAAACACGGGGAGGATAGGCTCGAAAAGAAGGTAAAAAAAAGCTTAACCTTTTATTTTTATTTTTTGTTTTGAAACTGCAAAAATGGAAACGAAAGATACCTTTGAAAATCTCTTTGCTTGTATTGATGAAAGTTTTGCTTACAGTGCTTCTCTAAGAATTCGAAAATGGGATCCCCTCTATTACAATTTTTTTCTCTCCAAGAAATCCCCTAATAATGCTCTCCAAAAACTCTTTCTGAAAATCCTCCCCTGATTTACATTGCATGCAGGTATTTATAGCCCGAAAATCACTCTTTTTCTCTTTTTCTTATTTACATATATTGCTGGAAATTGCTGTGATTTGTTGCTGATGATTTTGGCTGTATTCATGTGTTGCAATTTGTTTGTTGCCTCTGCCATCTCTGAAATTTGGTTGCATTTGTGCCTCTGATTTCTGTTTCTTTTTGTTGCATTGCGAGGCTCGTACGATGGGGGGGACCAGAAGGACGTGGCCGGACGACGTGGCTGGTTGGGCTCGGGCGTGAGGCATCCGAAAAGGCGCGCGGTGAATCACACGCGCGCGTGGGAGTTGAGGAGGCGCGGACGCGCGGGCACGTGGAGGTTCCTCAAGCTTCTCCGCGTTGATCTCGTCCGTCCGATGAGATCTCGATCCAAGGGCTAAGGCTGCGCGGCGCTAGGGTTTCCTAGGGGCAGCTAGGGCTTCCTTCTCATCTGGTGCGATCTGGGCCGTTGGATCTCCCCTCCATATCCAACGGTTGAGTTGGGGCGGTTGCACAAAACACAAGTGCCATTAGGGTTCTTTAGATCAGATTAGGTTTAGTGTTTTGGGCCAACAGGCCTCGTAATTTTATTTATTTTTTTGGGCTCTGAAATTGTATAATGTACTTTAAAATAAACTTGGGTTCTTTATTTATGAATATGGGCTTTTATTTATTTAATGTTTTTTTGTTTTTTTCCAGGTTTGATTAATAATAATAATAATATTAGATAATAATAATAGTAATAATAAGATAATAATAGTAATAAGATAATAGTAATAATAAATAGTAATAATACTTATGATAATGATAATGAATAGTAATATATGATAATAGAATAGTAATGATAGGTATATAACATTAGTATATATATATATATATTGTTTTTTTGTTTTTCTTTCTTTTTTCTCTTTTTTATTAGTTCTTATTATTAAAGCCCATTACTAAAAAGAAAAGAAAACGGATTTAACACCCCGGACAAAATTAGTGATTACAGTTGCCCCCCTTTGCTTATACTTGTAGAACAAGGATAAAGCAAAGGCCATAAGCACCAATTTTGTCCGACTTCCCTGTTTGGATTCCGAGTCACCATGCACTAGAACTACTGGCGGTTCGGAAGTCGGTACGGGAAAATGCAACGGTCACGGAGGCTTGAAGCTGTTTTTCTCATTTCAACACTCTTCAACCCTTCGAGGTCCGATCAAATAGATAATTAGCAGAAGCTCCATTCTTCAAATGCCCGAACGGATAGGCGGGTTCTATTCTCCGAAAGCCCGAACAGATAGGCGAGTTCCATTCTCCGAAAGCCCGAACAGATAGGCGAGTTCTATTCTCCGAAAGCCCGAACAGATAGGAGGATTCCATTCTCCGAAAGCCCGAACGGATAGGCAGATTATATTCTCCGAAAGTTCGAACAGATAGGCGAATTCCATTCTCCGAAAGCCCGAACGGATAGGCAGACTCTATTCTCCAAAAGCCCGAACAGATAGGCGGGTTCTATTCTCTGAAAGCCCGAATAGATAGGCAGATTCTATTCTCTGAAAGCCCGAACAGATAGGCGAATTCCATTCTCTGAAAGCCCGAACGGATAGGCGGATTCCATTCTCTGAAAGCCCGAATAGATAGGCAGATTCTATTCTCTGAAAGCCCGAACAGATAGGCAGATTCTATTCTCTGAAAGCCCGAACAGATAGGCGGATTTCCTTTTACGGGGAAAGCTTTAAAATACCTGTCGAAAGTAGATAAAAAATATATGATGATGTGAGTTAGCATGCCCCTAATCCTAGGGATGCCTAACTACAAGTGATGCATGAATTATGACATCAAAATGCTCGGATGCTTCTACTCTCCGAGTTGGTCAATCTCGACCTTCTTCTTGTCTCTTCTTCTTCTTCCTCTTGGCATTCTCATCTTTGCAAAATGTCGATCTCTTGGTCTCTTCTCAAAGACGACTACTGACTTTCACTGGTCAGGACTGGACGTAACACTTCTCGTAATTCTCGTTCTCAAAACATTGCCCCTTACTCAAACTGGGTGCTCAACTACTCAACGCGACGATTTCTTCTATTCTCAACATTAGGGGAAGCACATGCCCCCAAGCCCCTGAACTTTTCTCTCAAGTTCATTAAGGTCAGCTTCTCATCTTCTGAAGCAATCGAATTATTTCGACAAAAAATTGCTCCAAGTCCTTGAACTGTAGTAACTGACAAACTGCCATTTGTATTCATGACATTGCATTCTAAACTTTATCCCTGAAGCAAAGGGAAATTAATTTGTGTTCACAAAAAGATTTAGACTGCATCTTCTAATTTCAAAATAAGATGCGTTTTCGAAAACTAGATTTTCTCTTCAAATCATGGATACATCAAGCCAGATTAAATACCCTGAATATTAAGTGCACGAATGACACTGTTATGGCTTACCAATGATTGCCTCAAGCATCATGTGTCTAGGAGACCTCGAAAGCTGAGCTGATGTCTGAAAATATGACATACTCTCCAAGTTATTTCGGCTTTTTAATCAATTAGATTTATCTTCAATAGGCTTCGCCTTTATCAACTCTTTATAATTGTGGGGAAGTCAACTCGTCACATTCCTTTGGCTCGAGAATAAAGATGGAGCATACAACGATACCCCGAGTTACTCGGCATTGTCACGATTTTACCATCACTCATATAGCTAAAGTGGATGGTGCATAGCAACCTTATTGGTCTTTTGCTACAGCGGAGTGCCCAAAAATTAGATTTATCTTCAATAGGCTTCGCCTTTATCAATTCTTTATGATTGTGGGGAAGTCAACTCGTCACATTCCTTTGGCTCGAGAATAAAGATGGAGCATACAACGATACCCCGAGTTACTCGGCATTGTCACGATTTTACCATCACTCATGTAGCTAAAGTGGATGGTGCATAGCAACCTTATTGGTATTTTGCTACAGCGGAGTGCCCAAAAAAATTCCACATTTGTATCCGAAAATGCCTATTACCAGGCTTCGAACATTGTTAGGCTTAGTATTCTCGATTTTTTTTAGCACGAAAGACTTCCGGTTATTCTCCCGAAGGTCATATTTCTATGTGTGTTTAATTAGGTGACCAAATTAACTTGAAGTGTAAGCCACATATTCATCTTCTTCAAAGCTTTCGATTTCCACTAGACAAAGGCGGCTCGAAGTCAACCTTTAGGGTCAAGGCCAATGTCCCTTGTGCAATTGATATACGGGGATTCAATAGGCAAATATATACACACAAAATGAAAAGGGAACTGAAACACAATGCATCCTTTCATCAAAATTTAAAAACATGCAGTCTGAGGCCCTTATAAAAAATCTTCGCTACCTTCGGGCAAAGGGTAGCAAAGGTTGATTTCACACATCACTTCAAAGAAAAGATTAAAATGCAATGAAATGAAGACAAGCGGTCTTGAATACACTAAAACTCTTAAATACTGCTGAGCTGGCCATCCATTCCACCCTTCAAACTTCTTCGAGGAACTCAACCTCCCGATTGTCCATCAACTTCTGAACCAACTGCTTAAATTCGAGACAACTCTGAATCTCGTGCCCCACAGTCTGATGGTACTCACAAAAGGATTCATGACCATCATATGCCCCATTTGGACCCTTCTCAAGTCAGCTTCTAACTTAGCAAAACTTTCTTCCATTTGCCTCCTTTGGTGGCGAGTAAAGTGTGGGTGCGGAATCTTCGGTAGTCACAAATGCTGCCATGACCCCGAACAATTAATTCCATGATTTAATGATGTAATGCATGAAATGTGTATGCATAACTGAAACAAATAATTGAAGACAACAAATTAAAAAACACATAATCGAATGCAAGGAAATGTTGATTCGACAAACATCCTCATTAAACAACTTTTCATAACGTAGATCAAGCCTTGTCACAACGAGGCAAGAAAATAAACACAAAGGGTACGATTTTCAATAAATTTTGCTCGTCCCCTCTTTCTAAATTAGCGCGCTCTGGGAGCTTCGTTGCTATGGACTCTTTTCTCCCGTTGTGAAAGTTTTCAACTTTAGACTGTTCTCGAATCAACACTTCGTATGAAAATGCGATGAATATGCAAAAATAATCAAAACAAGACAAAAAAGGTAACTGGGTTAGTAACACCAATAATGAAGACTGAATAAAACAAGCAAAAGAAAACACATCAAAGTAAATTAACAATGCAAGACCTAATAGCATGAATTCTAATTCTACGGTTAACCGCATGGCTCTAACTGGGGTAGGCTTCTTACATTCTCACACATGTGGTTCGGTTCTAACAAGGGTACCCGAACCTATTTTATCACCTACTAAGGTGACAAAAGCCCCAATTCTGGCCCATCACAAGCTTGCGAATTGGTTTCGGTTCGGGAGAAAGCACGACCTAATGACGTGGAGGGCTGCTCACATGTCAAAGGCGTGGATTCCGGAAGTGAATTACCGACCCGTTGAGGGAGACTCACGTGGGTATGGGTGTTTCACTCCCACTTAAGGGACGAAGGTCGGGTATAGAGCTTAATGTGTGATGCAACACATGTCGGTGTTTCCTTTGAAATTAAATGAATAATTAATTCAAGACCACCAATCATCAAAGCTCGTGTACTTAAAGTCTTATTTTCAAAGAAGAACCATCTCGCTAAAGTTAAATTAATTTTCAAAAATTTCCATCATCAAAGGCAACAATTATTTTCTTGGCATAACTCTCTTTTTGTTTTGAAAAACAAAATTTATCCCCAGCGGAGTCGCCATACTGTAACGGGGTTTTTTTCCGCAAATCAAGTTCCCGCTACTTTTGAAAAAATATTCAATTTGATTTAAAAGAGGGGAATTTAAAAAATTAATTCGGGTTTGGAAAAAACCTTAAAAAATCCTTTTCTCTTTTTGGAGTCGCCACCGGCCACTATGGTAGGCCAGACACCGTAAAAAAAACAAAACCAGAGATTATTTTGAAAGGGTTCGGGAGTTGGTTACGTGTGGGGAAGGGTTAGCACTCCCATCACACCCAGAAATCGGTACCAAAACAATTGTTGCTTTTAAATGATGGAAATTTTCTGAAATTTAAAAGGAATTTAATTAGTGGTTCTAGATTGAAAATTAGGCTTTAATCACGAGCTTTTTCGAATTGGTGGTGTCGAATTAATTAAGCATTTAATTAAAAAGGATGACGGTACACCGGACCAAAAACTAAACCGACATCATATAAGACTGACTGCCGTGTTAGTTTAGGGTTTGGATCCCGTACGTCACCTTTATGCATGATGCAAGCAGATAAAACATGGTGCTATGGTCTTGTTCGTTTTAATTGCGGATTTACCTTTAGACGATTCAAATTAATCCGAATATTCGCGGGACATCCAATAAGCTAGGCATGTCGACTTGAATACGCGAATTAATAGGTATCTCCGTTTTAGACTTAAGGTTAATTAATACACGAATTAAAATGCTAAAAGTCTCATGAAATGACATCATAAATGCATGTTGCTAAAAATGTACTCGAATCATCATGAAAAGACAACATGTGCAGATATTAAAAAAAACATTACATACATATTAAATGAACATAACATCATGCAAAACGACATATTCGGTGCAAACACATAGTAAAAAGGCATGCAATATAAATAAAATACAAGGTAAATAAAATGCAAACAGACAGGGACGCAACAGTAATTAACCCATTGATTAAAATGCGTAATGGGACCAAAATAAAAGAAGACGAAAAGACACAGGGACCAGAATGGGAATTTTCCCCTTCTGAAACCGATTAAAACCACGTTGGGGACCCAATTAAAAACGACCGAAAAACTAGAAGGACTGCGGGAAGGGTTTTGAAAAGCGGAAGCACCTCTCGCGCGAATATGCCGACACGGAGGGACTCATACGTGTTTAAACCAAAATTAAAAATAAAAAACGTTATAAATACGAACTAAAAAACAAACTTGGCCCCTTTTATCATCTTAAAAAACCCTAAATCGGGAGAGCTCCCCCCCTTTTGCTCTGTTTGCTCCGGCGCCGCAAAGGGGTTCTGGTCGCCGTTGCCGGCGCCGGAACCCTAAAAACTCTCTTTTTTTCTCTCCGAAATCAAAGCCAAAACCCTCTTTTTGAAACCAAAAACGTCTCTGTTTTATTTGTTTAAAACCCAAAACCGAAACTAAAAAAACCCCACAAACTTACCCCTTTCGCGTCACTAGCCCCGACGGCTCACCATGCATGCCCTGCGAAGGGTCACGAGGCTTATCGCCGATAAGGAAGGGCGAAACACGGGGAGGATATGCTCGAAAAGAAGGTAAAAAAAAAGCTTAACCTTCTATTTTTATTTTTTGTTTTGAAACTACAAAAATGGAAACGAAAGATACCTCTGAAAATCTCTTTGCTTGTATTGATGAAAGTTTTGCTTACAGTGCTTCTCTGAGAATTCGAAAATGGGATCCCCTCTATTACAATTTTTTTCTCTCCAAGAAATCCCCTAATAATGCTCTCCAAAAACTCTTTCTGAAAATCCTCCCCTGATTTACATTGCATGCAGGTATTTATAGCCCGAAAATCACTCTTTTTCTCTTTTTCTTATTTACATATATTGCTGGAAATTGCTATGATTTGTTGCTGATGATTTTGGCTGTATTCATGTGTTGCAATTTGTTTGTTGCCTCTGCCATCTCTGAAATTTGGTTGCATTTGTGCCTCTGATTTCTGTTTCTTTTTGTTGCATTGCGAGGCTCGTACGATGGGGGGGACCAGAAGGACGTGGCCGGACGACGTGGCTGGTTGGGCTCGGGCGTGAGGCATCCGAAAAGGCGCGCGGTGAATCACACGCACGTGTGGGAGTTGAGGACGCGCGGACGCGCGGAGGTTCTTGAAGTTTCTCCGCGTTGATCTCGGTCGTCCGATGAGATCTCGATCCAAGGGCTAAGGCTGCGCGGCGCTAGGGTTTCCTGGGGACAGCTAGGGCTTCCTTCTCATCTGGTGCGATCTGGGCCGTTGGATCTCCCCTCCAGATCCAACGGTTGAGTTGGGGCGGCTGCACAAAACACAAATGCCATTAGGGTTCTTTAGATCAGATTAGGTTTAGTGTTTTGGGCCAACATGCCTTGTAATTTTATTTATTTTTTTGGGCTCTGAAATTGTATAATGTATTTTAAAATAAACTTGGGTTCTTTATTTATAAATATGAGCTTTTATTTATTTAATGTTTTTTTTTGTTTTTTTTCAGGTTTGATTAATAATAATAATAATATTAGATAATAATAATAATAGTAATAAAAAGATAATAATAGTAATAAGATAATAGTAATAATACTTATGATAATAATAATGAATAGTAATATATGATAATAGAATAGTAATGATAGGTACATAACAATATTAATATATATATATATATATATATATATATATATATATATTGTTTTTTTGTTTTTTTTTGTTTTTTCCCTTTTTTATTAGTTCTTATTATTAAAGCCCATTACTAAAAAGAAAAGAAAATGGGTTTAACACCCCGGACAAAATTAGTGATTACATGTTGGTTGTATTAAAGAAGCAAAAGAAGAACAAAACGAGGACAATGTTGAAGAATATCCAGCTGTGAGCAAGGAAGTTTGTTACATCAGCCCAACAAACTTGGAAAGCTGTGAAAAATCTGTTGCACCGTTTCACCATTGACAGCTAGGATAACATCCTCCTTCTTTGTATCTATATAAGTGATCCTTGTCTCCTTTGTAAAACAAGCTTTCTGGAATAAAATCTCACTGTTGTAATCAAAAACTTCATTCCCTTTTATATTTCGTTCTTTACCACCTTTATAGTATGTTTAACATATATAACCCCTTTATATGCAAACTTTTTTGCTTAAACAAATATTTTAAGCTTAAACTCCCTTTCCATTTAAAGAGTTGCCAGTGTTAGTGCATGCATGATTCGTTAATTATTAGGTGATCCTAACCCATATAACTATTATTTACTTTATTATCGGTGAAAATTAATATTTAAAAAAATTAATCGTCAAATAAGTGTCTAAACTATAATTTTTCATATAGGTGTCTAAACTATATTTTAGATCAAATAGAGGCCTAGCGTTTCATTCTATGATTCATTTAAAGTTTTTCCGTCTACAACAGTTTAAAAAATCTCGTCATCCAAGCAAAACATGACATGTGACCTGTTTTGTTTTTATTTTTAAAGTTCTTTAAAAATTTAAATTTCTTTTAAAAACCCTAAAATTTTAATTTCTTTCCATCAAACCCCTAAACCACATCTCCCTCACCGTCAGGCATCCCCACAAGTCGATGGTTCACCGCCCAAAGTTTTGTGTACCTCACCTTTCGACATCCGCCATCCTCTACCGTCGGTGGGAACCCAATCAACCTCTTTTTTCTTCATTGTTGGGTGTTCGTCGACAGTGCAATCGGCTATTTATTCGTCGTTTTTTATGACGAGATGATGGGGCTTTCGGTAGAGATGGTCCGATGAAGACAAGGGTGGCCGGTGGTGGTTGATTCGGTGGTCGAAGTGGAGGAATTTAAGGATTTAGGGTTAGGGTTTAGAGAAATTAAATATTGTTGGGTTAATCAATATATTTTATCATTTTATTTATCTATTTTTCGAATTTTAATTTCAAAAAACGATAAACTATGTCATATGTTCGAATTTCATTAGATAACAAAGAAAATAACGTTTATCATAAAAAAATTTAAATGAGTCATAAAATGAAACATTAGGCACATAATGGCCCAAAATATAATTTAGGCACCTATTAAAAAATATAATTTTAACTCTTAATTGACTTATAAGCCATAAAAATTAAATATTACAAAATGTCCTTTTAAGTGAATTAAAAAATTAAATTAAATAACAGACCAATCGACATCATTTGACACTGAAATTATATTTTTTTATTGGTGTTATATCAAATAATAACTAATCTAGAATTATTATTTGGCTAATTTGGTGAGATATTATTTAGAAAAATACCCCTAAAAATAATATTTGAAAAAATACCTCTCATTTGACCCGTGTCAGGGTAAATTGCATTATGCAGAATGCGATATCCAAAATCGCTTTCTACAAGGTGCGACTTCGGTCCGATGTGAATTATATTATCTAGTTTTAAACTTTTTTAAGAAAAATAAATTGAAGTTGCGTTCTAGAGGACGCGACTCCCACGAGAATTTCAAACTACTCATCGCGATAAGATGAAGTCATGTTGTGTGGGCCGCGATTTTCGCGGTAATAAATTGCATCGGTCGGAAATTTATTTACCGCGTTAGGGTTTTAAAGAAGTCGTGTTTTGTAGGATGCGATTTATGGAAGTCGCGTCCTGCAGGACGCGGTTTTCATTCAATAATCGCACCCCAACTGGTGCGATTTTTACTATAAATTGGTCCTCACCCTCCCCTTCTACCCCACACCAAAAAATCAACTCTCTCTCAAATCTACTTTCTTTCAATTTCTCCGTTGATTTTTCGTGTTTGATATAATGGCGGGATTTATAAGGTTGGATCACAAGCACGTGTTCGATTATCATCGGAGAAATGTAATTTTTATCCCGTTTTATTTATTTATTTATATTTTATTATATATTATTATTTATACATATGTAATTTTTATATAGTTTAATTTATACATACGTGTTTATTTTTTTAGAATGAAATGAAACGACGTCATGAGGTTTCTTACAATCGGATGACGAGATCACCCGACTTGTTGATCTAACCGTACATAGACGAGGTCGAGTTTTTGCACGTATCCAAAATTCTTGGAGGTGCGAAAATAGACGTTGATTTCAAGGACATGATTCGTGGGAAAAACCTTAAATGAGTCACGGAATAAAACATTAGGCACATATTTGGCCCGAAATATAATTTAGACACCTATTTAAAAAAAAGTATAATATGGGCTCTTATTTGACCGATAAGCCGTAAAAAATTAAAATATTACAAAATGTACTTTTATGTGAATTAAAAAATTAAATTAAATAATAGACCAATCGACATCATTTGACACTGTGAAATTATATTTTTTATTGGTGTTATATTAAATAATATCTAATCTAGAATTATTATTTAGTGTATTGTTAATGAGGAAAAAAATCACAAGCATCATTGAAATGACGAAGTAAAATTTTGAATTATATAAAAAAAACACTTGTTACTATTTAAAAAATATTTGTGAAATTTTTTTTCTTTCTGACAATGCCCCAAACTACCTTTATATATTTACTAATCACACAACTTGATGAACCACTAGACTACTAATTAAAATATATATGACTTGACCAAAAGTATTAATAAATAAGTTAATATTTATTTTTTTTATAAGAATAATAAATTATAAATATAAAATTAAATTTCTATATGGGTAGGCCAAACCCTATAGGTTTAGACGAGAAATTTTAAAAAATTGCATATTTTAAAAATGTATTATTTTAAGATTTTAGTAATTGTATTTATTTTGTTTGCATAAGTAATTTTTTTAGACAATTTAGGCTATTTGAATTTTACGAGTTCAAAAAAAAAATACTGGCGCGTTTGGTTCACGGAATAAAGATTACCTCAGGGAATAAGATTCCTGGAATGTAACATTACCTGACATATTACTGGGAATGTTACATTACCTTGTTTGATTTATTTGGTAGGAATGTAAGATTATTGTGTTTGGTTGGAGGTAAATAAAATTATCTAGAAGTGAAATTTACTAAATTGACCGTGTGTTATATTTTCTTTTTAACATTTAAACTTTTAATATTAAATTAAAAACTTATGCACAAAAAGTTGTAGAATTATTTTTGTTACACTATTTAGAATTTACAAAAATAATATATTTATCATATTATTAATATAATTATTATATTAATTATTTTTAATAAAAATATAATTTATATTTACATACTCTCGCTATCTTCTATTAAAATATTTTTGTAAATTTTTTAAATGCTAAACTTTTAATATGCTCAATTTTTTTAATTTTTTTTTATTACTTGTGACAGATTGTCAAGTAAATTAAAGTCAATAAGTTGTGTAATAGTGATAAGAAATTATATTATAAGTACCTACTAAAATATTTTATAAGATGATGAACATCTTATAAATAAAAAAATATTGTCTGAAAATATTACCTCTTAACTTATAATTTACATCACACATATTTAATCATCTAATTAAATTAAATAAAGGATCCATGTGAACAAAATTCATTAACTTGAGGGTAATATGGTCCAAATGGTGGGAATTGGCAAATACCTAAGAAAACCAAGGGAATCACATTCCCACCATTTAATGAAAAAAAGGCTACAGTTGGGAATACAATATTACCCTTTGGAGGGAATGCTCTCCAACCAAACGTGGGTATGTGATTCCGGAAAAGATCATCCCCTAAGTAATAATCTTTTCCGCGAACCAAACGCCCCCTAATGGATTTTATTTTATAGGGTACGTGTGTTAAATGAAATAAGATTATAAGAAAATTTGAAAAATCACTTCGTAAATTTTGAATAAAAAATTTGAGCTATTTAATTCTCCTTTGAATTTTTTTATAAATTGTTAAATTCACTATTATTTTTATGTTTTTACCCAAACAAATAGATTCGTATTAATGAATAGGAGTAATACAATTTATGTTTGAAGTTTAGTTCGACCTAAAACATGGGCCGGTAAGTAATATTTAAATAAATTGTAGAAAATAATTATAAAATAAAAATACTCAACAAAATACGTCATTCGAAATGTCTTCAATAAAATACGGTAAGTAATATTTAAATACATACAGTAAAACTTCTATAAATTAATAAACTCTATTAAATAATAAATTTCTCCGGTCCCGACTTGGGCCAATGTAAAAAAAATCATCAAATTCGATGAGATAATAATATAATAATTTATTGGTGATCCCCTTTATAAATATAAAGATCTCATCAAAACTATAAATTAATAATTCATAAATATTACAATTACTACTTTAATAACTTGCTAAAATATGAATCTATTGTAATATGTTTCTTTTTAAAATTCAAATCTAATTTAATTTCATCTATAACTTTTCTAATTGCACCCACAAGTTCCGGCGTTGAGATCTCCAACTGCAATAAAAAGTTGTGAAGAGTTGTTGTCACATTCAATGCTTCCTTTCGCGTGACTAGTTCAAGTGGTGTTGAACCATCTTTAACTTCATCATATTCAATTAGTTTCAACGAATTCGTAAATTCATGAATACAATATTAAATTGAAACAATGAATTATTAAGTACATGCATTAGTCTAGTTAGATATAAATAATTTGATACATGAATATATTTAATAACATATACATGAATCTACTTATTTTTAATTACTTGGAATATTATTTACAATTTACAATTTATTTGCAAACAATATCTTTATCAAAGTTATATTTGCTGAATTGAGAAATTTTCTTTTAATTAATAAATTATTAATTTATCAATATATTAATATCTCTCTAAATTAATAAAATTTCATGGTCACAAGGATATTAATTTATAGAGGTTTTACTATATTCCTTTTGTCTTCATTATTTTGTATGTCTTATTTTGTCACTCTCTATATGAATAATTTCTTGGATTGTAAATATAGAACAAATAATGGCAATTACACTAAATATTATAATTTTTTGAATGATAAATATTATAGATTTTGAGCACGAACCAATTTGTTGTTATTAGAGGTCACGGGTTCAAGCACCAACAACTGCAGCAGGATGATTGAGCATGCATTATCAAATAGTTTAGAGTATATTTAGAACCGATACTACTTGTAATCACTTTAGTTTTCAAAAAATATATTATAGTTTTTAATATGTTTCCTTTCGTCATAAAGTTTGGGGTTACGTGCACAAAAAATTCTATTTGTTTCATTTTTTTATTAAAATATTACTCTTCTAAAATTATTTCAAAAATAACTTTCAAATAATTCACTTAATAATACAAGATATGTTTTAACTTGAACCCAACAAGTTTTAGCAGAAAAAAGTATGATGTTTATATTAAGAGATTTAAGTTCGAGCAGTTTTATTTGAAAGGTGTGTGCCTTATCAACGCATTAAAAAAATATGAACAGATACTAAGTTGTATTCGAAAAAAGATAGTATGTTTTAACTCCAATCACTCTCACATGTGTTGGAGATGTCATGTATTATTTTAAGGACATTAAATTCTATACACTAAAACTTAAACGTAAAAATTTAAACTCTAAACCTTAAAAACTAACATTAATCTCTAAAACCTTAACACTAAACTCTAAAATAGACTGTTTATGACAAACTTCGTTTTTCATCGTCAGTGCATCAAATTATTTTTCAAACTTTAAATCAAATATAGGGATTAGAGTTAACGGAATCAAAATACAGATACTAAACCTACAACACATGGATAAAAATAGGGGCTAATGGCAGAATTTGTCCAAATTATGTTCAGCTCCAGTTGAGTGACTTGACCCTCTCACCGCACCTCGTTGGAGGTAAAACGGAATTCAAATGGAACCGTTGTCAAGCGCCGTTCAAAAGCTAGTCGGCCGCCGTTTCTCAACGTATCCACCGTCTAGTATACGTATACTCTCGAGATACTTCTCCCGCGACTCGGGATATAATAACTCAGCGCTTCCGGAGAGAGTCGAGTTGACTCGAACTCCAGTTCTGGTGGAGGGATGTGACTATGAGCACTGGTTCGTAGTTATGGAGGATCCCAAAGGATACCCAATTCGAAATGAGATCGTCGATGCCTACGTTAAAACCCTAGCTATGGCTTTGGGAAGGTCAAAATCCCTCTTTTTCTCAGCATTCCAAATTTTATTTTTTTAATTTCTTGTTTATCTTTTTTGGTATTAATACGCAGTGAAGAAGAAGCCAAGAAGTCTATATACTCTGTTTCCACCAAGTATTACTATGCATTTGGTTGCAAAATCCCAGAAGATTTGGCCTTTAAGATTAAATGTAAGCTCTTTTTTTCTTGTTTTGCTTTCCAAATTCATTCTTTTTCAAGACTGTAAATTTATTATGAATTGTGTTGGTTGGTTGCAGCATTGCCTAATGTGAGAAGGGTCTTACCAGATTCTTATATAGGCGGCCATGGTGATGATAGCTATGGAGGTATAATTTTAGCTTTTCAGTGTATTCACAGTACTAAATTGTGGTTGCGAGGATGTTGCGTTGTGATTTTTCTCCCCAAATTCACTATGTTTCTAAATTGCTGCTGTAGTTGCAGTGACCGTTGCGATGCGGCCGTTACACTGAGTTACGGCCAAAATTTAGTACTATGAGTGTATTTGCTTTATTACTCTGTTATTGAGCTATTGTATTATGTGCAATTTATCAATATAGATTTTTTGGTCCTGCTCATGCTTGATTTCTGGATAAAAAACTAATCTTGAGGGTGTGTGGAAACTACATTTGAAAGATAAATGGTGTGTTTTTCTTCCAACTTTTGTTGTTCATATATCATTAGAACTTGTTTGTTGGTAGTTCATGTGCACTGAAGTGTTCATTTCACATTTCGGAATGCTTGAGACATCGAAGTGTGGTAGTTCATGTGCACTGAAGTGCTCATTTCACATTTCGGAAGCCGTTTGTTCGTATGCTTATGTTACGTATCGAAATGCAGCTACTACTTGTTCTAATCTTCACTCTTCTTAGGTGTTAAGCTCTGTAATGTCTGTACTCTATATCAGTTGCTTAATGTGGAAGTCGGCGGAGGGTTTTTCATGCACTGCATTTGATTGAGCTGAATCGTGTTCTGTTTGTTCGTCTTATGAACGTTGATAGATTAAACTACGTTATTTTAGGAGAACCGAATGAAAAGAAGCAAGTCCAGTGTATAGATTAGTGCTTTTGGCTGGGAACTCGAAATGTGCTAATTTTGTTAGATTAAGATGTGTTACAAAGGAGTAATTCTTTCTCCCTTTACAACACCCGCAACAAATTCTTTCTAAAGCTGAATGATTTTGATATCCATTTGTTCTGCTATTCTAATATGCCTGTGTTACTTCCTCCATTTTAACTTGTTCTGCCTTCATAATGATCGAGTGTCAAGCAGCGAGTAATCGTATTGTACAAGTAGATGTGTTTCTTAACTGCTTATGAAATTTTCATTTTGTGTTAACATGCATGTATGTGTGTTTTATTACAGGAGAACCTTTCATTGACGGGAAGGTCGTTCCTTACGACGACAAGTATCACTCTGACTGGATCCAGGCTCGAAACGATGATGAAAGTAAAGGAACAACTCATCCAGAAAAGGCAAGTGGAAAACAAAGGAAACAGTAGTATTATTGCAGGCTGATACTACTGCTCTTCCCCATCGTCCTGTGCGAATTTCCGAAACCTACCCAACATTTTAAGAGAACTAAATGAAAAGAAGTAATCGCACCCGAGTATATACTCAACATCTTAGGACAGCCAAAGGAACAAGGTGGTCCAATAACCAGCAATTGGCCTAATAGTGGTATGCTGAGAGTCAGGGAAAGAGATAACCAGGCCAGCATTGGTTTATGCAACAAAACATTCAAGATTAACCACCCAATTGATATATGTATATGTATATGTATATGTATATGTATATGTATATGTATATGTATATGTATACGTATATTTCGAGATAGAGCTGACAATACGGTATCTTGAATGTCAGCCATGCCTCAGAATTACGTCTGCTTTGCCTAGACTTGTATACGTAGAGCATAAAGTGTGCAGTATGAATGGTAAGTGCGATGGGATTGTGAGTTGAAATTGGGTAATGCTTTTTACCAATCCAACACGATTAACACATGTGCTTAGAGTTCCTTGAGGGGCTTTTTTTAACATTGCCGCATAATATTTGCTTTTCACATTTATTTCGCACTAAAACTTGGTCAATAACAGATATCAACCTATGTTATTCAAAATGACAAAAAAAAACTTAATTTTTTCTTTATAGCCGGCGCATGTTTTTCTTTTCTTCTTTTTACTTCATCGGTCGTGGCAACTAATTTTAATACTGATTATCAACCACCGGTTTTTATTTTTTATATTTTGTTTTTTCAATATTAATAAAAAAAAAATTGCTCTTCTGGCATGCGTTTCCTTTGCCTTTGTGGTGCGCTTTTCATTGGCTTTTGTGATTTGTTTCATCCGTCGTTTGACACGATTTCAACATACCTTAGCGGTCGTTTGATGCTCGTATGAAGATTCTCACGATGCTAGCTTTCTTATTTGATTAAGCCGGTAGTCATAGAAAAGATTTATCTCCACTCGTTTAATGGTTTGTTAGCTGATGTAATCAGAACTGCGTAACGGAGCAATCTGACTGATAGTATGGTTCGCTCACCACTCCTTTTTCATCTCGTAAAGCGTTTCATTTGGCTAGAGACAAGAAAATTAACGAAAGTTTTTAAATTTTAATAGTACGCCAATCTTCATGAAAGAGTTTGCTTTCTTTTATACTTTTGTATGAGATTTTTAGTGAACTAGTCTCTCTCTTTATCTCTTTTTGATGTATTGTATTTTTAATATTTTTTATGGGATTTAATAAAATTCAGATGCCATTATTAAAGAAAAATATATGTCTGACATAAGTACTATTAAATTAATCTAAACTTTTCTAGAAGATTATTAAAGGTTTTTTTTTTATTCTGTATCCATGTATTAAATACTGACAGTTCAAAAATAATGAAAACAACATAGCTATCATTATCAAGGATGAAATTGTTAAAGAAGTCACACAAAAAAAATCAATTATCCATTAGCCAATCAGTTTTGAAGTTAATCAAACTAAGCATTGCTTTCCGAATTTTTTAGTTTAATCAAAATTTTAGGCACCTATCTGTTTTAATGTTAAATCAAACTAAGTTAAGTTTTGTGGTTTAATTGTTTTTTTCAGGTCTTTATCAGTCTTAAAATTCGTCAAATCAATCTTGGGAGTTTTTTTAAAACCTTATTAGGTCCCTATAAATTTTAAAATTAGACAATTTAAGTTCTACTTCTTTTTTGGTTTAAATACTTTTTAAGTTACTATCAAATTTAAATTTAAACAATTTGACCCTTCAAGTTTTCATCCTAATTATGTCGCTGATAGTTGTCATCATGTATCATGCAAGCAGAAACAAACATAAATGGGAGTAAGAGTAGGGATGGTCGTGGGTCGGGTTTTTTGTTGATTCGCATCCGACCCGAAAATTTAACACTTTCGTCCAAACACAACTCGAACCGACATTTTTATGATGTTCCACAAGATTCGACCCGAATCTAAATTCTAGAGTAAAAATTTGAACCAACCTGACCTGATATAAATAAAAAATTATCATTTTTCATTATTATTCGATAAAATAGAGAGCTAAATAAAAAATACAAATAAAGAAGGGGCGTTATAATAATTATTCTATTTTTATTAGACAAAATATGGAGATAATTGAAATATATATATATATATATATAAAGAGAGTGACATTGTAGCAATTATACCTAAATATTTAGAATAAAATTAAACTATTATTTCGGGTCGGGTCAGGTGTGGTATTTTCACCTTAAACTCAAACCCGACCTTATCTTGTAACCCCCCGTCCCGGCCTAGCCAACATGTCGAACCGAACGGGTTACACGGGAAAAACTGAAACAAAACCCATTAAGATCTCACTCCGATTAGCAACCTTATTTTTATTTTTTTAATTAATCTTGTCTAAATGCTTTGTTTGATCCTATGTGAGAAAAGCAAACAGTGAAAAAACAAATACAAAAGCGAACCAAGCAGATCAGGCAATTAAAGACAGATTTTAGCCATATACTTCAGGCAGTATCGATACACTTAAGGATCGTATCGATACGTCTTTAACGGTCAACTTCTCCCAAAGTCAACTTTGTGAAACCATATCGATACCCTCTAAGGCTGGTATCGATACGCTCCCAACGGTCATATTCTCAAAGTCAAACCATGACCGTATCGGTACGCCTAAGGCCCGTACCGATACTCCAATTTCTCGTCAATTTCTCAAATTTTTTGAAAATAAATTGGGTATCGACACGCCCCGCGTACCGGTACGCTGGGCTTAAAAACAAGGGACCGTATCGATACGTCCTGCACAAAAAGACATCAAATTTTGATTTTAAGCACAAGAGAGCTAACTTAAACACATTAAACAAACCTATGACCAACTCTAAACATGCATACAACCTAAAGCAACCAAGAAATACTCATTTAAGGCACATCAAACATACAACAAAGCTAAAAATCAACAAGGCAATATTTGACTAGCAACCAACATGCTTAACATCCATAAAAGGGTCAAAAGTCACATTAAGACATGCTTTAACATTTTAAACATGTTAACAACAATAACAAAACATAGGAGTTTAGACACTAACTCAATAACAACAAGTCTAGTATTCTCTTTGCCTAAGTATTATTACAACTATAAAAGTCATACTTTGAGCTAGCAAAGAACTCTAAGAACTCCTCCCATGCCCACTTTCCTTTCGAAACCTCTAACGATATGCATTGTTTGAAAAGAGAGTGTAAACTTAAAGGCTTAGTAAGTGAAGCTCTAAAACACAACAACAATGCAGCTCAGAACATATATGTAGTTTTAAAGACAAAACCATTTAAGAAGAAAATACGATAAAACGAAAGCATAAATAAAACATGGTATGCACATGCACAACTATTTCCGGTGGGACTACATATCACCGTTCACAACAACTAGCATATTTCTGGTGGGACTACACATCACCGTACTCATCTACTAGTCACTTCTAGTGTGACTACACATCACCGTATTCAACAACAACTAACCATCACGCGAGGCTTGACAACAACTACTACAACATAACAACATTAAAAGGGAGGCAAAGCATTGCGTAATTCACACCACACCACAAATAAACACATACGCTAACAATTTACGAAACAATACAAACATAGACAACTTACACTTGGGTTTAGGTTGGCCTCTAAGGCTCCACCCAAACAAGAAACCTTCATTTCACAATTAAAACTCCAAAACCATTTTCACTCACCAGCTCAAAAACCCGAAACAAGATAACGATTTCCCTTCAAGCTTCCACAACTTCCGATGTGACGTCTGAAGGACCTGAATCGTTATCCGTTGCTTCTACCCAAATTAAAACAAGAAATTAATACATTTGTCAACATTCAAACTCACTGAAATTAATTTTGTCAAAATTCGACAACAACAAGCATCCGATTTCTATTTCAACTAACCAAAACTGTCCTCAAACCTACTCTAACCTCAAGTCAGCTATATCCTCATCAATCTATCAATCAAACCAAGCTCAAATACTCTAAAAACATCAACCCAACAACACCAAAATATTAAGAACCCTTCTCCACCATTTCTAAGCCAAAAACCCAAATACCCATTAATTAAAATCACTCATTTTCTCAAATCTGAGACTTTATGTTAAACCCAATATCTTGACATCACTTTACTCCTAAAATACGATTTACAACTAACTCAAAACGTTGTTTTCACCAAAAGCTTAAACCCTCCAAAAATTTTATTTTTACCCAAATGTTGAAACTTGAGAAATCTCCCAAAACTTTAAAGAGTAGAGGCTAAGAACTAGATTAGAATGAAGAGAGGAATACAACCAAGTGCTTACCTCTTTGAAATCTCCAAAAATGATGAAGCTTGGTGAAAAAGGATGGTGGCTATGTTTGGGAGAGATTGACGTGAAAAACATTTGGGGAAGAATGAGAGATGACAATTTTGAAATAATGTATTTTACTTTAACTCGAAACCTATTTCCAAGATTCATTTGACTACATTTTATCAAAATACCCCTTTTTCTTTAAAGATTTTAAAATTTGGTCATTTAAAAAGTTTTTTCTCAAAACTTGTTTAACCCAAACCGGCTTAACCCAACACTCAAACCCGAGTATCTTAGAGCCCCAAACTCGAGCGTTACATATCCTCAAAAAATCAGACTCAAACTCAAAATTTTCTTTAAAATTTCCGACCCTATAGGATCGAATCAGGTTAGAACTCATCTAGTATAAGACAAATGGCCATCCCTAAGTAAGAGAGGCCCGACTCTCCTAAAATTTTTAAAAATTAGTATTTGACCTGACATATTTTTAAATATTTTAAATTGGTCCATTCAAAAATAAATTCTTATTAAGTTTTAATTTTTTTAATTAATTCCTTATTAAACATTTTAAAATTACTCGTTAAATTTTAAGTTTTTTTATATGAAAAAAACTAGCTAAAGGTTGGCCATGCTTGGTAAAGAGAGGTTTGGGCTAAAATTAGAGGTTTGACCGATTAAATTCGCTAATTTGGATGTTTGGTAAAGAACGAATTAAACTAGCGGATTGGGGTGAAACCTCTAATTTAAAAAAAAAAAACTGCTAATATGAGTTTTTTAAAATTAGAGGTTTTGACATAAGAGTTATAAAGACTCTTTTACCCTTAACAATTATCAAAAATTTCTAAGTAACCTAAATTTAACCATTTCTATTTTAATTCTTCAACCTTACGTATTTACATTGTGACATTTGTAAACTAATACTTTTTATTTTTTTCTTTTTATTCTTACATATTTATATTTGTATTTAAATTTAATAATTAATTAAATTGTATTAAAAATAATTATATAAATAATAAATTAATATATAGATCCTTCACATATGCTTAGTAATGTTATATTAAAAATATTTTCATAATCTAATTAATATTAATAGATACAAAATATTGATAACTAATAAACTATTTAAATAAATATCAAATATAATCATGTCCTTATATGTCATTTTACTTGTTTAAATAATCAAATAACTATCAGATATCAATTAATTTTACCAAACACTTTCATACAATTAGCTAATACAATCTGCTAGTCAAATCAGCTACTGCAATCAGCTATCAGTTAATGTAATCTACTATTAGCTATCAATTATTCGTTAATTGTCAAATATGACCATAAATTTTTTTTAGAAAATTAAGTTGACCATCTCATATTATTTTACCAAGATCTGCCGCTACATACAAGTAATAGCTTGTTGTTCCTTGTCCCATTTTTCTAATTCATCCCCGGAAATCCTTGCACAAACATCTTGTTTTACCAAGAATTATGAACAACAAAAGAGTTTATAAAAGTTCACCATACATAATTGCCTAACTTTTTAAAACCAGATATTTCTATCTTTAGAAGGTAAAAGGTGGGGGTTGGTGGGAAATGGTGGAATTGCAAAGGAATGTGTGCTAGTCTAGCACGAAAGAATCTCTACCAGCTTTTGGAAATATCTGCATTTCGTTTTTCAATGCCTAACAAGACTTTGAACTTTGATGTCACACGCCAACTTTCCTCTCTTCTTATCTAAATTATTATGTAAATGTTGAACATTTACGGTTTTAAAATTTAGGGATTTAATTTATAGTTTAAGGTTTAGGTTTAAGAGTTAGATTTTAGTGTCTGTAGTTAGAAGTTCAAATTCAGGGTTTAAGGTAATATAATTAAAAATTTATGTTTTAACTCATAGATCCTAAATTCGAAACTGTAAATTTTAAACCCCTAAAATATAAATCATAAATTGAATGTGCAAGCCCCTAAAACTAAAGTAATAGTAGAAACCTTTCAGTTTATGGAATAATTATTCAATTCTTTATTTTCTAAGGTATCCACTAGAACGAGTCTAGTGACTAATTCTTCACGTATAACCATTAGTTTTAAAGTTGCTTCATATCCAAAACGAAGGTCGAACCCCGTCCACTTGTTAAGGTAAATTATTCATTACTTTAACAAAGTCCCAATAAAATAAATTTTAGTCAATTACATCCAAGTGGTGGTTTCTAGGAAAGTTAGAAATTCCATGTCATGTTGAAATATTAGAACATCACTGTGTTTTTCGAGGACTTGATTTCGAGCAAGTATTTTATTATTACATCACGGATTCCGTTGACTAAAAATTATATTATTTAAATGTGTATGAGAACTGAAAAATAAATGAATGAATAAAAGGTATGTAAACACAGGGAAAAAAAATTGGATCAAAGACTAGTTTTTGGATTGGCTTTTGTATATTTCTATGGAAACTTCTATTTTTTCATGACTTTCTGAAGAGAGAGACAATGACATGAATGGAAAAAGAAATTTTAAAAATTAAATTTAAAATAAAAAACAACAAGAAAGAAAAAGACAAGAAACTTCAAATGTACAAAGTATGCTTGTTTGTTAAGTATGTTTGCCTGGATTGTTTCTAGTGCTTGGGAGTGTACAAACTAGACCCTAAAGCCTTGTACAAATCAGTGTCCGAATAGACAACCCGAGACCTCGATGGCTTAATCCGAACTCGATTCCGTCGAACTTTTCTGCGTCCCAATTGTCTTTTCTCCTTTTTCACGATTTGTAACTCTTCCTCTCGTCGTTCGATTTTCTGAATGACCGGCTCACTGTTACCATTAGTCGGAACTACATACACAAAGGGTCCGGTCGGGATGTCGGTTAAGTCGAGGAGAGGCTCTAAAGCCTTGACCACATTGCTCATAGTTGGTCTAGACTTGGGGTGGTTGCTTAGACACTGATAAGCCAATGCAGCCGCCTTCTTAACCCCTTCAGTTGAGTACTGCCCTTCAAGTCTAGGGTCCATTATTGCATCAAGTTTATAAATGTCCTTCAAAACAGGCCTTGCCCATTCCACAAGGTTCTTTTCTCGACCAGGTCGCGTCTTGTCGACCGATTGCCGGCCGGTCAACAATTCTAACAGCACCACTCCGAAGCTGAACACATCGCTCATCGTCGTCAAATGCCCTGCGAAAAATGGTACCCGAAATCACATAAGTTCTACCCAACAATTACATCAAAACTAAGACAAGTGCTGCAGTTTATAGTACCGGTGGTAATGTATTCAGGAGCAGCATAGCCTTCCGTGCCCATGACTGCAGTTGTAACATGAGATTTTTCGCCTTCCGGTCCGTCGGTCGCCAATCCGAAATCCGAGACCTTTGCATTATAAGCCTGAAAACAAATTAAACCATTCAGTCCTTGCTGATATATTAGAACTAGTCGAATTCGAAAAGGGGAATTTTTTTTACCAAGTCTAACAAGATGTTTGATGTTTTGAAATCCCTGTAAATGACAGGCTTCTCTTCTTCATGCAAAAAAGCCAGCCCTTTTGCAGTTCCAAGAGCAATTTTCAACCTGGTTAGCCAAGGCAATGGCGGACCAAACCCTGCATTTCATAAAGTACAAAAACCTTAAGAATCACAATTTAACAATATCAAGTCACAAATTTCAAAAGGTAAAAAGGACCTAAAAACACAAACTTTTAAACAACTGATTCTCCAAGTTGCCTCTTTCCATGTATTCATAAACCAGAAGCCTATGTTCATCTTCATAGCAATAGCCAATCAAATTCACCAGGTGAGGGTGCTTCAATTGCCCCAAAAAAATAACTTCAGCCTGTAAACAAAAAAGGGTCATTTTTACAATCTTTGAACTCAAAGAAACAAGCTTGAAAAGTTGAAAATTTTGGTACAAAAAAGGGTCATTTTCTTACCAGCCATTCCCTGTGGCCTTGAGTGCCATCCAAATCAAGCACCTTGACTGCAACAGATTGAGCATTCAAGCCAGGCCTGAGATTATCATCTATGAACCCTTTGTAAACAGGTCCAAATCCACCTTCACCAAGAAAATTAGACTTGGAGAATTTGTGAGTTATGAGCTCAAGTTCCTTGAGGGTGAAGATATGGAGGCTGATGAGAGAGTTTGAGAGATCAGACAATGACAATGGAAACCCTGGGTGGCTAAACTCATTGAGTGATAATCTTTGGCTTGGACTCTGCTTTGCAGCATGAACTTTTGGCCCTGCAGATTGGGGTTTGATGCAGCTTGGGATTATGTTTTTCAATGAAAAATACCTTTTCAGAGCCATTTTTCATTTCATTTTAGGTGTGTGGTAAGGTTTCCAGCTGAGGTTCAGAGATGGTTTAAATAAGAAGTAAAATAAGGGTCAAAATTTGAATCTCATCCCTTTACTTTATGAAAATTGAAAAGTTAACCCTTTATTTTAATTTATTTGAATTTTATCCTTCTACTTTACAAAAACTGAGATGTCAATCCATTTATTAGTGAAAGACATAAATTTGAGAATAGGAATCCTTTCTCTTTTTGTGCTTTTATTTATGTTTTTGCACTAAAAATTATGCTTAGGAATAAGATTAAGGGTTTAAGGTTTATGATTTAGTGTTTAGGGTTTAGAGAATTTGTGGTATAGTATATTTTAAAGGTTTAAAATTTATAATTTAGAATTAAGGCTTAAAATTTAAATTTTTAGTGTTTGAGAATAGAAATGGGCACTTAAAAGGGATATAGAACTTTTACTCTAAATTTGAAGGGTTGTTTTGTTAATTTCCTACATATAAATTGTCGTACTTCAGATTTTCATCAACGGTTTATCATCAGAGTCTAATGGTGTTAATCAAATATAATAATTTATCCATTTTCATAAAGTACAAAGATCTGATAAACTAAAATATAAAGGTTAATTTTGAAAATTTGTATAAAGTAGAGAGAGATAAAAATTCATAATTAAACTTAAAATAAAATCTAATTGGATTAAAAAGAACTAAAAAATCCAACCAATCACCTCATTTTTCTTCTTCAACAATTCTTATTTAATTTTGTCCAACAGGAATGTTTTTATCATCACTCATGGTTATAGATACTGAAATTCCATTCTTTATGTTCTTTCAGTTTTTTAAGGTTTTATTTAAAATAATTAAGATTAATTTATTTGATTTTGGTGAGTGGGTTATTTATCAAAAAATTTCTATATACTTCAAACTCAAAATCAGCTTAAGTGATACTAAGCTGCTCACCACTTGAACCAACTAGTTTATAATAGTAAAATTCTATTTAAAATACTGAAATTGGAATAGAAAAGACTGAAAAGTCTACTTTTTATGGCTTAAAGTTTATTGACTTTAGGCCTTCCTTAAAGACTTGCACAATATACTTTAATACATGTATATATATACATACATACATATTTCAGCTGAAAAAAAATTCTAGATGGTCCTATTAAAAACCATAAAAGGGGGTCATTGTCTCTAAAGTCGTGCATAAATTTTTAGCTTAATAGTATTTCCATAGCTAATCTGGCCTTTTCTATTCATACTAACTTTATCTATGGAAGGTAAAAGTGAATTCGAAAGGAAAGAGTCGAGATTGAGCTAGATAAGTGGGTGATTTGGTGTGCTGGATTAGAGTCAGATTACTGTTACGGATTGAGTTTGAGGTGTTCTTGGTCCTAGTTGGTTGGACATCGAATTAGCGGTTTTTCTGATCCTATTACTATCATGTTGTACTCTTTTTTATGTTCTTCTAACATAAGTTTAAAGAGATTTTTAATGAAACTATCACAGTAAGGTTCTGGACGTGTGCAAATGGAACGACCGCACAGGGCCTTCGAAATGGAAGTACCAAAAAATAAGGGTCAAACATAAATTAAATAGTTATAAAATTTTATATTCTATATTAAAAAATATAAACTTTTATATTCGATAATTAAAAACTTACAAACAACTTGCATCGTACTTCAAATTAATTGCAAAATAGAAACATTAATATCTCTCGATGAGTCATTTAAAATTAAATACTTCTTATATATTATCAATCAAACCATTATTTCTTTGGATAAGAGATTTGAACAATATCAATTATATGAGAATGTTTATAGCTTATTTTTTTCATTCTGATAAATCACTTTCATTTGACGATGTTAATCTCAAAACTTAGTGTAATAATTTTGAAAATGCTCTAAAGAAATGTCACTTATCTGATGTTGATGGAAATACATTATTTATTGAGTTGAAATTACTTAGAGAACTTTTATCTAAGGAAAAAATGGGAACAATGAATTTAATAAGATTTTTAAAACATTTTAATTGCTTCTCAAATGCGACGGTTGCTTATAGAATCTTATTGACTATTTATATTATTGTTATTTCTGCATAACGAAATTTTTAAATTTGAAGTTGTTAAAGTGACACTTACGAATAATTATGTCACAAGAAAAGTTAAATGGACTTGCTTTGAGAGCAATCGAGAAAAATCTTTTAAAAGAAGTTGATATTAAAAATGTTGTAAATGATTTTCCTTCAAAACATCCAAAAAGAGCATCAATTTTTAAGTGAAAAATATTAATTTTTTAGATATTTATTAGTGAATTTTTGTTGTTCAAAAGAATAATTAAATATTTTTTGTATTAAAATATTTTAAAAAAAATTACTTTTTACGAATTAAAGGCCTCATTTTAATAAATTGCACAGTACCCCTAAATCTTTGAACCGTCCTTGCTTATATGATTTTTATCTCAATAAAATCATACACCCGATAAAAAAACAACAACAACAACGTTTGTTAAATCAAATGATGAAAAAAATTGATGTTTCTTTATTTTGAGTTTGAATTTTATGTACATAAAAATAATATTGACAGAGTTTTACTTTTCGTTTAAAGATTTAATCTCGGAAGAAAAAAAATTAATGTATACAAATTTAGATAAATTCAAGTAAATTACTGAATTTTTTTAACCAGAAAATTTATGTTCACTTTACAATCCATGAAAATTAATCATTTACTGTCGGTAACTACATCTATGATAATATCATCTCTAATATTCGTATCTAAATTCTCTGTATCACTACGTCCAATGCTTAATTACTTATTATTTTTATTTTCCTCAGAAGTCAGATATTTTAATTTCAATTGAAATCCCACTTTTCAAAATACCTCCATTTAGAAATACTAAATTTCATGTCATGAAATAAACCCTGTTCTAAGCAATAGAATTAGAAACCACTCTTCTCACATATGAAATATTATATTTGTTGACAATTTGGATATTTAGTTAGATGAATTATAATTATAATTATAATTGTCTGCATGTGTGTATGCACATTTTTATAATGTATATTATATTATTTTTTACGCGTGTCAAAAATACAAAAATTTATATCAAATGAGTTTTCAATTAAATTTTTAGATCGTGCTCAACTCAATCCCTAATCACTTGTGTGATATTAATGTCAAAAATTAATTGTGATATTATTTGGTATTAATCAAAAACTCAATTCACCTCGTTGTCATTCGTACGTGTGAAACAGTTTATTATAGTTATTTGACACATTAATGTGAGAGCTTTTTTATATATATGTTGGATTAAGAAGCTGTTACATGTTCTTAATTAATTGAAAAATTATTATTTCATTGTCAGCCGTTTATCTTTTAATGAGAGTACATGTGACGAGTGGATTAATTACCGGTGTAGCTAAATGTGGAGGTATATAGAAGCCTAAGGGAGCCTTGGCACCTTTAATGTTTGGGAAATTTTGATTTATACCCTTGATATATATTTTTTATTTTTTAATTGGCCCTTTCAAAAATTTAAATATTTTTATAAAGTCTAATTTTTTTAATATTTTTAATTAAATTCATTCAAAATTGTTAAAAACTTTCACTAAACCGGTTACTTTTTTTTGAAAATTTTCAATAGACCCTCAATTTTTATTAAAAATTCTTATTACGTCCCTCTAAATTTTCAAAATTTTAAATACACCTCCATCAAATTTTAAAATTTTGATTAGGCCCCCACAAATTATCACACCAAGATCCGCCGAGCGATGGGCATTTTACTCGGACTCGACGGGTTCTGACACGACCCGGCCCGATCGGGTGGATTTTTTAATAAAAAAATCGGGTTCGGGTTGGGTTTTTGTTAAGGGCAAACTCGGGTCGGTTCGGGTTTATGGTGAAAAACATCCGACCCGACCTGAGACTAATAGTGTAATTTTCCCCTAAAATTTTTAGGGATATTTATAGTAATACCTCTCTTTATATTTTTTTTATAATTAAGTCTTTAAAATTGAATTTTTATTTATAATTTAGTCCTTTAAATTATAATATTTTACAATTAAGTCCCTTAAAATTATTTTTTACAATTAAGTCCCTAAAATTAATTTATTTTATATAGGTTGGGTCGGGGTCGGATTTAGTATATTTATTTTCGGGTCGAGTCAGGTTTTTTTTGAAAGAATATGTTTGAGTTGGGTCGAGTATAGGTTTAGGGCGTTTATTTTCGGGTCGGATCCGGGTATGACAAAAACCCGACCCTACCCGATCAAATCAAAAATGATTTTATTTGATACACTGATATCACTAACGATATCAACTAAACTAAACTCAATCAAATTCACATTTCTTATTCCTTATGTATATCTTTTTTATCGTTTATCACATAAAATTCATCACGTATTTCCGAAATTTTCAATTCCAAACATTCATATCAGGGTAGATTTTAGTTTTTTTAATCATTAGAAAAAAGAATTACAGGGTTCGTTGGTCTGAAAACAATGAAAGGTGATGGTAGTGTAATAATTAGTCAAACAATTTATGGATGAATTATTCCTACTTTAATTAATTAAGCATAAAGAAAATCTCCAACTGCAAGAAATTAAAAATATGTATTAAAAATCCAAAAGATGATATTAATAAGATTGATCTAAGTTGTAAGCATGTATTATCAGGTCTCGAGTTTAAAATTTTATGTATATAAAAAAATTTCGACAAATTTTTTTATGAATTATTCTTACTAAAATTAAGTGTACGGCGTGAATCGATATATATTAATCGAGTAAAACCCAAAAAAATCAAAAGATGTTAAGCAAGTGGCAGATGGGTTGGTAGATTCGAAGACAGGGAAAGTCAGACCTCAAATCTGCACTGAAATTCAAAACATTCACGATGACTATGACACGCGGTTTTTTAAAGGAACAGTGTCGATTCAATTTCATATAATATAGTGTATATTTTTATATAAATTCACACATTCATACAATTGGAGGTGATTTTTTTGCTCGTCAATGAGTCAAATAATATATTTTATATAGGTATAATGTCAAAATATTGTTTCTAACGTTTGATTGAATAATCACTTTGGTCTTTATTATTTTTTAAAGCATTTTAATTTTTTATATTTTATTTTGGGTTAAACTAACCCATTTGTGGATAAAAACTGTTAGTCAACTAACGGTAAACAATTTAAAATTGCTTGACAAAATCACACATCAATAGAAAAAATAATTTTATATTTTATAAAATTATTGTTTGACTTATGTGTCGTTTTGTCAAGTCATCACATTTGTCTATATGACATTGTTATGTTAGTGTGCATTGTCATGTACATTTGTAAAATTATTTCAAGTCATTTACCGTTAGTTAACTGATAATTTTCATCCACTGAGGGGGTTTTGACCTAAAATGAAACGTTAAAAATTAAAATACTTTAAAAAATAAAAATTAAATAAAATACCTATCCAATCAAATATTAGGGAACGAATAACACTTTGCGGACTTCTTGTGACAGATAAAACTTTCAATAAGGCAACCCATCAACAAAGTACAAATTCAGTATATATATTCTAGATTTTTTACCTAAAAGATTGAACTCTGCAATTTAATTGCCTAATCAGATACTCAAATCCACATTGATGTTAATGTTTAGCAAGTGTGCGAAATTGAAATTAGAATCAAAGAAAATGCAAGGAAAAACATGAATCATACTTCATAGGAATAATGTCATGAATCATGATGAACTAAAAAGAAAGGAGGTCCACTATGGACTTCATAAACAACATGTTTTAATGGGTCAAATCAATTTCTCTATGCATTCAAAAAAGTGAGCCTGAAATGAATGAATGTCTTATTGATTTATTGACCAAATTTTAATAACCACATTTAATGTCAAAAGTGTTGTGAATAAAATAAAAAAGAACAAGAAGAACAAAGATATGAGAGGAAGAGGGAGATTTGTATTATTCTCAAAATATAGAATTGTATACAATGCCTTTAATGAATCATCTATTTATAGGCATAAGAAGTACATAATACATTAAACTCTAATTCATAGAGATAATATTCCTAATAATAAATAAATAAAACTCCTTTGATAAAGTTCTAATCATGATAGACATCCACATAGATAAATATTCATAACACTCCCCCTTGGATGTCTATGAAGATAATGTGCCTCGTTAAAACCTTACTAAGATAAAAATCCAGTGGGAGAAAAAAAATTCTTTAGTGAAGGAAAAAGAGTACACACATCTTTGATACGCATAATTTGTTGCCTCATTAAAAACCTTATCAGGAAAACCCATTGGGACAAAACCTCGGTTAAGGGAAAAAGAGTGCAACGCGTATTTACTCCCCCTCATGAAAACATCACAGAAGATCTTTGAATCTTCATAATTTAATCTTGAATATCATATTTTTTAAAGATCGTGAGGGATGAAACTTTGGAGTAATATGTTCCATGATGTATCAACTTTCAAACTTGTAAAAGTAAATCCACATATCTTTTGGATATGTTGGGTCAATAATCTTAGCCAAACACATTTTTTGGCTTGCCTCGTGCATAACAATTATTTCTACGACATTTGAGGAGGCATCAACGAATGTTTGAATATCTAAATGTAATGATCTTTGTATATTCATAAATATTTCTTGACCAACTAATATATAGTGCTTCAAGACCAAGAAAAGATATAATTATCTTTATTCACATCCAACAATCTTACAACTATTGGGATACTCAATAGATATGCTCTATTCATATTGAATCTTCTTTAAGATTCTTTCAGCTTATGTCTATTCATAGACAAAAGAAATATATAAAAATGCTCGATCTTCAGGTCGAGATAAACTTGATGTCAAGATTCAAGTACTTGTATTGGAAGTACTTCATGAGTTTCCATTTTGAAGCTCTTTAGGAGTTCTAAAATTATCATAATGGATCTTGATCCAAACTCCTTTATAAAATACATAAGGAAATCTGATCATTCTTATAGTATTCACTAAGGCGATTATACCAAATGCGCCAAAATATTCATAAGACATGTCTAAATAAATTTCCTCAGAAATTTTCAAATGCTTATAGCATTTTAGATCCTTCAAGGATAAATATGGATCCACAAATAATTAGACGCATGTAAAATTTTCAAAACTGCCAAAGTAATTGCATCCACCATGAAGTAATTAAAACTTTTCATAAATCATAGTTCAAGTCGTATTTACAACTACTTATTTGTGCCTCACTTACATTACACCTTTAGGTGTTTGGACTGGTGGTCCAAATACTTCTATTTTAGAAGTTCAAAGCGTCTTTCAACATTGGCCAATTCAATATCTATACTTCTGGATAGATTTTATAAAAGATCCTCGATTTCTTTCTTTACTTCTATAGAAGTATTTTATGTAAAATCGTTGTCGACAACTTTCCAATATTCTGGTTCCATTCTCGTAATGACATAACTCATCGAGATCTCTTCAAGATTTCAATCTTTATTCCAGGTACCTGAAACTCTTCAAGAGTTTTATTATTTGTTATGTCTTGGGTCTCTTCAGGAGCACCCGCCTCCAATATATGACCATCTCATATTACTTTCTATTTACGAGAATTTTGATCATTGGAACCATTTCAACTATCATGCTTCAGGCATGATTTACATTATCTCGCCCTAACATGTACTTTAAACTTAGAGCATTTCAGCTGGTATATGAGACTTAATTACTCTCATTGGGTCAGTAAATATGTCTGGCAGTTGACATGTAATAACATGAATTATCTTATGAACTTCTAGTTCATATACGAGGATCTAGAAAATGATAATTCATTTTCCTCTATCCAGCTGATTATTATCTCCCCCTGATGTTGAGAAAAATCATGTCATAAATGATTCTCCAATTAATGTTTAAGAATTTAAACATAAAAGGAGACTCGTACTCAATATATATTCTCAACCCTTTTTATTTACCCATTTTGTGCGTTGTGGTGGAGCAATTCATATCGCACATTCAAAAATCATAAAATGGGAAATGTATGGTTTCTGACCAAAAACTAATCATAACGGGGAGTTTATTATAACTTGTTGGCTTGATGCGTATAAGTGTTGCTATATGGAAACTCCATATAAATAATAACTCTTTTGTTCTCATAGTTTAGCTATTAAATAGGAGGCATCCAATTGAAATTTTGCTAAACTATATTTTTCATAATCAATAGGCTTTGTAACAACTGATATAGCCTAAAATATAAACCCACTAGCTTTTCAAGACGAATAGTCTAACTGCATAATCTGAATATTTTTAGAATCAATCTCACAAACTTCTGGTTGTAAGTCGATAAAACAATGTAGATGCATCTACTAAAATGATATAAAACTTTCCACATTTGTGGATATATGGGCCCATATTTCGTTCAGATATGCAAGACATGCAGTCTCAACTTCAATACAAGAACTTTAAGTTCTAATTCTTTTGGTAAGTGGGATCATCTATATCCTTTGAGAACAAACAACACAAGAACTTCAGGTTCTTTTAGTAAGTGGAATTTAATCAATTCCTTTAAGCAACACAAAAACTTCACGTTCTTTAATAAGTGGAATTTAATCCATTCCTTTGAGAATAAGCACCACAAGAACTACAGGTTCTTTTAATACTTGTGCATGTAAATCTCAATAATTTCTGCACCATTATTGATCAGGATGGTCTAACCGATCATGCCAACTATATATATGTGTATATATCTCTGAATTTGTAAACTTCTTGTTTACCATAACATGTAATTCAATCTTACTCGTACATGTCTAGTACGACCATCAAAATTGTTCCTTTAAATAGGAATATATTTAGCTCTTTCGGAGCTTTCAATTGAAATTATCTTTTGGTAGCAATATAGAGCTCTTCTAGAGCTTTCAACTGACTTTTTGGCTACCAAAACTTATAAACATATTGGCTTATTTCAAATGCCAATTGATAACATATGTTATCTATAATTCCCAAAGGGATAGTTTGCGAACTCATATTGCTCTCTTTATGACTTTGACGAGTATAACACAATGTGAATATGGAATAAAGTTCCATTTGACAATAACATATTTGCTCAACCAGAGCCTTTTGTGATATTAGTACTTCTGGATATAGTACTCACATTATTCCCTTGCATTTTAATCGAGAAATGCATAATTGTGCACCTTTCAAAATGTGCTTTGTTTCATTTACTTCAGGTAATGAAAATATGTACTTTGTATCATTCAATTCGAGGAATGAAAAATATAAAATATAGCACATCATATCAAGTCGATTATCTATCAGAGATAAACTTTTAAGTGCTCTTCCGGAGTATTGATATTTTAGTACTTTGAGAAATACTACTCATATTTCCCCTTGCATTTAAATGGGAAAAATATTTTTTATGCTTAAGTACAATATGAGTACTTGCATTATCTGCTAGGCATAAATAGCCACAATTCTAGGCATAAATAGCCACAATTCTTGGCATAAATATCCACAATTCTAGGCATAAATAGCCGCAATTCTTTGTATATTTTCTTCCGGAAGTAATCATATTCTTCAAATAATAAATTAACATAAAACGTAAATAAATAATATGTGAAATAAATAAACATAAAGCAAACTAACATAAATAAATAATAAATAGAACGAATTAACATAAAAAAATAAAACCAATTATTCATGTTAGAGGTTATAAGGGAAATAAATAAATGATAAATTATTCTCTTCAAGAGTTATGAGAAAATTAACAATATCCAATTGAGTTGGACCAATAACGCCATAATTATTTTCGCCATAAACAAATTTTGTTTATATTTTATTTCATTTATCATTCATGATTATGGATAAAGTCCATAATACTTTGGCGTTTGACAAGTACGAAACCAATGGTTTATAACATCACATTGGTAAAAGGATTTCACTTCCTTAGAATGATCTTTATCACTCTTGTCATCCTTATAACTTCGCTACCAGCGGGTAGAAGTATTCTTAAAATGACTATATTTTTCATGTGTATATTCATAGCCTCGACCACGACCACAACTTTTAATGTGATTTTTTATTCCTTCCATAATATAATCTCACATTCACTTCAGGGAATGGAGTAGAGCCAGTGGGCCTTTAAAACCTTTTTCACATATCCTTATCACAGAGAACAAAGATTTAATCCTCGTACGCGGCATTGTTAAACCTGCCCACAAGGTCCTTTAAAAACCTCCTTTGAGACCAGTAGCCTCGCAGAACGGGATGTCCAGCCAATTATACTTGGATTATATCGAAATTATGTCTCTAATTGAATAATGATTTACCATGTTTGCATTCACTTCAGGGAATGAAACAGATCCAATAATCGCATGGAATAAACATCATGCTTGCATTCACTTCAGGGAATGCCCCATCATTGATAATTGCATGGAATAAACATCATGCTTGCATTCACTTCAGGGAATGCCCCATCATTGATAATCGCATGGAATAAACATCATGCTTTGTATTCACTTCAAGGAATGCCTCCCATAAAACTTTTTTGGATCAAGAAGAATTTTCGTAACTTGAAATTGGGAGAAGTCTATGGTCAAGTTTTTCAACGAAGAAGAAATATTGCTTTCGAGCAAATATAGACTTTATAATAATCTTCTTGTAAATTCAAAATCATAATGATTTATCGCACTTTAAAATAATAATATAAATAATAAAAATAAAAATAATATTTACCAATATTGATTTTTCTCTCGTGGACAATGGAGACATAGCATATGACTGAGATAGCTTCTCATAGTCCCTTTATATCACATCTCTTTCCAAGCCATTTAAATACATGTAAAACTCAAAACACGGTTAAAATACCAACTTTTATCCATATAATAACATAAATAAAATTTGATCTTTAATTATAAGAAATAAGAAAAAATAATAATTTAACCAACAAAAATAAATATGTTCAAAATTTGCTTGGCTTGATCTGTTAAAATCTATATTTGTCTTAATCAATTAAAGTATGAAATTGGATCACTTTTGCGAATTGAAATCCCTAATTATAAACCAAGCATAAAATGAGATACAAATCAAATCAAACAAATTAATAATATTACTACTTAATGATCGCATCTCTAATAATGCATAAATATATAATAATATGTTATCATGTAACAAAACTTTAAGTTACAAACTATAAACGTCAATCATTAAACAACCAAAAACACATCACTTCTTTTTCATAAGAAAATATTAGCATTGTCAATAATAAATAGACATTTGATATAATTGTATGTTATTTTTATAACAAATCAAATCATTTCATAAATAAATAAATAGGTAAAGGCATGAAACTTAAAATTATTTATTTATCTATCAACATTACTAATAACTAATACATTATATATAGGTTTTAATCAAATGATAACATATAATCATACCAAATTCGATTATATATACAATCATAACTATACAAAAAAAATCATAATATACTAACACAAAAAAAATCAAACCTTAAATCATGAAATATATAAACGAAAAGATGAATCATAATATACTTCCTTTATATTTAAAATGATTATAAAAACACCAATGATTCTCACCAAATTCATGTTTACGTGTCAAATTGAAGAGAAGGTGAAACTTGATCTTTAACCAAAATCTTCTGAGCGAACTCGTGCTGATAACGTGTTGTGAATAAAATAAAAAAGAACAAGAAGAACAAAGATATGAGAGGAAGAGGGAGATTTGTATTATTCTCAAAATATAGAATTGTATACAATGCCTTTAATGAATCATCTATTTATAGGCATAAGAAGTACATAATACATTAAACTCTAATTCATAGAGATAATATTCCTAATAATAAATAAATAAAACTCCTTTGATAAAGTTCTAATCATGATAGACATCCACATAGATAAATATTCATAACAAAAAGTGTATAATTTAGAATTTTTCAATCAATTTTACTTTTCTCTTTTTGCCCAAAATCTTTTTATTGATATTTGATATTTAATACATTGAAAAACAATAAAATCAGAATAATTTTATTTGATTTCAACTATACTAAAAAATCGTGAAAAAAACAATTAATGTCAACTAAACAATTAATGAGATTCATTGATTGGCCTAATAGCTAAGGATGCTCATATTATTCATCTTGTATGAGTTCAAATTTCAATATGGAAATGTAATAGCTAGGGATGGGCACGGGTCGGGTTTTTGGCCCACCCGAACTCGACCTGAAAATAATAACCTTAAAAGTTAAAACCGAATCCAACCCGACCCGATCTCATTCTTTAAAAAACCCGACTCAACCTGAAAAATAAATACTCTAAACCCGACCCGACCTATAGAAAAAAATAATTTTAGGGACCTAATTGTAAAAAAATAATTTTAAGAGACTTAATTATAAAAAATAATAAATTTAAGGACTACATTGTAAATAAAAAATTAATTTTAAGGACTAATTATAAAAATTATATAAAGAGGGGGTATTATTACAAATATCCCCAAAAAATTTAAGGGAAAATTACACTATTAGTCCCGGGCCGGGGCAGATTTTTTCACCCTAAACCCGAACCCGACCCGACTCGACCTCACTCCCAACAAAAACCCGAATCAAATTCGATTTTATTTCCCGGACGCCGACCCAGGGAACCAGGAGAATACAGCTGCATGCATAGAACCAGCACTGCGTAGAGGAGTACGAGCTAGGAGAATGCCACGTGCCCTAAAGGATTTTGTCGTTACTGAGACAGTGTAGCCTGCCGTTATTTTATTTCTGTTTGTTATGTAATTGACGTTTTGCCCTTAAAGTAGTTAAATAGGGCTGCAGTGTAATGAGCTAATATATGAAAAACCCTGAAAAAGCTTCTTCTTCTCTGAAATTCTCTCTCTCTTTCTGTTTTCTATTCCTTTCCGCCATTGCAGTACTGTAACCCTAACATTGGTGCTTTCATGGTCAATAACACCAAATCCATCCGTACACTTCAGGAATCTTCCGCTCGCCATGACCAAACTTTGTCCTCCATCGAAAGCCAACTGACAAAACAAGAGCAGTGGAACGCAGCCACTCAAACCACCCTCCAGGAAATGTCCCTTTTGCTTCAAAATTTGTCTGCGCAGCTGGGCGTTTCTGCAACACCATCAGCCAACGGTGACTTTACCGCCAATAGCTCCGCCCCTCGCGGAAAACCTAAGGCTAAACAGGACACCGACGCGAGTTTTCCTTTCCCTCCGAAGCCGGTACAGGTTGAGTTGCCCATCTTCACAGGTTTATATAAACCGAAAGGTTTCCACAATCACTTTAGTTTTAGGGTCTGTACATTTAATTTATGGTTTATATTTTAAGAGTTTAAAGTTTACAGTTTTATTGAAAAGATTAAAACATATAATTTTAGTTTAAGTTGAGTGTCTCACTAAAAATCTCCGTAATTCTAAACAGAGAAAAAGAGTACACAACGACCAGAGATGAAAATTATATAAAATGATACAACAAGTCATATTTTCTTAGAACAATTCACACAATTTCTGTGCAATAAAAAATAATGTATATTCACTTGATATATTCAGCACCAGAAGCTCCTTTACCTCATAATTAAAACAAGGGTAAACTAACCCAATGACCACCATACTATGGTAAATGTATTAAAATGACCACATTAAAAAAATTGACTTAATTGACCACCCAAACTATTAAAATTGGATCAATGTGACCACCAGCCGTTAATGGGCTAACGAAAGGTGACGTGGCAGTTAAAAAATTAAAGGTATAATCACACATTTGGTCCTTATTATTTACACATTCTTTTAATTTAGTCTTAATTTTAAACTAATAAAATAAATTAATTAGGTGGTGACACGTGTCAACACCTTATTTGAGGAATTTAATTATTTATATTTGTGTTCAAGTGGGACAACACAATCTTTAGGTGGGAATGAAACTTGGGTTCAAGTGGGACAAAGGCAATGCCTTAACCACTGCATCAAGCACATGTTTGTATTAAAAATTACCAATTATATTATATGTCTTATTGTTTGTTACCATTCAAATTCATCTTCTTCCCCATTCAAGTATGCAACACCCAGAAATTTTCTACTACTTCTCTTAACCCTATAGAAGTTTTAGACAGTTCATAAATCTAAAACTTAGAAATTTTTCTTTTCAAAAGAAAACCACCCTGAAGAAGTCAATAAGTTATAATCTGTGTTTAATTGTCACTCTTATAGCTTAGTTTAAATGGACAAAAAAAGTTGATTGTTCTGAAGTTTGATTTTCTTTTTCCTATCCAAATGTCTCAGTGTTTCTCAGGTTACAAGAGAAGGGAAATTTGTGCAATCTGATGTTCTCCGCCAGCTGGTTTATGGTACTATGGTCTATGTTCGACAAACAATTGTATATGATGCTTCTTGTGCTTTAGCTAGGGCAGTTTGTATAGCAACAAGGTATAGTGTTGTTCGAAGACACTTTGGTTCTCAGAATGGTGGTCCAGAGACCCAGGTATCTTTTTTTTTATCAGCAACTATATGTTTTTATTAAGAAAAGTAAAAACATACAGCTTGACGGAATCGCACGCCTCGTTAAAAACCTCCCTAAAACCTATTGGAGGAAAAGAGTACGATACGATCCGTCGATTACAAAAAACAAAAAAGAAAACATGCCGCGTATGGACAAGTCACGTACAAGCCATGAACATTGTAAGCCTATCGACGCCCTCTTTCGCCAATGCATCCGCGAATCCGTTCGCTTCCCTCGGCACGTAGCAGAATTGAATATCATGTATGACTTGGCAAGCCTGATCAATTTCCAAAAATATTTCCCATAGACGCCACGGTCGTTTTGCATTCTGATTGATCCAGCTCAACGCGACTTGAGAGTCTGTCTCCATAATCACACAAAACTGTCGCCATTCCTTCTCTTTGATCATTCCCAACGCAAAGGCTATCGCTCGGACCTCTGCTTCATTTGATTCCATCACGCCTATAGGGCCTGAAAAAAGACCCAAAATACGACTATCCGCATCTCGTAACACACCACCGATCCCTGCCGGACCCGGCTTTCCTCGCGCTGATCCATCCGTGTTAAATTTTAGAATATTTTGTAACGGGGGCTGCCAGCGTCTTTCACCTCTCGCCCTCTTTGGTTTGGCCGCAACCTTAATGTTCGAAGGGCATGTCCACCAAGCTGCTTCCTCTACCAATTCTCCTCGCCTATCGGCTTTTATCCAATAATAGGATCGCAATTTCACCAAGAAACATAATTCAGCCAAGTTCCATCTCTTCCCCCGAAAAATAAATTCATTTCTCGCAATCCATAAGGACCATAAAACAGCGGCAACACATGCTATCCACCACATATTCATGCATCCCTTGAAAATACTATGAAAATCAAGAACGTAGAATGCATCAAAACTAACCGGTAAACTCCTGTCTATTCCCCACCATTTCCGCATCCATAGCCACACAGATTGCGCAAACGGACATTCATAGAGGATGTGAGCGATGCTCTCCTCTACCATCGTACACCAAGGGCATCGGCCTTGATCTTCCGGCAGTGGAACCCCACGTGCTCGCAAGAAGTCAGCAGTGGGTAACCGGCGCAACCATGTAAACCATAGGAAAGCTTGAACTTTCGGCGGCACCAGCACCTTCCACGCGAAACATTCTCCAAAGTCCATTTCCCCCCCTTGTCTATCATGAGCAATTTCGATAAAGACCCCACTGAAAAAATGCCACGCTCATCCGATCGCCAACATAACATGTCCAGCTTTCCTTCCCATGCGCGGAAATTGGATACCTTTTGAACCAACTCTCGTAACATTTCCAATTCAAAAACACGTAGTGGCCGTCGAAAAAATTCATTCCAGCCATGATGCAAAAATCTACCCTCCACCATATAATCCTCCACCCTTGCTAATTTATCACATGCCAATGAGAAAAGGCGCGGATATGAATCTTTTAATGCCACTTGATTAACCCACGGATCGAACCAAAACAGAATCGACTTACCATCCCCAAGCTTCCATAGAAAACCGGTCATGCCCATATGCTTTTCAACTTGTGCATCGCATGAGAGAGTTACGATTTGCCGCCATACAAGCGACATAGATGACATCCTTTCCGTGTTGAAACGTCACCACTGTGGATTTTCGCCATATTTTGCAATTATCAAGCCACGCCACAATGAATCTCTATCTTGTGCATAACGCCACACCCATTTTGATAGCATCGCCATGTTCTTCACTCGCAAATCCGCGACTCCCAAACCCCCTAACTGTTTCGGACGACAAACTACCTCCCATCCTACTCTGCTCATCCGCCGTTCCAAACCCACACACCCCCCCACAAGAAAGCTCTTCTAATTTTATCGATCTTCTCAATTACTCCTCGGGGAGCAACAAATAATCCCATGTAAAATATTGGTAGCGACGAGAGGACTGAGTTGACTAACACCACTCGAGCTGCAAAGGATAGAGAATTCCTTTTCCAACCTGCTAATTTGCGTCGGAAATTAGCGATCACAGGTTCCCACGTAGCTATTAGTCTCGGACTTGCGCCTATTGGAAATCCCAAATATACGAAAGGAAATTCAGCTTTTCTACAACCCAATATCTCGGCCATGTTGCTGCCCATCTCATCTTCTATACCAATTGTGTATAAAGAACTTTTACCAAAGTTAATCTTCAAACCCGAGCACACTTGAAAGCAGTGCAGAATTCGCTTCACGTTTCTCGCAATTTCCAATGATCCCTCAAAGAACAAGAGGGTGTCATCGGCAAACTGTAAATGTGTCACGGATATCTCTGCCGCTACCTGAACACCACGAATTAGACCTTCTAATTCCGCCCTTCGCAGCATCAAATGCAATGCTTCCGCGACTATCACAAACAGCAAAGGTGATAGCGGACAGCCTTGTCGCAAGCCTCTGCCCATTCTGAATTCCTTGGTGGCATTTCCGTTGAGAAGCACCGACAACCTGACTGAACTGATACATTCCTGAATCCACTTTCGCCATGTGTCACAAAAACCCATTCTACCTAACACCTTATCCAAAAAACACCAACTCACGCAGTCATACGCCTTAGCAAAATCAAGTTTCAATAAACAGCCGCATGCACCCCGTTGTCGTAAAGAATGTACCACCTCAAGTGCTAGGAGTACGCCATCCACCAATTGCCGACCCTTAATAAACGCCGATTGAGTATCACTTATTAAATCTGCTAATACCCCTTGTAGACGAGTCGCAAGGCACTTTGCCAAAATTTTGTACACCGAGTTTACTAGACATATCGGCCTATATTCCCCAATGGCCGTGGGAGATGTTACCTTCGGAATTAACACGATGAATGTGCAATTTGCGTCCTTAGGTAACCGTCCACTTGCATGGAAATTCTCAAAAAAACGTAAAATATCAGCATTGATCACATCCCATCCTTTCTTGTAAAAATCAAGCGTAAAACCGTCCGGGCCCGGTGCCTTCGATCCATCACAACCTCTCACTATATCGTGTATTTCTGCCAATGTGAAAGTCACCACTAATTTCCTCCTAGCTGCCTGCGATATCATCCTAAAATCCCCCTCAAATTGCCACACGCATTCCCTCTTATCACAAGAGTAGTGTTTTCTGAAAAATTGAACTATGTGACGTCGCATAAGAGGTGGTGAGCTGATCCAATTATCATTAATCATGAATCCCGGAATATAATTTCTTGCCGCGCGCAACTTAGCGGATCGATGAAAGTAGGCTGTGTTTCGATCCCCCAGACGCAGCCATGTCGCTCTAGATTTTTGTCTCCACATCGCTTCTTTGTGTCTCATAGCTTTCCACAAAGCCTGTAGCCATTGCCGCCTTTCCCCCTCTATCTCCTCATCAATACTAGCTGGAGAAATTTTGGAATCCGCCCGGTCAATTTTCTCTTGCAACTCGGCTATTTTCTCATTTACATCCCCAAAGCTGTCCTTATTCCATTTTTTAAAAAATGCCTTCAAATGTCGCAACTTCACCATTATATTTATCGTGTCAATGTCTAATTCAGTAAGTCGGATCCATTCCTCAATAATCTGCCTCATGTGATATTTACCTTCCATCCAACAATTAAAGAAACGGAACGGACGAGGACCCCAGTCATTTTCATCGCATTTCAACACTAGAGGTGTGTGGTCTGATACGCCCCGTGCTAGTGCCACTTGCTGGATTGAGCTAAAGGAATCCATCCATTTTGACGATATCAGAAATCTGTCAATTCGGCTACATCGTTTCTTTGGACCAAACCATGTATAGCGTTTGCCTAAGAGAGGTAGATCCATCAAACCAGCTTGTAGAACAAAATCCCCAAACGCTTCCATCTCCATAGTCCTGTCCGAAGTGCCAATTCTGTCCGCCTCTTGTAATATGGCATTAAAATCTCCCGCTATGCACCACGGGCCTTCGTGTTCGCTAATTTTATTCAAAATCGCCGACCAAACAGCTTGTTGCCCTTCCAATTCGGACGGTGCATACACCATTATCAAACCACAACTTAGATCATCCTGTAGCCATCGACCTCGCAGCAAAATAAAATTACGTTCAATTGCTACCACATCTAAAAGAAATTTACTGACCTCCCATAACACTATAATCCCGCCCGACGCACCAATTGATGGCGTAATCACGGATTCATAATTATCACTTCCCCAAAGATTGGCTAGCCATAAATTCGGACATTCCTCCATCTTCGTTTCTTGTAGCATTGCCATATCCGCATCATTTTTCCGAATAACATCTCGAACAAACCGGCGTTTAGCACTTCCTCCCAAGCCCCTCACATTCCATGATAATATTTTCATGAGTCACAAAACGCGTAAGTCGCCACCAATTACTTTTGATATGTCGCGGATAATTTCTTCTTCTCGGCCGTTAGAATTGACACCAATCAGGGAGCCCAGTTTCACCGTTGCAATTGCTTCTCTTTCAATGTTGTTTGTTGTCTGACCGTCATCCCCTTCTCCTCCCGTGTTTGATATTACTTGATTGGTTTTGTAAATTCGGTTGGTCTTCTTCTTTCTAGAATTCCGACACCCTTCCAAGCTTCCCCCTACAAACCGTCGAATTTTGCAATAAGCCTGACCCACCTGGACAATTTCAGTTTTACTCAATTCTGGATGTTCAATTGTCGAAAAAAGTGTAGGATAATGATTTAATTTAGAATTTAATTTTGAATTAAATTCTGAATTATCCTCTCTTTGTAAATTAGACTCCTGCTCATTTGATTCACTTGCTTTAGAATTAGCAATTCCCGCTATATCCAAACTCTTGCAAATTTGAATGTCTCCTAGTCCTGCAGGACTCCTATCACCACTGTCCTTCTCCCCACTCACACCTCTTTCCGCCGTGTCCACTAACCGTGCCGGTGAACTCATCGTAGGTCTGTCCGGCAATGGAGATGATTTGTTTGATTCCCTTTGTTCATCGTTGCTGTTCTGATTGGACTGTCTTCCCACATATGTTTTTTCGTGTTGATCAAATTGTGGCCCTTCCCATGCTTCATTTGCAAGCCAAAGCACTGAATTTGTATTCTCTTTTATGATTTCTCCCTCCTGTCCGTTTCCCACTTGTGTATGCTGTAGCACATTATTTTCAATGCTCCCTTCTTCATCCGTCGAATCAAACTCCCCGCAATCACATTCCACCGTAGGGGTGGTGCCATCCATCTCTAGCACTCGGATGTTATATGTTTCCCCCTCATAACAAACTTCAATGTGTTCTTCAATCCGATTGAATTGGGATGTTTCTACCATAATTCTACCACAATCAAAAGACGATGGTGTTTCCGTATCGTCATCCATTCGAATAAAAACACCCCAACGGCTTGCTATGTTCATGAATGTCCGTTTATGCCATAGGTGTATTGGGAGGCCAATTATCGACATCCAAATCCGTCGCGTTTCCACTTTGATCGCTGGAGACCATTTCACTACTTTGGCGAAACATTCCTTCACCCGGTCCAATTGCATAATTTTGTCACGGACGGCTGCCGATGTACACATTAACAATATCATTGCTCCGGATAAACGCATGATCGAGAAACCATCGTGTTTGTCTACCTCCAACCTTTCCGCTAGAGTCTTTATGCTACAAGGGTGTTGGCACCAACCCACCGCACACCATCGTAATATCGCCCATTTGTCTTCATCTACTATTCCTACAACTTGCGCTTTATTTTGTTTCACTTCGTTCCTTATTGTCGTTTCTGCTTTTCGTGATTCCGCACTGTCCTTCATCTCATGTTGTTTTATGTTTCTTCCGTTTTTACTGTGCCATTCCGTTTTGCCTCTCCATGCCATAGCCACTCTCAATCTGCCGCCGTGTATCCATTTGCCGTTTAATCTCTCTATCACCCTGTTTGCATCCTCCTCCGACGCCATTCTAACGAAACCAAACCGTTGTCCGTTCCTGGCTCTCTTGTTTGGTATGAAGGTATCTTTTACAATTCCATGTCTGTCACATACTTGCCACAATCCTTTCCAGTGGATTGTCCGAGAGAGCCCGCTGATGAATAAGGTCCAAACTCGTTGATGTTGCTGATCTCGGTTTACTGTCCTGCTGCTCGTATGTGCTTCATTTTTCCGGCCGGAGCTAATTTCCTGTTCGGCGGCTAGGCGTTTCCAAATTCCCTTTGAGAGCATTTTTGGGGGCTGGGCACAGTTGTTAAGCATCAGAGACCCAGGTATCTTATTTTGGATATTGTACACATGCATGTTTTAATTATGGGTTGTTGCATACATCTACCTTTTACAATCACTTCTAATGGTTTTTCTTTCCCATAGAAACTTCCAAATAAATGTTATGAAGAATATCTAATTTGTTGCTGCTGAATTTTTAAAATTAATTTTTTATGTGGTGAACGTTGATCTAATTATTTTCATTTATTTATTTTGTTTCAGGTGATTGACTATAAAACTCAGCATAGCAGACTCTTTCCTTTGCTTGCTTCTACCTATGCTTTCAGATTCGTTGGTGAGCGGCTGAAGTAGTTGTACACTGATGTGACCCAAAGATTGCAAGCCAATGATTTCTTGACATTACCTAAAGCTCGTGCATGTACCGCAGGGTTAAAATCTATGACTACATCTGTAACGGCAGTATGTTACTTTTACCAACCTTCACCACTCTTATATTTGATTAATTTGATGTAGCTTTAATAACTTATATTCTTGTTAGCTAGTTGTTCTGTAAAATATTGCCTCACTATTTTGATGGCATAAATAGTTTTTCTATTCGTTCAAAAAAATCATTCAGTCAATGACTCGATAACATCTAGGTTTTTTTATGCTTTAGCTTGAGTAAAATAAATATGGTTGCAGGATGCGATTGAGGAATGCGATTGAGTAAAATAAAACGTTATTTTCTGGGTGTTGCATACTTGAATGGGGAAGAAGATGAATTTGAATGGTAACAAACAATAAGACATATAATATAATTGGTGATTTTTAGCACAAACATGTGCTTGGTGCAGTGGTTAAGGCATTGCCTTTGTCCCTGCTGAACCCAAGTTCGATTCTCACTTAATTAATTTATTTTATTAGTTTAAAATTAAGACTAAATTGAAAGAATGTGTAAATAATAAGGACCAAATGTGTGATTATACCTTTAATTTTTTAACTGCCACGTCACCTTATGTTAGCCCATTAACGGCTGGTGGTCACATTGATCCAATTTCAATAGTTTGGGTGGTCAATTGAGTCATTTTTTTAATGTGGTCATTTTAATACATTTAACATAGTATGGTGGTCATTGGGTTAGTTTACCCTTGTTTTAATTATGAGGTAAAGGAGCTTCTGGTGCTGAATATATCAAGTGAATATACATTATTTTTTATTGCACAGAAATTGTGTGAATTGTTCTAAGAAAATATGACTTGTTGTATCATTTTATATAATTTTCATCTCTGGTCGTTGTGTACTCTTTTTCTCTGTTTAGAATTACGGAGATTTTTAGTGAGACACTCAACTTAAACTAAAATTATATGTTTTAATCTTTTCAATAAAATTATATTGCCGATCAAAAAAATTATTAATTTTGATCATTTACTTGTTCAAGATATTTTTTTTTGGACATTAACCTTCATCCATAACCAAAAGTCATTATAACAATAATAGAAGTTTTAAAGCAATTGATAAGTAGTTTATTTGATTACTATTTTGTCTTTAATTATGTCTTAAATGATTTGTTCATGTTGTTGATTTGGATGTTTTTGTGTATTTTCTATGCAAGACATCAGTTCTGGATGTTGCACTTAAAATTTAAAGTTCTTTGGTTTTATTTTCTAGAATTAAGGGCTAGTCGGCATGAAGCGTCTAACGTGGCATTCAGTCAGTAACTTTCATAAGGTCTAGTCAGCAAGGACGGACGAGCAGGATCAATTGCATTTTAAATTCAAATTAGAAATTATCTTTTGTATTTAGGATTTAATTTAAATATTTTCAAGAATTATCTTTTATCATTTCTAGGTTATTTTTAGGGTTTTAGAAAACTATAAATACCCCTCGGGATAAGCTAGAAAGATATCTCATTCTTAGTTTTATTCTTGCTTTCTAAGTTATATAAAATTCTCTTTTTTTACGTTCTTATTTTTAAGTTTTCATTTATTTTCTTTTAAAATATTGAGTATGATTTCTACCATAATCATGCTTGGCTAATTTTCCATCAAGCCAAAGGCTAAAGCAACAACTCAATTTCGATCGTGAGAATTGAAAAGCACTTAATATCTTCGAATATATTTCTCAATTTTTTGCAAACTTGGATTGGAAATCGGCTTTTCCTTTTAAAATCCTTACAGTTTCAAACTCAAAAAGGGCTCGTTGGTTTGATTGTTGTTTCGATTTATAGTTGGGAGGAAGAATCAGCTTGTAGCACATTCGACTTCCTGTGAACACAGTTAGCGGTGGTCCGCTAAGGGAAATTGAGATCGGATTTGATTCTCATTGAGACAACATAGTCCGAGTCAAGTTTTCCAGATTTCAAATTGTTTTATTCTAACGGCGATAGTCGTGGTTAGTCTAGTCATAAAACTGAAATTCAAAAATTGATTTTGGATTATCGGTTTACTAGAGAGAAAAACAAGTTACAAGGGCTGGGTCTTGTAGACTGTAACCGGCATTTATCCGGAGTAAAATCTTCTTCGATGATCAGTCGGAATTGAGGCAAAGTGAAGCTTGAGACTATACCATTTAATTGACTTTATTTTCAAATTTTACTTTCATCATTTTCGCTTTTATTATTCTACATTTATTTTCTACTCTCTTGATCAGAACCCCCATTTACTTTATTTCTCGCTACAGTCAGAATCAAAACCTATAGATATCATAAGCTCCTTAGTCCTTGTGGATCAACCCTTCTTCTCTATTACTACAATATTTATCTATGTAATTTGAGATCAATGATAATTTATTTGACAATTATGACGCTTGTCTAAAATAATCGCCGACATGATATCTCATTTTCTCAAAAGTAAGTACTTTAAATGATCTGATGGTAGTTTCGATTCAATATCTGGTGCCTACAAAATGGAAGGTAAGGGTTTAGATTTGGATGGAGTTAGGCGCATATCAAAATGAACATAAAAAATATTTTCTAACTCCCTAATTTCTTTTCTGTGATCTTCTAGTTCCTTGTACAAATCATCAGATAAGTTAGTTTCCACAAATTCATCAACTAAAGGCTCATAGGTTCTCTGGTAGCTGGATCCTTCGGAGCCACAAGAATCCTTAGTTAGAATGGGATTCCAACTCAGCACCTTTTGAGATTTTGAGAAGAGTTGCTCTTTGGAGAGCATAGTACGATGAAAGTTGTACCAACGAAGCTAACATTTGCAACATTATCTAGGTACCTTATCGCCTAGTAAACATCAAATTTAACAACCTCACCGTCAAATTCTATGGTAAGAATGCCACTCATAACGTCAAATTTAGTATGTGCAATGCTCAAAAAGGGGCGACCAAGTAGAATATCATAGGAAGAATTGGTTCGGTCATTTTCCATGTCGATGACATAGAAATCCGCCGAAAAAATTAAATCGTTTACCTTAACCAACACGTTCTCAAGGAGTCCTTCGAGACAAATGATGGATCTATTGGCGAGCTGAATTGTCACTCTTGTTTCCTTCAAAGGCTCTGCACTAAGTGAATTGTGAATGAAAAGCGGCATAACATTTATAGAAGCACTCAGATCGTACATAGCACGTTTAATTCCTACTTTACCAATTTTACAAGGAATAGCAAACATACTTTGGTCCTTTAGCTTAGGTGGAAGTCTACGTTGAAAAAACAGTTGATACGTTTTCACCCAAGTTTACCTTTTCATTGCCGGTAAGTCTCATTTTGGTTGTGCAAAGGTCTTTCAAGAATCTAGCGTATCTCGGAACCTTTTTAATCACATCAAGGAGATGTATGTTTACCTCCACTTTACGAAACACATCAAGAATCTCATTGTCCTCGGCTTTTTTATAACGTTTAACCAACCTCGAAGGAAAGGGAGGTGGGGCGGCATAGGGAGATGGCGTGAGAGGAGTTTGCGATTCATTCTTTTTGTAGGATCTTACGTCAACTTTTTTCAGGGATTCTGCGGCAACATCCTCTGGGACTGGTGGTGCGATAATAGTGCCACTCCGAAGGGTGATTGCACCAATGTTTTTTTCCTGGGTTCGCCTCGATTTTTTGACGACAGCTTCCCTTTGGATTCTAAATGACTCACTGCTAACGTCAATTGACTCATTTGTTTGTCAATTTCTCGAAAGTTTTCTTCGGTCTTTAGTTGAAACTTTTCCTGGAATAGCGCCAACATTTCAACAATCGGCTTCAATGACGGTTTTTGCGGTTGATACTGTTATGGTGCAGGTGGTTGATAAGATTGATTCGATCTGGGATTTGGTCCATAGTTGAAGTTCGGATGGTCTTTGCACCCTGGATTATAGGTGTTGGCGTGGGGGTTGTATGGCCTTTGAGGAGGTTCCGGAAAATTACCTACTGCATTTACTTGTGCGACAACACCTCCTTGCAACATTGAACAACAATACGTGGGATGGTCCGACTTTGTGCATATTCCGCAAAGTCTAACTGTATTTGTTTTGCCTACAAAAAGAGATTGAACTATATCCGCTAACTTATCAATTTTATTTTTTAAAGAAATTGTACTTACCTCGTGAACTCATCAAGAGGGTTCACTGGAATGGCGAAACTGTTGAGAGTTGGCGGTCATAGTAGAAATAAAATTTTTAGCCGGAGTCATGTTTACAAGTGCCCCTCCACTTGTCGTGTCGACCATCTTCATCTCTATAGGGATTAAGCCTTCATAGAAATATTGGAGAAGTGTTTGTTCCGACAGTCCATGTTGTGGACAATTTGTGCATAGCTTCTTGAACATCTCCCAATAGTCATATAATGACTCAGTATCTTTTTATCAAATACTCAAGATGATTCGCCTTAGTTCGCTCGCCTTGGATGCAGGGAAGAACCTGTCAAGAAAAAGTCGAGCCATATCAGTCCATGTAGTAACCGAATTAGACGGTAAATCAAATAACCAATCTTTAGCCATATCGACTAAGGAAAAAGGGAAAGCACGGAGTTTGATTTGGTTTTCGTATACTCCTTGTGGTTTTGTGCTTAAACAAACCATGTGAAATTCCTTGAGATGTTTATGCGGTTTTTCAGTGGTAAACCATGATAGGTCGGTAGAAGATGTATTAGGCCCGTCTTAAGTGCGAAAGGTGTTTCTCCATTCGGGAATGTGATGCACAATTGTTGCTGATCATCAGGTACCGCGACAAGTTTATGAATAGTTTGGTCATTTCCTGCCATCGGAATCTGCTCTACGTTGTCGTATTCAAAGTGTGTTTCAGCGTCAGAAGGTGTTTCTAGATCTGGTTCGAAGATATTAAGTGTTTTTCAATTCTCACGATCGGAATTGAGTTTTTGCTTTAGCCTTTGGCTTGATGAAAAATTAGCCAAGCATGATTATGGTAGAAATCATACTCGGCATTTTAAAAACTTAAAAATAAAAACGTAAAAAATAAAGAGAATTTTATAGAACTTAGAAAGCAAGAACAAAACTAAGAATGAGATATCTTTCTAGCTTACCCCGAGGGGTATTTATAGTTTTCTAAAACCCTAAAAATAACTTAGAAATGATAAAAGATCATTCTTGAAAATATTTAAATTAAATCCTAAAAACAAAAGATAATTTCTAATTTGAATTTAAAATGCAGCTGATATTGCTCGTCCGTCTTAGCTGACTAGACCTTCTAGAAAATGTATTGGACCTTTTAGAAGTTGCTGACTAGATGCCACGTCAGACGCTTCATGCCCAGAGTCATGCCCACTAGCCCGGCCTTGATTCCAGAAAATAAAACTGCAGAACTTTAAATTTTAAGTGCAATCTCCAAAATTGAGGTCCTGGATAGAAAACGCACAGAAACATTCAAATCAGTAACATAAACTAATTACTTAAGGCATAATTAAAGATAAAATAGTAATCAAATAAACTACTTATCACTTATCATTGGGACAGAAACTACATAAAAAATTTATTTGCAACCAAGTTGCATTTACCATGCACAAAAGAAAATTGAACATTAACAAAAAAAAAAGAATTACATGTTCAAGATATGGTTTTGGATGTTAAAGGCAAGATATGCTTGGACTTCGTTGGCGTGAGCTATAGTTCAATTGCATGAAATGAAGGTGGTCCTTTTGAGTGTTTAAACATTGTATTTTGTGATAGTTTTTGTTCTGTTTCTATTTTATGTATGTTGGAGTTATTTTATTAATAAAATATTATTTCTAATTTATAAAAAATCATTAAAAATCTATTACTTTGGACCCTCCTTAGATTAATTTATTTTTGGGCACTCTTTTCCCCTTTTCGACATTGAATTTTATTTTAGTGTTGGTTATGAAAGGGGTTTTTAACGAGGCCTCATCTTTTATAAAAAAAATTATAGCAAAATTATATATTTCGAGCCGAGCCGAGCCTCACGAGCTTGAGCCCGAGCCTGAGCCGAGCCTAATAGTGTAATTTCTGAGCCGAGCTCGAGCTTGAAATTTCCAGCTCGGCGAGCCTCGAGCCCGAGCAGGGTCAAGCTCGGGCTCGGCTCAGCTCGTTAGCACCCCTAGTCTATACATACAAACTAGGTTTAGGCCTTATTTGGTAAATAGCGGTTTGAGCTAATATTAGAGGTTTGACCGGTTTGACCAAGTAATTTGAATGTTTGATGAATAGCGTATTGAGGTGAAATTTCTAATTTTGAAAAAACTACTAATCAGAGCCTTTTGAAATTAGCGGTTTGACATAATAGTTATAAAGACCTTTTTACCTAGGGTGTTCAAAAATACCCGACCCGGTTGACTTGACCCAACGACCCGAACCTAAAAAGATGGGTAATTTCCTAAAAAAATTACCAGACCGGGCCGAGTACCCAACCCTGTAATTTTTCTGAGACACAGGCCGGAAGTTTTCCCTTATCGGGTACCCGACCCGACCCGATAACTTTTAATATATTTTTTTATTTCAAATTATATTTTTATTTTAAGTTTCTTAATATTTGTACTCTAAAACTAAATTTAAATCCCTAAATTGTTTTTATATTTGTATTATATACTTTTAAGTTTTAAGTCTATTTTTTAAAAAAAATATTTTTGTGTTTAATATATATATATATATATATTAAAATTTTAAAATTAAAAAAAATTAAAAAAATATATGAACCGGGTACCCAAAAGTAATAGGTTGGAATACGGGCCGAGCAATGAGGTACCCGACAATGAACACCCCTACTTTTACCCTTAACAATTATCAAATATCTCCAAATAACCTAAATTTAACCTTTTTTATTTTAATTTTTCATCCTCACGTATTTATATTTTGACATTTGTAAAGTAATATTTTTTATATTTTTTTCTTTTTATTCTCACATATTTATATTTTTATTTAAATTTAATAATTAATTAAATTTATTTAAAATAACTATATAAATAATAAATTAATATATAGATATTCAAATATGCTTAATATTGTTATATTAAAAAATTATTTTTTATAATCTAATTAATATTAATAGATACAAAATATTTTTTGAATGGTAATAGATACAAAATATTGATAACTGATAAACTATTCAAACAAATATCGATTATAATCATGTCCTTATATGTCATTTTGTTTGTTTAAATAATCAAACAGCTATCAGCTATCAGTTAATTTTACCAAACACTTTTATACAATCAACTAATTGAATTAGCTAGTCAAATCAGCTAATGTAATCCGCTATCAGCTATTGTGCTTACGTTGTAGAGATGGATATTGTAAGGGTGTTGGGAAGAGCTTTTTGGTTCCACCGGGTCATGAGATTTGTCATTTATACACTGAGTTTTTGGATTACATGGGTTATTATGTATTTGTACTCTTCGTATTCTCTACGCAGGGACGAAACTATGTGGGGGCGGGGAGGGGCAATCGCCCCCACCCTCGAAGAATTCTTTTTCCACCTTTGTCTCCTTATTTAAATTTTTAAAAAAATTAGTTTATTTATGAATTTGTCCCCACTTTCAAACATTTATGATTTGCCCCCCAACCCAAATCCGGGCTCCGTCCCTATCTCTACGTTAATATTGAATTGTTCATTTCTCTCGTTCGTAGAGGTAGACTATATTAAACTGCGCTAAATTTGTTTTCTGTGCATATCTTGATCTATGTTATTATCGCTTTAATTATTTTGTCGCATACCAAATTCCGAACAAAGCAATTATAGTTCCAATGTCTTTGCTATTCCAACACTCTTTAAATAATACACCAAATCAAAGAGATTCGAATAAAATAATAACACTCTTTAGCCATATCGACTAAGGAAAAGGGGAAATCACGGAGTTTGATTTGGTCTTTGGATGCTCGTTGTGGTTTTGTGCTTAAACAAACCATGTGAAATTCCTTGAGATGTTTATGCGGGTTTTCACTGGTAAACCATGATAGGTCGATAGAAGATATATTAGGCTCGTCTTAATTGTGAAAGGTGTTTCTCCATTCAGAAATGTGATGCACAATGGTTGCTGATCCTCAGGCGTCGCGACAAGTTTGCGAATAGTTTGGTCATTTTCTGCCATCGGAATCTGCTCTACGTTGTCGTATTCAAATTGTGTTTCAGCGTCAGAAGGTGTTTTTAGATCTGGTTCGAATATATTAAGTGTTTTTCAATTCTCACGATCGGAATTGAGTTATTGCTTTAGCCTTTGGCTTAATGAAAAATTAGCCAAACATGATTATGTTAAAATCATACTCGGCATTTAAAAAAAACTTAAAAATAAGAACGTAAAAAAGAGAATTTTATAGAACTTAGAAAGCAAGAACAAAACTAAGAATGAGATATCTTTCTAGCTTACCCCGAGATGTATTTATAGTTTTCTAAAATCCTAAAAATAACTTAGAAATGATAAAAGATAATTCTTAAAAATATTTAAATTAAATTCTAAAAACAAAAGATAATTTCTAATTTAAATTTAAAATACAGCTGATTCTGCTCGTCCGTCCTTGCTAACTAGATCTTCTAGAAACTGTTGACTAGATGTCACGTCAGACGTTTCATGCCCACTAGCCCAGCCTTGATTCCAGAAAATAAAACTGTAAAACTTTGAATTTTAAGTGCAATCTCCAAAATTGAGGTCCTGGATAGAAAACGCACAAAAACATCTAAATCAACAACATAAACTAATTATTTAAAGCATAATTAAAGATAAAATAATAATCAAATAAACTACTTATCAATGATCATTGGGACAGAACCTACATAAAAAAATTTACTTGCCACCCAGTTTGCAACCAAGTTGCATTTACCATGCACAAAAGAAATTTGAACATTGACAAAAAAAAAGAATTACATGTTCAAGATATGGTTTTGGATGTTAAAGGCAAGATATATTTGGATTTCGTTGGCGTGAGCTATAGTTCAATTGCATGAAATGAAGGTGGTCCTTTGAGTGTTTAAACATTGTATTTTGTGATAGTTTTGGTTCTGTTCTATTTTATGTATGTTGGTTTATTTTATTAATAAAATATTATTTCTAATTTATAAAAAAAGTCATTGAAAATATATTACTTTGGACCCTCCTTAGATTAACATGAAACTAATTTTCTAGCAAGAGTGGCAGAACATTTAAAAAAAAACCCTAAATATCTTAAATCCATACATTGATACATAAGCATGTGAAAATTTTAGTGTGTATTTTAGGGATTAGGGTTTTAGGTTAAGGTTTAGGGTTTAGGATTTAGTGTATAGGGTGTAGAATTTAAGGTTTATAATTAGAATTTATAGTTTAAATTTTAGGGTGTTGGGGCTAAGGATTTATATTTTAGATTTTATAGCTTAAATATATAGAATTTATACAAGCCTTTCAATTTTAGGGTTTGGGTTTAGGAGTTTAATGTGTAGGGTGTAGAATTTAAGGTTTATGATTAGAATTTAAAGTTTAAGGTTTATGGTTTAGGGTGTTAAAGTTTGAGATTTATCTTTTAAATTTTATAGAATAGTTATATAAATTTTTTTACACAATTTCTGTATCAAAATATAACCTATTAAAAATGTTATTACTCAAGCCTAAAACCAAAAATTCTTAAAACACCCCTAAACCTAAAAACCAAAAAAAATTAAAAAATGTTAGAAAAAATGAAATCATTACGTTGGCACAAAAATACGATAAACCCTATTATATATTCATACCTTTCTCATTTACTACAATTGACAAACTATTTATTGAATGATCACAATTCTTAAAACATCTCTAAATCTATAATAAATTATATTTTGATACACAGTTCGTGTAAAATATTTTTGTATATATTTTTTAATATTTAAAATTTAAAACTTTGCCTCTAAATCTTATAATTTAAACTCTTAATCTCTAAACCTTAAACTAAATCATTAACTTCTAAATTTGACAAAATATCATGTATATCAAAAAATTTCTCATCCAAAAATGAGTTCACAAAACTTTTTCGTCCAAATACAAATTATTTCTCTTTTATATTGTATTTGTCTATTAGTGTTGTTGTAAATGATAGGATATATTTTGAAGATTTTGTGAGTTTCAATAGATTCTCGAAGTTCGTTTTCTTCAATTTTGACAGTCGGATGGAAACTAATTTTTTTTTGCAACAAATTATTAACAGTGTTAACAACGAGAAGTTATATTATAGGTTCGTCCTATTACGTTATTTATGATATTAACCAATAATAATTATCTATTTTATTAATTTTTATACCATTTTTTATTAAATAAATCTTCACTTGATAAAAATTGTTCTTTTAATTTGATTTACAGTAAATATGAGTGAAGGTTCACTTGGTAAAAAAATGACATGAAAAAATTAATGAAATAGATGATTTTTATTGATTGAGAGCATGGATGACGTGGCAGGACGGACCTATGATATAATTTCTCGTTAAAAACACAATTAATTAAAAAAAATTACCACGTTATTAGGATGGCAATCGGGTAGGGAATAGTCGAAAACTATAGGGATCCGAACCAAAGGGTATGGGAAATAATAAAAATCTTCACTGACGGGAATGGGGAAGTTCTATCACCAAAGCTCAAATGAGGATAGGGACGGGGATTGCTATACCCGAACCGTAAGAGTAATTTACAAATATATGTATGGTTCCCAATATATTTACAAATTTGGATGGCCATAAGAGTAATTTACTATTTTTCAACAAAAATCTAACCTCTCATAACCTGAGTACGGCCAACTAGAGTAAGTTTGGAAATTCTTCATAAATTTTATAAAAATAATTAAAAAGTTGTCTATACATCGTTGTAAACATGATTCAGTCTAATTTTATTTAAGATATAAAGCGATCGATTTCGATATGTATTTTAAAAAATAAATATTTGAATGTTGAAAGGTCTTGTAAATTTCACAGCACGTTTTTAGAAAACGGTTTTACCAGTGACTTTGAAAAATCACCAAAAATTTTACAAGATAAATCAAGAAGCGAGCTTTATATTTCTATAACCATAAGGAAGTCTAGATTCGTCTAAAACAAACAGATCTTAATTTCGAGTTATATATTAAAATTTATTAATTTTTAAGTGAGCAAAGGTCAGAAGAAAATATTGCAGACTGTTTCCAAAAACAACAATGACAATGACTTCAAAAATTCACCATAAAAATTGTACAAGTAAAATTTGCAGAGATAATTAATATGTTTGGAAAGATTATAGAATCTAGTTCTTTTTAGAACAAACAGATCATTATTTAGAATTGTAGATTATTAGTTACATATTTCTTTTAAATGTAGTACATGATGTCATATTTCAATGGTTAATATTTTAGTCATGTTTTATAGTTTTGAAATAGTTTGTTTGTTGTTGGTAAAATTAAATTTATCATTTATGTTTGTAATTTTAGAGATTTAATGTTGAGTGTTTGTTTTAATGTATTAAGTTTTGTTTATTTTTTTGGTACAGAAATCAACCAAAAACCGCAAGGATCAGTAAGAAATGAGTACGTGGACAAAAAAAATACCCGAAATGTTTAATGAAAATTTTTCAAAACCGTAACCGCAAGTGTTGGAGACAGATGAAGAATACAAAACCATTTCCGACCCGCCCATTTCCATCCCTACACGTTATGTTTTAATTTTTCAACTGAAAAATATTGGTGATTAGAAAATTGTTGTATATTTTTTTTACTTCTTAGTAGTGTTAAAAAAAGTATAATATTTGATCTAAAAATAGTATTTATGTAATGGCTATACAGTCAATTTCAACAAAAATTTTGACATTTTGTGACTTGCAATTTGAATAGGATTAAACAAATAACATAGAAATTCAACTTATATGTTGATTAAAACGAATTTGAATATCAAATATTTATATTTTAGAGAAAATTATCAAGACTATGAAATATGGTGTAAAAATTTTGATTTTGTGTAATTACACTGTATATTATGTATCTAGTATAATACATCGATAATAATTTTAATAATTTGTCGAATTCAAATAATTATAACTTAACAATACGCATTTAATAAAAACCCGTGCATTATTTTCATATTTATCTGAATAATTATGATGCAAAACAAAATGAGCCAACTGTACAAACAATCAAATTATTGTGTTTTTTTTTCTCTTTAAGAATTTCTAATATTTACTATAGTACTTAGAGCTAGATGCATAAGAGGGGATTAGGTCTCATTGGTTAAATGGTGCAATCTCAATTCCAGCTCCTCTTAAATAAGAATAATTCAATTTAGCCCCCCATAGCCTTCAATAAATGGGGAGTTTCTATTTTTGGCCCCTCTCAAAAATAAATAATTTAATTTAAGTCCTGCTAATACAAATTTTATCTTGGCCCCCTTGCCTGGCAGGATATGTTACCAAGTGTTTCCATCAAAGTCATTGTACGGGTTAAAAAAAAAACCATAACATCAGGTATTGTATTATCGAAAACCTGAAAGACCTTCGGGGCTCTCAACACAGTCGTGTGAACCACCCTTCCTTCAACCCGATGCCCTCTTCCGGGACCAAGGACAAAACATCGAGTCTAAAGCTGAAAATAGACTCATCGAGAATACAATAATACCTAATGATCATGCTTTCGACTCGGTGAACCCATAATGCAGCTCCTAATAAACGACACTTCACAAGTTTCTCCCGGTGGAAGACAAGATTGCACATGAACAAAGTACAAAATCAACAAATATATACATATATGTATATAATATTCTAGACTTTTTAGCATATAGATGTGAATTTGACATTAGAGAAAACGGAAAATGCAGAAAAAGCAAGAATCATACTATTATTCATAGGATAAATGCCATGATGAACCGGAACGAAAGGCGGTCCACTATGGACTTGAAACAACATGTTGTAATGGGTCAAACCATATGCTCTAGACTGAATAATACCAGTTTGAATTGAATTTGTATTCATGAACTTTTCCCTCTAAAACAAAACTGTATTAAAACAATGAACAAAAGAAATGGCCAAAAGTCTTCTTTTTGTTGGGTAACAAAATTGTGCTCAAATAATTAGAAGCAAAACTATGAAAAGCTCTCACAAAAACTCATCAGCATATTGGAAGTGTGAAACAGGAGGATATTTGAGCAACTTATAAAGAAAAATACCTCTTTGTCCATGGAATAAGCAACACTACACATTCGATATTTACATATAGAAGAAACCTGCAAATGTTAACTTAATACCATAAGAGACTTTTCACTTTTTTTTCTATCTTGAAATAGGGAAAAAGAAACAACACAATTGCAAGATGATGGGAACCTTGGCGGGAAAATATGTGTTCTGTGTATATATATGGAGCCCCGATAATAATCATTTGTCCAATGCTATCTGAAAACAAGGCTTCCGTTCTGCTGGTGTCGTAAATGTTCGATAAGTGACTGGTAATAAGATCTCAGTGCCTTCATGTCACTGCTACCCTGCAAATACAAACCATCAAAGCATCGAGAAAGTTTAGGGCGGAGCAGCTAGAGAGGAGTATTAGTGTGTTTAAGATCGTAATACAATAGTTAGAATAACTGATCCTAATGCCAGAGAAGCATGGTCCCAACGTGGTATATTGACATGTCATGAATTCAAGCCTTTGATATTCTAAAAGTGGCAAGTTTTTTCTTTTGTTATTAGAAACCAGGTTTAGGTCATTGTTTCAGGCTACGCTAGAGCAGGCTGAAAGTTTCGTCACTGTAAAGAATGGCAACTGGTAATGAATCGGGGAAATATTATGGCATCGGATTATAAAGAATAGTACCTTTAAATTTTGGCAATACTGCTCCGCCAGATTAGGCGGGCAGTGCGCAGATGGAAATCCTTTTGATACAAAATGAACAAGAAAATCATCCCCAAACTTCTCATACATCACCTTCTGAGCCAACACAATTTCTCCAAATAAAACAAGCTGTAAACATAGCCGAAATAACGAGTCAGCTTTAAGAAATAAGCATAAACCACCAGCATCTCTGTATATGTACACAACATTGTCTATTTCAGCATGCAAAGCAAATATTTCTCTTCACAAGGAATGTAGAGAGACGTAATCAATTTTCAGCTTTCAAAACAAGAAATAAACGTTTCTCTATTGTTAATTTCACTGCACACCGGCCAAATTCTAATGCATCTTTTGCAGATTCAAATTACCATGAACCAAACTATCTGAAAAAGCATGTCGACACAAAAGATGTAACGAACCACACATGACTTTTTTTCTTAAAATAAATAAAAACCCTCAAATCATGTTAACCTACCATGCTATAATCATTCCGAAATACTAACTTACGAAAGATGTAAGAACACAGAATTGCATGTCATTTTAGAGGCAATGAATCTGTACTTCTTGGAAAAGAACAATCAGGGATGACTTTATTAGTTAGAAAAAAAAGGATAACTAAATTTATTATTACTTTTTATCTTCTTCGGGTTTAAGAATTTTAAACAATATAATGCCTAATGCAACTACTAAAACAAACACTGAATTTAACAAAGGTTATTCCCGTAAGTCTGTAAAAATAATATCATGCAAATCACCAACTAATGCAAATCACAAAATATAAACAAATCAATTAAAAAACATTTTTCTTACAGTATTTGCGTCACCAAACTCAAAGGATTTGTCAAGCACACTGTACAAACAACAGTTTGTGGCAAAGGTCTCTATGATAAAACTTTTGAAACCAGGTACCTATAAAATATTTAATCAGTTAGAGCCACAAGCATCATGAAATCCACACAACAAACGTAAGTATAGCATTTAGAAGGGAAACAAACCTTTTCTTCGCCAGAAGAACTGGCACACCAGTCTTTAATTAATTTGACAAATATCTGTACACAAGCCTATATCACAGAAAGCAATAACAAAAAGTTAGATCCAGTTCCTGATTATAGTAGAACTATAAAGTGTTCAAATATTTTGGTAATGAATAAAACAACAAATCTATTAACTTGTACCTTTCTTGTAGTTATATCCTTATGGTGGCAAGACGTATGTAATAGCAACTGCATAATTGAATTCAAGTAGTCCCGGCTTCTGGGGGAAAGGAAAACAGAAGAGAGATCATGTGTGGCTATCACGTGAAGAAAAGTATATAATGTCTTTTGAAGTTCTTGCAGTTCCCGAATTTCCTAAAAAAGAGAAAAAGAAGATTCAATGAACACAGAAATGCTGTTGCAGTGTTTCACAGTTGAACTGGAAGTTAAAAATTACTAATTGCATAAGAACTCAATAACTAAGTTTTGGATAACCAAAACATTTTAGCCAGGAACTATCATGAAAAGAAAGCAAGTTGAAATCAAATCATAAAGCAATACAATAAATGCAACAAATGACAATAACGATAAAATTCTAGGAAAGAATATGTTTAATTTCACACTACAAATACAAGTCAGGCTTCAGCTAGGGGCCCAAAGAACTAAATGGAAGTTCAGAAATGTGCACTACTAATAGTTATCTACCTCTGTATTGGCTTCAGGTCCTGAAGAATCAGCAACCCTTTGGATGGCACTAAATACCCTACCAGCAATAGTAGGAAATACTTCTTCCAATATGTCACGGACCAAGGTGCTGAATTTGCACATAAGTTGATTGAGCAGTACGAGGAAACCAACCATTTCTTTTGGCTGCCAAAGGACATAATCCAGAGTTGATAAATAAATTTGCAACTGAGATATTCCAAATATAGTTCCAAAGGACAATCTTTTCATGTATCATCAAGGTTGATGCTATCTCTAAGTGATATTTTCAAGGTCGAAACAGGTTATGACGTTATGTTGAAACCAAATATGGAAAGATAACACATGCATATGGAAACAATATCCCAAGCAAACCAGAGAGCATTTTGTGTTTGAGAAGTAACTCCAACTTGGATATATTTCTTCGCAGTATTAATAAATATACAACTAATTAATTAACAACTCAAACCCAACTTCAAAAATTAGTATCGTTTGACAAGAGAAAAACCCTGCATCTAGTTTAGGATGCAGCAAATTATGCAGATTCCAAAAATCAATTTGAGATTGTTTGATTAATAAAATACCATCTTGAGAACTGTTCTTTAGTGGCACATCTGCCCTTTTAGAAAGAAATAGAAAAGGTATGTGGAAAATGGGATAAAAATTTAACTGTTCTTTACCTCACTTTCCGCAAGTAATTGCTCGAATGCCTTTGGAAGATAAGGAAACACAGATGCTCCTAAGGTGTCCACCATACGGTGTATGAATGATAAAACCTAAACACAAAAGAGATCAGCTTTAGGTAATGTTTTAGACTGAACAAAACCAAGTTAATTCAATATTCAGCATTAAGCTATTACCTTGGTACGCAAAGGCTCTACCTTTGGAAATACAACAAGAATTTGGAGAAGAACATCCAATGTCTGGGAGAAAATAAAGCAAAAATTAATAAATAAATAAATAAATAAAAACAATGGCACTATTTCGTTCCAGAACATCCAAATTAGTAATCTAAAACATACAAGCAATAAAAGATCGGTCATGAACTAATGGAGGGAGACACAAACAGAAGTATCTCAACCTTCGACTGTAGAAAGAGGTGCAGTTAAACTACATGTAAAATCATCCAATCTTTGAACTAACCTGCTTAAACATGTGACCAATTGCAGGGCGGCTAGAAGTTACAAGGCGCACACTGAAACCCTGGATAACAAATAAAATTATGAGAATGAGCTCATAATCAACGATGGAATCAACGATTAAAGATGGAACTGTAACAACATGTAAGACAGTTTCTATTGAGACAAGCAAAAAAGTGACATGGGAAACAAAATCTCAGAGACCTTCATAGTTTTCCAAATAAGAGCACCCTAAATTACAAGATAATGAGCTATATGCTATAGTAAATGGTTGTAACATAATTTATTGGTATAAAATGAAAGCCAACAATTTTAAGAGAAACTTCTATTCCAGTAACACATTCAAATATCTCAGGGTGGTAGTAAGCAACAGAAGATTTTTATTAAAGGCAAACATATTTAAGGACAAACACTTCATCAAGAAGCATAACGGATGGTCAAAAGATAGATGGGTAACCTTGCTTATAGCATTAATTGCCACAATTATTTGCTGGATATTAGCAATTTGTACGCTAGACTCTTCTGGATTCAACACTTTTGAATTCATTAGTGTTGCCTCAACCTGTGATATAAACCATATGAGTAAAATGCAGCCGGAAAATGTATAAAAAATCAGTTTGCTAACATGCTGACCATGTGAGAAGACTATGCAAAACAGTTAAAGATTTCACAGTACAGATCAAAACCTGTTGACAAAGAGGAGTGAGCAATGAAGAGAGATAATCGGATTGCTTTTCCAGCGGGACATCTTCCATTCCAATCAATAGGCCAATTGCCTGTGAAAAAATATCAGGGGGGAAAGACAGCAAAAATGTCATCACCTGCTAACACAAGAAGGGATACCAATGTCTACCCATGGAAACATAAGAATGAGATAAATACCTCAAAAATATGAGCACCATCTTCAGATCCTGTAGGTTCCTTTGATGCAAAACTCATACTTGTAAATCTAGCAACTACATCTTGCAGGCTCTGACCATAAATAAAATATTCCAGTAGGTAATTTTCAGAATGGGGCGGCAATAATCATTCAAAAACATGTTTGGAAAGTAACAATACCTGCAAAATTGTCTCTATGAAAGGCACAAGCTTTGATTTCAGCAATTTAACAACCCTCATGAACAGATAACTGGCCCTGCGACTCACGTAGATGTTTGGATGGTGTATACCTCTTTCATCAAGAAAGGCAACTAGAACCAACGGAATATATTGCACATTCTCTTGGATGAACTTCATATACCTTGCTATTGTCTCCAAGTACACAAGGGCAACTACCCTATTGGAATGACAAGGAAATCTTGTTGATAAAAGATTTGTCACCAGTTCACTTAATAGTCCATTCCCCACCCTCATTGCCTCATCACTCATAGACTCTCCAAGTGCATACAAAAGGGAAAGGGCAGCTTCTACCTCTTCGACATTCTTGTCAGATGAAGATGTAATAGCATTAGCTAATGAATTTCTGATAAAGATCCGAGTGACTTCTGGTGCTACTCGACCCACATTCCTTAGCAACACAAATAGATCCTTTCTGAATTCCAACATCCTGTTTTCTTCTTCCACCCCAATCTTATCCAATATATCAAGATTATTGCGGTACATGGGGTCATAACGAATCTGAGTACGAATCACTTCCGGTATCTGACTGATGTGAAGCATTTTATTCTCTTGCAAAGGAGAAAGCGTTTTCATGGTAGCAACATAACCTGAAAGAAATTGGACGATACTAAATGCTGCATCCATCTCACAATTCTGCATTACATAGAAAACTGTTGGCAAAACTTCATCTAAAAGCTCCGTGGAAACCACCTTAGCATCTTCCGAGTTCGCCCTTTTGGAACACTCTAAAACCTCAACTGCATACCCTGTAATTAAGGCTGCTATTCCTGAAACCAACTCAGAATCATTATCATCAGATACCAAACCAAAAACTCGACTTATTTGAAGATTCTTCAATAGGGATAATTTTGCTTGCGCATCCATTCCCTTTGAAACTACTGCCAAAACACATCCAGCAGCAGCAGCACGGAGTTGTTCCGACAAACCATCAACCAAAATCAACTCAAACAAAAGTGGAATAAATGCATCATTCACAATCAACCCAATGTCAATCCAGGAAACATACCTCCTCATACAATCCAAAACGGTAGCACATATTTCTGGATCGGAATTCCTATACATAGACACAATGTCATACCATGCTCGAACAATCTGAGGCACACACTGGTTCCTCATTGCATCCTTAACCCTTCCGGCAACTGCCACCTCCTCAGGTGTCCGTGGATAATCCATACTAACCAATTCATCGTCTAAGGCATTCAAAATCCGAGAAAACATATCTATAACCACAACCCCTTTACTCAGATGAGGCAAGAAATCAACAAAAACTGATGACCAAATCAAAGGGTACTCAAAGTAAATCAAAGTAACCAAAACCTGAGAAAGCTTATTCTTTATAAATGCAGGACTTTCCAAAACAGCACACATCTTATCATCGATACATTCCAAACAGGCCATTGAAAAAATCGACTTTCTAATGAAGTTCTTCTCTTCCAAGCTCATAGACCCATATTTTACCCTAATAACCTCTTGTAAAGCTTGCAAACACCAAAACTGAACCTGAACGAGTTTGCAAAAACACAACTTCTCAATACAAAGGCTACATATCGATGGGTTTTCTTTAATTTTCTGACAGAAGTTCACTGCTTGTGACTTTAACTCTGAATCTATGGCACCTGATTCATCAAAGCTAATCAATATTGCCTTTTCTACATCATCCATATTGAAAATTTTTCCCTTTTAACTGTTCTGTCCTTGTATAGTCGATGATTCCAAGAGCAAAGTTACAAACTTTATTTGATTCAAACTCTGGGTTCTTCAAAAGACTGAAAAAAATAAGGGGTTTTGAGATTTGGGCGATTGAGAGCTTACCTTAAAGGTGAAGAGATCAAATTTAAAAAATAGCTCTTTTATATTGTAAAAAAACAATGTAAAAGTGGGGTTTTAGGGCTTGGGTTTTTCTCTGCTAGTGTGTTGGGGTTGAAGAAGAGAGAGGTATGAAAAAACCCTAGGGCGTGTTTGGATTGGGGTGTAATTTATACCTTTTTTTTCTTGTTCCTCCAATTTCCAAAGAAGAAAATTTGTGTGAAAAAGAGGAGTAATTTACTGGGGAAGAAGGAGGGTAGTGACGTAGTGGGGAGTGAGTGTTTTTAAGGGGAGGATTAATTGACTATTCTAACCCTGTAGTCAAAGGAAGTTTTGACCTTTTGGGAAATCTCGTCTCTTCTTGTTGGTAGATTGAAGAGGGTAGTTTTGGGACGAAATTTAAGTGTGATTTGACAGCCCAAAGCCGCTGGCATAGATGGGCCCGACGGGACATGGCCTGAATTTTATTAGTCCAGGGTTGAAGGATGAGTATTCGAACGAGTTTAGTAATTAAAAATTTTTAAGTTTAATTTAGTTGATGAGTTTTTATCATTTAAAGTTTATTTGAAACTTTTTGAGTTAAGGTTGTTTAAATTTATGTTCAAATTTATTTATAAACATTTATAATATTATAGTAATAATTGGTAATTTAAAAACATTCTATAATTATATATATATATATATATTTGTATTAGTGAGTAAGATTTGTGATGTTATTTAATAAATCAAATATCATCTAAAATTATATAATATATTTATAATATTTTTCAAAAAAACAAATTATTTTTGAGCAAGTACATTTGACCGGTTGGTCAAACTGTTCATCTTTATTCCTTCGCATTCTCTTAGGTATGAGGTATAGACTCACTACCCTACCAGAGTTTCAAAATTGTAAAAAGAGAATATTTGTTTTCAAAAAATGATTTGAAGTTTCATATGTATTCCAGTGATTCTGGTCTTATTTATTATTTAAAATTTTAGTTTAATTTTTTTAAGAATTAAGTTTAAAAAATTAATTTTTTAGTTAAGTCGAGTTTTATTCACCACTATTCTACTAGAGTTTATCGGTGACTAAGGCCTCGTTTTTTTGTTGTTGTTGTCTTCAACACCCGTTTATCACTTACAGTAACCTCAAACAAGCACTGATATAGTGCCCGACATGCGTTTTGTCCATAATTTTTAAGACCTAAACGGACATTTAATGACAACTGAAAAATTTAACTTTTGGCCAATGATCATTTGCCCCAACGCTCCCGAAATGAAGCCTAAAACTTAAGTTACACAACCATGGATTTGATATTTTGCCATTAATATTTGATGTATAATGTTTATATTATGGGTAAACTACCTGGGTGACCACCCAACTATTAAGTCTGACCTATTTTGACCATCGAATTATGAAAATTTAAAATTTGATCATTCAATTATTTAATTGGACCTATTTTGACCACCAGCCATTAAAATCTAACGGATGAGTGACGTGTCTGTTAATGAAAATTTGTATAATTACACATTTGGTCATTGTTGATTACTTATTCTATCAATTTGATCTTAATTTTAATTTAAATAAATAAATTATTCATTTAATTAGGTGCCAACACATGTCATCACCTTATTAAAAAAATTATTTATTTATTTTTATTTAATAATTTTATTTTTCTCATCCAATGAAAGGAAAATGGTAGTGAAACTCACAAGGCAAAGAGAAAGCCATTTAAAAATTCGTTTCATTGAAAGCAAAGAGAGGGACATGGTGGTGGAGGCGGCAAAGCATCAAAATCGACAAAGAAACAATGGGGTTTGATGAATTCAAGAAATGATTTGAAGGATGAGACTGCTCTTTTGCCTCTGAATGAAAGATCAGATAGTGAAGCTTTCATGGGGTCATGCCAGCTTGTTTCAACTCTGATCGAAAAAGAGCCGAGCACAAAATAGATTAAGAGGAAGTTGCTTACAAATGGAGCCCCATCAAATTTCTTCATTGATAAGGTTCATATCTCAATGATGCAAGAAAAAGAAAAAGGAAGTTTTATTAGTTGTATGCTAGTCTTGACTGTTATACTTGTCGGTCGTAAGAGACAATATAAAGAATGAGCTATCATGGATTCAAGCAGAGCTCTCCACTACCAACTTGAATCTTAAGTTTTTTTAAGTAATTTCGTTCTATCAAACCTTCATTTGGAGTAATTTGATAACTCTTATTCTGCAAATTAGCTTACGTTTGTTGTTTGTTGCTTGTAATTCCACTAGGAATGATCAAATTGATGCAATTTCCACAACCCTTCCCGTGGACAATAGTGGCGGTTCTAGATAGGTGCAATATGAGCGATTGCACAAGGTCCCTAAAAAGAGGGCCCAAAAAATTAATTTAACTTAAATTAAATAATTAAAAAAATTATAAATTTTATGTTGGATAATTAACAACTTACAAACAATTAATACCACAATCAAAATTTATTTCAAAGTACGAATAATTAACAACTCACAAACAATTAATACCACAATCCAAATTTGTTTCAAAGACTTTTAGAATTGAATCCAAGAGCTTTTTATACTTTATGTGGGTGTCATAGTCTTAACTTGATTTTGTGTAACATTGCAAACAATTCAATAAAAGTAAGAGATTATTTTGAAATAGTTCAACGTATTTGTACTTTATTTGCTAATTTTACAAAGAGATAAATATATTAATAGGAAATGTGAAGGGTTTAACTCTTAAATCATTGTCTGTTACAATGGCCATGTTTGGCAATTAGCGAATAGTTGATAGTGGATAGTTGTAGAACTAATGTTTTGATATAATAATTAAAAAATGTTTTTGGACTTGTTTGAATATTTTGAAAACTTATTTAAAGTCCAAACAACTTAAAATTATGTTTGAAATGGTTTCATAGATTTTTAACATGTCTAAAACGCTTTTTAAATGGCCAAAATATTATTTTTACAAGGCTCGTATCGATACACCTTTGATCTGTTTCGATACGGGGTCTTCCAGTAAGCAAAACCCAGATGCAGGGCTAGTGGTATCGAAACCACCTAGCTGGTTTCAAAACCAGTAGGTTTCGAAACCACCTTGCTGGTATCGAAACCAGTCTGACTTTTTCAAACTCCAACGGCTAGTTCTGAACAAGAGCGTTTCGAAACGGGTTCGAGCGTTTCGATACGGAGAGCTGCAGAACTGCATTTATGGTGGGAAATTAAGTCTCCAACGGCTCTAATTCAACCCCAACTGCTAGTAACGGCTACAAACTCATTAAGGGGTATAAAAGGGACCTCCAAGCATCAAGTAATGGTAAATTCTTCAATTGTCAATCAACAAATGATCAAAAAGTGTCTTTTTACTTAAATTGTCAATTCTTGTATAGACAAACACTAGTGAGCCAAAATTGTCAAATTTGCTCAAGTGTTTTAAGTTTTGGGTGAGTGCATTATTGAGCAAACAAATACCTATTAGAGGGATTTAAGTTTGCATATTTCTTTTCTCTTGTAAAGAGGGTTTGATTAATGCTTTGGGTAGAAAGCTTGATCGGTATATAAGGATTTCCTCCTAAGCCTAGAAAAGGGGACGAATCAATAGTGGATTGATTGGAAATCTTTAGTGGGAAGCTAAGGTAGTGGATGTAGACCTTGGTTAGAAGATTGAATCACTATAAATCATTGTGTCAATTATCTTTTTAGCTTCCACACCACCTCCACCCAAAAATCCACCTCTCCACCACTTGGTGAGCCATAACGGTTGAACGAATCGAGCTCCTCACAACTCAACAATAGCGGATTACATTAGCTGATGATTGATAGCTGATTGCATTAGTTGATTTGACTAGCGAATTGTATTAGCTGGTTGTATAAAAGTGTTTGGTAAAATTAGCTGATAGTTGTTAGATTATTTAAATAAACAAAATGAAATATAAGGACATGATTATATACAATACTTGTTTGAATAGTTTATTAGTTATCGATATTTTGTATCTAATTAATATTAATTAGATTTATAAAAATTACTTTTAATATAAATTTTCTAAACATATTCGAATGATTTATTATTTATATAATTAATTTAATATAATTTAATTAATAAATTTAAATACATATATAATATGTGATAATAAAAAGAAAAAATAAATAGGATTAGCTTATAAATAGGGTGAGAAAATATTTAATTTAGGTTATTTGGAGATTTTTGGTAATTGGTAAGGGTAAAAGAGTCTTTACAACTCTAATATCAAACCTCTAATCTCAAAAATCTCCTATTAGGAGCTTTTTTAAAATTAGCGGTTTTCACCTCAATCTGCTCTTTCAATCAGTTGTTCACCAGACAACAATATTAACGGATTTGACTGATCAAACCTCTAATTATGCCTCAAACCTCTAATTTTTGCCCAAACCGCTCTTTATCAAACATGACCAATATGGGAAAGTCGTGTTGAAAGTGTTAAGACAACAAGATCTTAAATTGTTGAGATTAAGGAAAACACTATTTGTAGTAGCTCATATAGATAATGAGTTATTTATTTAGATAAAATTACTTATATAATTTACCCAAGAAAAAAACGAGACCAATAGATTTATTAAGATTTTTTAAATGTTTTACTTGCTTCCCAAATGTGATAAATGTTTATAGAATTTTATTGACTATTCATATTATTGTTGCTGTAGAATAATTTTTTTCAAAATAGAAGTTGTTGAAGTCGGTCCGTGCCCGGCGCACACCAAGCTGCCGAAAAAGCACTCCACAACATTCTAGGCTTGTTTATACCAGTCTAAGTTAGCCCACCACTTGGGTTTGGAGAGCTATGCACACAAGATATAGCAAGTATCATATCTCATCTAGCATATTCTTTTTGATTTTTGCCATATCCGTTGTAATCCCTTGACTTTTAGATATTTTGACTTGAATTTCTTAGATTAGGAGATTGTATAAATCATCTTTAATCTAGGTCGTTGATGTACTTTATCCTTAACCATTGGATGTAGGGAGCTCTAAATATAAATAGAGGCTTACCTCACCTCATTTTCTCACTTCAGTTTTGAGGAATACTCTTTGCCTACTTTTGTTTGTCATTTGCCCGGCGCATATTCTTTTTGATTTTTGCCATATCCGTTGTAATCCCTTGACTTTTAGATATTTTGACTTGAATTTCTTAGATTAGGAGATTGTATAAATCATCTTTAATCTAGGTCGTTGATGTATTTTATCCTTAACCATTGGATGTAGGGAGCTCTAACTATAAATAGAGGCTTACCTCACCTCATTTTCTCACTTCAGTTTTGAGGAATACTCTTTGCCTACTTTTGTTTGTCATTTGCTTTATGTTGTTGTTTTTTTTTCGTAAGTATCTTAGCTTATTAGCTTTGATCGGTTTCAGGTTTATTTAGGTGTTGCATTGTTCTACAGGTGTGAGAAATGGTACTTACGAACATCTATTATAAATTAAAGGTTATATTTTAATAAATTGTGTCGGGTCTCTAAATTTTTTGAACCACTCCTGGTAGACGAGACTGACTTTGAAAAGTTCTTTCCCAAGTAAGGATGCTGAAAAATCTTCACTCGCATTATATTTTTTTAGGAAACATTTTCATTAGCTTACATAAGACTTGGCCATTAACTTTTCTATTTCCTATCGACTTTTTTTTTAATTTTCAAGGTTATGGTGTGATAGATATGGAGAAGTTGTACTGTGAAGAAATAATTCAAAGACCATGTAGGGGAAATGGAGAACATGAGAAATGTTATCAGATAAAAGCATAAGAACTACTCAATGCGATGGAATAGATAATTAATAGGGACTAAATGTATAGTTATACAAATTTTTATTAACATCCACATTATTATCTGTTAGATTTTAACGATTGGTGGTCAAAATAGGTCCAATTAAATAGTTGGGTGATCGAATTTTAAATTTTTTTATAGTTCAATGGTCAAAATAGGTCAGACTCAATAATTTGATGGTTACCCAAGTAGTTTACCCTAATATTATTTACATATCTTCAATTATAAATAGAAGGGAAAATGATAAAAGATGCCCCTAATGTTTGTATGCTATATCATTTGGCCTCTTATTCTTTTTTGTCCAAATATGCCTCTAACGTTTTAATTTGATCCAAATATGCCTCTAATGTTTCAATTTGGTCCAAATATGCCCCATTTGGATAGAAAATATCAGTCAACTGACGTTCAACGGCTGATGCTGACTGGACTTTCCACGTGTTAAGATTTGCCAATGTGTCAGCATTATATTTGCCATGTATCATCATCAGATTCGACCATGTGTCAGCATGATAGTCGGCCACGTGTCACCATAAAGAAGGGTATAACAATTTTTAAAAAATCTGACGTGGCATATGCCACGTCAACAGATCTTAACACGTGACAAGTCCAGTCAGCATCATCCGTTGACCCTCAATTGAATAATAGTTTTCATCCAACGAGGGCATATTTGGATAAAAAAATAAAAAATTAAATGATATAACATACAAACGTTGGGGCATCTTTTATCCTCTTACCTAAATAGAATATGTTAAACATTTAAATATTATCAATTACAAATCTTTTTATATGTTATAAATAACGATATGAATTGAATTATATTCAATCAACCGTTTAGTTAACTTTTTTTTTATCAAAATCAATCGATCAAATATAATCAAAATGTTTACAAGCTAACATGAATATAATTATATATATATAATATTCAACATGCCAAAAGATGCATAAAATGATAAAAGGATTGCATATAAAATATTATAATTATTTGAACGCTCAAAAAATGCAATCTTTCAACATATACATATTTTTTTTGTAATATGCATGTATCTTACGGTTCATGTTCGGGGTGTGAAATTGCCTCTCATAACAATATCGTCTCTAAAGTTTGAATCAACATATACATATATTAAATGACATCAAATACACACAAAATTAAAATCATCTTAAAACGGTTATAATTGAAATCATTACTTTTTAAATGGACATGAAAACAAATTTTCATTTTAATTATAAGGCATAAAAGGCTTAAATTTAGTTTAAATTTTCAAGAGGGACTAAATATAACATTTTACCACGAGAGACAAAGTTTGTTGGGTTGGGATTTAAGAGTATAGACCTAAAGTTTGAACCCGAAACGGCTCAGCCCTTCTAAGGCCCAAAACGTTGAGCAATTGGGGAGGATAGGAATGTATAGGTGCTGACGTGGCGAGCATAACAAAATATCCGACATTCTTGGCCAATGTGCCACCCAATTTTATTTCTCATTTTTTTTTTGCAATTGATAGGTGTGTGCATTATTCTGTTTTAACTGAATTAAACGATCAAATTAAATTTTTTTGTTTAATTTTAGGTAAGTTCAGTTAATGGTTACTTTTTGGAAAATTTGGTTATCGATTTATTCGGTTCGAAACCGGTTAATTAACTAAATTAATTAAAAATTTTATATATTAAATATTATATATATTTATTTTTAATCATTATACTTTTAAAAATTATAAAATGATCATTAAATTTTTTGATATATTATAAAATGATCATTAAACTTTTATCATATTAGCATAAAATGAAAGTGTAGTGACTAAAAAGATTGTTTTACCATAATTTATTGACCAATTGTGTAATTCACCCAAAATTTTATAACAAATTTCGGTTAATTTGAAAACCGACCGAATTAACCAAATTTTTTCGGTTAGATTAAAAATTTTCGAAAAAAAATTGGTTCGTTAACGATTAAAACGAAAAAAAATCGATTAATAGATTTTTGGTAATTCAGTTCAGTCGGTTAACTAAATTAACCAAATGCACAACCCTAACAATTGATATTGCGTCAAGAACTCGTATGTCTTTGACAAATTGATTCGAGTTTTATCATAGGTAAACATTATATACAAGTTTGAAAAATTATTATGTGTAGGCTTAGTCTAGACATAATAGAATTATTAGTTTGACTAGTTTATTTAATAGTTAATTATTGTGATAATTATTCAAATGTGTAATTTTAACATTTACTTTTAAAATTTAAAATCTCGATTATGGCACAAAAAATAATCATGAAATATGTTAGTCAAATTTTATTATTAGTTATTGACTTACGCGTAAATTGTAGATTTAATTTAGTCATTTTTTTTTGACAAATTTTATTTACTTTTAATTCTACTTAGAGAAGATGAGAAAGAGAAACTCTATACGAAATAAAAGGATGTTCTTAGTGGGTGTAAAACTCATGACTTAAGAGGAATAAAGGAACAAAAATTAGCAGTTTGGTCAACCGACCAAATGTGCTTACTCATTTAGTCACATTGTTTATACATTATTTGGATTATGAAAAAAATTGTAAACTCTTAAAAGTACAAAAATTTAAAATTCTTTGAACTCAAAGAATGACTATAAAAAAAGAGAGGATAATGTTTATCTAAAAGGCCAAAATTTTAGCATCTGTGTGAGAGGTGTATGTGCGTTGTAAGACTGTAGAGAAAAATATGAACATATAATATCATGCAATCACACCAGCATTATTAAAAAATTAAAACTGATCAAATTAAAGTAATATGACTAAATCCATAAGTTTATGTTTAGAATTATTAGTTTGTCTAAAGATTATTGTTATGTCAATGTGTATTGTCTTGTATGTTTGTCACGCTATTTCTTTTCATTTTATCGTTAGTTGACTAACAGTTTTGATTTATGGAAATACTATTTTGACCTAAAATGAAACATTGATGAATAAAATGTTTTTTTAACTTAATAGTCAAATAAGTGCTCAAACTATATTTTTTTTCTAAATAGGTGTTTAAATTATATTTTGGGCCAAATAGGTGCTTAATATTTTTCTCCTTAACCTATTTAAAGTTTTTATACGATAATGTCATTTTTTTCGTTTTTCAATGAAATACGAACGCATGACATAGTTTCTCAATTTTTGAAATTAAGATCTAAAAATGAGAAAAGTAAAAATCCCCAAACTCAAACCTTAAACCCCTGAGTTCCTTTACTCTGACCATCGATTCTACCACAAGCGGCCACTCTTATCTTCATTGAACCCCATTATTAAACCTCAACATCTTGTCGTAAAAAAACTAACGAATAAACCATCGACGAACACTCAAAATGAAGAAGAAAGGTGCCGATTGAATTTTTACCAACGAATAGAGGATGACAGATGTCGAACAGTAAAGTACACGACGTTTTGGGCGATGAACGGCGAACCACTGACTTGTTGGGGAAGTCAATCGATGGGAAGATGTTATTTAAGGGGTTGATTGAAAAAAATTAAAATTTTAGGATTTTTAAAGAAATTTATAAATTAAAAATATATATAACAAATAGGCTACATGTCATGTTCTGGTTTGATGATAATTTTTTAACGGTCATTGACAAAATACATTAAACGAGTCTAAAAAAACATTAGACACATGTTTGACTAAAAATATAATTCAAGCGTTTATCTAAAACAATATAATTTGAACATTTATTACACATGCACATTGTTTTTTTTCTCTTATTTGATGTTAAGCTTAAAAAAATCTAGATGACTAAACTAAAACGTTAAAGGTGTACTTTTTTTCTTTACATTATCGCTCTCTTTCTTTTTTAATATGACCACTAAATTTTTATTCTAATCATAAAAGATATTACAATTACAACGCATCTATGAAGGAAAATAATGAGACTAATCTACTCAAATTTTGTACAAAATAAAAACAAAGAAAAGTAAATTTTTTATGGAGATAAACATACAATCAAAATTCAGAAGCTTCCTTAATCTCCTTGTCTCTATTCAATCGGGTCGCATAACAGGTGAAAATGAGTGGCGAGTGATTAAAAATTCTATGCGATCAACAATCGACCGCTAGGGTATGCTGAATCATGGCACAAGAACATATAAAAAAAACTAAAAAAAACAAAGAAACAGAAAAAGGCGTGTCATAAAAGTAATATTTCTTATTAGAAATAAAAAAAATAAAACAAGAAAATAATAAACACAGTTCATCGACAACCAAAAGTTGTGATTGCCGATCGTCGGTAAATGTAAAAAAGTTATAAAAAAAAAATTACAGGAAGCACAAAATTATTGGGGAGAGAAAAATTAAGGTAGGTTTAGAGAAAAAAACTAGGGCACGATAAACATTTACATTATCACTTTCACTTAAATCAAATGTTGTTAATATTCTACAAACAGATAAAAGGTCCAACAACACAACAAATCCACGGTCCATGATTGTTGCCATTTCATCACCGCTCATTCGCAGGATCCAGACCTTGGAAGTTGGAAGGGAAGCCACTCAAGTAGCGGAGCTGAGTCGACACACGAGACACCACGTGGCTAGAGGAAGACAATCGCGACGGGGACCGCTCCCCCGTCTGAAATCCCATAACCACCGAATCCTCCGTCTGCGCAATTAACACGTGGCCACGATCTTCGCTGACCATATGGCGGCGGCGGGTGAAGCGCCACGTGGCGCCAGCGAAGAGTCAAGAGCCTATGTTTTTGGCACAAGAAAACAATCCGCAAAATAAAATTGGGAGAGGAAAAGGAAATAGGGGAAGTTCAAGTCCTTATCGTGGACATGAGTGTGTTCTAGAGCTTCTCCGAACATCCAGAGATTTATCACGTTTACTTTACCTGGATTTCCCGTTTTAACATTAAGGTACCAAAATAGAAACAAACTTAATATTAGATACTATTTTACTAAAAAAATAAATGTATTGAAACAGAAACACGAGTAAATGTGAGTACTAATTATGTGATTTTTTTTCTAATTTTTATTAGTTTCAGATTAGTTAGATTCTTAATTTCTTTTTTTTTAAATGAGATTCTTATTTTTTGTTCATAATTTTTTTATTCAGGTTGAGTACCCGGCCTGCTTTTCGGGACGATTTCGGGTCAAAATATTATGAATTTTCAGCTATTCGGTTTTTTCGAGTACCCAGATATATTTAAAATTAATACTTTTTATATTTAATATATATATATTTATATTAAACTAATAAAAATTTTAATTTTTTATATTTTTAAATTTAATAAATACATATTTTTATTTTAAACTAATATATATTTATATTAAATCATAAAATACTTTTTTTTTTAAATTTCCGGGTACCCAAGTACCCGATTTTCCGGTAACATCAATTTTCGGGTACCCGACTAACGGGCCGAAGATAGTATTACCTGACGATTTGAGTACCCGAATATCTGGATTTGAACACCCCTAAGTATACATTCCCATGCCGAAGTTTAAACTCATATAAAATGAGACAATTTGAGTACTTTTAACCACTAAATCAATTGGTGGATTTTATTTTATAAATAATTTTTAATTTGAAATATTTAGATAAAATTACGAGACTCTAGAGTTCTCATCTTGTAATGTGTGATTGATTCATGCACCACAAAAAAGATTCTCATGGTTTAAAAACGTTTAGAAAAGATAAAAATTAAATTCATAGAATGGACCACATCCCAAGTTGTGCACCAAAAGCAACTACACAAACCATGCGGGCATGCATGTGTGTATTGTATGATATATTATATATATAATATATTTAAGTCGTACAATCTTTGCCTTTCTTTTGCATTCAATGCATGTAATCACTAATTTTGTCTCGAATCTTAGACTTGTTTTATTTACGTTCTCAGGACTTGTATTGGGCATAAAAGAAAAAAGAAAAATTAAAAATTAAAAAAAAATCAAATTAAAAAAGAGAAAAAGGAAAAAAAAAGAGAGAAGGAAAAAGGAATATATATATATATATATATATATATATATATATATATATATATATATATTACTACCATTATTATATTATTATTGCCTAAACATTACTAGACATGCTGTTATTATCCTTATATTATTATTATTATTATTGTGTGTTACTATTTTTATTGAGGTATTATCATTACTATTATTATTATTTCTATTGCTATTACTATTATTATTAATATTACTACTATTGTTCTCATTATTATTAGTATTAGTAATTATTTAATAATATTAGTATTTTCTTTTGTCGTTGTTGTTATTATTATTACCATTAATACTCTGGAGTACTAATATTAATATTATGTTTTATTACTATTATTAGAAAAAGACTAGTCCATATATATAAATAAACCCAATATAAGGAATAAATGAAGCCCATTTATTAAATAAATATTTGTCCATTTACAAAGCCCAAAAAAAATAATAATAATAAAATGTTACAAGGCCCGTTTCGGGCCCGATCCGGAACTGATAAAAAAAACCCTAATCTCCCCTCATTCTTTGTGCAGCCGCCGCGCATCAGGAGCCGTCAGATCTGGTTTAGATCTGACGGTCGAGATTATCCCCGCAAAGAAAAAACCCTAGAGACCCCCCTCAAACCTTGCGCCGCATCGGTGCCAGCCGTCGGATCAGAGGATGCATCAGACGGTTCAGATCAAGCCGGAAGCTTCTGGACCCGCACACTCCACACGCGCGACCTTTCGAAGGCTTCCACGCGCGCGTGTCGTCTGATGACTGACCTCCCCTCTGCCGCGTCTGCCACCAGCACGCCCCGACATTCTCCCGTTCGAGCCAAAATCGACATGCACAACGAAGACAACCAGATGTCAGAGACCAAAAATAGCACAAAAAAATAAAAACAAAACAAAGTCAACCATACCAAAACAAAGGGCAACAAGGCAGAGATCAGAAAGCAAGCATTTTTTTTAATTTTTTCCATCATTGTAACTCCGGTTATAAAAACCGAAACCCCAAAAACAATGGGGGGGCCTCTCTCGATGTAATCCCAGTTCGGGAACCCAAAAAAAATCAATAAAAAATTTTCAAATCTCCAGAGTTTTTAGGCTTCAAGTTTCCGATTGCATGCACGAAGAAAAAAAAAATAAAAGAAAGGGAGGAGAGGAGTTTCTTTACCGTTATCAGTTGTAGCGGTCGTTCATCCTCCCCTTTTGTTTCGACCGTCTTCCGGCAATAAGCCCCGTTCGGGTGAGCCCTCGAGTCGAGAAGAAACAACGAAGGAGAGAGGTCTTTTCCCGGGTTTTCCGAGGGTACCGACGTCGATTTTCGACCGACGGCGCCGAAAAGAAGAGCCTCAGTTATGTTTTGAACCCTAACCCGGCAAAGAAGAGAAGAGAGTTTTTTTTTTCTTTTTTTTCTTTTGTTTTCAAAAAATGCCCAAAAAGGGAAAGGTTTGGCAAAAAGGGGGTTATTTATTGTTTTAACAATGGTTTAATAACCAGAAAAGTCCCTCCGCGTTTTCGAAACCACGTCATAAGGGCTTCCGTTTTTCTAATTTACACCCTCGGTCCTTCAAGCTTTCAATTCCGTCCCATTTTACATTCAATCCTTTTTATGGTTAAACCCTTTCTTAGGTCCCTAATACTTTTCGAGAATTTTCAATTTCGTCTCTTTTTTAAGCCGATTGGGTTCCTAAAAAATGGTTTTGTCACCCTTTTTGCCCCTGGTTCTTCTTTAAGGTCATTTCCAATCTTCCCTCCTTTCTTTTTTTTAAAAAAAAAGGGTCTTCTAATGTTTTGCAGTTAATATCTAAATTATATTTTGCATGTTCATATATTATATATACCATGTATTATACCATGATTTATATATTAGTTTGCTTATATTATATAATTATTACATCTTAATCATATATATATATATATCCTATGATTTGCATATAGTAAGTGTGTATATGTATATATATTTAATGTTACCTCATGTTTTATTTGTGTTATTATTTGTTCACATTTATTTTAATTTTGGATCGAACACGATTCACCTACGAATTCGGTTTACTTACTAACATCTAACGTGACTTACTAACATTTAACTTCAGCTTTTATTTTCTTGCATTCATTTTTTATTTGATCCGGTATTTTTCGGATATTCACTTAATTTCTCGCATTTCACCTCTTTTTTTTAAAATCCGGTCCCATATCCGGTGTAATTTAATTTTCTGCATTTTATTATCGTTATTACTTTCTGTTGTTCAATTTGGTCATTTCTAGATTTATGCTTTTATTTTCAGCCTTTGACTATGACCATTTGATTCAATATTTCACGTTTATGTTTTTTTATGCCTTATTTATTTACTCTCGGTATACTTTCGGATGCTCATACATATATTCATGCATTTAGGTTTTTTAAAATTAATTTTGTTTTACGAAAATATAAGTGTGATGTCCTTATATTCGGAAACGAACGAGGCCAGTACCAGTCGTAGTGGTGGTGGTTCGGACGTTCGCTCTCGAATACTAGGGTTTTCGAAATTTGCTCGCGTATATAATCAAATCTCGGTTAAAATTGTCACTCTAATTCGTAAAATTTGGTTTTATTAAGCGGTAAAAGTTTAGGTACCAATTTTGGGCACGTCGAGGGTGCTAACCCTTCCTCGCGTGTAACCGACTCTCGAACCCTTTTCGAATCTCTGGTTTCAATTTCCGGTGTCTGGTCTACCATTTCAAAGTGGCCGGTGGCGACTCCTATTTTTTTAAACCTTTTTCAGATTCCCCTATTTAAAAAAAACAATTTTGAAACCCCCTAATGTTTTTCCAACAATTTTCTAAAATTCATTTTCACCCCCTCAATTTCCAAAATCACATTTTTAATCTTTTCCCTCAATTTCTAAAAAATCCCTTTTTAACCCCTATTTCAAAATTTTTAAAATATCCTTCCCACTTCCCACCTACACATACACCTACACATATAGAGTGTTTTTCAAAAAAGACGTCGCTACAGATGGCGACTCCGCTGGGGAAAAATTTTTGTTTTTAAAAAACAAAAAAGAGAGTCAGGCCAAGAAAACTTTACCGCTTAATTAATATCAAAGGTTGTGAGCTAAAGTGACAAATTTAACCGATATTTGTTTATAAACGCGAGTTCATTTCGGGCGCATTCATTTTTGGCATGTATACCCTTTTGTTTAAGTGGGGGGAAAACGCTAGTGCTTTCGTGGGGATATTGTTCCTCCGTCTGGGCCTAGCAAGTACCTTCGGGGCTCGACTACCCTATATCTTCGTAGGAATATCGTTTCTCTGTCCGGATATAGCTAAAGGGTCCCCTCGAATTGAACTCGGTTGAAATGAGCCTATAATGGGTGATGACCGGGGGCCTTGCTACCCTTAGTAGGGGACAGCGGGGACAATTCGAGTACCTCCTAGAACCAAAACTGCATGTAGCGAACTAGAATGCCTACCCCTTTAGAGCCATGCAGATAACCTAGGAGAATTAGACGGGATAAATAGGGCTGCTTGTTTATGTTTCTCTTATATCTTATTAATAATGACTATTCACTAACTCATTTCTTTTTCCTTCTGCATTTATTTTGCATACATACCACGACATAACGGTGTTGAGTCAATGTGGTTTTACCCAATTCGGGTGCTTTCATTACGGACGAGAGGTTGCTAAAAGGATGTCAACTCGCAATTCCGACAAATTCTAGACGATTGAAGAAGAAAGAAAATCCATCCTCGACATTTTTTTAAAACTTTCATTTTCTCAGACGCAAAGGGGCATCTGTTGGAATCTGCTATGACTACCTTGTAACAAGGAACCTCTTTTTTTAAAACAATGTTTTCAAGCAAAACAACCTCTCTGGGTGGGGGCTGTGAGAAGCTGAAATTGACTTTAGATTGAATAGCAAGCTTGACATCATCGCAATCGATGGTTTGCTTCCCGGCATGCTCGGAGTAAACCTGCGCATCCGTCAACACATCCACAACATATCTATACCATAGCTCAAGAAACTGATGGATAACGCGAGGTTCATATTCCTCAACGCCCATTGATTTCAGCAGTGTCTTGACAATCTTAGCATCCCTAGGCAGATCCTCTTCCCCTTCTGCCATTGCCTTTAGCTTTACCCTTAAATTTAATATCACAAATAAATTGATCATCTGATTCCCAATCTATAAGCCTAAATTCCTCAGCTTTCAACGAAACAGAATTGAAGGGAAAAAAAGATTCAAAATTTAAAAACAAACGAAGCCCTAGGTGGAGAAAGGATATTCGAAATTACCTTTGCAGAGATTTCAGTAGCTTCCGCTGCAGAGGGAGAAATTCGAAAACCTTGAAAACTTCGAAATCGACTTGTTCAGGTCGTGTCTAAGAATAGTTATAGCTGGGGGGTGATAACGAGCGTGACCGGCTCGTGAGCTACTCGGGTTCGGCTCGGTCAAAGTTCTGTTAAAGCTCGACTTGAGTGAGCTCGATTTGGGTTCAGACTCGACTTGAAATCTTAACAAGCCGAGCCGAGCCTCGTGAACAAGCTCGAAATCTATATATGTATTAAAATAAATTATGTGTTTGTATTTTCTTTCATTAGTTGGTTGTTGTTTCATTTTGTATCTTCTTTAATTATATGTTTGTATTATAAAAATATTTATTGATTATTAGAATTAATCTAATTTTTGGCACTTTTTTCCCTTTTCGGTCGTTGAATTTTATTTTTGTGTTGGTTATGAAAGAGATTTTTAACGATTTTTTTTTAACTATAGCAAAGTTTTTCATTTCGAGCCGAGCCGAGTCTAATTAGCTTCGAGCCCGAGCCGAGCCTAATAATATTATTTTCGAGCCGAGCTCGAGCCTAAAATTTCGAGCCCGGCGAGCCTTGAGCCCGAACCAAGCCGAGCCTGGCAAGGCTCGTTATCACCCCTAGTTATAGCAATGCTTTATATCTATTTTTCGGGTAAACTACACTACTAGTCACTAAATGTTGAATTTATTTTGTTTTAGTCAGTAAGCTATAAAATTTGCAACTATAGCACTAAACTTTTTAATTTATTTTTAATCAATTTAACATTAGGTTTTAAACGGTGGAGTTTAATATTGGAACAAAAATCATAGTTTGATCATTTTTATTATGTATATTAATTTAAATTGTTAAATTTATTTCTCTTTCACGTAAAAAGTATCAATATCACATGTTTTAATTCTTATATATTGTGGAATGAATAAAAATATTTTAAAGATTCTTGTTACATTTCATAATTTTTACATTCTGATTTAAATTATTTTTTATAACTGTTTTATTAGTGTGATTAACTATGAAAAATATTTTTCATTTTTTGTATTAGATTTTTTTTTGAAATTGAATCCACTATTTTTATTAAACGAGGGAATATCTGAAATTACAATGAAAGTTTACCACTAAGTAAACGAACATCTAAACCCAGATACAAACCTAAAAATTAAATTAGCGGCTCTAGATCATAATAGGACCATAAGAGAACATATAAGAACCTAATCCAAAGACTCGGAACAAAAGACGGATACAAACATCCCCAAATCGACGATGATGGGTAAAACCATCAACAAACAACATTGACAAATGCATATTACAGTGAACGTACGTCGACAAAAAGGTCATTACCACAACTCAATCGTGAATAAACGGTAGATGTAATCGCGTATCCGAATCCGATTCAAGGGCCCGAGACAGGGAGATCAACAACATAATAAAAGGAGCGCCATCTTGATCAATCGCGGCGACGTCAGATCCAACCATGATAGAAAATAAATAACAAAAAAACATGTCAAAAAACAGAAAAACGTACCAAACGGTAAAGGAAAACGTGTCATGAAGATATATTTATTGAATTAAAAGACTGAAAAATAAAAGAACGAAACAAACAAATAAAAGTGAGCGGCTGACGGTCGACAAAACAACCCTAAAGTTGATGCCGTCGCCATAGTTTAAACCAAAATGAGAAAGTGGCGGCATTAGAGAGAGAGAAAGAAAAGGTTAGGGCTTTTATGATATTAGGTCAACTTTTTATGTCACGTCGGTAAAAGTCGCACCCAATCGCTCATTTCTTTGTGTTTTGGTGACAAAAGTAAATATTTATTATTCTTTAGGACTCGAGTTCAAACACTAATAATACATATTCTGTTAAACATATGCTAGTATTGCATCACACCAACATATTTTTTTAAAAAAAATCGCACCCAATCATCACTTTTTAAATCGCATATGGCTGGATACACTTTCATCTTACGAGGTCAAAATGAATATTATTTGACTAAATAATTTCAAAGATAGGTATAACGGTATAAATTAGCCCGGATTTACTAACTTATTATAACAAAAACATAAAATAAAAGGCATAATGCTAAAAATATTCTTAATGTTTAATAGTCATTTTAGTTGTCACGATCAAGGAATTTTTTTTATAAAAAAGGCAGATACGTCTTCACTGTACGCGCCCCACGCGCCTTTTAAATCTCACGTCCTCCTGAGTTTCTCGACCCTCAGATGGTGTTGTGATTCACCCGTTCCGGTATATTCGATCATTGTCGTGCGTAGGTGGATTTCCCCTACCACAGCTCGTCGGTTGTCGGTGTCGTGGGGGACGACGTCGGCTGAGGCTTGGTCCGAGAGTTAGGGGGGGTCGGTTGGAGCGAGCAGCGGGCACCGGTGAATGATTTCTGGACAGCCTCGTCATCTCCACTGCCTCGTTATAAATCACAGCAAGGCCATAGGCTCCGCTTGGCGCCATGGTTTCGAATGAACCGCCCAGCGGACTGCAAGGACAACTTTCGCGTCGACGCAAGGCCTACGTTCTTCAAATTGTGGCGAGAACGTCGCCATTACTAGTTGCTGGTTGAAGCGTCTCTCAACAGGGTGAGCTTTGAGCTTAGGTTGTGCGTTCACTTGCTTCAGCTCTGGTTTACAAGTTTCAACCATTTGAAGGAGATGACGGGGTACTCAATGGAGGCACCGTTGCAATGGTTTTCGTCCCCCTATCTTCTTGTTACAGAAGTACCGGTGTGGCGGTGGTAGTCGGTTCTGTTTCTCACATACGACTATAGCTGGAGATTTATGATGGCATTTCAGTCCAAAAAATACGGGTTGTCGACATCGCATCGGCGGGGAAACTCTCATTCACAGTTAGATTCCGGGCAAGGGGAAAAGACACGAGCGCCGAGACAATTCTGAAAGCTGAAGTAAATCCCTTCTTTTCTGGGTTGCTGCAGGCTTTTCGGATTGACCAAGGTTTGGTCTCCATCGACGTCTTAGCTGTCGGCACAGGCACCAAGGTCCTTGGTTTGGCCTATAGGATGTATTTGGTTCCTTGACTTGCCGTTATTGTCTCACCTGCTGGGTTAATCTTAATTATGAAACTTTGGGATGCGTGCCCTAGAATGCTCTTCTGTTTCCATACAAGAGCAGATAACCCTTCCCCAATTACTTTCTCAATAGTTTTGATTACCCCGTCTTCGCCAATGAACTTTGGTTTGTGGAAATTTGCTGAGTTTGGAAGTTTTGGTGGATCGGGGTACTCATATGCCATAAGGCTGAAATGGGATCCGGACAGGTCTTCTTTGCCCGTTAAGTATTGGTTTAAAGGTTATTTTTGGTTAATGGTTGATTAGTGGCCTATAATTTTTTTTTGTTGTTTCTGCTGCCATGTTGCTGGTTTTCGTTGCTTTGGTTTTTATCCTTCTTTTTTTTGGTCCTGGAAGGATGATCATTCCGGCATCATGTTCCCAAATTACCTTTCAACGCTCATCTCTACTATCGTTGTGACTAGGGTCACAACCAACTGTATGAAAGCCTGACTCTGAATAGAGCTTTCCGGCGGAGTTAGTTATGTTCGTAGTGGTCATAGAACGCGATGGCTGGTTTTGGAGACTCCTTCCTTTCTTATGGACTTGGATGATGTTCTGATGCTACCCAGGGCTTTGCCACTGGATGTATGGTTTCGTTGCGATCTTCACACGGATGATTTTTCTCTTGGTTTTTAGATCAACCCGAGCCAGACGGAGCAAGGTTCTTTTGTTTGACCTTTAAACTCTTTGATGTTGTCCGTTGCTGCTTGCCGTGATAAGGACCAACCACTATTGGTAGGAAGCCTGTCTCTGAATAGAGCTCTCCGATATCGACGATGGACTGTCAATAGCAGATGGTCTGTTAAAGCTTATGCCTCTTTTGTTTTGATGAATGCAAGTTACTTTTGAACAAAAAAATAGTCATTTTAATTTTTATTATTTTATTGAATCAATTTAACCGTAACATTTTATTTTAGGGCAAAATAACCCATGTACTGATGAAATCTACTAATCAACTGACGATATTAAAATGACGCGACAAACCTACATAGTATTGCATGTTGAGATAACAATGTTATATAGATAAATATACTGACTTTACATAATGACACATCAATCAAAAAATATTTTTAAAAAATTGTATAAAATATAAAATATTTTATGTTATGTCTTTCCAAACTGTTTAACAATTTTCACATGTAGAGAAATTATTTTGATTTAAAATAAAATATTGAAAATTAAATTAATTTTTAAAAAAATATATGCCAAAATAATTATTCAATTTGAACATCATGAGATTTTTTATGGCTTTATGCCTAAAATAAAACACCTTCCTCTCTCTCTCTTCTCGTGCGCTCGATCGGTTTCTCTCCTGCCGTCGTCGATTTCTTACCGTTTCAACGCCGATAACGCGACCTCCGATGTAGAAGAAAAGTAAAAAGTATACAATTACGAATATGTCCTCAAATGAACAAGCCGTTGCCTCCTTAATCTCACAACTCGCTCTCTCTTTTGACGGCGCCGTTTTAGGTGCTTCCCTAGCCTACGCCGCCTTCCGTACAATCTACAGGTTCAAGGCGACCTCATCCGCCCTCCGCAAAATCCGCGGCGCACCGTACTTCCGCGTCGCCGACCTCCGTTCCCTTCTCGAAGAGGATAGGTCGGATTCCGCTGAGGAACCTATCGTCATCATTCGCGGCGCCGTCGAGGCTAGATCGGTCGCCGATGGACGGAGCTTGAAAGGCCTTAAGAATAACGCGCTCGTCTCTCAAGAGTCCGGTGATAAAGCTGTTATCGTCCAAAGAACACAAACTGTAAGCACTTGAACAGAAAGAACTATTTTTTTTTTCAAATATAATCTGATTATTGAAGTTCTATTTTTCATTTTTTGAAAATTAAGTATATTTACCATGAATGGAGGGGATTGTTTGGATGGACTTCTGATCTACGTGCTATTATTGGAAGATCTTGGAATAAAAAAGAGTCAACTTCAATGAGAACAGTAAGTTCTAAACTTTCAAATTTACCTTTATTTTAAAAACTGATTCTTTTTTTTTCATTTAATGCTCAATTGTTTTAGTTATATAATGTTTTCTATTAGAACTTCTTTTTGGAGTGTTTATCATTTTCAAGCTTTTGGATTTTTTTCTTCTTCTGTTTTCGGTTTTAATATTCTGCAGGTTCCTTTCATTTTGATTGAAGGCGGTCAGTGGCCACAATCCGATTTCGTTATGGTGAACATGAATGGCTCGAAACATCCCCTGCCTCTTACTACAGTTTATCATCAGTTGCATCCTATCAATGCTTCGCCGTATACATTCCTTCAGGCTTTGTTCAGTCATGAATACCCTGTGAGTTAAGAAAAATTGAAATCTTATTACTTCCTTTGAAGCTAAAATGTAAAGATATTTGTTGCTTATTGTAGCTAGTGTTGTATCATTTGTTATATAGGCATGTTCACCCGTATGAAAATTCATGATCTTATCTGTTTTTAAGGTTGGTCTGCTAGATGAAGAGAAAATTCTTCCTGTGGGAAAGGAAATCAGCGCTATTGGCATTGGCCGTTTAAATAACGGAGTACCTGAAATTAAGGCATGCGAAGACCTTCCCTTTTTTCTGTAAGTGGTCTGGAGACGGCATTTGTTTAGCTTTTTAATTTTTTACTTTTAGGACTTGGAAATTTCATGCTTGGGTGCTCATAAACTGAAATAGGAAAGCCTAGCTTTTTCTCAAAATTATCACTTCTCTATTAGGACTTTCCTGATACTTTTAAGTACTAGTAATTTAGTGCGCTGTTTTCTCCAAGTTTCATGTTGCGTTCTGTTATTTGCTTAGCAAGAATAAAAGAAAAGGAGATGAAAATGGACATAACCCAGATTAAATTCAAATGTGAATGTCTTTCTTCAAACATTTTTCTTACAAATTTCTTCTTGCTTGCAACTGCAGTACTGACATGACAAAAGATCAGATGTTGTTAGATCTTGCCTTCAAGACAAAAATAATGTTCTGGGGTGGTATTGTCCTTGGTTCAATGTCTATTGGTATCCTTGGCTATGCTTTTGTAAGGTATTTTGTGTTAGCCTGGTGATCTTTTTTGTTCTTTCTCGTACTGCTGAAAGGTTCATTCTATTTATCTCCTATAAAAACCTGTAGACTGTCTGAAAAGCAGCGCAGTTATGCACATTTGCCTCATTTACTTGGTTGATAAACATAGTGTGGTTAATAAATTTCCTTCAGGAACTGGAATAAATGGAAAGAAAGGAGGCAAAGACGGATTCAGGAATCAACCAATGCTGCGACTGATGACTCCACCTCTCAGATTGATTTGGAGGAAGAGACAGGCGACGTTCCAGATGGAGAGTTATGCGTGATTTGCTTGATGAGGAGAAGACGGTCTGCATTTATTCCTTGTGGGCACCTGGTTTGTTGCCAACATTGTGCTATGTCAGTTGAAAGGGAATTGGTGCCAAAGTGCCCTGTTTGCCGCATGGCAATCCGTAGCTCAGTGCGTATATATGCATCTTAGTATGCTGATTACTGTACTGAATTTTGTAATTATTGCACGATATTGACATCAGGGTGTCATGAAAAAGCTTCAGGTACAGTTTCTATACCATTCCCTATAGTTGAAGCCATAACTAAATTAACTATACCATTGCTAACTGGCTTCCATAACATTGAAAGGGATATAGTCGTCTTAACTGCGCAGCAGGGTTTTGGTGATATGAATGGAATTGTGCCATACTAGAGATTCTTGTCCGTAATCTTTTTTGGTGGGAAAGACAAGTATTCTGTATATGCCTAGAGAAGAACTGAAGCAAAACGTAAACTTTCGATTTCCCTATATATAATTTTAGATCACTGAGATTGGTGCTAAAATTCTTCAGTTGATTATTTAGGTTTACATTTTGAACGAAAGAATATGATGATATGTTAGTTATTGGGGTTTGGATGAAGAATGTGGCAATAAGTTTAGCTTTGGGTTTTATTATTTCGATGGAAGTATATGATAACATGATGAATTGTTCATGTATATGATAACTGAGTATTTTATGATGTTACCTGAATTCTTTAGTTAGCATGATCGACAATGTTGGTTAAGCAAGTCGATATCATTCCTATAATCGTATTTGCTTGGATATGATCCCGATTGTACTAACCTACATATGTTTCTCCGTCATCAATCGTTTCCAGTTAGTCATTTCATTTGGATTCCTTGACGTCTATGTTCTATGATAAAAATGCGAAACGAAAGAAGGATCCTCTCGCCGGGAGTTAGGTCCTACTCTGTCTTCTTTTCTTTTTACAGAAAATGAAGAAATGAATTGACCGATTCATCAGATCCTAGGTCGGGACTGATGTGGCTCGAACCTTCCGCTTCTGCCTCGACGGGACGGTTTAGTTGATAACCTTTGTGATGGAGCTGTGAAATTTTAAGTAGTGAATTGTTTTTCACTTTGTACACAAGTTAGAGTTTGAACTCTGAATATGTAAATTTCAGACCTGGATTATTATGCTTAATTCATGTTCTTGATATATTAACTGTCAAAAAGTGAGAGAACACTAGACTGTAAACAATCCTTCACACACAGTACTATAATTTTAAGAATTTACACAACAGGGATTATTTTAGAAAAATAAACAAAACAAAACAAACCAATAACTATAACTGTTTTTTGTTTTTAACTTTCTTCTACCTTGACATGTAGCTTCCACAATGAACAAAACGATACAGGCTGCCCTTTCCACCACAACCCAACACATCCATCTTTCTCTTCAGCTCTCATCTCCCAGTTACTATCATACTTCCTCAGCAACGCTCGAGCCCCGTCAATGGCGTCCTCTCCGAATACTTCTGCGGCAAACCCCACGCCTTGCATCCTCTCGCACCATTTTTCTTTCCCTTCGTTCATCTCTCCTTGGTTTGTTAACGCCTTTGCCGCCTCTCCTTCCATTACTCGTCTATCCTCGCTCTCTCGTCCTTTAAATGCCGAGCTTGTTGAGTCCAGAAACTTCCATAGGTACTCGACTCTGCGAGAGAACCCTGCCGCGAAATCTCCGCAGCTGTTGCAGCTGCAATCCGTGTCGTTCTCGCTCAGGATCACCCCTTTTGGTTGTAAGCTTCTTAGTACTTTCAAGAACTCTGTTCTTTGGTCAGGCCCGTTGTGATTCAGATGATGCAGTCTAAACTGTGCACAAACTATGAAGGTCTCTCCAGGTGAGTTGTTGATAGTCAGTGCATTCAGGTGTTGTAATGGGTGGTTCTCGAGTCGATTTATCTGCAAGTTGATGTTCATGGACTTTGCGAAACCAGGAAGTCGGGAATAGAAATCGTGACCGGGTGGACCTATCGAAAAGGGGGTATCCATGATTTGATTATTTTCAACTGTGGCCGCCACAACCGTGATGCGAACGAGAGGAGGCGGTCCTCCAGAACGGCGAGACAGGGCCTCGAGAAGTGTAGGCCATTGAACACCATGAGATACACCAATGTCAAGAATATGAACTGTACGGGACTTATCAGGCTCTTGAGCAAGAATTTGAAGTATGGAAGAGTTGGCTATGTTGTTAGGGAATGCAAACCAAGGACTGATCTCGTAGAATTTCAGTAAAGATTGTTGAAAGAACACCGGCTTGGTGGAGGCGAAAGTAATAGGTGCGGTCGAGGCAGAGGATGACGATAAGTGGTGTGTCAATGCTCGTAGGCCATGATCCGCAAGCCGGTGGTTGGCGTCCCCGGTCGATGAGGCTAGCTCGTTGAGGACGTACAACAGATGTTGAACACGCGTGAGGTTACCGGCGGTTATTGCCGCGGCGCAAGGGTTTAGCAACTGTTCTGCCCATCTACCTTCCTTGTTATTACCGTTATTCCCTGAAGGCTTGATTTTCTTGTTTGCAGCTGACCTTTTATTGTTCCCTATAACCTCCTCAATTCCTGCTCTACCTTCTCCGTTCTCATCGATCTGACCGTTCCGATTCTTCTTCTGCTGATGATTCAACGTCCTCGGAACGTTATCGTCCCCGGAGGGTTTCCTTCTCTTCGACGAATTCGATGGCACAGGAGGATTAACAACGGCCGAATCCGCCTGCACGAGACCAATATCAGTATTACTTACAGCAGCAGTAGCACTGGTGGGACTATTGATAAATGTTGCACCCGTACCACCTATGCTAATCAGATCTTGACCGAAATCTTGATCCGGATCCCACAATTGGTATCCATCGACATCGCCCGAGCTGCACGGGACATCGAAGAAAGACGGAAGGAACGACGCCGAATCCTCGAGCCAATCCAAGATATGATCTTGGATCGGATTTGGTTCAGGTTCAGGTTCAGGTTCAGCAGATTCTTCAAGTCTCATGATTTCTTTGATTGAAAACCGAGTTCCAAAAGCACAGAAAATTCTCCAGTTGTTTGATGACAATCATTGACCAGATGAAAGAGAGACATTACCAAAACATAAAACAAAGTTAATTAAAAGACGGTAAAGGGAATATTGAAGTGTTTGGTGTGCTGTTTTTCTAAGGGTTTTTTTTTATTTGTTTAAGGTTGGAGAGTTTTGTCTGTGCATGGGTTGGGGTATTTTGTTATTGGCTTGAATGTCCCATTGGTTGTTATGATTTTTAAACCCTGAATTTTAAACTTATATGCTTAAATCTCTAAATTATATACCCTAAACTGAATCTTTAAACCCTTAAATTGAAATGCTAATAAAATTTTTTAATTTTCACCGTCTATATATCGAATATAAATCCTTTTTGTTATTGGCTTGCATGTCCTGTTGGTTGTTGGGATCTCTACAAATGAGGATTTAGATAAAGTTGGAACTTGGGCTTTGAAAAGACGGCAAACTCTATTTTTACTAATTAATTTTTTTGTGTTATATACGATAGTATATGTTTTTTAATTTTATTTAATCTATTGAAGACACGCGTAGATTTTAGATAAATTATTCGAATATGTGTTTTCAAAGGATAACAATGCTTTCTATTTCAATGGGACCAATAAATGAGTTTTTTATACGTGGATTTTAAAATATTTAAATTTAAGATTTATCATATTTAGATTTAAATGAAATCATAAGTTATTCGGGTTTAGGTCCGATTATATTTAGGTTATCAAACAAGGGCGAATCCTTTTTCTTTGAACGGATCAAAATAACATCATAAATATTTAGTGGATGAAAGTGTTAATCTTTTCATTATTCTAATTTAAAATTTCGGGTAATTATACCATATATTGACAGGAAATAAATTTTTTTTACCAGCACCTTAATTTTAAGGTTTAAAGATTTAATTTAAGGTTTAAGGGTTTATGTCTATGTGATTAGAATTTAAAATTTATAGGTTAAAACATAAACCCCAATATATTACCTTAAACATAAACACTAATCTTTAAACCCTAAATTCTAACCACATTCCCTAAACTTTAAACCATAAACCATAAACCATATTCTCAAACACTAAAATTAAAACATTTGTAGAATCTTTTTACTTTCACCATCGGTGCGTAGAATATTTTTTTTAAAATTTCATAAATTATTAAGATATTATAAGATGAATTTCTCATTTTAGGGAAGCCAAGCCATCACATGTCCTCTTTATCACCCATAATATTTAATCGTATATTTATATTTTATAATGATTGATTCTGATCATAATTATTCAGATGTATTGATTTTATTTATAATTTCATTAGTAAATTGTCATACAAGTAATATACTTGTAATTACAATTATAACTTCTAAAATAATGTGATTTTTTAGCCCCTGGATTTGGTTAACTTGACTCGTTCTTGTCGTCCTTAACAGGTAAACTTGACAGGGTCGGGTGCAAACTAGGCATGATTTTAACAACACAAGTCCTTGCAAGCTGTACATGTTGTATGCTGAGACATATAGCTTGTAACTAGGTTTGCTTTGTCTGTATTTGATATGAATTATTCGAACAATAAATAAGATATCAAAAGTTATATAAAAATATTAAATAATATAATTATATGAGGATGCAATTAGTAGTATATAATAAAACATAAGTAAATGACATAAATGGTCAGGTGTTCTAAACATGCGATTTAATGGTTAATCTACTACTTATTTACACATGATGAAATCTATTAATTAATTAATTAAAGATTTCGAAATTTATTGCAATAAAATACTTGAGCGATAATAAATAGTGAGCAGCTTTGCAAAATGAGATGGGCACTCATTTTAAGGAGAAAAGAGGTGGAGACAGCAACTAAGGCCATATGTGCGTGCATGGAGTCACTACTCAGTACTCACCTCCTTTCCCTCCATTATACTTAATATATTACCAATATAAAAATTTTAAGAAAATATATAATGTACTGGCGGTAAAATATTTTGTTTTTACAAACGCTAATTTTATAATTGTTATAATTTTAGGGTTTTAAAATTTAGTGCATAGAGTTTAGGGTTTAAGATTTAAAGTTATAATTTAAGTTTTAGGGCAATATGTTAGGGATTTATGTTTTTACTTATAACCCCTCGATTCTAACTAGAGATGGCTGGCGAGTACAATTTCGTGGATTCCGCATCGCACCCGTCTCAATTGGGGCGAGGATGGGTATAAATTTGGTAGGTAGTAAGTGGGTGTGGATGTAAAAAGTCATACCCGCCGCAGGTAGTGGGTATGTGGTGGATTTAAGACCTTACCCGCCCGCCTCGCATCCGATCCGCCATATAAATTTGGACCATTATGAATTTAGATGTAATTTCAAAAACTATTCTATAAACCCTAAAATTTTATAGGATATTGCTTGTAATTTATGTTTTGTGGTTGTTCTTGAATTTATGTGTATGGTTGTTGTCAAGCGGATTAATAGGTGGGTACGAGATAGGTAATGGGTGTCCGATTGGGTGATGGGTGTGGGGATGGATTTGAGAATATACCCGAGTGGGCGGGTGTAGATTTAAAAAATGTACTCGCCGTGGGTGGTGGATATGAAAATTTTAGGCGGGTATGGGGATGGAGGTATCCGCACCTGCCCCGCCTGTTTGCCATCCCTAATTCTAACCCTAAACTCTAAATTCAAATCACAATTCTTAAATTCTAAGCACATAAAATTAAACCCCTAAAGTATAAACTCTATACTAAATCTTTAAACTTTAAAATTAGGGCGCTTGTAAAAACAAAATGTTTTCACTGCCAGAACATGTATAATTACTCAAAAAGTTATATACAAATAATTAAGAATTATTATTCATACACAGACAATGACAATTTTTTGTTTCTATAAATACCTTAAAGTAAGGTTTAAGGTTTTAATTTAAGGTTTAGAGTAGGAATTTAGAAGGTAGGGTTGATGTTATAATTTTATTAGTTATTGATATTCTAAATCATGGTTGGAATCTTGTAGCACTCATTCATTACTCACAAAATACATAGCATATACATTTATATATTGACAATATAAAATCTATACGGTACTATTACTGGTATTTGAATTTATTAATACGATTTTGTTTTTTTTCTTTCTTTTATGGATATTTTGTGAAGATGTCAGAGACTGATTAAAGGCAGCGGCAGAGGGAAGCAACAGCACTACAGCAGCAGCACAAGTAGGTGCAGTGCCTGTGCAGCAATAAGCCCCCCCTTTTCTGTCTTTCAGAGAGCTCTTGAGATTGGGTCTTTGTTCTTCTTCCTATAGTTTAGTTCCCATCAGAGAATTACATATATAATATTATATACATATACATACTTTTTGGGATAGTTTTTGGTTCTACTTTAAGGATGATTAGTGCCAGAAACAAGTGCCCTTTCACTCCAAATCAATGGCAAGAGCTTGAACATCAAGCTCTCATCTTCAAGTATATGGTCTCAGGAGTTCCTATCCCACCTCAACTCATTTACTCTGTCAAAACAAGCTTTGATTCTTCTTTGCCTCCAAACCTCTTCCCTCAACAACACAGTAAGTATCTGCAACATATATATATATATATATGTATATGTGTATGTGTATGTGTATGTGTAATGATTTTGGCACTTATGGTGTGTGTGGGTGTGGTTGCAGCAGGGTGGGGTTGTTTTCAGGTGGGTTATGGCAGAAAACCAGACCCAGAGCCAGGGAGGTGCAGGAGAACAGATGGGAAAAAATGGAGGTGCTCAAAAGAAGCTTACCCAGATTCCAAGTACTGTGAGAGGCACATGCATAGAGGCAGGAACCGTTCAAGAAAGCCTGTGGAAGTTAATGCTTCTTCATCATCAACAACAACAGCAGGCTCAACCCTTTCAACATCTTTCCCATCAATCAATAGTAACCTTTCCATTCCCAGCTCTAATACCACTTCTTCATTCTCTTTTTCTCCCATGGCTTCTGAAACCTACACCCATTTCGACCCTTTTCTTTATTCTCATTCTTCCACTTCCACAAGACTTCCTGGTTCAGGCTTATCAGTTCCATCTCACCAGTTCCTGGATTCTGCAACTGGGATTGATTACAGGTTCCTTTTTCAATAGCTTGAATAAACCCTTTTACATTTTCATCTTTGTATAGCACCTGTTAAAGTTGCTTGTTCTTTATCTAATAGGTATCTTCATGGAACAAAGGAAGATGTTGGTGAAAGAGCTTTCTTCCCTGAAGCTTCAGGGAGTGTAAGAGTTGTACCTGATTCATATCAGCCATTGGCAATGGTTCAAAGCTTTGGGCAACAACAGGAGCACCAGCACCAGCAATGCTTTGTTTTGGGCACTGATATCAAGTCAGCAAAGCCAATCAAGCTAGAAAAGGAGGAAGAAACTCAAAAACCAGTGCACCAATTCTTAGGGGGTTGGACACCAAGGAACAACAACAACAACAATGGGTCTTGGTTAGATCTTGCATCCAATTCCAGGGTTCAGTCAGGCAAAAAACATTTCAGTTCCCACACATCATTTTTGTCCCCCACACACACACATTTCGTACAAATTTATTTGTCCATTTCCTAACACTAGATCTTTTTATTGCAACTACAGATAGTTGAGGTCTCCATAATGGAATCAATAAAAGCTCTTGAATGATGGGTCAATTTCAATACCTTAGCCCTTGAAATTTGTGGCCAGGATTGCTTTGTTGTGATAAAGTTGTGAACCAAACAGTATAGGGCCAGTGGAAGATTATCTATTTGTTGCTGGCCTGTCACCCACTCTGATAACGTACTTTTTATCTTCTTCCCTGGAGGAAACATGTTTCAAATTTGTAAGACTTTACTTCTTTGACTATGGAATAGCCCTTAAGAAGTAAAGATATTTCCTTGTAGGCTTTTGCCTCGTATTATAAAAAAATCCATAATTCCCATCATTGTATGCTATGGACATTATATTGGTCATCACATATTCCAAGCACTGTTTTTTTTTTGAAATGTAACCTGGCATTGAACAAAGAGAAGAAAGAGGATACAAAACAGAGCCGGTTGTAAGTTGTAACTCGCCGGAAGACAAACGGCAAAGCACCACCGTTTTTGCAAACTGAAACCATTATCACTAAATAAAATTCAAATATTAACATCGACAAACTGAAACCCTTTTTTCAAACTCAAACCAAGATCTCTTTTGTAAAAAGAAACACAAACAAAAGGGTGTGATTATCATTAGCCCATTGGCTTGGATTACGAATCAATGATAATGAACTGAACAATTATCACAAATTGATACTAAATACCACCAACTAGATTACCTTGCTTGTGTGGAAGTAAGAAGCTAGTACCTGCTAGGGAATAATCCTTGTTTCATATATAAAGAGTAAAAAAGGGGGGAAATATTAAAGAGATTGGTTCTAAAAGTACTATGCATAATGGAGAATTTCTAGGAAACGAATGAAGCGTGTATATTTACATAGTTGACAGTTTTATCTCAGACTCTCAGTGGATCCATCCTCTTGAGACTTAGCCCCATGCCATAGAACAGGCATAATTGACCACCAGTTTACCATCAAAACCGAAATTCTGAAAATGCAAAGGCAGGTCGGGTTATAACATATAAACGTGGACAAGGCCAAGCAAGTAACGGAGTAGGAGCCTCTTAAGAGAGAATTTACTCCAATTTTCAGTGTTCATGCAGTAAAGTTTTCTTTTTCTTATAGAAGTCATCATCTTCAAGGGGTTCTTATGATACCTAAAGTGTCTAATGGTGGATACAATAGATGTGCAAGAGAATCTATTTTCAACGCAATGAACATTTTCTGTCAGAATACTCCGACCAATCTACTCAAGTCTCAGAAGTAATGGACCATTTCATGTGAAAACTCATTCGATTCTGCCATTATGGGCCCCATTGTCAATGTAAGATGAAAGGAAATAGTTGCAGGGTTTAGGTAAATAGTTATCTCTATACATTAAGGCACAGAAATTTCAGGAAAAAGCATATGCTGTATGCCCAAGTTAATGCCATAAAGTAAGGGCCCTAGATTGATTTTTGTCATGGGCATACCAATGAAAAACACTGTCTCTGATGATGAACATTCGCATAAAAGAATAAGTTCTGAGCTAAATATCTTTGTTCTTTCCTATTACAGTTTGTGTTTTTGAGAAAGAAAAAAAATCTAGAAATGAATGGAGATATGCAATGCAAGTCAGTTCCCTGTTTAAAGAATCTATAAATACTCCAAATGAGTTAACTCACGTAACTAAAATCAGCAAGAGGAAGTATCTAATTATTATGACTTACATCATATAGGTCGATCACCAATTCATCTGGGTTCGGTGAGAAGGCACTATTGACATACACAAACTGCAAAAACAAGGGCTAAGAAATTAGTACTAATGCAAACAACAGAACCAAGTTTATTTGACACTTGACAGGCTAAAAATATAACAGAAACAAATCGATTACCAATGTATCACGGTGCAGTTGTCGGCGTAGAAAATCGATTACTTTAGCGAATTTGTCAGTTCCAGGTATCTGCAAAGATACATTTCATTCAATGACAACCACTACATGCTAGAAGAGATTGAATGAATACACACACACAACAAAAAAACATACTCAATAACACGATTTAAGGAATTGTTTGAAGTGAATCACAAAAATCCAATTGCAATATCAACTAAAATTACAATTTATTCATTTGCAAACTAAACTGAGCTTCCAACCTATGTTGCTCGGACTACTAATTTTTCATGAAGTACCTTTGTCCGACACTTAGATATGAAGATATAATCTCCGAGGATCTTAGAAAAATCTAGTCATACCCATGTCGGATACATATACACGTATGACACTTTCGCCGGGTCCGAGTAAAATAGCTTCTAATTACAAGGATATACACAATGTACCATCAAAACATGCTTCTAATTACAAGGATATACACAGTGCACCATCAAAACAAGCTCCACCAGGTGGCAATTGCTTTGCATAATCTTCAAGCCAAGACTTGATAAAAGCCCCAAAATAGTTATAATTTATCAAAAATCTAACGGGATTTATAGAATTGTCCTATTATGTGATCGAGATTCGAGATCTCGTTTATTTATTCTCATAAAAGAATAAATCCAGAATGCTAATTGAAGGATTCTAGACCTTCTCTAGGGTATTAATTGATGCAAAAAGGGGGAAACCAAAGAAATACCTTGAATTTGGCTTGCTTTAGTATCGGAGCGTCCCCCGTTGCTCTGAGATGAACAACAACTGCATTCAAATTGAAAAAGAAATTCAAATAAAAGAAATTGGGGATAAGAAAACAAAATCTGAGCGTCCCCAGAATGCTTTTATAAACGGTGGTTACGATTATTGACCTTTCCGGACAGAACTGGGTGACTCAGCTGCTGCCATGGTTAACTGAGCTAAAACACGAGTCGAGATGCGAGTTGCAGAGCGAGGTTGAAGAAATTGCTTGTTCCAATGAAGAATTTTAAGTCGAATTAAATTCTGTTATTAGTCTTTTTAATTTTTTTATTATAAATGTTTTAAATTTAGTTATACTATATTTTAAATTTTTTTATCGGAAAAAGAAATTTCATTGCATAACAAGTCACAAATACAAACACATATGCGGGGGTAAGAGAGGAGCCCAGAAAGTTTGAGCCGGAAAGTTTTTAGCGTATTTAACAAGGATGTCTGCTGCTTGATTGCAAGACCTAAGGACTAAAAAAAACGAGCAGGAAGCAAAAACTTCGGCCTCAGCTCTGATATCCTCTTCGACTACTAAAGAAACCCATTCAAAAAGGGAACCCGAGCATAATCTTCCAATAACAGCTTGACAATCGGCCTCGGTGATAATCTTGGAAAAACCATTTATGGAGGCCAAAGAGATTCCAAACCTAATTGCAAAAACTTCGACTGCCGTTGCAAACGGGGTGAGCGTTGGTGCGAAAATTCCTTGAATAAAGGATCTTGAACTATCACGTATAATTGTCGCCGTTGAAGCCTTCCCGATTAGACAATCGAAAGCAACATCATTGTTTATCTTGACCGTGTTAGAAGGGCTCAATATGAATTTTGAAATTTTAATCTTAATATAATATCACAAGGTAATATGACTAAATTCTAAGAATTTATATTAACTAATTTAAAAAAGCATGAATTAAATTATAATTTACAAATGATATAGGGATTGATAGTAAAATTTGACCACTAATTAGATTAGGTTTAAAATTTTAAAAATGTAGAGACTAAAAATAATCAAATTACAATATTAGGGCTAAATTACAACTTTACATAGATTAGGAACTGATAGAAAATTTAACCTTTTTAGTTTCCATGGTCCAGTTTAATTAAAATTTTGTTAACAATCTTATGAAAATTGACCAAGGAATGAAACTACACGTTTGGTCAATAAACTTTGACCATATTTTTGTTTTAGAATATTTAGTCGGTTGGCTAGGCCGTTTATCTTTATTTTTTTATATTTTTAGGTCATTGACTCTATACTTACTAAGAGCACTCATTCCTTTTCTAAAAGTCCACATTCCCTTCCCCTCTAAGTAGGATTATATTTAGAATTTGTCAAAAAAAGTTGTAATTGAATTTAGGTATAATGTAAAAAAAATTGTGTCGTTTAACTGAATAATCATTTTGGTCAAATCTTTTTAGAGCACTTTAACCTTCAATGTTTTAATTTAGGTCAAAATAGTCCCTTAGTAGATGAAAATCGTTAGTCAACTAAGGTCAACGTCATCAAAATGACTCAACAATCTTATATGGCATCTACGTTGAGTTCTTGAGTCGTACGATGAGTTCGATCCCCCAAGATTAAATTGAAAAATCTTTATAAATGTGACACTATTATATTAATAAGTGCTGCCATATAGGATTGTCATATAATTTTCAAGACGTTGATTTTAGTTGATTAACGATTTTCATCTACTAAGGGAATATTTTGACCAGGGGCAGAGCCATGATTGAATATTCAGAGCGGCCGAAATATTATTTAAAAAACACAATAACTTATTAGATATTTAAACTCAAAATTAAGAAGACAATGTCTAATTTGTCTAATATTTAAACTTATAAGATCCAAAGTCGACTATCCAGGGAAGAACCATGAACATATCAGGGCTCCTAAAAATTAATTATTCTTATTTTTAAAATTTTATTTTTTTTAACTTATCAAAGGAATAAATTAATCTAACATTAAATTTTAATTCTCTTTCTCAAATCTTAAAATTTATTTTATTGCCAAATTTAATCCTCTCTTTATTCTTCTCCAATCTAATAATAAAAAATTAGATGAAACAATATTCTTCAATCTTTTTGTATTTATTGTTCAAAATCAAATTTCATATCATACCCACAATTAAGTTCTTTCAGTTTTTCTTCACAGAACAATGGAAATAATGTATGTGACAAAAGTTAACCATGCTTTTATAGTTTATTAATGAAATATTAAATTAATTCTTTAAAGTAATAAGATATGTTTAATTTTTGCTTAAAGACACGAAAATGTTTAAAACATCTCTGATAAAGAGCTAAATTATTATTAGACTAAAAAATTTGAGAATACGTACTCACTTTTTTGGTCTATGACTATTTGATTAAATATTTAATACTCCCTCCGTCCCACTAAAATTGTCACATGTTGACTTTTTTTGGTCAAAAATTTTTAACTTTGACTATAATTTATTTAAATATTTTAATTAATTAAAAATTATAAAAAAATATATTTAAAACTAGTTGATTCAAAGTTTTTAAAATATATTTTTTCATATTTTTATCAATAAAAATTTTAAATTATAAGAGGTCAAAGTTAAAAAAGTTTGACAAAAAAAATCAACATGTGACAGTTTTAGTGGCACAGAGGGAGTAGATCATTGTATTTTTTTAATTTAAATACTAATTTTTACAGCGGCTCCTTTAAGCCCTAGCATAGCTCCGCTACTGATTTTGATCCAAAATAAAACATTGCTCCAAAAAACAGTAATAGAAGTTAAAAGTGACTAACCAGTCAAGCATTAAGAACATTTTTTTAGCATTACGCCTTAATTTAATCTCGAAATGCATAATATTATATTAGATTATATAATGCTCCAGATGTGAAAGAAGGAAAACATTTCATATTAAATGTATAATTATTCAACGAATGATTATAGTTGGAATGATGAAGGATTTGTACAAATTCTTACTAATAGTATGTTTAATCTTTATACACTTAATACATACTAAATTTTAAAACAAAGTATTACACTAAATGAACAATTTCTTCTTTTCAAACAACAATAGATGGGAAAATAAATCACTGAATCAATGTGCTTTTGACAACCTATTGTATATTTATGTCTAAAAACCCTAACTAAGGATCAACTAAAATCATGAAATCTAACCCTCTTTGTTCCTAATAAAGGAAGAATACATTCATAAACCCAGTTTAGCCTATTTGACTAAAACCTTCTATCCTCGGGAAAAAGCATGTAACCACTCGTTCGATTAGGATTGCTACCCTACCGAGTCCCGGGACGACAAACCATTCAGTTATCCGAAAAAGGAAAACACATACCAAGCGGAGAATGCGTCTCGTTGATATAAAGGTAATACAAATGTGATACATACTAGCATGGATTCTATAAGCTCAACAACGTATGCATGTTGACATGGGTCCAAATTAAGAGTGACAAATTCTGTCAGTTAATACCGTGTTATTTCCGCAGTATTTGTGAACTAGCTGCTTGTGAAACCAATTGCTCGGAACTTGGTGAAGGTCTCAATAAATGGTTTGATGCCGCAACCGGGTTGCCAAGACCTTGTCTTATCATTTCTTTAGGATTGTTTGCGTTTGCTTCAGGCTGTGATGATTCCATCAGTGCTCGTATCTAATCAAGTGATTCGGATAAAAGTCCAAGTCATTAGGAGAGTAAATCATACTTTTATACTTCAGTACTGAAAATTTCACTCACCATGTCAAGACGCTTCTTGTGGAGGTCACTGGATAACTGCATATTTTGAAAACAAGATACAGCGTCATCGATTGTAATCTTTCTTGTTTTGCAAATAATCAAATATTTTCAAACAAAGAAAAAGGTGAGCCAACTAGAGAGGATAGCTCAGACCGTTTCAAGCTAACAGGCAAAGTAAAATGTAAAATGTGGAAGATTAATATCGAGAAAGTACATTTTGAGAACCAAATATAGGTGTTAAATGAAGAGTTCCTAACCCTAGAAGGAAATTGGAATTCACATACATTGGAGTCAAAATTCTAACACATTTTGAGCACTGACATCTCATAAACAACAAACAGAAATGCTTACCAGGCTTGTTTGATTCCGCTCTTCACTTGAAAATCCTGGAACAGTCAATTTCCAGTTTTTCTCTGCAAATAACCCATGTTCAACATTCATTATTAGCTCGATTGGCTCCACTTAAAGGATGAAGAAAGTATAATAGGCTATCTTATGCAGACACAACACCCTATTTCTTTTTTTTTTCTTTTTTTTTGCAATACTGAAGTAATACATACTTCATCAAAATGTACATGAGATGAGAATAAATCAGAAGCAACTCTTGGAAGGAATTATTACGCATGGATTATAGTAAGTTTTTAAAATTCTACTGACCACCAGCAACATGATGTATAAAGTTCTAACTGTAAGCTGAAACTCACATATAGTTTCTTATATGAAAGAATGAAGTAAATTTGCACAATTATGTAAAAGAGAGAAATCAGAGAACACGGATTCCATCACGGCAAATCATACAAAACCTAGATATTCCAGAATTTTTCCCCATGTAATAAAAAAAATAAGAGCACTAAACAAATATATATCGTACCATCACATCAACACATAACTATTCCAAAGAAATGCAAAATAGTGAACCACAAACCTAAGTGTAGCAAGAGATCCTTGGACTCTAATGTTGACGATTTCCTATGCTTCGCCAAACTGCATGCAAATGTTGTCACCTGAAAATGAGTAAAATGGTGCAAGTTTTAAACAAAGAAGATTATTACTTAACAGCTGATGAATGTACCAAATGGAAGGAGGACACGAAAGAATAAGAAGAAAGATTGAAAGAAAGAAAAAGAGACAACAGTACACATGGACGGTTTAATCGTATAGCTGTGACTGAGTAGATGGCTAGTCAGCATTAACTGGCAGAAAAAATAAACGTTTATTACCAAAATTACTAATTAAAACAATCTTTCCCCACCACATTGTAGTCATAAAAATCAAATAACTTAAATAAATCCAACGTCAGCCCAATTATTGGATTTCTCTTCAGGCTAAGCACAAAATATTGCAGGAAGAACTCCATGGAGTTCTTAAAAATATTTTGTTATATTCAAGCTACATCTGACAAAAAATATACCCCAAAGCTAACCATGTCTATGTTTATAACAGCTAAGCCTCTGACATTAATTATATTACGATTTGAGGTTAAATACCACCAGAAACTGAGTAATAGATGCATATATCCATAACCCAAACACAGCAAGGCAAATATCAACAAGGTAAAGCCTTTAAAGTAGAGCCTTACAGAGTCTATGAAGTTGTCAGCAATCTCCAGAAGTAGATCTTCAACTTCTGGTTCAAGCTTACCTTGAGAATCAACCTGAGCACAGCCAAAAGATGAATGTTACAATTTACCACAAAAAGGGAAGAAAACCATTGGAACTAAGAGAAGAAGAACAAAAAAAAAGTTAAAAGCAGGAAAAACCTGTGAAACCAGATCCTGTATCTTTCTCTTTCCAAGAAGTTGGTTGGTCGCCTCAGTTCCTTGGCTCGAGCTTCCCCCAGGAGTAGTTGTACCTGATGCAGTCGCATCAGGCTGCGATCCTGTCAAACTGAAGGTTTTCTGGCCCGCAGGTCCAGACATTCTAGGAGACTGCTGCTGTTGGGGCTGATGCAACGGTGGTGGTTGTGGTTGTAGTTGTTGTAGCTGCTGTTGTTGCAGTAGTTGTTGCTGCTGCTGCTGCTGCTGCTGCATTTGAGGATGTCCCATTTGTGATTGCTGTTGTATGAGCTGAGACAATTGTTGAGGGTTCAAGGACATAGGATTTTGGTGCAACTGCGGGGAAGAAGATGCCAGTTGCTGTTGCAAGAGAGCCTGTGATTGCCTCTGAAGGCGGAACGAAGGTGAGCCTGGACCAGACATGGACGGCATTTGCTTCAACCACTGTTGCTGCAAGAGAGAGTTCTGCATCATACCAGCTTGTCCATTCTGAGTCAACCCTGATAACTGAGAGTTGATAAAGGCTTGAGATGTTCTTGGTAAGCTTTGAACCTGTAGTTTATAGAGGGGATATTACTACTGAAATAAAGTGTACAAATTAATTGGAAGACATGCATTAAAACCACATGACAAAACCCCTTAAACATTGCCCACCCGTATAAAGGTGGCAATGGCATACAAGACAGGTTCAAAAATAAAAACCAATTAACGGGGTAATATAGCATATTTGGACACCTGGTTTTACTTTAGCTTTATTAATGGATTTGAAATAGCATGCCATAGGTAATCTCCCATTTTCCTAAAATAGCCCAAGGGAAAGTAGGTCATTTCCACTAAAAGCATTCCGAGGGAATAAAACACAATAATCATACATCAAAAGATGTGGAATCATTAATCAAAAATGAAATCTCTTAGCTGAAATGCAGAAGTTGTCAAAAACATCTTAGCTAAGATTCTATTTCTGCCAACTTGTAATACGAAGAAGTGTATCCAACAATATGAATGACTATTCAACCACAAAATCTTAGTATCGATTTACAAGTCTTCACCAGCAGACAAGATACTAAACAATGATGAAGTCCATGCACTTTTCGTTTGCACATTCAAGTAGCCTTTTGCAATGTAGAGGACAAAAAGTTCAGATGAATGTCATGAAAAGTGCTGACCATCCAGTTTCTTGCATTACAACTAAAGATCTCATTTCATTGAAGAAAGGTGAAGGATTATCATACGTTGTTAAATAACCTCCAAGATATAATGTCTAGACCAAAAGAGAAGTATGGTTTAAATTTGAAGTTAAACATAGTTAATTATTGATATATACAATACTCATGGAACTTAGCTAACAGTTACATAAACCCAATTTGAAGTAACCTCAAAAAATTGTTGCCATGCTAGTCTCCAAGGAGATAAAGATTTCTGTTTCACTTCTTAGTTATTAATCCTATACATATCACAGAAAGTATAGGTAACCTAAATCTGAAATTTTCCAGTTCTAGGAATAAATAATCAGAACCTCTCTTGATTTAGGCTCAGCAGACATATGTAAATGAAAAGAGAACATATGTTTTCCAAAACTAAAGAGCATTGCAATGTAAAAGCCTAAAAGGACACTACTGTTTTAAAGCTGATTGAAGTCTCAAAATTGTTAATGTATTAGTACGAACTTTAGCCTCTATACCATTAGATAAACTAAACGAGCTACATATGCAGATGACAATGATTTCTAAAGTAAACTTATTAAAACGGAATAAAAATAGAAAGAAGAAAAGCATTCAGTTTCTCTACCTATCAAAGGGAAAGTGGTCAACACATACCTGAGGAGACGTGAGTTGAGTTTGTTGTGATAACTGCTGCCTCATCTGTCCCTGATTCATCCTCTGTTGAGCATAAAGAGCTCCATTAGCCCTTAGTTGTGAGCTCAAATTCATCATCCCCATTGCCTGCATCCCTTGCAAAGACTGCCCAGTGGGGTTTCCCGGATGAAACTGAGATCCTTGCCCCAAGCCAGCTTTTTGCCTCGGCTACACCAAAAAACTCAAATGATTTTAGAAAAGAACAATAAATCCAGTAAGCAAGGGAAGACATGAAACTAGTTAGGATTTTTCTCTACTAAGCCATAGCTGGTAATCTATTCTGCAATGGTTAGATTATTACAATTAAAATTTTCATTACCATGAATTTAAAATGAACATTATGTTTATTCCAACACATTGTTATAATCATATAACTTTACTTGGTTAAAAACTAAAACATAATTAAATTGCTCTGGACCCTTTAGCAACTCCAAAATTCTTAAGGATTATAAATAAAGCAATTGTTACTTTCAATAAGCAAGGAAACAACTCATGAGCGCCAATTAAACTAGACTTATCACGATTTGAGACACAACCAACAGTAAACATCAATCATCTATAAATTCCAACTTTAGCTGACAGTAAAATATCAAGTACAATAGCTAACTTAATCATACACTAAAACGTGCAAAGAATTCCCATCAACCTCCTCCACCCCAAACACCATGGCAAGGAAAAGCAAAAAGAGAAAAAAGAAACACCTAAAACTCCAAACTGCACCTTGAAATTCTTCAGAAAATCAATACCGAACACTTGCATCCAAATTTGAGAAAAATATTTCCAAAAAAGAAAAACAAAATCACCAGAGAAAGCATCAACAAGACATCCAATTCAAACTCTAACCAGTACCTAAAGTAGCAACTGCATAATTTTAAACTACTTCCCCACTTTCAATAAAAATGTTGATTTCAATAGCAACAAATTCATTAAAAATTTATACTTCTAACACTAAGATGAAAATAAAGAAAATGTCTTTGAAAGCTAGAAAATTCAAATTTCCCAAGAAGGGTATCTAAAAACACACATACCGAAGCTAAAAGCGAAGACTGCAAACTAAATTGAGCAGCAGCAGCAGCGCCACCCAGCAAATGACCGCCTTGCCCCATCAAAGCCGACCTTGATAAATTAGGATTGCCCATCTGCTGATTCTGCTGGTTCTGTTGCTGGTTAGCTTGAATTGAACCCGACCCACCAAAATTCATTTGCCCATATAACCCTTGCCTTAAAACATTATTGTATTGAGACTGTTGCTGCTGCTGCTGCTGCTGCTGGCTTTGCTGTTGTTGTTGTTGTTGCTGCTGCTGCTGTTGAAGTTGGTTCATGCGTGAAATAGATGTGGATCTTTGAAGGTTTTGCTGGATTTGGTAATTCGATAAAGCTGCAACGTTTTGCTGCGCTTGCTGCTGTTGTTGTTGTTGGGTAAGAGGCGTGGGAGGTGGAGACAAAATCTGCGAGATTTGCTGCTGATTTTGCAGTGAAGGGTCAATGGAAGGAGAAGGGTTGTTGTTTTGAGGAAGAATCGAGGAATTCGACGATGTCAACGCTCTTGTTGACGTCGTCATCGTCGCTGCCGTGGGAGGCGGCGGTGTTGGAATCGCCGTCGACGACGGTAGCTGCGTCGCGGATGCCGATGAAGGGTCCATCATCGTGGGATTCAGAGATGATGATGTAGTGGGAATAGTATTAGTAGTTTCAGCCATTCTTCTTGGGTTTCTTTTTTCGGTGAATTTTATTTTAATGGGGTTCTCCGTTCTTGGCTTGAAGTTGGAATTTTTGCCAATTCAAGGTGAAATCGGAATTCTTTTTTTTTTCTGATTTGAAGAGAGTGAATCTGGAGCGTACACGTAAGCAAAAAGTAAAGGGCAATGATTGGCTGGGAGAATGAGTCAAAAGTCAAAAGCATGTGTGCGAAAGTACTGTAACATATCAAGTACCATTGCACACAGGATAAGGTATCCAAGACACTGTCGTACTTAGGGAATTTGGCATGAAACTTTTACTTAAGTAAAATTTAGGCTTAAACCAAAAAAAGCCCCCAAACTATACTCTTTTTCTGTTTTAAGCCCCTAAACTATAATTTGGACAAAATACACCCCTAAACTATTACTTTTAGTCCTTAAACTATCATTTTTGTCACTTTAAGTACCTAAACTATTTTTAGTCAAAATAAGTACCTAAACTATGTCATTTGTTTCCTTTTATTCCCTAAACTATCTATTTGTCACAAAGATTGAAAAAAAATTGTGATGTGTCAACATCTTATTAGTCAAAATAATTTTCTTTTGACTTAAATAACTATCGGACTTATAATGACCCGATTTGATAGGGTCAGTTTTTTTTTAATTTTCGGGTTTGAAATGTTTAGAAACAGCTACCCAACAGGTCAGGGCGGGTTTTTGGCCACCCCGAACTCGACCCGAAAATTTAATATTAAAACCGATCCGAGTTTAACATATTTTTATCCCCAACCAAACCCGATATGATAAAAAGTATAACCGACCCCGACCCAACACTGAATATTTAATAAAAAAAACTTGATTAAACCCAACCCAACTCGAAGAAAATTAATAAAAATGTTAAATATAATATATAAAAATATATATTTATATATAAATCGGGTGGGGTGGGTCAGGGAATTTCTACCCTAAACCCGAACCCAACCCGACTTAAACCTATTTAAAACCCGACCCGAAACTTGAAAATTCAAAAAAAATATGACCCTATCGAATCGGGTCATTATAAGTCCGATAGTTATTTAAGTCAAAAGAAAATTATTTTGACTAATAAGATGTTGACATGTCACAAAGATTTTTTTGACAAATGGATAGTTTAGGGACTAAAAGAAAAAACAACATAGTTTAGGTACTTATATTGACCAAAAAATAGTTTGGGGACTTAAAGTGACCAAAAATGATAGTTTAAGGACTTAAAGTAACAAAAAATGATAGTTTAGGGGCTTATTTTGTCCAAACCATAATTTAGGGGCTTAAAACAGAAAATGTATAGTTTGAGGGCTTCTTTTAGTTTAAGCCTAAAATTTAACTCGAAAAAACTGAAATTTTGATTTGATATAAAAAAAATTAACTCGAAAAATTTTCATATAAAGCTTGAGTTGTAAAATGGACGAATAGCTCGAAATTGTAATAGTTAGTGGATTGATTGTTAAATTGAAGTCGAATTCCTCAATTTTTCTGATATATATACCGATATAAAAATATGAAGAAATATATGTTATATATGAAAAAAATATCTAATATAATTTAAAAAATCGTTTAAATTAAAATCAAACCGTAAGAAACGTGATAAATAATTACAATTAAGTTTATATAGAATAAGTCTTCATTAGATTTATCTTCATGGTAAGAGAGTCGCAATTTTTCTTACTTTTCGTTATTATTGATCTTGAATGTCACGTGTCAACCACTTATAGATGAATTAGAAAAGTATGTGCTGATATAACTTAAGTAATTTAGGGTCATTATGAAAATTTATCTCATTTATTTGAAAGTGGAATGAATGAGTAGTTTGAGTTTGAGTTTAAGTTTAGTGATCGTTGTCGTATCCTTTAGTGATTGTTGGATGAGTTTAACCTAAGGATATAGGTGGAATATCTATATACATATACATATGTATTTATATACGCATACATTATCATATGCAGAACTTTACGTTAGGAGAAACAAATTTATATACTTTTAGGGTGAACTTATAAAATTTAAGAGTAACAAAAATAAATTTTTTCATGGGCTTCAGTCCGTCCTTGCATACACATGTATATAAAATATTTATTAATATTTCATTTTTGGATAAACTACATAAATAACCACCTTACTATTGGTAAGATCGCGATTTGACCACCTTACTTTTTTCGAAGCAATTAGACTATCATACTATTAAAATAGACTCAATGTAATGTAAAGAAGCGCTTCTCAAAATCATCATGCTCTCTAGGGTTTCCAATGGCGCGGCTACTGACCAATCACTCGTTCCCTCTATCGACAAACCACCGGACGGTGGTGGTTCTCCTTCTGTCCCTCCTGTCACAGCCATGGATGTCGATCCGACAAAGGCTACAGACCCAAAAACCCCCTCATTCTGCGACATCCTTCTAAGCCAGGCTGTCGGCAAGTCAACCGCGGAAGAGGCAATCCTTGATGATGAGGAGATAGAGATCCTTGAAGGAGATGTGGTGAGAGGTGTTGTTGATGGGCTTATCTCTATCGACTTCTCTGCGCGTTCAGGCGCTAGCGGAGAAGAGCCTCAAATTGACTGTGGTTATTAAATTGCTGGGACGTCGAATTGGCTATAGCACTCTCAAGAACCGGATTAACGACCTATGGAAGCCTTTCCATGCCATGAAACTCATGGATATCGAAAATGGCTATTTTCTAGTGTCCTTTCGCACTCGAACTGATTTTTTAAAAGCCCTTGCTGGGGGGCCATGGACAATCTTCAACCACTATCTCACAGTCGAACCCTGGACACCGGATTTCACACCATCCAAACCTTTCCCTAGTAAAGTTGTGGCGTGGATTAGGTTGCCGAGTTTGCCTGTTACTTTCTACAAGCGCAACAGAATAACTGAAATTGTCGAGACAATTGGTAAGGTTTTTCGGATTGATTTTCAGACAGAAAGTGGTTGTCGTGGAAGGTTTGCGCGCATGGCGATTGAGGTTGATTTGCAGAAGCCGCTGATCTCTAAAATCTTAATCAATAGAAAGACTCAACTAGTTGAATATGAGTCTTTACCGCTTGTGTGTTTCTCACGCGGACGATATGGTCACTCTAGCGATACGTGCCCGGAGGTGAAAACGTCAAACCCCATAGTCGCAAATGCTTCCTCTGACCCGACTTCATCGAATCCCCAGGATACGCTGGAATCGCCTGCTACGTCTGACCTTTTTGGTCCTTGGATGTTGGTCGAGAAACGTCCACGGAAATCAACCACCAAAGCTACTGAGCAAAACCAACGAAAGTTTGGTCTTACTATCACGAAATCACGATTCAACCCCATTTTTGAATCATCAGAGCCCTCTGAAGCTTGTAACGATCGTGCCAAAGCCTCCCCTCGTCATTCACTCCTAGTTGAAGTTCCTATACATACCACAATGGCATCTCCTTCAAAGTTTAAATCTGCTGAAACTTTGATGGTTACGCCTCAATCCCTAGCTGCTATTTCTTTGCCTTCAGGTAATGCCCTGGAAGTGCCTGCCTCGGGTGCCTTGCCTATCTCGACTCCTACGGTGCCATCAAAACCCACAGCCGCGGGGAAAAAACAGGCTTCCCATGCTCCTAAACTAAATTCTAGCAAGGGATCATTAGTGATTCGGAAGAACCTGCAGGTTTCCAAAGCAACAAACACATCTAAACATTACCCCTCAACCAGCCCCCTCGCCTCCACTCGGAAATCTACTTTGCCAAAACCCCCCATGCTCCCCTCGACAAGGTTAGGCACTCGATTGTCATTATCTCTGAAAACTCGGATCTTAACCATGCTCCGCCACACATCTTTCCTTCCCCTGTCAAAATGCCCTCTCGGAAAAATGAAAATCTTCTACAGATTGTTGCTAATGACCCTCCACCTGTTGACCGACCCCCGGACCTTGATAAGAAACTGCCTGTAGTTGCTGCTGTTACCCCCAGTTCCGAGAGAACTGTTTCAATGAACACTGTTACTATGGTTGATATGAACATGAGAGATGCCAAGGGTGTCGCAATAAGCGACTGATTGCTTTGTTTATCTTCTCTATTTCTTTATCTTTGTTATGGGTATTAAAATCTTTAGCTGGAATGTACAGGGCTGCGGCCACCCTCGTTTTCTTCCGGCGGCGAGGCAATTCTTACGTGACCACCGGTCGGATTTAATTGCTTTTGTTGAACCACGTACCAGTGGTAACACAATTGATTCTTTCATTGCTTCACTTGGTTTCTTAAACTCATATCGAGTAGAAGCAGATGGTTTTTCGGGCGGAATTTGGCTCGCTTGGTCTGATGCTATAACCGTGGACATTATCCTTGATCACTTTCAATTCATCCATTGTCGTGTTACGACCAGGAGGAACGTAAACTCTTTCTTTGCAACTGTTATCTATGCAAGCCCGTCCGCTACTCGACGCAAGTTTCTTTGGCACCACTTGCGTGATCTTGCTTCCACTATCCACTCGCCATGGATTTTATTTGGCGACTTTAATGCAACTCTTTGTGACTCGGAACGTATGGGGTGCGCCTCGGCTAAACCAAGCAAGGTTTTTCAAGATTTTATTTTTGACTCTGGTCTCCGTGATATGGGATATCAGGGCTCTGACTTCACTTGGTGCTGTGGCTCTACCTATGGCCGCCTTGATCACTTCCTTTGCAATACTTACTGGGATGGATCTTACTCGGAGGCCAAGGTTCATCATTTACTTCGTATGCGCAGTGATCACCACCCCATCCTGCTCCATGTGGGTGGACAGGTTAGTTCCCATGCCCCGTGGCAATTTCGTTATTTCACGGGCTGGTCTAAACATGAAGATTTTGCTAGAATGGTTGGCGATTTTTGGGCTTCTTCTTCATCCATGATCGACACTAAGCAAGGCTTTTCAAGATTTTATTTTTGACTCTGGTCTCCATGATATAGGATATCAGGGCCCTAACTTCACTTGGTGATGTGGCTCTACCTATGTCCGCCTTGATCACTTCCTTTGCAATACTTACTGGGATGAATCTTACTCAGAGGCCGAGGTTCATCATTTACTTCGTATGCGCAGTGATCACCGCCCCATGTGGGTGGACAAGTTAGTTCCCATGCTCAGTGGCAATTTCGTTATTTCACAGTCTGGTTTAAACATGAAGATTTTGCTAGAATGGTTGGCAAATTTTGGGCTTCTTCTTCATCCATGATCGACACTATCCTGTGTTTTGCTCAAGCTGCACGAGAATGGAATGACAGGGTTTTGGATATATTGGCGCTAGGAATCGTAGAATCATGGCCCGCCTCCGAGGAATTCAGCGAGCCCTTAGCACGCGCACCTCTCGCTATCTTCTGAATTTGGAAGCGGAGTTATTACTTGAGCTTGAATCTGTCCTTGACCATGAAGAGCTCCTTTGGAAACAAAAATCTCGTAGTGATTGGGTTGTTCATGGAGATCGTAACACTCGTTACTTCCACCGACAAGCCATTGCTCGAAAACAACGAAATCGCATCTCCTTTTTGAAACTGAGTGATGGTGGTTTGTGTGATGACCCTTCTATTTTACAGAATGTTGTGACTGAATTTTATAGGTCATTATTTGTTGTCGATCCCTCACCGGTGAGTCTTTGGCCGGATGTTGCTAGCTATCCCCCTGTAGGACAAAATTGCATGCAATCTCTTGACTCCATTCCTTCCAATCAGGAAATATATGAAGCACTCAGTGACATGGCACCGTTAAAATCCTCGGGATGGGATGGGCTGCATACCGAGTTCTTCCAACGACAATGGCGTTGGGTAGGGCCATCTGTTTGTAAGATGATCCAAGGCGTCTTTAGAGGAGACCCTATCGAACATGATCTTAATAGGACCATCCTTGTTCTCATTCCGAAGTGTGATTCCCCACAGAGTTTTGTTGACTTCCGTCCGATAAGTTTATGTATAGTAATATATAAGCTGATCACTAAAACTATTGTCCGTCGTTTGAAGCCTCTCTTTCCAACTCTAATTGTGCCAAACCAAACGAGTTTCATCTCAGGGCGATCAATTACAGAGAACATTATAATAAACCAGGAGGTTTTTCACTCTATGAAAACGTCTAAAGCCAAGCAAGGATGGATGGCGATCAAAGTCGATCTCGAAAAGGCTTTTGACCGCCTATGCTGGGACTTTATTTCTGATTCTTTATTAGAGGTCGGCTTTCCGTCGAATTTTCGACGCCTTATCATGAACTGCATAACCTATGCAAGCATGCAAATCCAATGGAATGAGCGTCTCTCTGACACCTTTTTTCCTCAAAAAGGCATTCGACAAGGTGACCCACTATCGCCTTACCTCTTTGTTTTGACTATGGAGCGCTTGGGACATCTGATCAATCACTCTTTTAGCTATGGTAATTGGACACCTTTTTTCTTTCGGCGCAATGGCACAAGTCTCTCCCACCTATTCTTCGCTGATGACTTAATTCTTTATGCACGAGCGGATATGTCCCAAGCTTCGAACATCAATGCCATCCTATCTACGTTTGGAAATTGCTCGGGTCACAAGGTTAGCATGAGTAAAACTAAGATTTACTTTTCTACATCCGTGCCCAACCATATGAAAGCGGAGATTAGTACTGCACTTGGCTTCCGAGTTGTGGACTCGCTTGGTAAATATTTAGGCGTGCCAATCATTCATCAGCGTCTTGGCTGCTCTGATTTCATTTTATTCTTGATAAAATCTAGGCACGGCTTCATGGATGGGCGGCTCGTACTTTATTTACGGTTTGTCGTATAACCCTTGCCAAGTCCGTTCTCTTGGCAATTCGAGTTTATTTTTTGCAAACCATGGTCCTTTCTAAGAAGGTTTGCAACGATATTGAAGGATTGATTCATCATTTTATATGGGGTTCGACTTCACCCTCGCCCAAGCTATCTTTGGTCAATTGGGAAACGGTTTTTCAACCAATTGAGTCGGGGGGTCTCGGCCTGCGTCGTTTGCATCAGTTCAATGTTTCTTTCATCCTGAAGCTAAGCTACTATATCGTCACGAAAACTAGCACCTTATGGGTCACCCTTCTTCGTGAGAAGTATGGGTTGCATGAGCTACTTCCTCAATCTGTCCGAAAGGGTACATGCACTCCCCTTTGGCGTGCAATCGCAAACTCTTGGGATTTACTACGTGACAACTTAGCTTGGGGTCTGGAAAATGGTGAATTCGTGAATTTCCTTCATGACGTATGGGTTCCTTATTTAGGACCACTACGTGATCATCTTCTTCATCGTGCATCGCTGGATTTAAACATCTCTTTTGCTGACTTCATTACAACTGATGGAACTTGGGACCATATAAAGCTTTCTCAATTTTTCACTCAAACCGCAGTCTTTCACATCATGTGTATCAAATGTCCTGATTTCCAGGATGTGGCTGATTTCTGCGTTTGGAAGCATGATCGAAAGCACGATTTCTCGGTACAATATGCTTACTCTCGTATCTCGGAATCAACCTGGGATGCGAAACAGCCCTTTTGGAAGCAAATATGGCAGCTCCTTGTACCGCAATGTCTCCAACTTTTCATCTGGTTAGTTTACCGACAGCGGCTCATGACCAACCTTGAACGATGTCGGCGCCTCGTTGGTGATAGTTCGCTTTGCCCGTACTGTCAAGAGTCGAACGAGTCTCTCCTCCATACTCTTCGTGACTGTCGGTTTGTCAAATTGCTCTGGTCACAGGTGATTCCCCAGAATGGTAGCGTATTTTTCTTTTCGCAACCCCTCCATGTTTGGCTTCGAGAGAACTTGCTCAATACAACTCCTTGCACCATCCACAATCTCCCATGGCACATTATTTTTCTCTCAACTTTGTGGCATGTGTGGAAGAATAGAAACAACATGGTCTTCAATGGAACTTATGAGCCGGCTGAATCTGTGTTGCACCGAAGCTTAATTTGGGCTCGATACTATGATGGCGCGCGCACAATACCAGCAGCAACTACAAGCGACACTATTTTAGAAATTCAATGGCCGGTTACCACTTTGAATGGTCATTTCTTGAACGTCGATGGAGGTGTTGCATTGTCCACTGGGTTTGGCTACATTAGAGGGCTTGTTCGCGGCCAAAATGGTGAGTGGCACTTTGGGTTTCATAAGTCAATTGGAATTGTTTCGCCTCTTCATGCTGAGCTATAGGCACTCCTCACGGGTCTGCAATTCGCTTGGAGCAAAGGAATGACTTGCCTCACAGTCTTATCGGATAGTCAAGAGGCTGTAAAGCTGGTTCAAGCACCAAGTGCATCGCAAAGCCCTCTTTCCCTCGTTCGAGCTATTCATGCAATAACATGTTGGCGTTGGTCAATTTCTTTCCGCTGGATCCCGCAAGAAGAAAACAAAACGACTGATATGCTTGCTAAGCTAGCTGATCCAATGCAACGTGCTCCCACTTTCCTGGATCATCCCCCGACAGTCTTAGAACCTTTGTTGCATCGGGATATTTATGGACCACCTTATTGTAAGCTTGTGCATTAACTAGGCTCCTCTCCCTCTCCATTAAAAAAATAGACTCAATGTGACCACCTACAGTTAAAACTTAACGGGGAAGTGACGTGACAGTTAGCAAAAATTGGTATAATTACACATTTGGTCCTCGTTAATTGTACACTTTATCAATTTGGTCCTAATTTTAATTTAATAAAATTAATTAATTAATTAGGTGGTGACATGTCATCACCTTATTGGAGGAATTTAGTTATTTATATTTGATTTAATAATTTAATTTTCTCCCCCAATCATCTGGTGACCAAATTGGGGGAAGAAAATAAAAGCAAGGAATATCTTACTACTGGTAGGATTTGAACTTGGGCTGCCAGGGGTGGGGTGTTGCATGTTTACCACTAAGCCAAGTGAATATTTGTGATATATGGTATAAAACCTAATATATATCTTAGTTTGTTGCTTATGCCTGAAAAAAAAAAGAAATAAATATGAATTAAGGGGACTCAAACATGACACTTTTGGGATGCATGAAAAAATCTAAACCACTGAAACAAATCTAATTAAATTATGTTCTCGAGTTTAGATTTGTTAAATAATTTTTTAATATAATTTAATTTTTTATTATGTTCATTAAATTATAAAGTTACATCAATTCATTTAAATTATGTTCGGGAGTCTAGATTCGTTAAATAATTTTTTAATATAATTTTAAGATAATTTTTTAATATCAGTTCATTTAGACCATGTTCGTGAGTTTATATTTGTTAAATAAATTATTTAATATAATCATAAGAATATATCAATTCATTTAAATTATGTTTGTGAGTTTAGATTTGTTAAATAAATTTTTAATATAATTTTAAAATTTTATTTTTTTTAATATAATAATTTAATTAAAATTATTAATAATTTAATTATTAGATTTATTCTAGTGGTTTAGATGTTTTTATGCATCCCAAAAGTGTCATGTTCGAGTCCCCTTAATTCATATTTTTTTTCATGGCATGAGCAACAAACTAAGATATATATATATATATATATATATTAGGTTTTGTACTATATATCACAAATATCCACATGACCTAGTGGTAAACACGTAACACCCCACCCTTTGCAACCTAGGTTTGAATCCCACCAAGAGTATTATGTTCTTTGTTTTTATTTTCTTCCTCCAATCTGGTGACACGTATCACTAGATGATTGGAGGAGAAAAATTAAATTATTAGATACAATATAAATAATTAAATTTCTCCAATAAGGAGATGACACGACACCTAATTAAATAAGTAATTTATTTTATTAAAATAAAATCATGACAAAATTAATAAAGTGTATAAGTAACGAGGACCAAATGTGTAATTATACTAATTTTTACAAACTCCCACGTCACTCCCTCCATTAAGTTTTAACGACAGATGGTCACATTGAGTCTATTTTAATAGTATAATGTCTAATTGTTTCGGAAAAAAGTAAGGTGGTCATTTATGTAGTTTACCCTTATTTTTTCAAAACACTTTGACAATGTGTAAAGCATCTGGTTTAAATATTTTTCCTTTGTCCTTCTCGTGGTGTAGGGTGCATCGAGGTTTATCCTTTAGAAAGAGGGATTCTCGAGTCTTAAATCTTGGTTGGGTAACATGGTAACTTCCCAACTTAAGACAAACTCCCTCAAAACATAAACCAAACATACCCAGGCCCAGAAAAGAAAAGGAATGTTCATTGTCGGTGGCGGATGTATGTGTGTGGTTGTGTATGCCCGTGTTCGCTCTAATTTTTTTAAGTTAACGTATTTAGCTTTAATTTTTAAAAGGATATCATGAATTAGTTTTTAGATTTTTTTTAATTTTTATAACTTGTGTTCGCCCTGAAATTTTAAAATTTTATGTATACTCACCTTCAAAAATATTATCGAATCCGCTATTGTTCATCGCCGAAGCTCCTTGATGCCACAAGACCGTTATTTTGTACAAGCTTAAATAAAAAAAATAAGTACCTAAACTATACTTCTTTTGAACTTTAGGTACCTAAATTTTACACCGTTACAATTTTAGTTGTCTGGCAGTTAACTACCGTTAAAAATTCGTTAACCAATCAATGCTTGACACATGGCAATAATTTGATTTTTTAAAGAAAAAACCTTTTTTTTAAAATTTTTAGAAAATACCAAAAATTTTCAATTCTTACAAAACATTCTCAAAATCCCTATATTTTTCCAAATCCAAATCCCCCCTGATCATACCTCTTTGATCGCCGAACCTAATTGGTCGTTTCTGTTGAGTTTTATGTGTCCGATTTCCTTCAATCGTTCTAGCTCGCCAAGTGGTGGAGAAGTTGGATATTTGGGTGATTTGTGGGAGGTGAAAAATAGACAATAAGCACAATGATTTATAGTGGTTTGGCCTTCTAACAAGCACCTACATCCAATACCTTAGCTCCCCACTAAGGATTTCAAACAAATTCACTAAGAATTTTGTCCCCTTTTCTTGGATTAGGAGGAAACCGTTACAACAATCAAGCTTTCTACCCAAAGCTTTATCAAGCACTCTCTTACAAGATAAATTCTAAGCAAACTTGATATCCCTCTAATAGGTATTTGTTTGCACAATAAAGCTCTCACGCAAAACCTAAACACTTGAGCAAATTTAACAATTTTGGCTCACAAGTGTTTTGTCTATACAAGAAATGACAATTAAGCTCTAAAGACAATTTGAAATCTTAATGTTGTTACAATTGAAGCATTAACCTATCCTTGATGCTTGGAGGTCCCTTTTATACTCCTAAATGAGTTTGTAGCTGTTGAAGACCGTTGGGATTGAATTGGAGCCGTTGGAGACTTTATTTCCCTCATTAATTGCAGTTCATGTGTTGTCCGTTTTGGAACAGCGAGCTTGTATCGGAACGGCCTTTTTCAGAACTAGCCATTGAAGCCTGATGCAGTAAGCCGTATCGAAATGCCTCTAGCTGTAACGAAATGGTATGAGCTGTATCGAAATGGTTACAAACCGTTTCGGTACAAGTGACCGTTGAATTGCATTGAAAAACTTGTTGGGAAATTTTGACCGTTGGGGAGGTTTTGACCGTTGGGCATATCGAGACATCAAAGGGGTGTTTCGAAACGAAAACCCTATGTATCTAAGTGGACAAGCCTTGTTTCGGTACGAGTTTTGGCAGTTTCAAACTGTTTTGAAACAAGTTACCCTGTATCGAAACGGGTACCTAAAAAACCCTGGTTTGGCTACTTAAAAACGTTTCAAATCTTGCCCAAACCATTCAAAACATCCACAAACTTAGTTTCAAGTTGTTTGGACTTAAAAGCACTTTTGAAATCTTTTCAATTTAGTCCAAAACTATTATTCAATTATTATATCAAAACATTAGTTTTTCAATCTCCCCCTTTTGATATAATAAAACTAACTTGAAAAATTGTTTGGGATTCTCCCCCTTGTATTTTAAAAATTTAAATAAGAGATTTCAAAGATTAAAAGAAGTTAAAGGTCCCTTTATTCTTTTTTTTCATTCTTTTGAAAAATCAATTTTTTCAAACTATTTCTCCCCTTTTTGTTATATCAAAAAGAATTTAAATAACTTTAAGTTTAAAATAACTTATGAGGAAAAAATTGACACAAATAAAAATTTTAGTTTTAAATGGCTCCCCTTACTCAAAGCGTCATTAAGAGTTAGTTCAACATATATGATAATATAGTTGAATTAAAAAAATAAATCAAATTAGACAAATAAAAACAACTAGATTTTACCAACACTTGAGCTTCAATGGAGGATGTGAAGCCTTCCTTCTTCAAGTGTTCTTTCTTGTGTGCATGGAGCTCCCCCTCAAATTTGGACTTGTTGATCAATCTCCATCACACCTAATCAAGACAATCAAGTAATTTTTGGTATCTAAATTGCTTTGGATCCATAGACATTAGCCAAAATTTAATCCCCTTAGGAATATATTTTTCCATTTCATCCTTTTTAGTTGAAGTGGTTAGTTCTTTTGGGACCCAAACACTTCTAAAACATTTTTCATTTATAAATCTAGGGGCACTAGATTGTCTTACATAAAAGTTTGATTTTCCAAAATTATTTTTCTTTTCAAGCTCTTTGAAAATCAAATTTTTTTCTTCTTGAAATTTATGAAGCAATTTTTGTAAATCAACACATTTTTGTTCAAACTCATTGAGTTTTGCTTCAAGTTTAATTTTGGTTTTAAAAATCAAATCATTTTGAATTTTCAAATTTGAAACAATTTTCTTTTTTTTTTCAAAATGTGATTTTTAAACTCTAAAACCAAATCATCATAGGCATCTTGTAATTCATAAAAAGAATATGAACACGAGGTAGATGAATTAGAAGTTACCCTTGAATCTTATTCGATGGCCATAAGGCAAAGGTTGGCTTGTTCATCGTCGGTGGAGTCTTCATCACTCCATGTAGCCACATATGCCTTCTTCTTATGGCTTGAAGTGTTTGCCCTCTTCTTCTTCATTGATTCACGATCGAATTCTTTCATTGTTTTCTTTATGAATGAGGCACACTTCTTGAAGAGATAAACTATCTCTTCTTCTTCATCCTCCTCCTCACTTATATCAATATGGTTGCACTTGGAGGATTTGAGAGCAATGACATTAGCGTTGATGCCAAGCTCCATGACTTTCTTCTTCCCCATCTTCTTTATCTTTTCATTCTTCTTCTCATCTTCTTTGTCTTTATTCATAATTTGGTGAGTGAGAAGTGACCTCATGAGTTCATCAATGTAACCCCCTTGTCTCGGTCTGGACGCTTGACCGGTCCGAGCGGGTCATACGCGGGAAAAACCGAAGCGAAACCCGTTAAAGCTTCACTTCGGTTAACGACCCTAGGAAAAACTTTCTTTTATTATTATCTTGTTTAGATGCATTAATATGTCCTTTGTGAAACAACGACAGCGGAAGCAACAAGCGAGGCGAACAACCAAACAACAATTCAAAAACAACCTATGTTAGCTTAAACTGTAGACCGTATCGATACGCCCAAAGAGGGCATCGATACGCCTTGACTAGGTCAACTGGCCAAAGTCAACTCGAGGAGACCGTATCTTTACGCTGGTCGACCATACCGATACGCCCTCAACGGTCAACTTCTCGCGGTCAACGCTATGAAGACCGTTTCAAAACACCTAAGCTCGTTTCGATACCCTCAAATTCTCGCCAAAATATCAGATTTCCAGTAGCAAAATGGTATCGAAACGTCTTCCCGCGTATCAAAACGCTTGGCCTGAAACAAGAGGGTTGTATCAATACGGGTCCAACCGTATCGATACCCCTACTGTGAACAGGCAGGTTTTAGCTGGTTTAAGACAAGGGCTGCCTCAATGACACCAACTAAGACCTCCAAACATACATGCATTAACTCTAGAGGCAAAACACCCTACAACAAGCATGCTTAAACACATAACATACATGAAAGGCCACACATATATAGGAATCATCATTCAACAAAAGAAGCATACATAGCATATTAAGGTTTCATGCTTTAGACAAAATATTCACATAAGCATTCATGATAGGGCACAAAGCCAACATACAAGGCATAAGTAAGCCATAAAAAAATGTCCACATATTATAGGAGTCTAAACATGCTCCTAACACACAATAACAACACAAATCAAAATAATCAAATCCCATTACTTGTCTATTACATCTCATAACTTAAAAGTTCATACTTGATGATAGCAAAAGCACAACTAGCACACTTGGATGCCCTCTCCTTGCACAAGCAACCCACGAACTACGGATCTGCATTGTCGAACAAAAGAGAGCGTAAGCATAAAGCTTAGTGAGGGTAAGCTCATAAAACAAACATCGACAATGCAGGGTCCAAGCACGCACAATACAACCAATGAATAATGTATGTTTTCTTACCTTCGAAGCCACAAGAGTCAAATATAAATGATGCATAAACATAATCTCAATTATCATGTCATGCTCAACAAGTCCATAAACACAACCATATGGAAACACATATATCAAACGTATTGGCACCTAGCTATGACCCGAATACGCGGATAACAACCGTTGGAACTCACATCCAACAACTCAACCATTACCTTACGGTTGGATTACACTCATCACCGTTTCACGCAGAGGGGATTCCACTCATCCTCACGCCTCGTCGATGGGATTCCACTCATCACCGACTAACATATAAAAGAAGATTTCCGGTCATACCCGTACTCCATCTTGATGACTACCATCACCAAGACCACGGGCGCATTTCGACTCTCGTGTGCACACTAAACATCCAAATGATCGATCATTTGTACCCAAGCATACTAGTGCCAATACTAACTCATTTCACAATCTTTCATAACATAAATTTCATACTGTTTCCCGTGCCTAGCACGTAGCCACCATGATTTACAATCATGTACTCACATTACATCAACCACATGCATGTCACAATGCATAAACAACTCATCATGCCTCAATAACACACATAGCCACAATGTGCATAGCAACATTAATCACAATTAACGTGAGAGGCATAAACACAACATTAAAAGTTCAACCAAAGGTCTCTAACTAAAGCTTGAGATTAGACTACCAATCTAATCCCAACTCTAGGTGGGTTTACCAAGCCCGACCTAGGTCCACATGCTTGAACCAACGTTTGAAAACCAATTTAAAAACATAGAACCCCTCACCGACTACTCCAAGCTCAACAATTATAGCCAATCAATCCACCAAGCTATCTGGATTTGTTCCCGAGGCTTCAACAACACAATTCCTTGCTTCTACACAATCCAACACAATCAAAACAACCACATTTCAGTCCACAAATCACTGTAGCAAACCCGGAACACAATTCAAGCTAATACTCGACCCAAGATACTCTCAAAACACCATTTTCGAGCAGCCCTATAGCACAACCAAAAACCATTGATTCCAACACTTTTAACACACCTAATAGCTTCCAAAACAACCCCTAACTATCATACAATCATCAGCCATCAAATTCCCACACTAAATAGCCCCAAAACTTAACTTTAAACCCCTCTAAACCCCCCAACAAACCCAAATTCGGGAATCATTATAAAACCTTGTAAAATTAGTTATGTTGAACCTTTTAGTTAGAAAATAACTTATCTAACATCAACAAATCGAAAGCTCAACTAAAAGCTATCAAAGTTATCGTTTTTATTTCAAAACCCAAAAACTTCAAAATGCAAAACCATGGGTTTTAATGAAAACCAAAGGTATAGACACGTAGAGGAAAGTAAGGACAAGTCAAAAACATGTTTACCTTTCAAAAATCACCAAGAATGAAGGTGTATGGTGATGGAATAGTGAACAACAATGGATGGGGAATGTTGTCGTGAAGTTGAATGAGAGAGAGGAAGAAGATGAGCGAAAAAGCTATATTTTTATTTGTTTGCTTCTTTTAAAAAGTCAAAAGACTCATTTACCCTTAATGAAAATGTGTTATTACCATAATATGAAATTCATGGCTATTTGGGGTTCAAATTAAAATATGTCCAACACAATTTATTTTGAAAACAAAGCCCATAACATTATTTTAATTATTTAATTCACCCGACCCCCAAACCCGGGTGTTACAATCAAGCTTCAAGGACTTGAGATTTTTGGCTTCGATGATGGGGGTCTTTTTCAAGTCCCATGACTCGGGAAGAGAATAGATAAGCTTTTGGACAAGCTTTTCTTCCAGAATGACTTCATAATGTCATCTTCCGGATCCATCTTGAAGTTCTCATACTCGTGGTTGAGGAGGCCGATATTGGTCTCCTTTACTTCGTTTGTTCCCTCGTATGTAACTTCGAGCTTGTCCCAAACTTCCTTGGCACTCTCACAAGAAGACATCTTCTCATAGATGTTGAGGCTAAGTGCACAAAAGATAAAGTGCAAAGCCTTGCAATTTAGTTCCATCTTTTTGCAGTCATCGGCACTCCAATTCGCCTTGCTTCTTTGTGGAACGAACGAGCCATCCTCAATAATGTCCCAAAGCTTGTATTCTTTGGATTTGACAAAGAACATCATCTTCGTCTTCCAATAAGCATAGTTGGTCCCGTGGAAGAATGGTGACTTGTCGATGGATTGCGCCATTGAACCAGTTGTTTGAAATGTTGTTCGAGCTTGCTGGATCACCTCAATAGGATGTTAATCCTCTTCAATTGAGCCAAGCTCTGATACCAATTGTTGAGTTTTATGTGCTCGATTTCCTTCAACCGTTCTAGCTCGCCAAGTGGTGGAGAAGTTAGATATTTGGGTGATTTTGTGGGAGGTGAAAAATAGACAATACACACAAGGAATTCTAGTAGTTCGACCTTCTAACAAGCACCTACATCCACTACCTTAGCTCCCCACTAAGGATTTCAAACAAATTCACTATGAATTTTGTTCCCTTTTCTCGGATTAGGAGGAAATCGTTACAACGATTAAGCTTTCTACCCAAAGCTTGATCAAACACTCTCTTACAAGAGAAATTCTAAACAAACTTGAAATTCCTCTAATAGGTATTTGTTTGCACAATAAAGCTCTCACCCAAAACCTAAGTACTTGAGCAAATTTAACAACTTTGGCTCACAAGTGTTTTATCTATACAAGAAAATGAAAATTAAGCTCTAAAGACATTTTGAAATCTTAATGTTGTTATAATTGAAGCATTAATCTATCCTTGATGCTTGGAGGTCCCTTTTATACTTCTAACTGAGTTTGTAGCCGTTGAGGACCGTTGGGATTGAATTGGAGCCGTTGGAGACTTTATTTCCCTCATTAATTGCAGTTCTGGTGCTGTCCGTTTCGAAACAGGCGAGCCCGTATCGGAACAGCCTTCTTCAGAACTAGTCGTTGAAGCCTGATGCAGCAAGCCGTATCAAAACGTCTCTAGCAGTATTGAAACGGTATGAGCTGTATCAAAACGGTTACAAACTGTTTCGGTATGAGTGACCATTGAGCTTCATTTAAAAAGTCGTTGGGAAATTTCAACCGTTGGGGAGGTTTTGACCGTTAAAAACACCAAAGGGGTGTTTCGAAACGAAAACCCTCCGCACCGAAACGGGCAAGCCCTGTTTCGGTACGGGTTTTAGGCAGTTTCAAACTGTTTCGAAATAGGTTACCCTGTATCGAAATTAGTACCTTGAAAAGCCTGGTTTGGCTACTTAAAAACATTTCAAACCTTGCCAAAACCATTAAAAACATCCACAAACTTAGTTTCAAGTCGTTTGGACTTAAAGGCACTTTTGAAATCTTTTCAATTTAGTCCAAAACTTTTTTTCAATTATTATATCAAAACATTAGTTCTTCAGTTTCATCATCACGACGTCGTCAAAAACGACGAATAACGTGCCAGTCGAATGTCGATTTCACATTTGACGTTCGGCTGCTACACCATTCGTCATTTTCTGGCGACGTCGTGATGGAGGAAACAACCGGCTAGGTCTGACGACCAATGGGGTATTCTTAAGGGCGACGATCAATAGCAATTTGAGGGTTTGGATTTGAAAAAAAAAATAGAGATTGTTTTGTAAAAATTGAAATTTTTCGGGATTTCTTTTGAGGGAAAATTTTTTGTGGAAAAAAATTGTTTTAAAATTTTATTTTGAAAAAAATAAAATAAACATGATATGTGTCATGTTTTGATTTATTAACATGTTTTTTAACGGCAGTTAAAGCACATATTTTTACAAAAAAAATTTAAGCGCTTAAGGTTCAATAAAAGTATAATTTAAGTACTTATTTTTCATTTAAGCCTTTTGTATAAGTTTTTCGAAACTATATGGGCCGATAACGTAGTCAACTTTGTTAATGCCTTTTTTATAATTAAAATTCCATTTTGTATGATATTCTTTAAAAAAAATAAAAACATCTATATATGATCCATTTTCAGTTAAATCGACAGGTCCATTCAATTTAATTAGTTTTTATTTCAGTAGTTTGGTCCGTTTTTCAATTACATGATTAATTTTGCCGGTTATAGCGGCCAGTTTATTGGTTTTGAAATCCCCAAACCGAATTGACCAACAAATTGACTTATATATTAATTTTAATTATTATAAATATATTTATAATAGTACTATTTGGCAATTAGCTGATAACTAATAACGGATTATATTAGCTGATAGTTGTTTTGACTAGCGGATTATATTAGCTAATTGTATAAAATTATTTGGTAAAATTAACTGATACCTGATAGTTGTTTGATTATTTAAACAAACAAAATGACATATAAGGACATGATTATAACCGATGCTTGTTTGAATGATTTATTAGTGTTGAACTTATTTTGATTTTGATATAACTTAAAAGAAATTTTCAAAGGACTAATTTGTAAAAATTTGTAAAGTAATTTTTAAGAAATAAATTTGTCAAAAACTCGATTTAAACTTGATAAAATGTTTTGAAAAAGTTTAACTTAATACCTATATCGAACTATACTTTTAAAAGTCGACAAATGCCCAAAATACATGTTTTTAGAGGAAAGTTTCGAAACCTCAACAAAGGTTTTGAAACCTCTCTGGGCAGATGGCCAAAAATTAAATATTTAAACTAAAGTTTCGAAACCTTCATTAAGGTTTCGAAACTTCTCTGGGCAGTAAGCTACTGTTTTTGAAACCCTAACAAAAATTTCGAAACCTCTATGAAGGTTTCGAAACCTTAGCCTTGTAACGGCTAGTTTTTACAAATCCCTTTTTACGGTTTCGAAACCTATGGTAAAGGTTTCGAAACCTCTGTGCAGGTGAGCATTTAATGCTTGGTTTTAATGGCTCCCAACAGCTCCAAACTCCCTCCAAAGTCTCCCAACGGTTAGAAAAGATCAAGAGCATATAAAAGAGGTCTCCAAACAGTAATGAAGTAACAAGAAAGTCAATCCAAACTTCCAAGCAATCAAATTCCAATTTGTACTCAATTTTCAATCTTTCTTGTAAAACACTAGAGTGTTCTTCATTGTAATTCTTGTGCTAGTGTTTCTTTGGGTGTGTGAGAGAGCTTAAACTTTGCAAACACATTCCTAGTGAGGATGTATTTATTTTTGGGATATGATTCAATAGACTTTGGGGTATAAGTCTATTGAATTGTGTAAGGTTACTCCTTATCCTTAAAGGAAAGACAAATTAGTGAATTTGTGGAAAATCCTTAGTGTGGTCACTAAGGTAGTGGATGTAGACTCCAATTAGGGGAGTTGAACCACTCTAAATCTCCTTGCAATTTTACCTTTGCAAATAGTGTTCACCATTCCTTCAAAAATCCAATTCACCCCCTTTTGGTTTTGTTCGATCGATTGCCACTCTCATCAATTGGTTATCAATATTTTGCATCTATTACCGTTTAAAAAAATATTTTGTATCTATTAATATTAATTAGATTATAAAAAATATTTTTTTAATATAACAATACTAAGCATATTTGAAGATCTATATATTAATTTACTATTTATATAATTATTTTTAATAAAATTTAATTAATTATTTAATTTAAAAAAAAATAAATGTGTGAGAATAAAAAACAAAAAATATTACTTTACAAATGTCAAAATATAAATACGTGAGGGTGAAAAATTAAGATAGAAAAATGTTAAATTTAGGTTATTTGGAGATATTTGATAATTGTTAAGGGTAAAAGGATCTTTATAACTATTATGTCAAACCGTTAATTTCAAAAAGGTTCTATTAGCAATTTTTTCAAAATTAGAAGTTTTACCTCAATCCGTTATTTCAATCTGATATTCACTAAACATTCAAATTAGCAGATTTGACCGGTCAAACCTCTAATATTAACTCAAACCTCTAATTTTAGCTCAAACCACTATTTACCAAACCTGGCCAATATTTTTTGAACGAAAAACGTATTTATAGTATTTAAATACATAAAACCAAGCCCAAATCGGTCACCAAACTATTTCTCCCAATCAAAACTTTAACTCGATTACTCAAAATAACCAACCAAAATTATATCGATCCAGTTAGATCTATTTTGGTACAAGAAAAAAAATCAATAAATTTGGTTTTCTAAGATTAAAGTTAATTAAGTCAATTTAATTCAAAAAAAGTTAATTAAATCACTTTATTTGAAAACTAATTGAAAAAATAACTGCCCATCCCTAATGCTAACTATAACATAGAATGATAGTATAAAAGCTATCCTCAAATTACCAACGGGTTGCCCAAGTAATAAACAAATTGATATCGCTTAAATAGATTTCGTATTTAAGGCATTATGTATGCAGAAAATCCTCGCTGAGAGACTCACTCACCAAAACTAGGTGTGCGGCGCAGGTCGGTCCGGATTAATCAGGACGAAACCTTGAAAACCAGAAGAACAACAAAAAAAAATTACCCTCAAATTAATGAAAGTGGAGAATTTAAATTTTGAAAAAAAAAGTTTTAGAGACATTATAAAGTACATTACATTTAGAGACATTCATAAACTCCGAACATATATCATAAAATATATATGAACATAAAATTTAATGTAGTTGTCTTAATCTACACTAGGTTGGGAAGGTTATTTATGCTAGTTAATTTTTGGCTTAATATAACATTATCTTATGTATTATTGACCTAATTTTCATTTTGTCTCTCGTATATTTTTCCTAGTTACCCTTTGTACTATCATATTTTTCTCAGTTACAAAAATAAAAAATCTTTAGAAAACAAAACTCATTAAAAAAACAATCCTAAAAATTCCAAAAAAAATGCTTTTGAAAAACTATATATATTTAAAAAAAATTATAATTACGATTAATTTCTATTAAAGTTTTAAAATTCATAAAATAATAAAAATGTTTAAAAATAAAAATAAAAGTAGAAAATTAAAAATTGTAATTCAATTTAAAAATACTTTTTCAGACCGTTTCAAATGTTTTTGTAATTCAATTTATGCATTAAGAAGGTGGCAGGTGATCCTATATGCAATAGATGCTATTTATTTCCAGAAGACGTGGTTCATGTTTTATATGAGTGTTCTTATGCCAGTCAGATTTGGTTAGCGCTACATATTCGTGAGCCATCTAACGCAACAAGCTTAAGTTTCCAAGATTGGTTATATCAGTTGTTTAATCTCAATGGTCTTCAGCACATTCAGACTATAATTATTGCAGTTTATGATATTTGGTATGCACGGAATAAGCTTGTTTTCGAAGGAATAACTATCCGAATTGAGGAATCTATTGCTTTTATCAGAAGCTACTGTTTAGATCTAAATCTTACCCAATCTCGCTTGTCAAGCGAGGATATTATTGGCCCGTCACGGTGGATTGCCCCGCCTGATCCGTTGTTGAAGCTTAATGTTGATGCGAGTTTTGATCCATCTACAAAAACAACGTATGTTGGGGTCATTATAAGGAACAACTCAGGAGCTATAATGGGGGCGATGTGTGTCAGGGGAGAACGAATCTTATCTTCTTTTGCCGCGGAAGCTTGTGCGATGGTTCAGGGGCTCCGCTTTGCCATGGAGTTAGGTTTTACCGACATCATTGCCGAAGGGGATTCCCTAACCGTAATAAAGAAGTTAAATTCCAAATCAAGGGATTTCTCCGAAATTAGTACATACATAGGGGATGCAAAATCCCTGGCTAGAAGGTTCCATACCTGCCGATTTGTGTTCACGCGACGGGAAGGTAACAGATCGGCGCATGCAATGACTTTGAAAAGCCGGAAATACGCCGAGGAGATGTTTTGGGTTGAGGACGCGCCGGAAAGCGTCCAAAGTATCGCCGATGAAGACAGAAGATGGTTAGATCCGCCGTGAGTTTAGCTCTCTTCTGGTTTAGTTGAGGGGCTTCGGCTCCCGAAGGTTGGATCTGGTTCAGCTCTTACGAAATCCATCCTTTCTCCCCTTGTGCCGCTCGAATATTTTCGTCTTGGTTAACTCAGTTTTTGAGTTTCAGAATGCAGAAGGGTTTATTTCGCTGGTCTAGCTTTTTGTTTTCTCTTGCTGAGACGGTTGACCTTATGGTGTGGAGGTGCCGTTTCATTTTCTATTTTCCTTTTTTGCCCTTATAACTGGATATAGTTATTATTTCAGTTTTTTAATAAAGTGAGCTAGCTGGCATTTATAGTCAAAAAAAATGTTTTTGTAATTTTGTGATCTTTTGGGTGAAATAAGGGATTAATATTATGTGCCTCATAAAAAAATTTCTAAACATAGTCGGAAGAAAATAATTTAAAAAATTAGAAACTATTAAAAATAAAAAAAAGCTAGAATAAAGAAATCTATAATTTCCATGGTTTATGTTTTGAACTTAAGAAAACAAAACCATTTATACTTAACATATTTAAAAAAATCAAAATTTACAAAATTATGGATAAACTACAATAGAGACCACTCAATTATGAGTAAGGTTACATTTGGATCGCCTAATTATTAAAAGTTACATTTGGGTTACTCAATTATAATATATATATATATATATCAATTTGTGTATTAGATTAATTAATAATTTCAAATGAAGTATTCTTGTGTTAACGATGGTATACAAGTGAGTTGGAAGAAAAAATGACTAAGTTGATGTATTTTTTTAAATATTAAGGATAACACAAATGTAACATTGCCCATAACCAGTGGGGGTTTTGGACATGCACGAGAGAAGCGACTGCACATGGCCCCAAATAAAGAGGGGCCCAAATGCATTGAATTGAATTTTTACAAGGAAAAAAAATTGGTTTAATATATTGCAAGAAAAAAAATGTGACTTTAAATAGGGCCCTCAATATATTATTTACTAAGATAAAAAAATTTATATATCTTTGAGATTATAAATTAAAGGGTTTTATTTTAATAAATTGCACAGGGCCCCGTAAACCTTTGAACCACCCCTGCCCTTAATTGAGTGACCCAAGTGTAACCTTTAATAATTGGGTGACCAAAATATAACTTTATCCATAACTAAGTGACCTAAATGTAACTTTTAATAATTGAGTGACCTAAATATAACTTTACCTATAATTAAATGACCTCTTTTATAATTTATCAAGTAAAAAAATATAAATATAATTGAAAAAAATTGTATAATACAAGTGGTAATGTTACATTAATCCTAAGTTTGTTTTTGTTGGTATGATAAAAAAAAGTGTTTTTTTTTAAAGAAAAATCAGCTCCTACAGTCCCTCAGCATATCGAACGGCTCTCCAACCCTATGAAATCTAAACGAACGGTGCAGATGAAGTCCCAGAAACCTCTAGTTTACGCATCCGTAGAAAACAAAGTCTGATCAATCTCACAGCCTATAAAAAAACCTCAAGCAAATCGCCATTAATGAACGAAAGCAATCAAAAAGAAATAAAATAAAAGTCTAAGAGAGAGAGACCAAACATCAACAACAAAGTCAGAAAAAAAAAACAACGTTGTAGTTTTGTCTCTTTGATCCTGTCAATCAATTCTCCATCGATATTCTTTTTTTCTCTTTCTCTAATCTTCATTTGTTGGAGTTCATAATTTCCAGGGAAATTCCATCCCCATCTTGTTTGAATTGAAGAAAAAACAAGTCAAAATCAGAACCCCATTGTTTTCCAGAGAAAAAAGTTTCCAATTTTGCTCCTTCTGCGTTGAATCCCAAGGAATATCTTGTTGTTTCAAGGTAAGAAATGGAAGAAAAAAAAAGAATACCAACCCAGATTTTGTTTTTATTATATGTGTAATTAATCATATATATATATATATATATATATATATAATCTGTGAGAAAATTGCTTCCCTGTTCCTTGTTGATGTTCTTTTAATAATGTCTTTTTTAGATTTAGGTTAATGATTTTCTAAGAGATAATAGGAAAAAAAAAGTTGCTTTTATGGGCAAAGGAGTATGCTTTTTTGTTGTTGTTTTTTTCCAACACAAAACAAATACCAAAGTCTGTTTATTTTTTTGTGTGTGTGCTTAATACATTGTTGCCTCTGCTTGGTTACTGAGAAAATGTCAGAGAAAAGCAAAGGAAAATCTTTTAATTGTTGAGAAATTTTCTTCCCCATTGTTGTATCAGGACAGGAACAAGTTTGGTTTTTGATTGAAGCAAAGTAGATTGCTTGAGATGGAAGGCGATGTGTTTTCAGGGTTCAGCAATGGAACTCAACTAGACGGTAGAGTTCTGCAGACATTTCAAAAGAATTTCGTTCAAGTCCAGGACATTTTAGATCAAAACAGGCTACTAATCAACGAGATTAACCAAAACCACGAGTCGAAAATCCCCGACAACTTAGGCCGCAACGTCGGATTAATCAAAGAGCTAAACAACAACATCAGACGAGTAGTCGATCTCTATGCCGATCTCTCGAGCTCGTTCACGAGGTCAATGGAGGCTTCCTCCGAAGGGGATTCATCAGCTGGCACATTCAAATCTGATGGCAAAGCTACCAGTCAGAAGAGAATCAGATCTGGGTAAATTTGCATAATCCCTTAGTTAACATTCCTAGAAATTTACATTTGTGACAATGTATAACCATTGTTATGATCTTGTTGTTTTATTCCTGTAACTTTAATTAATAAATGAGTATACTAGCCATAGGGGGTTATCTTATCTGTACTTTGTCTGCAAGTTTAATTATTGTTTAATGGACACCTTAGGGTGAGTGCTAAACTCTCATTAAAAGCAATTTTGAAGCATTTTCAGTTCCATTGATATACTTATACATATACATGTACATACATGTACATGTATGTATGTATGTATCATTTATTGAAATTTGAGAGAGTTGATCTGCCTTTGATGGGAACTTTCAACAACCCCACTTTATTATTCCTTTTCCCATGTTTTGTCAAAAGAGATTCATTCTAAACTGTCATTAAAAGCAATTTTGAAGCATTTCCAGTTCCATTGATATACTTATACTTATACATATACATGTACATATACATACATACATGTATGTATGTATGTGAGATTTGAGAGGGTTGATCTGCCTTTGATGGGAACTTTCAACAACCCCACTTTATTATTCCTTTGCCCATGTTTTGTCAAAAGAGATTCCTTTTTAAACTGTGGCTTGTAGATTGCAGAGAAGGGTTGGTATATACTGTTTTTAAGAACAAAGCACAGATTGCAGGTTTGTTTTTTATGTTTTAGAAGCTCTTGTTTCATGATTCTATCAGCTTTGTGTTGTTCTAGGGGAATTGTATGAAATGTTACCACTCAATTCTGCAATGATTTTTTAGTATTATTATTTGCCTTTTTGAGTTGAAGATGCTGTGTGGGACAATTTGGCAGAAAAGCAGCTTTAGCTTTTGAGTTTATTTCAAGCACCATAAGGTTAAAAATCTCAAAATAGAGATCATCATGATTGCCCCTCTTTTTGGGATTAAATAACATATAGTCCACAAACTTTGTAGTCCCCCCCCCCCCCCCCCCCAACTTTGTGCCTTTGGTCCACTTTAGTCCTGAAACCTACTTGATTTCATCACACCTTTTAGTCCTTAGCAAAATTTAAGTTTAGGGACTAAGTTGAGAAAAGTGTCTTAGTTGAGGGACTAATGTGGACCAAACAAAGGTTTCAAGTTGAGGAAAAAATGTTGTTTTATCCACTTTTTGTCAAGTTCAAGTAATGATAAGTATTCAACTAACTGAATCAATCTATGTTAACGATGATGATTGTAAAAACGATCTCATATCGACTAGCTCCGGTTTAAATACGATACGTACATCATGTATAAACGTATGGTATTGTATATGTTACCTTTTTCGTGTTTATTAAACAATGGAGATAGTTGCCAAAGATGGCAGATTTTCCCATTGACCTTAGATCCATTTTCTAGCCAACCAAACAAGGCAAATGTGCAAAACCCTTTTGTTTAAGATGTTAGAACAGATATAGGGTTTGACCATTATAAAAAATGGAGAAAGAAATTATGGTTTACGACAGCTTGGACAAAATCACACAACATTGTCTGAACAGATAGAATTTAATATATAATCAATTACAACTATTATTAGTATTTTTTTATAGTTATCTTTGCACGTTCTTCATCTGGATTGGTATAAACATGAGAATGATGCCTTCAGCTTTTGGCCATATTTTAATAAGGGTTTTTAGATTAGTGGATCACAGATATATTTCTTTTTCTTATCTTCCGCAATAAAATAAATTTTGATTAATATAATATGAATTTATGTTCGATACACTGATAGAGCGAATGATAAGTAATCACCTGTTAAAAATTACAATTTCTTAATATAATTATAGTTATGTTCCTTTAAATTTATTCACATATGTCTAGGGGTATTCATTATTCGTTTAAACCGAATTAACTGACCGAACCAAAACAATATTGGTTAATCTATTAGATAATTTTAGGTTTCGGCTAATGATTAAGAGTTTTTTCAAATTTCAATTATCGATTAATTCAGTTCAAAATTAGTTAATTAACTGAATTAATCGAACTAACCAAAAATATTAAATATTTAACAAATTATATATGTTCGTTTGTGTTCGTTTGTGTTTATTTATGTTCGTTTACTATTTAAACGAACGAACACGAACAAGCTACATTCCTTAATGAACGAACACGAACAAGAAATTTTGTGTTCGTTTATGTTCGTCTTCGTTTATTTGTTCAGTTAGTGTTAAATGAACGAACATGAATACACCCTTATTCGCGTTCGTTCGATTTATTTACATGCCTAAATATAATTTTTATATATAATGCATTAAAGATGGCTACTCTATGAGGTACTTATTCTCAACTTAACTAAATCATTTGCCTAAAGAAATATTCCAATTCCAATCCTTTGCCTCTTACCCAGCGTGAGTCACGTTGGAGACAAAAGAATATGTTTTTTTTTTAAAAAGTGAAATTCAATTTGAGCTGAACAAATTATGCACAAAACCGAAATCAAACTCGAAACGAATTAGAAAAATATAATTTTATTTATGTGGAGTCTTCTTTTGAGAAAGTTCACTATAATATTTTTAATATAAGTGACATGAATACTCAACGTAACTATACATGTTAGATGCAGGCAGAGACGGAGCCATGGGCCCCTCCTAATTTTTTTAATATAATTGTATTTTAAGTCCTTTCAGTTTAAATAATAAAAAATGGTCGAATAAAAAAATTCGATAATATCCAACCCGAATTTGGAGAACTCAAATAAAGAACCAAGATTTGTATGTGAGGAGCTAGGCCCGAAAGCAACCAATAAAGGATAATGGACTGGGCTCGGAAGTTGGGTACTTAAATTAGGTACTTAAATTTAACTTTTCCGATCTAAATTAAACTTATTTTTTGGTTTAAATTCGTACTTACGATAATTGACTTTTTTGAATGAAAAACAAGGTTGAGGTATCGGTCTATACCTAAAAGTTAAATTTAGGTGACAAATTGTAAAAAAATTATTTATTTATACTTGAATGCCTTTTTTTTATTGTCTTTATGTCATTTCAACACTTAAAATCAATTTCAGTGTTATCGATATTTGTCGCTAAGCTGGTCAGGTGCCGAAGATCAACTTTGTTCTCTCGCTCGTAATAGCCACTACAATCCACTATAATTTTTTTATAATTAATATATTAAGTTATTTATACTAACATTATTAAATAAGTATAATGAAAAATTAAAATTACAACTTTTACCTAACATATTTTTTCACATATCACCCTCAAATAATGTTTAGTTAAAATTTTAAATATTTTATGTTAGAATTTATAGATAAATATTTAAATTCTCAAGGCAAATGTTAAAATTGGAACTCATACAAGATGATACATTTATTTAAATGAAATGTTTGAAAAAATCCTGTTAAAATTATTTAAATTGTTAATTAAACATTATAGGGTGATAATATGTAAAAATGTATCAAATACAAGTGTCAATTGAATTTATTAGAGTTATTTAACGATGTTAGTATAAATAAATTAATTTACTAATAATAAAAGTTTAAATGTTAAATTTGATGATCTAAAATAAAAATTATCCATTATATTCCCGTGTAAAGAAAAAAAAAACGAATTGGATCGAACAGAACCGAATAGTGAAACTATTCTACAAACCGTACAAGATAAAGACAAAAAAGCCCTTCCCGAAAAACTATACCGGACTCCACGCCATCTTCTAAAATCGAACATAAAGAAAATTTAAATTCCGGAACTGTTTGACAGTAACTCAGCGTACTGAAAAAGCGTGACGAAAAGAAAACTCTAATCCACACTCGCGAACAACGAAAACAAATAAAGAAATTCACTAAAAAAGGGAAAATATTCCTTATCTTATTCTCGAAGTTTCTTTCTTTCATCTCCGTTAACTCGTTTTATCAACTCAGTTGTAACGCCTCTAACTCGCTACAAATCAGCCACGTTCTGCCCTTTTCTTTTGGTTTACCGTTTGGAGGGGGCTGAGTCAACTCGGTCAGCAACCACAGTCCTATGGTGACAAACTCCTTAATCTTTTCTCTGTTTTCTTTTGTTTCTTTTTATTTGTCTAGTTAAAATGCAGTTTATTTTATTAATTTTAGAAATATGCGAGGTTTTTATTTGTTCTTTCTTTTATTTTTCTGGTTTATTTGTATGGAAATATGAGTAGTTAGAGCACTAGCTTATTTTACTTTTAGGTTGTTTGAATTTGAGAGTTAGGGTTTGAATTCATCGAATTGGGAATTGTGCTGCATGGAAGTAGCTGTCATAATTTTTTCCCTTTTAAGTGTCAATTTTGATGTATTTGTTTGATTTATCACATGTAGCTCATTATTTTTTTTTACATTAGTGCATATTCCACTTTGTTAAAATTTGGACAGTTTTTGGTGAATTTGGTAATCAATTCAAGATATTAGGTTATTTTACTTTTGAGCAAGTAAAGTTTAAGCGACCTAATAAATGATATCCATATTGGAACTGCAAAATTTGAATTTTGTTTTCTCTATTTTCTTGTATCTCATGCTCGTATGAATCTCTTTTTTTTTTTTTAAATGGCATTGTGAATTGATCTATCTATCATTTGGCCCTTTTTTTGGTTTTGGCTTCCAGTTTTTGTTTTTGAGCCGCGTGTCTTGGTTTTTCCATGGAAAAAGTGGTTGAAGTTGAGGGGAGTGGTGAAGGGAAATTTGAAGCGACTGGCCTTGAGGAAAACAACTTCATTTTATCTTCGCCAAGGCATGTTGCTGATCCAGTTGTTTACAAGCTCGTCCGGGTACCTCTTTCAGCAACTGTTATTCTAATTTCCATTTTCCTACTGATATACAAATAACTTGTGCCTTCTTCTCATCTTTTCTTTTATAATGTGCGTGTTTAAGAATGCTGAGTTGGAATTGCTTTAGTTTGATATTTGAGCTACATTAATGTAAAAAAATAATGAGGAAGTTATTTGACTGTGTCAGATAGAAGATATTGGAAGTGTTATATTGAGCTTCCTACACTACCAGATGTTAATTACTGGTCCTTTCTATGTCAAAATACTTTGGGCCAGATTAGCCGGTTCGTGAAAGGCAAATTAATTTGCTGAATATCTGCCATCTATTCATTTAGAAAACTATAACATGCAGAAGTTGGTTGAATGGCAAGGTTACTATGACCTGTTTGCAGGTTGGGTTCTGTTGACATGATGTTCATTTTGTTGTAGTAGTTAGTCATGTTTGAGTTTTTTTCTTAGTTGAAACTAGTTGACATCAGGTAACTTAACCTGCCTTGATTAGCTTGAATCGTCTTTTTGAAGTGTGCTAGGTTAAGAAGTTTGTTATAAAAGATTGAAAGGAATTATGCTTTTACATATCTGAATGAAAGGTATATATCTTCTTCATCCTTTTTTCCCGGAGAAATGAAAAAAAGTAACACTTGTAGCTCTACTGCTGTTTTTCAAATGTTGCACTGCTAGTGGCCTTTACTCAACAAACACATACAGGTCTTTCGAATTCTGACAAAAAGTATTGGAAATATTCAAGCTCTTATTTGATTGAAAATTATAAGTCCCTAGTTAATGTTGTGCTGAAAATGTGGACATGTAGCTTCAGGATTGATACATTCTTAGTTAAAATTAGTTAATATCGGGTAACTTTACATGGCTCAATTAGCTTGAATCTTCTTTTTGAAGTGTGCTTGGTTAGCAAGTTTGTTATAAAAGATTAAAAGGAATTATGCTTTTACATATCTGAATGAAAGGGATATATCTTCTCTCTCCCCCCCCCCCCCCCCCCAGCGGAAAAATGAACTGCAGACTTTTAAAAATGTCGCATAGCTAGCGGGCTTTACTCAACGAACATATACAGGTCTCTCGAGTTCTGCCAAAAGTTTTGAAATATTCAAGCTTTTATTTGATTGAAAATTTTAAGTTCCTAGTTAATTATGTGCCGAGAATGTGGACATGTAGCTTCAGGTTTGATTTATTCTTATTTGCAACCTGAAATTGATATTTGTCTCATTAGGTTGATGGGAACGGGCAATTAGTGCCTGCGACAGATGATGAACTGATGGTGGTTGAAGGTTTGCTGGAAAATGAGAAGTATGAGACCCATATTGTTGCAGACACTGGGCAGGCTTTAGGGTGTATTTCTAATGAAGTGTCATCCTCTGGCATGCCTCAGTTAGAAAGTTCAGAAGGTATGCTTATCTTAGCCCTACATCATGAGCTTGTGATTTTAATTGTATTTTAATCTGCCGATGGCCAGGGTTGATTTCTTTGCACGCCTTTTGTGTATTTCTGTTATGCTTCATAGATTTTTTCTGTTTCTTCTAAGTATGCAACTTACATCTTCCCTGATATACATAAATAATTTAATTAAAAGATGTCAAATGTCAAGTAGGTACAGTCTGAATGATGAAGACTTGTACACAAGAATCTTCCTGGAAGGAGCAAAGCCCATGGAATTGGCAAAACCAGTACTAAAAGATGTTTTAGGTGTTGATTGTTGGCGTTGCTTCTGGTCTTTCTGTGTTAGTTTTATTGTCATAGGATGAACATTTGCATGTTATTTTTGTTGTGATATTTTTAGATATTTTAAACTCCTGAATGATTAATATTTGCCAGGTTTGTCACAATCTGAGAACACAGAAGCTGATACTGAAAAATTAAGTTCACAGCTTGAGGTACTCCTAATTTTCATTGCACTTTGCTTCTTAACTTTCTTTAAATGGATTAATGGATGCTTATCATATTTGCTTGTAAAGCAGTGCTTAGGACTTGATATTTTTTAGTTTATGTTGATAATCTACCCATGGATTTTGATTCTTTAGGAGGGCCTCAATTGTTCTATCTTATGGATTGTGGGAATAATTGTTTAGTTGTTAAAGCTACTACATATTCTAATATGTCTTGTGGGAGGGATGATATCTTGTGGGAATAATTCTTTAGGAGGGCCTCAATTGTTCTATCTTATGGATTGTGGGAATATTTCTTCACATTATATTCTGTATACTACTATAGTTTTTAGGTTGCTTTTTCTCACTACTTTTGATCTTTCTTTGTTTTTTCCCTCTACTTGTACATGTTCAAGCACGTGATCAATTTGAAGTTAATTGTTTTAGCATTAATTGAACTATTAATCATCTTGGATCCATCTTGGCCTTAATATCTCGTATGTACATTGAAGAAATGTTGCACAAAGTCAAACATTAAGAGAGGATCTGCTTAGCATGTCTACCTCCTGATTCTTCTTCTTTTTATATGAATGTAGACAGCCACTGGTCTGAACATCATAATAATTTGCCTGAGAAGCTCCAATCTTGAATTCATTTGCAGGAAACTGTTCCTTGTGGGGCACAAAGCTTGAGTGATGATCATGCTAGTCAACCTGGGAGTGTTGGAGAGTGCTTAAAGCCTCTGGATGGGCCAATACACGGTGGATCATCAACTTATGCAGGCTGTATTAGTTCAAAACCTGATTTTTCCAAGTTGAAGGGTGAAATATGCTTGGATAATTTATCAATTAAAGAACTTCATGAAGTTTTCAAGGCAACATTTGGGCGAGACACAACTGTTAAGGACAAGCTGTGGCTTAAAAGAAGGATTGCCATGGGATTGACTAATTCTTGTGATGTTTCAACTACAACTTTTGTAATTAAAGACAATAAATTGTTGAAAAAGGATAACGAAGATGGTGCTAACAATGTGAATCTTGCCACTGTGAAAGAATTCCCAGCAGTTGCAGTTGAATACAGTGGGGACATGCTCAACAGCCTTAGTAGTCAAATTGATGAGAATCAAACTGTTTCAGCGGTGAGATCAGGAAATAATGTTGTGGAAAACAATTTTGCAAATGAAGATCTTGCTGCAGATCAGAGAGCTGCAAAGAGAGTCCGGAAGCCAACAAAGCGGTATATTGAAGAACTTTCTGAAACAGAATCCAAAGAGTACAATGGAAACAGTGGCGGGTTACTTGCTTCAACTAAAAACATTGAGCTTAGACCCTTGCCTTCAAAATCTCATGCTAGGCTTGCTAGAAATGCATCCTTGGAAGGGAGAACTGTTATCACGAGGTTGGATTCCCTTGGAGGATTTGGGATTCAAGTTCCATGTGTTTATCGTGTTCGAAGAAGCCGACCAAGGAAGAATGTCACAGCACTTTTGGTATGTGAAAAAGATATGCTGGTTTTCTAACTCAGCAATATTGTTTTGGCTTTTCATAACTAGGTCTCTTAATTGGATATTTGCTTTTGTAAGGACATCCATATGTTCTCTTCTAGCTTTCATATGCTTCTGGAAAAGTGTGCATGTGTCTTGCAGCTCTAGTTTGTTTATTACTTTATTCATCACATTCGTTTCTGACCTGAGCATTTTCAACTTGGTAGATAACAATAACTCCTAAAATTCCAGAAGTCAAGTATCACCCGTGAGTTGAATGTGTTTTTACTTTTTTGCTTTGACACATCTTTTACTGAAAGGGTGTTCACTCTTGCTTTATTGGGAACCTATCACATGTGTTACTGGTGTCTTCGTAGATGGTAGACGTAATGGTATTGATGCAACCTGAATTGCCTTGTACAGAAATTCCATCCGAGTGGCATGAGCATGACATCTACATTTATAAAGAGGGGTCTTGATGTACATGGCTCTCAGATGAGCAATGAGAGTATGGACAAAGTTTTGGTAGCCAAATCAAGTCCCGAGCAAGCTCCTCATCAGGTGAAAAGAGTAAATGATATCTACCACATGAACCATGTTACACCTTGTACCTTTTTTAGTTGATTGAAACTAAACTCTATTCGCTTGTTGAACATTCTGTTTCTACACTCAGTTTGCACTTGAATCAAATAAAGAGAAGTCATCAACCGATCGGGGGCAGAATATGGAGTTAAAATATGTAGATCCATCTGGAGATACTTCAGATGATAATGTTGTTACAGTGCCAACAGCTAAAGGTGGAATTAGGAGGAAACATCATCGAGCTTGGACTCTTTCTGAGGTTATGAAGCTAGTTGAGGGTGTGTCTAAGTATGGTGCTGGCCGATGGTCTGAGATTAAAAGGCTTGCCTTTGCATCCTATTCGTATAGAACCTCCGTTGATCTCAAGGTACGCATAAGGGTACTTTTTGTTTGGTCTGAGATTAAAAATGCAGTTTTTTGGTTTGGTTGAACATAGGAATCTGTTATGACTCTGGGAAGGATAATGTTTGCTGATAAAGGTTATTTTGCAGGACAAATGGCGGAATCTGCTGAAAGCTAGCTTTGCCCAAACACCTGTGAATCAAGGGGTGAGATATGATCTTCTTTTTTCCCCAATGGCGTTGTGCATACAAAATATCTCACCTGAATCATCCGCTTTATACTGATTGAAGTAGTTTCAGTCGACTTAGTTATAATTCTGCTCTATCATAACTCTTTATATAGTATATATGTATTTCATTTTATCCTTGTGGAAGAGACCATCTTTTGAAACACCTAACATGTGTAGTCTCACTCATTCCAATACATTTATAGCTTTGTTGTGTTTGGCGATGCAGGCAGTTTTGCGGAAGCATCCTTCGATGCCCATTCCAGCACCAATTTTGTTACGCGTGAGAGAGCTTGCGGAGATGCAGGCACAGGGTCCATCGCCAAATCTCAGCTCGAGCAAGCTGTTGGCATGTGGCGGTGGTGGGGGAAGTGTAAATGAAACAAGACCAGGATACCTGTAACATTGTAAATAAATAGATTTTTAGTTGTCTAAACTAGAAATAATAGACCAATTCTCTGAACTCTCCATAAAAAGAGTGGGGAATGTGGAAGTATGTGCTAACATATGGCAGTGTTAAATGCTTAGTAAGTAGGGGGTATTCTTCATGTTTGAACCAGGAGTGGACCTTTCGAAATACGAACTTATGGAGTTGAAAACTTGGGAAGCTGTGAGTTTTTCCGGTGCAAGAATATATGTATCATACAAGTACGCCTGTTTTCAAACTAAAATTTTAACTTTAAAATTTTAACCATAAATTTTAAAATTTAAATCCTACATCCTAAACTTATAACCTCTAAATCTTAAAATAATATGTTATAAAAGAAAATAATACCAAAACAATTCCTAACCTCTAAATCTTAAAGTAATATGTTATAAAAGAAAATAATACCAAAACAATTCCTACATAAATAAATATGTTATTATATATATTCATAGCAAACAAACGTGCCCCCACGCAGGATCGAACTACGGACCTTCAGTTTACAAGACTGACGCTCTACCACTGAGCTATAGGGGCTTCCGCGCCTATTATGTCACGCTTTTAGATATTTGTTAATGTGGTATTTGAAGTAGATGGTTTGATTGATTGACACTAGCAATTGTGTTTGTTGGTATTTAATCATTTATCCTCTTGAATGGTTTAATTAATGTTCCTTTTTTTTTACTTAATGCACAAAGTATAAATAATTTGCCCGAGGATAACAAAATTAGATTTTCACTAGGACCACCTAAGACTCGTTCAGTAGGGATTTTGCGTTCAAAACCCCTCCAAACGGCTGTTTCTAAATAAGTTGAAAAAATTAGCTGACGAGGAACGTCCGTTTAAGGCACAAAATCAGAAAAAAAAATGGGACAACGTCACACATTAATACCTTATTTAATATTATTTCTTCGTTTGTCACTGATCGTTAGAAAAGCTGTACCAAATGCAACCTTAATAGGTTGGAAAAAAATACATCTTTATCAAACAATAGTAAATCATAAAAATTTATGATGACAAAATTATGAAGCATAGTAAACATCAAATCAAGAAAGATAGATACCTAAATATTATGTTCCATCCTTCAGCCAATTCCCATGATGCTAAAAACCAAACACACATAAACCAAGTGACCTCTTACAAAACATCAATGATAAAAAAAACAAAACTTTCCATGGAAACAAAACAAATCTAAACCATTTCTTTTGTCGTATTAAATTAATGTCCAATCAGTATATATATTCAAACTGGGTTTCCTGACAATAATTTAATTAATATACGAGAATGACAATAAAAAGAACACCTAACACATGGTGTTATTCTAGCCAAAACTTGGGCGCCTGACTTTGCTCGTAATCGCCTGCATATCCGTTGATAACATACAGCTCCCAACTTTGATGTTGAATTTCATTTAATTACAGATTTTGATGTTCTTGTTTTTGTCTGTTTTCTGGGAAATATTCATCTTCTTCTTCCTCCTCTGATAGGTCCCAATAAAGGCAACGTTTCAGTTTGAAGACTTGGTGTGGTGTGGAGATGTCATTCTCTCTTCAAGTTACTGTCATGGAAAAAAAGGGTTTATATAAATAACTGAAAATACTGTTTATGATTTATTGTGATCATTTGTTTGATTACTAAAATTCTTTTTTTTTTGTAAGGCATGATTGAACAGTAAATTTCTTTCTACAAAAATGAAAACTTTTTTTATTGATGTAAGTAACAATCAACGTATTGTGTATAGGGACGAATCAACAGGAGAAGCACACGCGAAACCTGCTAAAGACCTCTTTGGCATGGTTTAAAAAGAACTTTTGCTTAAAAAAGTAACTTTTTCACCCATAAGCAATGCCGAACACTTTTAATAAATTTTTAGATGAAAAATCACTTTTAGGCATGAAATTACTTATTTACCCTTAATTATTAACACTAATATTAATATATTAAAATAATATTAAATATAATAATAATTATATTAAAAAGTTAACATTTTAAATAAAAATAAATAATAACAAACTTTAATATTATAAAATAATATTAAGTATAATAATTATTAATATATTAAATTAATATTTAGTTATATTACAATAATATAAAATAATGTATAGTTTAGACTTTAGAGGCTAACTTTTTATATTTAGTTTAAAATTTATATTAATTATTTAAAAATATTTGAAGTTTATATTTTATATAAAAAATTACTAATGAATTTTTATGTTTTTTATTATTTAAATGATCTTATTCGTATATAATAATATTAATAAATTTTATGATAACGAATTTAAACATCATTTACATTCATTTATTTTTACTTTACAATATCAGGTCTAAAATGGACATTTTATCTTTTCAAAAGCATTTTTTGGCAGCAATACCAAACACTAAAATTTTACAATTAATTTTTTAAAATTACTTTTAAAATCACTTTTCAACAACATTTATCAAAATCTCTGTCAAACTGGCCCTAAGTGGTCTAATTTAAGGATTAATTTATAATTTTAGTTGTTGAGAAAATATTTCATGCACCGATGATGAAAAAGTTTGTTTTTCACAAATGAGTCTAATTTAAGTTTGTAAAACCTATGTTTGATTTTGATATAATTAGATTTTTAAGGATCAATTTGAAAAACTTAAAATTGTTCTTACAAGTCTCTTAACAAGTTTTGAAACACCAACACTTTAAAACTGATTTGTAAAACTCAAACTCAAAATATTTTCTAAGTGTTCCAGGCCAAATTTATTGAAAATCGTCATAGAGTATCGATACCCATTGAGGCGTATCGATACCTTTTTGCCAAAATTGGCTACTGTCGGAACAAGTATCGATACGCAAAACCCTCGTATCGATACGCCCCTGTGTTAAACTTCAAAGAGTTTGAAAGAGTGTATCGATACGGTAACACCAGTATCGATACTGGTTTAAAGAATTTTAAAGCATTTAAGTCGGTTAAAAAATATGACCGTTGGTGTCAGTTGGTTGGTAACCAAATTTTAAAAGACCGTTGGCCGGTATCGATACACCTAACCCCAGTATCGATACGCGTCTTGACAGTGAGCTAAGTTCAGAAAAAGGTATCGATACGGCCCTTGCTGTTTCGATACCCAGTACCGATACGCTTACGTGCGTATCGATACCCTTGTATTAAATGCATACAACGGCTCTTTCTTTTCTGAGACAGGTATCGATACCCATTCCCGAGTACCGATACTCGTAGCTGCAGAGGTGCATTTATGGTGGTAAGAGAGGGTTCCAACGGCTCCATTTACTTCTCCAACCACTCAAACGGCTAGAAATCAATGAGAAGGTATAAAAGGGACATCCAAAAGCATCAGCAACAACTATTGAACTTCAAGCAAACATCCAACCATCAAATTCAAGCATTTGAGCAAAAATCCAAAATTTGTGTAAAATCCCAATTTGTGTTCTTCATTCATATTTTGTAAAATTGGGTTGATTGCTTGTATTGGGGCTATCATTTGTATTGAGAGATACTTAATTAGCCTTCAAATTTCTTTGTTCTATTGAGTGAGAGTTGGGTTGATTTTTGGGTAGAAAAATCAACCGGTTTTGTAAAGGGTTGCCTCCTTGTCCTAGAAAAGGGGAAGATCAATTTAGTGAAATTGTTGCAAATCCTTAGTGAGACTAAGGTAGTGGATGTAGAGTTCATTTGGAACTTGAACCACTCTAAATCCCTTGTTCTTCAATTTTTATTTGCCAATTTCCTCTAAAATCCTTTAAATTTCCAATTCACCCCCCCTCTTGGTAAATATCGATCTTTCGATCCACTCAACAATTGGTATCAGAGCTTAACTCTTTGAGGATTAACAACCACAAGAGGAGATCCTTGGAAGAGTGTGATCATCAAAATATCAAGAGATGGCTTCAACCTCCGGTTCCGGCATGTACGAGTCACAATCAACCACCAAGCCTCCTTTCTTCAATGGTGACAACTACTCCTTTTGGAAGAACAAAATGAGGTTATTCATCAAGTCAAGCGACTACCTTGTATGGGATGTCATTGAGGATGGGCCATACATTCCATTGAAGCAAGATGGTGAAGTCAAGATGGTGTTGAAGAAGAAAGCCGAAATGAGTGAAGAGGAGAGGAAGAAGATTCAAGTCAACGATAAAGCTCTCCACATGCTTTTTTGTGCTTTCGGTCCGGACATCTATTCAAAGGTCTCTTCCATTGAAAATGCCAAAGAAGTGTGGGATACACTTGAGACCACTTATGAAGGCACCAATGATGTCAAAGAAACTAAGATTGGACTTCTCAATCTTAGTTATGAAAATTTCAAGATGGAGCCCGATGAGACGGTGTCAAAGATGTTTGATCGATTCTCCACAATTGTCAACGGGCTAAAGGGCTATGGAGAGATCATACCGGAAGACAAGCTTGTCCGGAAGCTACTCTATTCACTTCCCGAAGCTTGGGATGGGAAGAGAACCGCCATCATCGAAGCAAAGAACTTGAAGACATTGAAGCTTGATGAGCTTGTGGGTTCTCTCCTTACTCATGAGATCATGAAGCAAGGAAGGGAAGATGAGAAAAAGAAAGAAGAGAAAAGAGTAGAGAAGCTTGAAGTTGAAAAGAAGAAGAAGATGGGAATAGCTCTCAAGGCAAAAGCTTCACAACATGATGAGAGCTCATCTTGTGAGGAGGACGAACTTGAAGAATTGGCTATGATAGCCAAACGATTCTCACGCTTCATGAGGTCCAACCGGGGAAGAAAAATCCAAAGAAAGATGGACTTCAAAGGAAGGAACAAAGAAGAAGGGAAGGATCCCATCATTTGCTATGAGTGCAAACAATCCGGTCACATCCGTTCGGAGTGCCCTCAACTCAAGAAGAAGGGCTTTGAGAAGAAGAAGAAACTCAAAGCCAAGCTTGCTACTTGGAGTGATGAGGAGTCATCGGAGGATGACGAACAAGAAGTGGCCAACCTTTGTCTCATGGCACTTGAGGAAGATTCCTCCTTGGTAACCTCTAACTCATCTACTTTAGATTTTTCATATAAAGAATTAAATGATGCATATGATGAGTTGCAAGAGGTATATGATGAATTAGTTGAGAAGTTTAAAGAGTCGGTCATTAAAAACAAGAAAATCATTTTAGAGCTAAATGAGAAAAATGACTCACTCACTCAAGCTAATTCTAAATTTGAGAAAAAGATTTTAGGATTAAAAGATGAACTTAAATTCTTTCAAGATGAAAATGTTGATCTTAATAATCTTTTGTCTCAATGCAATAGTGAACACCAAAAGGTGTTAGGTGAGCTAAATGAGCTCAAAAAGTCCTTAAAAAATGATGGTAGTGTCAAACATGAAGTAGGAGAATCCTCTAGAACACACCAACCTAAGAAAAGGACTAATCACTACAAACAAGGTAGCTACCCTAGACATAGTAGAGCTAAAAGAATTAGAAGTGTATGGGTTCCTAAGGAACTTGTAAAATCTAATAATGTTATAGCTATGTCATCTTGGATTCCTAAGGGAACCAAGGTTTTGGGAGCTAACACTCATGGACCCAAAATGATTTGGGTACCAAAAACCAAAGTTTAATATCTTTGTTTGTAGGGGGAGCATTGCTACAAGGCCAAAGCACAAAGTCAAAACTCATGGTACCTTGATAGTGGATGCTCGAGACACATGACCGGAGACAAGAGTCGATTCATGGATTTAAAGCCAAAAAGTGGAGGAGTAGTAACATTTGGTGACAACTCCAAAGGCCACATTAAAGGTATTGGCTCCATAGGTAATCACTCTACCATTCTCATTGAAAATGTCTTATATGTCGATGGTCTTAAACATAATTTATTGAGCATAAGTCAATTGTGTGACAAAGGGTTTAATGTTTTATTTGATAAAAATGGATGTAAAATTGTTGACATTAAATCTAATAATATTATGCTCATAGGTCATCGCATAGGAAACATATACATGATGCATTTAGATGACATACATACACCTCATGCATGTTTAGTTGCTCAAAATGAAAATGATGCATGGTTGTGGCATAGGAAGCTAGGACATGCTAGCATTAGTGTTTTGGAAAAACTAGTCTCTCTAAATCTAGTTAGAGGTTTGCCCAAAATTAAATTTTCAAATGACAAAATTTGTGATGCATGCTCTAAGGGTAAACAACATAAGTCTTCCTTTAAATCCATTAATGATGTTTCTACTAGTAGATGCTTACAATTAATTCACATGGATTTATTTGGGCCAATTAGGACTATGAGCTTGGGTGGTAAATCTTATGCATTTGTGTTAGTTGATGACTTTTCTAGATTTACTTGGGTTCTCTTTTTAAGTACTAAAGATGAGGCTTTGGAAAAATTCATCACATTTTCAAAATTAACCCAAAATGATCTTGAACTTAGAATTTCACACATTAGAAGTGATCATGGAACCGAGTTTCAAAATTTAGGGTTTGAAGAATTTTTGAATGAAAATGGTATTAGCCATAATTTTTCGGCTCCTCGAACTCCTCAACAAAATGGGGTAGTTGAGAGGAAAAATAGAACTTTACAAGAAATGGCTAGAACTATGCTTTGTGAAAATAATTTACCTAAATATTTTTGGGCGGAAGCCACAAACACCGCTTGTTATATTGTAAATCGAGTAATGATTAGGCCAATTTTAAAGAAAACACCTTATGAGATTTTAAAATCTAAAAAGCCTAACATTAGCTATTTTCACCCTTTTGGGTGTAAGTGTTTTGTTTTAAATAATGGAAAAGATAACTTAGGTAAATTTGATGCAAAAAGTGATGAAGCTATTTTTATAGGTTACTCTTTAACCTCTAAAGCCTATCGAGTATTTAACAAAAGAACTTTAGTAGTAGAAGAATCTATTCATGTTGTGTTCGATGATAACCTCCTTCCTAGGAAGGATTCTTGTGATGATGATGATGTAGGAATCATAAATGCCTTTGATGGAGGTCAAACTTCAAAGGAGGATGAGATTCAACCAAAAGAAGAAGACACACAAGATCCACCTCTTGAAGCCTTGAAGGACTTGGCTATTGAGGAAAAGGAAGTGAGCTACCCAAGGGAGTTGAACTATGTCAAAGATGGTGAAATCTTGGGTGATCCATCCAAGGGGGTAACCACTCGTTCTTCTCTTAAATTAATGAACCATGTTGCATTTATCTCATGCATAGAACCTAAAAACATAAAAGAAGCATTGAAAGATGACTTTTGGATTATGGCTATGCAAGAAGAGTTAAATCAATTTGAGAGAAGTAATGTATGGACATTAGTTGATAGGCCTTGTAATCAATCTACAATAGGAACTAAATGGGTCTTTAGGAACAAACTAGATGAGAGTGGTAACATTGTGAGAAATAAAGCTAGACTTGTAGCACAAGGTTACACTCAAGAAGAGGGAATAGATTTTGATGAAACCTATGCACCCGTAGCTAGAATGGAAGCTATTAGGATGTTGCTTGCATATGCATGTTATCATAATTTCAAGCTTTTTCAAATGGATGTTAAAAGCGCATTTTTAAATGGTTTTATAAATGAAGAAGTGTATGTGGAACAACCACCGGGTTTTGAAGATTCAAAATTTCCAAATCATGTTTTTAAACTTACCAAAGCCCTTTATGGTTTAAAACAAGCTCCTAGAGCTTGGTATGAAAGGCTTTCAAACTTTTTGATTGAAAAAGGTTTTGAAAAAGGTAAGGTGGACACTACACTTTTCATAAAAATGTATAAAAATGACATTTTAGTAGTTCAAATTTATGTTGATGATATAATTTTTGGTTCTACTAATGAATGTCATTGTCAAGAGTTTTCTAAGCTAATGCAAGGTGAATTTGAGATGAGCATGATGGGGGAGCTCTCATTCTTTTTGGGACTCCAAATCAAGCAAAAGAAGGATGGCACCTTCATCAACCAAGCAAAATACATAAAGGATATGCTCAAGAAGTTTGGCTTGGAGAATGCAAAGCCTCAAGCCACTCCTATGAGCTCATCTACAAAGCTTGACAAAGATGAAGGAGGTAAGTGTGTTGACTCTAAGCTTTATCGTTCTATGATTGGATCTTTGCTTTACCTTACCGCAAGTAGACCGGATATCTTGTTTAGTGTTTGCTTGTGTGCTAGGTTTCAAGCTAGTCCTAGAGAGTCTCACCTTATAGCCGTTAAGAGAATCTTTAGATACCTTAGAGACACTCCTTGTTTAGGCCTTTGGTATCCTAGAGACTCTACCTTCAACCTACATGCTTATTCGGATGCGGATTATGGGGGTTGCAAAATTGATAGGAAAAGTACTTCGGGAACTTGCCAATTCTTAGGTAGTATGCTCATATCTTGGTTCTCTAAGAAACAAAATAGTGTAGCCTTATCTACCACCGAAGCCGAGTACATATCCTTAGGGAGTTGTTGTGCTCAAGTCCTTTGGATGAAGCAACAACTCTTAGATTATGGAATTAAAGTTGGAACCATACCCCTAAAATGTGACAACACTAGTGCAATATGCCTAACTAAAAATCCCATCCAACACTCTAGAACCAAACATATAGAAATAAGGCATCATTTCATTAGAGATCATGTCCTTAAGGAAGATGTGGTTATAGAGTATGTAGACACCTTGAATCAATTAGCGGACATTTTTACAAAACCTTTAGACAAAGAGCGTTTTTGGTCCCTTAGGAGAGAGTTAGGTCTAGCTAGCCTATCTTGACCTTTTAGGACCTCCTTTGTGCTTAAAATGCTTGATTTTGTGAAATTGCCATGTTTAAGTGTTTAAACTCCTAATCTTATCCATGCCTATAGTTAGGGGGAGTATGCTTCTCTTAAAACATGCTTAGAACTATTCATTCATCATTTGCATACTTTTAAGAGGTGTTAAGTTCGAGCCTTTGGTTGTTCTTAGAACAAAATAGGTCATTCTGGGTATATGGTATCGATACTGCTATACGCGTATCGATACGTGTTCTTCCTTTTGTTTCCCAGAATTCTCCTCGCTTCATACGGTATCGATACTTATATACGCGTATCGATACGTGTTCTTCATCTTGTTTCCCAGATTTTTTTCTCGCTTCACAGGTATCGATACGCTTAAAATCGTATCGATACAGGTCGTTTCGATACGGGCCCCACCGTTTCGATACGACTTTCCAACGGGCATTTTTGAGAAAAGACAATTCTATCCCCGTATCGATACCCCCTCAGGAGTATCGATACCCTATCGCGCAGATGGCATTAAATCAGTTTTAAATGAGCTCTACTTTTACCAAATTTAAAACTCTTTAACCCTAACAAACCCTAGCCGTTTTTGCCTATAAAAAGGCCCTTCCTCCTTCATATTTTTCACTACAACTCAATTCTAAAAGAATTTTTGCATCAAGAAAAGAATTGTGCTCTCTCTCAAGTCTTTCTTCAATCTTCAAAGTTTCCTTCAAGGTAATCTCTTCTTTTTATTCCTTTTTGTTTTTTTTTAACCCTTTGTTTTCTTAAAATTTTTTTAAAATTTTTTTTAAATCTTTTTACTTTGTTTTTTACTCAAATTGAAGAAACTTTTTTTTTAATTTTCTTTTAGATTATGGCACCTAAAGAACATTCGAGGGAACGACCGAGGGTTACTCATGCCGGTGATTCTTCAACCCCCGGAATGGTTGCACGCCCGGATTATGTTACAATTTATAACCAATCCTTTGAAACTTCCGCGGGTCTTCCCTATTTTCGCCAATTTGAGAACTACAAAATTCGTGCGGAAAGGGTCGTCTCCATTCCTTTTCTCGACTCCGAGCGCTTCAAGTTTGAATATCTTCCATTGCTTCGCACTTGGAATTTCATGGAGTTTCTTTCTATCCCCGGTATTTACTATCGTCTTTTGGTTTTAATTTTCTATTCTAATGCCAAAATTATTTCTCGCAATGGGGAAATTGTTGCCATCCGCTCTTATCTCATGGGGAAGCAAATCATTCTCGATGTCAAAGGGATTTGTGAGGTTTTTAACTTAGAGGATGTAGGCTTAAAAGATGAAAATGCCTTGGGCCATGTTCTCGGTGGTTCCGTAACCGTCCTCAATGCTCACGATCGAATCCTACATTTGATGGTGTCTTGGTGGTTACGTCCCTCCGGTGGGAAATACTCTACCATCCGTCAAGTGGATGATTTTTGGATCCGTTGTTTCCGTCAACGAAAGCGCCCAAACCTAGCTCGAATCATGTTCGATGAGATCGCCTATCATGTTCAAAATCACCAAACCCCTCTCATCACATCCTTTATTTACGGTACGGCTTTAAGTTACTATTTTATGAAAAAGGATATTGATTGCTCATTTGATCTTGCATCTACTCTTACCGATCCTATTGATGAGCGATCCCTTGCTCGTGGAAAGTTCCATTACTTTAATGGAAGTTGGTTACGTCTTTCCGAACTTCCACCCGAGGCCGCAGCCGCATTGGAACAACCACAAGCTCCTCAAGCTCCTCCGGCTCCTCAAGTCCCACAGCCCAATTTGGATGCTCTCATGACATATCTCAATGAGCAATTTACCGGGCTACGCACGGACATGAACACTCGTCTAACCTCCATGGAAACCACCTTCGATACAAGGATGACGGGTATGGAGAATCGCCTTACATCCCTTGAAAGCGCGCACAATTCCTTGAATATTTCCGTTGCCGCTTTCCATGATGAATGGCGTAATAGCATGCGGAGCAATGAGCCTATGGTCGATGATGATGAAGATGATGAAGACGACGAAGACAATGCCTAGACATCTCTTCTTGCATATCATTCATAATCATCTAGGATTTTCTATTTTTATGCACCTATGTTTCTGTTTTTAGGACTAAGTTTGTTTTAGGATTAAAAACCTATGCTTTGATTTCTTGTTTGTTTTCGTTTGGATTTTCTTATGCTATGATGAATAAAATTATGTTGCTTATTATTATTATACCTTTGATTTCATTATGCACTTTATTGTCTCCATGCATTTTTGATCTAACAAAAAGGGGGAGAAGAAACTTGCTCACATCTTTAAAATATTTTGATTTTAACTCAAAGGTTACCAAGCTTATATTAAGGGGGAGTTACTTTGTAAAGGTTATTCAAAAGTGTCAAAATTTTAAGTTTTGGTTTTGTTATATCAAAAAGGGGGAGATTGTAAAACCTATGTTTGATTTTGATATAATTAGATCTTTAAGGATCAATTTGAAAAACTTAAAATTGTTCTTACAAGTCTCTTAACAAGTTTTGAAACACCAACACTTTAAAACTGATTTGTAAAACTCAAACTCAAAATATTTTCTAAGTGTTCCAAGCCAAATTTATTGAAAATCGTCATAGAGTATCGATACCCATTGAGGCGTATCGATACCTTTTTGCCAAAATTGGCTACTGTCGGAACAAGTATCGATACGCAAAACCCTCGTATCGATACGCCCCTGTGTTAAACTTCAAAGAGTTTGAAAGAGTGTATCGATACGGTAACACCAGTATCGATACTGGTTTAAAGAATTTTAAAGCATTTAAGTCGGTTAAAAAATATGACCGTTGGTGTCAGTTGGTTGGTAACCAAATTTTAAAAGACCGTTGGCCGGTATCGATACACCTAACCCCAGTATCGATACGCGTCTTGACAGTGAGCTAAGTTCAGAAAAAGGTATCGATACGGCCCTTGCTGTTTCGATACCCAGTACCGATACGCTTACGTGCGTATCGATACCCCTGTATTAAATGCATACAACGACTCTTTCTTTTCTGAGACAGGTATCGATACCCATTCCCGAGTATCGATACTCGTAGCTGCAGAGGTGCATTTATGGTGGTAAGAGAGGGTTCCAACGGCTCCATTTACTTCTCCAACCACTCAAACGGCTAGAAATCAATGAGAAGGTATAAAAGGGACATCCAAAAGCATCAGCAACAACTATTGAACTTCAAGCAAACATCCAACCATCAAATTCAAGCATTTGAGCAAAAATCCAAAATTTGTGTAAAATCCCAATTTGTGTTCTTCATTCATATTTTGTAAAATTGGGTTGATTGCTTGTATTGGGGCTATCATTTGTATTGAGAGATACTTAATTAGCCTTCAAATTTCTTTGTTCTATTGAGTGAGAGTTGGGTTGATTTTTGGGTAGAAAAATCAACCGGTTTTGTAAAGGGTTGCCTCCTTGTCCTAGAAAAGGGGAAGATCAATTTAGTGAAATTGTTGCAAATCCTTAGTGAGACTAAGGTAGTGGATGTAGAGTTCATTTGGAACTTGAACCACTCTAAATCCCTTGTTCTTCAATTTTTATTTGCCAATTTCCTCTAAAATCCTTTAAATTTCCAATTCACCCCCCTCTTGGTAAATATCGATCTTTCGATCCACTCAACAAAGTTTAGAAGTTTAGTTTAAAGTTAGGGTTTTAAACTTTTAATTTCATGGGTTAAAAATATAATTTAGGGTTTAAAGTTTAGGAGCTCGAATTTGAATTTTATAATGTGAAGTTTAAATAAACAGGCTTGTTTCTTACAATTTTACATTGATAGTGCATAAAACATCAACTCCAAATTATCCTACATAATATGTTTTTATAAAACTTCTTTCATTTTAAAACTGCATGAAAAATAAATTCATGACAATAAAATCATAACATAAAAATATATGTGTAGGTAGGAAATTAAGGATGTGGTCACCATGGTTGTCACTTGTCATTGCCTTTTGTTTTTCTTGCAAGTGTTAATGTATGTATACAAATACAAGTCAGTGTCATCTTATATAGGTGAAAAAGTGAAGCATGCGTGGAGTGACTAGTGAGGTATCATTCATTCATTCTTCTCCATAATTATTGTTAGCGTGACATGCCTAGTTTTAGGCCCTCCTCACTGTTCCATTGCTTTCACCAACTAATATTCGAATGAAAATTGTCTGTTCCTTTTATGCCTCGACTTTAAAATAGTAGGTTTAGACTTTAAGGTTTAAAGTTAGGGGTTGTAGTTGGGGTTTAGATAATTAGGGGTTGGGTGCATTTTTAAGGGTGTGGGGTTTAGGGTTTAGGATGTAAAAATTAGGGTTAAAATTTAAAATTTATTTTTAAGTAATTTTTAGTGTGAGACATAAAATGAGGCATGATTAGAGGGTAGAAATTTTTTACCCCTAATACTCACCTCAAAAAACACTGTATTCAAGAACATATGCAAAATTTTATGTTAGAAAGTTATAAAATTCTGATTACCTCTCCAGCCCCTTTCGAGTCCATCCCTGACTGTATTTATTCCGATCAAACATTACCACGACTGCCGACATATGAGCTCGGAGTTCATTTCATTTTCAAGCCATTGATGCATGCATGCATGCATGAATGAATGGCATTGTCAAATTCCAATTTCCAACGGCTTTGTTGTTTCTGGTAATAAAAGCAGTGTCTCACTGTCTTTTTCTTTATTTAAATCCACAGGTAGTTGTCTGTCTCAAACACCATCTTTTTCTGACAATCAAGTGTTCTGAATCACGTAGATGGCTCGAGAACATGCCAACGTTTTTGCACCAAAATATATGGACACATTCTATTTCTAGTATAATTCATGTCTATTTTATAGTTTATGTTCGAGATCTGTAATTCCCACTTCCAACAATGACGTCTTTAAAATTTTAATTTTAATTTTCTCTTAATTTGAAAATATAACGTGTCTTACCAATACACCAAACTATTCTTGGGTGAAAACAAGAGAAAGGTTTCTGAGTTTTAACACTGCTAGCTTTCACGTGCGCATGGCTTCCATTGCTTTGGAATAATCACCCAACTCTCAAACATTTAACTTGTTTTTTTTCTTACTCGGTACATAGTCATCGTTGGAGGGTAGACACTATGATTATCAGAATCAGATTGAATCGATTAAGTGGTGTTACGAGTTCGAGTATTAGTAGTTTTTATAATAATTTTAATAAGTATGATTGGGATGGAGGCGTTAAATCTTAAGAGAGATCAATCTAGCGACGGAGCCAGAATTCAGGATTGGATATAAATATTTAAAAATAGGACAAATTTATAAATAAATTATTTTTTAAAATTAAATAAGGGACAAAAGTGATTTTTTTTCTCCCTTTAGGGATCTTAATAACTGCGTCTCTAGGTCTAGGGCCATCCCCCACCCCAAAAAAACCTTTGAATAAAGAAACTAAAAAAACAGATTAATTATATATTTGTCCCTCTTTCTTTTTAAATATTTATGTTTGTCTCTAACACCAAGCCTAACTCTGTCTCTGGGCATGATTATTGTATGTTTGACATCAAATATCAAATTCATATTTTTGATGATATTTAACCAAAATAAACACAGATCAATCCTACACATGGCCATGACCCCTCCGATTTTGCTTACATTCAGCCGGATTCTATAATCTATACTATCTTAGTGATTAAGTGACATTATTATTATTTTTATTCATAATCGAGCTCTATTTCATTCCAATCGTTAAAAAAAACTATTTTTTTGTTGCATATGAAGATTATTGGGAAATTGTTCGAAAACAAGAGAAAAATGTACATTTTATTTCAATTACATAAGTGGAGAAGTACACCCATTTTGGATAGGATTAAAGAAATTAATGTAATGATCATGCATTGCATGCCAAGATCATCATTTCTCTTGTTTATGTATTAATTAATCAAAACTCATGATCTAATGTCATCATCTCATGAAGGGCATATATTATATTTAGAGTTTATTGCTTGAACGAATATTTTTTTATATTTGCTTGTTTGTTTGTTTTTAGTTTATTCGTGTTTAGTTCAGGTTAGTTAGAAATTTTAAAAAGGTAATTATACCATGCACTGACTGTGATTTTTTTCACAAACATGCTTATTTTTCTTATAAAAATTTAAATCCTAAACCTTAACTCTAACCTCTATTAAAACTATAAACCATAAATTTTAAACCTACAACCTAAAACTTAAATTAAATTCTTAAACCCTAAATTAAACCCACTTGTAAAAAATAAGTTTTCCATCGTCATTGCATGAAATATGTTCACATTTTAAAATTGTGCTCTTGTTTGTTTATTTGAAATTATGCGTGTCATCCACACCAAAAAAATACGTGTCTTCGTATTCACAAACACACTCATGCATATGTTCGTGAACATATTATTATTTTGAATAGTCTGAAGGTGATTATAAGGTATTATCTGTTCATACATATTCTTAACCTTTTGAGAATGCACACATACCTTGTAGACAAAGAGATTTGAACCTGGGTCTCTTAAAATGAGTACCATCAACTTTTTTACTGAGACCACTAGTTGGGTTCATGTTCATGAACATGATCAAATGGTTCACGATTAATTTATCTTACACTCTAATCATTTATAGCTCTAATTATAATCATATTTAAAATATTATGTTATATAAATATTATATATTTTTATCATGTTTTATAATTTATATGATATTTTGATTATTTTTATCATATTTAATTAATAATTTATAATGTAGAAAAAGTTGATAGCTAGCTTTGAAACAAATGGTTATATTCTTGGGATCATAAAATATCTCTTTTTTTTCCTTCTTCTTTTGCTTCTTTAATAACAAAAGCTGCCTGCCTTGTTTTCCTCCTCCACAATTTTCATTTTTTTCTAGAATTACCCTTGTCAAACATATATTCCATCCAATCTGCCATGGGCATATGGGTCATTTAGCAATCAAAGTGGGTTACCCCACACGTGCATATGCTCAATCGAGTGGGAGGCAGAAGGAAGGAAACGAGTTTAATGGTCCATTTAATTATTTACTCAGTTAATTGAAATGAAAAATTATTTAAATATATTTATTTATTCGAAAGAATTTATAACCCCCTCGTCCCGGTCTGGCCGGATGACCGGTCCGAGTGAGCTACACGGGAAAAACCGAGCGAAAACTCTCTAATGAACTCTCCCTCGGTTAGCAACCCTATATATTTTTTTTCATTTAAATCTTGTCTAGATGAGAATTTCATCCTAAGTGATCATACAGCGGAACAATAGTTACGAAACAATCAATCAAACCCAAACTAACACTTAAAAGCCCATTTTTAAAGTTATCCTGCAGGCGGTATCGATACCCTTAAGGGGGTATCGATACCCCTTTGACTAGGTCAACAGGGTTTGGTCAACCTGAGGAGACAGTATCGATACCCCAAATGAGGGTATCGATACCCTCCCCTAAAGTTGACTTCCAACGGTCAAAGCCAAGACAACGGTATCGATACCCTAGAGATGAGTATCGATACCGAAATCGACAGTAGCTCCAGTGGCCAAAAAGGTATCGATACTCCCCCTCGAGTATCGATACACAAGGCCTGAAACCACAGGGTAGTATCGATACCAGATCAACGGTATCGATACCCCAACTACGAAACTGCAGGTTTGAGCTGATTTAGGGCACAAAGAGGCCCCTAAATCCCTCTAACACTTCAACCAACACACTATCATCAATCCCTAAGGCAAGCCAACCATAAAGCACGCATATTAAAGCCAAGGGAGTCAATCAAACATGAATTTAAGCATTCATACATAGCATTCAATTCAATGAGCAATATAGGCAATAATGAGCATACATGAAGGCTCAAATGGTTTTAAAAGCACAAGTCAAACACAAGAGGTTTGCAACCATACATAAGACAACCTAAACACCCTAAAGCATGCCATCATACACACCAACAATCATCAAGGTATTACATGCATACCATCCATAATCAAACCAAAACAACATCAATCAAATGAGTCACACATGCTCATACAAAGACCCTTGCCACATTGCTAGCTATTACAAAATCGATAACCATACTTGAGCTACAAACTTGGAAGCCTTTCTTGCCTTGCCTCGAGCTAACACCACGCTAGTGATCTGCATTGTTGAACATTGAGAGCGTAAGCTATAAGCTTAGTGAGGGTGCTCTAAAACGAAGAACAACAACAATGCAGGGTTCAAGCATGTAATCCTAATCTCACACATATCAAGCATTGCATATAATCAAGTAGACTTAGCTAGTCTTTCAAGTGGCAATTATGGTCTCTCAATCCTAGCAAGATTAAGCATCAATATAGATCATCATGCAATACCATATATCAAAACCACATATCACAATCATATATCACATTACATAAACAAGTTTAATTGGCCACTTTAATTACCCCGATTGTGCGGATTAAAACCTTGACAACACTTTACCTCGGTAGGATTCCACTCATCACCGGACCTTGCATGTGCGGGATTTCACTCATCGCCACATGCCCTACGGATGGGATTCCACTCATCATCCCGTAGAAATATAATAAGCTTCTGGTGAAATGCTACATCACCGTACTCCTCCTTGATGACTTAACTCCATCAAGGCCACGTACGTTTTGACTCAATTTGTGTGCACACTATCCTAATGATCGATCATTTACAACCGGTAATTTTTAGTGTCAATTATTATAACCACAACATGTATCACCAACCACATATCATCAACACATTCATGCTCAACACATATATCCACATCATGATATACATATACATGCACCATCTAATCACAAGCATTTGAGCATAGTCATCAAGCCCATAGCATTCAAGAAAATTAGACTAAGTTAACTACTTGGATTAAAAGGAAGTGGCCTACCAAGCACACTTGCACACACACACACTACTCATGCTCGAACCGACTTTAAAACAAGTTTAGACCACTCACCGCCCTTCCTTAGAAAATCGAACAATCCTCCTACGCACCCGGATTCGGTCCCAAAGCTCCTTCAACGTTTCCCCTTGCTTCTAGCCAAGCAAAACACACTTATTACACCACAAATCAATGCTAAAGCTCAACTATCAATTCACTTCACAACATAAACCAAATTTCACAAATTCCCCAAACCACAAAATCTCCCAAAACTCAATTTTCGTGCTTCCCAAATCCCTTGCTGAAAAACCCACTTCCAAACACCCAAATGGCTTCCAAAGCATCCCAAAACACTCTCATACCATAGGTAAACCATCAGCCCATCAATTTTAACACAAAACCCATCAAAAACTCAAGTTTTACAACCTTAAATCTAGTCCTAAGACCTTACTACGAATTTCTATCAAAATTCAACCAAATTAAAGTATATGGTGTATTTCATCATGCTTAAACAAACCCCCAACATAATTTAACAAAACAAATTAAAAAGCCCCATCAAAATCCCCAAATTTCATATGAACCCTAATTTTCAAAACCCACAATTTTTGAAATTCAAGACCATGGTTAGATAGAGATTGAAGAGGAGAGTTAGAAAACATAATTACCTTTGAAAAACGTCTTGGATTGAGGAAGAAAATGAATGGAATAGGGTTTGTAGTGTTGGGAGAGTTTGAAAAGAGAAGATGGGGTTTTAACATGAAAAGGAGATAGGAAAGAGGGAAGACAATTTTTTTGTTAAAGTAGTCTAGCTTTTTAAAAGTTTTTGGTAAAATTGCAACATTGGTCCCTCCCCTTTCAATTGAAGCTTAATTAGGTCACTACTTGAAGTTTAATTATTTTAATTAAATTTAATTTGACTCGGATTATAACCCGGTTAACTCCTAGGCCCAAAATACGGGTGTTACAACTCTCTCCCACTTAAGGAATTTCGTCCCCGAAATTACCTGACTGAAAGAGATACGGAAACTGCTTTTCCATATCCTCCTTCCTCTCCCAAGTGGCCTCGTCCACACCTCTACGTTGCCACCTCACCTTCACTAACTCAATTGATCTACCCCTCAACACTTTACTGTCTGAAGCTAAGATCTCGACGGGCTCTTCCTCATAAGTCAAATCCGGATTCAATTCAATTTCTTCTACGGGCATAACATGTGATGGATCGGACCTATACTTACGAAGCATGGATACATGGAACACATCGTGTATCTTCTCTAACTCGGATGGCAAACGCAACTGATAGGCAACAGGACCAACTCTCTTCACAATCTCATACGGCCCTATGTACCTCAGACTCAACTTCCCCTTTCGGCCAAATCTCATCACCTTCTTCCACGGAGACACTTTCAAGAACACCTTCTCACCCACTGAGAACTCAACTTCCTTCCTCTTCAAATCGGCATAGGACTTCTGCCTATCTGAAGCAGCCTTCAAGCGATCACAAATCAATTTTACCTTGTCGGTTGTCCCTTTTAGCAAATCCGGCATAGGTAACAGTTTCTGTCCTACCTCGGCCCAACACACTGGAGTTCTACACTTTCGACCATACAAGGCCTCATACGGAGCCATCTGAATGCTCGACTGAAAACTGTTGTTGTACGCAAACTCCACTAGAGGCAGATGCTTCTCCCAAGTACCCTGAAAGTCAATGATACAACATCGCAACATATCCTCTAAGATCTGAATAACCCTCTCTGACTGACCATCTGACTGTGGATGATAAGAAGTGCTGAAGTTCAAACGGGTACCCAAAGCTGTATGCAGACACTCCCAAAATCTCGAAGTGAACCGCGGATCTCTGTCCGACACAATGGACTTCGGCACACCATGTAGCCTCACAATCTCACCAATGTACAAATCGGCCAATCTATCTAAGGTGTAAGTAGTGTTGACTGCCAAGAAGTGAGCACACTTCGTAAAACGATCTACTATCACCCAAACTGAGTTCTTCCTCGTAGGTGTCAAAGGCAAACCCGAAACAATATCCATGGTGATGTTCTCCCATTTCCATTCCAGAATTCTCAACGGCTGTAACAAACCTGAGGGAACCTGATGTTCCGCCTTCACCCTCTGACACACTAGGCACTTACTCACAAAGTCGGCTACATCTCTCTTCAAGCCAACCCAAAAGTACTCATTCTTCAAATCACGGTACATCTTCGTACTTCCAGGATGCATAGCAAACGGACTACTGTGGGCTTCAGTCAAGATCGTACGTCTCAAATCACTGTCTTCAGGCACAACTATTCTGTCCTTGAAACATAAGACCCCATCGGAACTGAAACTGTAGTCTGAAGATCTACCTTCGGCTATATCTTGCACGTGAGGTGCCAAAGATCTATCTAGGAGCTGTTTCTCTCGAATCATCTGACCTAGAGTAGGTCTAACCTGAAGCTCGGCTACTAAGCCACCATCCCCGGACAAACTCAATCTAGCAAACATGGCTCTCAAGTCCACGGCCACCTTCCTACTCAATGCATCGGCCACTACATTGGCCTTACCCGGATGGTACTCAATAGTAAGATCATAGTCCTTTAGCAACTCTAACCATCTACGCTGTCTGAGATTCAAATCTCGCTGAGTCATAATGTACTTCAAACTCTTGTGGTCGGTGTATACTGTGCATTTCTCACCATACAAATAGTGCCTCCAAATCTTCAGAGCAAACACAACTGCAGCTAACTCTATGTCATGGGTCGGATAGTTGCGCTCATGAGTCTTCAACTGTCTTGAGGCATAAGCCACTACTCTTCGGTCTTGCATCAGAACACATCCTAACCCTACATACGAGGCATCACTATAAATCACGTAGTCCTTCCCGGACTCAGGCTGAATCAAGATCGGAGCTTGGGTCAAAGCTTCTTTCAATTTCTCAAAGGCTCTCTGTCTTGCATCTGTCCACTCAAACTGAACACTCTCCTGAAGTAACTGTGTCAATGGAGCGGCTAACTTAGAGAAACCTTCCACAAATCTTCTATAGTATCCGGCTAAGCCTAGGAAGCTACGTACTTCTGTCACTGACTTCGGTTGCTTCCACTCAACAATGGCTTCAATCTTCTTCGGATCAACTCTAATGCCTTCAGCTGATACTACATGTCCTAAGAAGACTACCTCTCGTATCCAGAATTCACACTTGCTAAGCTTCGCATACAACTGATGATCTAGCAAAGTCTTCAAAACAAGTCTCAAATGTCGGTCATGGTCTTCTTCAGTTCGCGAGTACACCAAGATGTCATCAATAAATACAACCACAAACTGATCTAGATACTGATGAAAAATCCTATTCATCATGTCCATGAAAGCTGTCGGTGCGTTAGTCAACCCAAAAGGCATGACTAAAAACTCATAGTGTCCATACCTAGTCCTAAAGGCCGTCTTCGGTACATCAACCTCTCTAACCTTTAGCTGGTAGTAACCTGATCTCAAATCAATCTTCGAAAAGACCGATGCTCCCCTCAACTGATCAAACAAGTCATCAATTCTAGGCAACGGATATTTGTTCTTCACTGTCAACTGATTCAACTGTCTGTAATCTATGCACATTCTCATACTTCCATCTTTCTTCTTCACAAACAACACTGGTGCACCCCAAGGTGAAGAACTAGGCCTAATAAAACCTCTATCTGTCAATTCTTGCAACTGAGTCTTCAACTCTTTCAATTCTTTCGGTGCCATACGATACGGAGCAATCGAAACAGGAGCTGAATCAGAATAAGTCTCAATGCTAAACTCTACCTCTCTGTCCGGTGGTAACCCTGGCAATTCTTCCGGAAACACACTAGGAAAATCATGTACTGTCCGGATGTCCTGAGGTCTAACCTCACTCATGTTAGGGTTCATCACATATGCTAAGTATGCTTCACACCCTAACTCAATTAATTTCTTGGCCTCTAACACTGAAATCACATTGGATAAGAACTTCACATTCTCACCCACCACAACAATCTCATAATCATCTGTGAGCTTCAAAGAAATCCGTTTAGTTTCAAAGTCTATCCTAGCTCTATGCTCCGTGAGCCAGTCCATACCCAGAATCACATCAAAACCATAGAAGGGAAGTTCCATCATATCCACTGGAAACACATGCCCCTGAACCATCAACGGACACCTTCGGTACATCTTCCTAACCACTACCGTGTCCCCAAAGGAACTAGTAACACTAACTCCTACCTCTAACAACTCACAAGGCAAATTCAAAGACTGTGCATGCTCACTCAATATGTAGGAATGTGTAGACCCAGAGTCAATCAAAGAAAGCAAACCCAAAGACTGTATCGAGAAGTTACCTGCGATCACATCGGTGTCATGCTGCTCCCCGCGCTGAGCGTAAACCCTAGCCTGTCCTCCGCCCTCCGGCTGGACTGCAACAACATGAGCTAAATTCCTCTGACCATCGTTCCTCGGCTGGAAGTTACCTCTACCGCGCCCGCGGCCTCTCTGAAAATCATTGGCTCTAGCAGGAGCCTGAGCTGGTGCCTGTCCCACCTGATGTGGACAGTCACGCCTAATGTGGTCTCTAGCACCACAACTCCAACAGGAATGATAATTTCCCCAACACTCACCGGTGTGGTTCCTCCCGCAAGTAGCACATGTGGGCAACTTCCCACCAGCTCTCTGACCCTGATGGCCCCTACCGTGGTTACCGCCACCACGCCTATGATCAAACTGATGCCGGTTGTCCCGATGCCTCTTGGCATCTCCTCTATCAAAGTTGCTGGACCTCTTACCTGAACTAGATCCACCTGACCGCCTGGTCAAACTCAAACTGTGCTCCAAGTCCTTGGCCCTCGCAACCAAGACATCAAAATCAGTGTAATCTGAAGCTAGAGTATAAGTCTTGATCTCCTCACTCAGCCCATATCGGAAGCGGTTACAACGCTCCACCTCAGTAGGTACAAGCTCAGGTGCATACTGACTCAGTCTGACGAATCGGATCTCATAATCAGTCACGGACATACTCCCCTGAAGCAATGCCATAAACTCTCTCTTCCTCTCATCGAGGTATCGCGGACCCAAATACTTCTTCCGGAAAGCTGTCTCAAAGAACCCCCAAGTGATCTCGGTCTCATCCATCCCCGAAGTAACGGTGACCCACCAGGTGTAGGCATCACCCTGAAGCAAGGACTCAACACAACCCAACTTACGATCACCAGTACACCCCATCTGAGCAAGGATACGGACGGTCTTCTCAAACCACAACTCTGACCTCTCCGGAGTAGCACCTCTAAACTCTTCGGCCCCAAGGCCCCGAAGTCTCTCTAATGGTAATCCGGTGCCCTCACCCTGATGATGAGCTGCCTGACCTCCAGCTACTGCAGCCTGGAATGCCCCGGCTATTGCCTGAACCAACGGAGCTAAGTCAATTCCGGCCGGTCCTTGGCCACCTTGGCCTCCTTGTGGTCCCATTCCTCCGGGCCCGGCCTCGCCTCCCACTCCCGGTGGAGGAGGTGGTGGAGGAGCTCCAACTCCAACCACATGCTCTCCCACTTGGGCTCCAACCCTAACTTCTTGCTCAACTCTCGGAGCCTCTGCCCGTGGTTCCGGGCGAACCATCCTAGGCCTCCCACGTGGTCTCATGGTTCAACTAGCAAGGTAAAACTACAACAAGAAACAATAGGATTACGTTAGCCAAAGCAAGGGTCCAATAGTGCTCAAGTATTCCTCTTTCAAAAATCCTTTTTAAATTAAGTAGTAGTAGCAATGGGCACACACTCACACGAGACACGACCATTCATGCATTCAAAACATCATACGATCGATCAAGCATCAAGGATTCATGGCAAATCATGCATCGAACAACACAAGCATTTAACACATTAATCTTACCTCACTTACCTGCCCGAGGTCTCGGTAACCTCAGGCTCTGATACCAACAAATGTAACCCCCTCGTCCCGGTCTGGCCGGATGACCGGTCCGAGTGAGCTACACGGGGAAAACCGAGCGAAAACTCCCTAATGAACTCTCCCTCGGTTAGCAACCCTATATTTTTTTTTCATTTAAATCTTGTCTAGATGAGAATTTCATCCTAAGTGATCATACAGCGGAACAATAGTTACGAAACAATCAATCAAACCCAAACTAACACTTAAAAGCCCATTTTTAAAGTTATCCTGCAGGCGGTATCGATACCCTTAAGGGGGTATCGATACCCCTTTGACTAGGTCAACATGGTTTGGTCAACCTGAGGAGACAGTATCGATACCCCAAATGAGGGTATCGATACCCTCCCCTAAAGTTGACTTCCAACGGTCAAAGCCAAGACAACGGTATCGATACCCTAGAGATGAGTATCGATACCGAAATCGACAGTAGCTCCAGTGGCCAAAAAGGTATCGATACTCCCCCTCGAGTATCGATACACAAGGCCTGAAACCACAGGGTAGTATCGATACCAGATCAACGGTATCGATACCCCAACTACGAAACTGCAGGTTTGAGCTGATTTAGGGCACAAGGAGGCCCCTAAATCCCTCTAACACTTCAACCAACACACTATCATCAATCCCTAAGGCAAGCCAACCATAAAGCACGCATATTTAAGCCAAGGGAGTCAATCAAACATGAATTTAAGCATTCATACATAGCATTCAATTCAATGAGCAATATAGGCAATAATGAGCATACATGAAGGCTCAAATGGTTTTAAAAGCACAAGTCAAACACAAGAGGTTTGCAACCATACATAAGGCAACCTAAACACCCTAAAGCATGCCATCATACACACCAACAATCATCAAGGTATTACATGCATACCATCCATAATCAAACCAAAACAACATCAATCAAATGAGTCACACATGCTCATGCAAAGACCCTTGCCACATTGCTAGCTATTACAAAATCGATAACCATACTTGAGCTACAAACTTGGAAGCCCTTCTTGCCTTGCCTCGAGCTAACACCATGCTAGTGATCTGCATTGTTGAACATTGAGAGCGTAAGCTATAAGCTTAGTGAGGGTGCTCTAAAACGAAGAACAACAACAATGCAGGGTTCAAGCATGTAATCCTAATCTCACACATATCAAGCATTGCATATAATCAAGTAGACTTAGCTAGTCTTTCAAGTGGCAATTATGGTCTCTCAATCCTAGCAAGATTAAGCATCAATATAGATCATCATGCAATACCATATATCAAAACCACATATCACCATCATATATCACATTACATAAACAAGTTTAATTGGCCACTTTAATTACCCCGATTGTGCGGATTAAAACCTTGACAACACTTTACCTCGGTGGGATTCCACTCATCACCGGACCTTGCATGTGCGGGATTCCACTCATCGCCACATGCCCTACGGATGGGATTCCACTCATCATCCCGTAGAAATATAATAAGCTTCCGGTGGAATGCTACATCACCGTACTCCTCCTTGATGACTTAACGCCATCAAGGCCACGTACGTTTTGACTCAATTTGTGTGCACACTATCCTAATGATCGATCATTTACAACCGGTAATTTTTAGTGCCAATTATTATAACCACAACATGTATCACCAACCACATATCATCAACACATTCATGCTCAACACATATATCCACATCATGATATACATATACATGCACCATCTAATCACAAGCATTTGAGCATAGTCATCAAGCCCATAGCATTCAAGGAAATTAGACTAAGTTAACTACTTGGATTAAAAGGAAGTGGCCTACCAAGCACACTTGCACACACACACACTACTCATGCTCGAACCAACTTTAAAACAAGTTTAGACCACTCACCGCCCTTCCTTAGCAAATCGAACAATCCTCCTACGCACCCGGATTCGGTCTCAAAGCTCCTTCAACGTTTCCCCTTGCTTCTAGCCAAGCAAAACACACTTATTACACCACAAATCAATGCTAAAGCTCAACTATCAATTCACTTCACAACATAAACCAAATTTCACAAATTCCCCAAACCACAAAATCTCCCAAAACTCAATTTTCGTGCTTCCCAAATCCCTTGCTGAAAAACCCACTTCCAAACACCCAAATGGCTTCCAAAGCATCCCAAAACACTCTCATACCATAGGTAAACCATCAGCCCATCAATTTTAACACAAAACCCATCAAAAACTCAAGTTTTACAACCTTAAATCTAGTCCTAAGACCTTGCTACGAATTTCTATCAAAATTCAACCAAATTAAAGTATATGGTGTATTTCATCATGCTTAAACAAACCCCCAACATAATTTAACAAAACAAATTAAAAAGCCCCATCAAAATCCCCAAATTTCATATGAACCCTAATTTTCAAAACCCACAATTTTTGAAATTCAAGACCATGGTTAGATAGAGATTGAAGAGGAGAGTTAGAAAACATAATTACCTTTGAAAAACGTCTTGGATTGAGGAAGAAAATGAATGGAATAGGGTTTGTAGTGTTGGGAGAGTTTGAAAAGAGAAGATGGGGTTTTAACATGAAAAGGAGATAGGAAAGAGGGAAGACAATTTTTTTGTTAAAGTAGTCTAGCTTTTTAAAAGTTTTTGGTAAAATTGCAACATTGGTCCCTCCCCTTTCAATTGAAGCTTAATTAGGTCACTACTTGAAGTTTAATTATTTTAATTAAATTTAATTTGACTCGGATTATAACCCGGTTAACTCCTAGGCCCAAAATACGGGTGTTACAACTCTCTCCCACTTAAGGAATTTCGTCCCCGAAATTACCTGACTGAAAGAGATACGGAAACTGCTTTTCCATATCCTCCTTCCTCTCCCAAGTGGCCTCGTCCACACCTCTACGTTGCCACCTCACCTTCACTAACTCAATTGATCTACCCCTCAACACTTTACTGTCTGAAGCTAAGATCTCGACGGGCTCTTCCTCATAAGTCAAATCCGGATTCAATTCAATTTCTTCTACGGGCATAACATGTGATGGATCGGACCTATACTTACGAAGCATGGATACATGGAACACATCGTGTATCTTCTCTAACTCGGATGGCAAACGCAACTGATAGGCAACAGGACCAACTCTCTTCACAATCTCATACGGCCCTATGTACCTCAGACTCAACTTCCCCTTTCGGCCAAATCTCATCACCTTCTTCCACGGAGACACTTTCAAGAACACCTTCTCACCCACTGAGAACTCAACTTCCTTCCTCTTCAAATCGGCATAGGACTTCTGCCTATCTGAAGCAGCCTTCAAGCGATCACAAATCAATTTTACCTTGTCGGTTGTCCCTTTTAGCAAATCCGGCATAGGTAACAGTTTCTGTCCTACCTCGGCCCAACACACTGGAGTTCTACACTTTCGACCATACAAGGCCTCATACGGAGCCATCTGAATGCTCGACTGAAAACTGTTGTTGTACGCAAACTCCACTAGAGGCAGATGCTTCTCCCAAGTACCCTGAAAGTCAATGATACAACATCGCAACATATCCTCTAAGATCTGAATAACCCTCTCTGACTGACCATCTGACTGTGGATGATAAGAAGTGCTGAAGTTCAAACGGGTACCCAAAGCTGTATGCAGACACTCCCAAAATCTCGAAGTGAACCGCGGATCTCTGTCCGACACAATGGACTTCGGCACACCATGTAGCCTCACAATCTCACCAATGTACAAATCGGCCAATCTATCTAAGGTGTAAGTAGTGTTGACTGCCAAGAAGTGAGCACACTTCGTAAAACGATCTACTATCACCCAAACTGAGTTCTTCCTCGTAGGTGTCAAAGGCAAACCCGAAACAATATCCATGGTGATGTTCTCCCATTTCCATTCCAGAATTCTCAACGGCTGTAACAAACCTGAGGGAACCTGATGTTCCGCCTTCACCCTCTGACACACTAGGCACTTACTCACAAAGTCGGCTACATCTCTCTTCAAGCCAACCCAAAAGTACTCATTCTTCAAATCACGGTACATCTTCGTACTTCCAGGATGCATAGCAAACGGACTACTGTGGGCTTCAGTCAAGATCGTACGTCTCAAATCACTGTCTTCAGGCACAACTATTCTGTCCTTGAAACATAAGACCCCATCGGAACTGAAACTGTAGTCTGAAGATCTACCTTCGGCTATATCTTGCACGTGAGGTGCCAAAGATCTATCTAGGAGCTGTTTCTCTCGAATCATCTGACCTAGAGTAGGTCTAACCTGAAGCTCGGCTACTAAGCCACCATCCCCGGACAAACTCAATCTAGCAAACATGGCTCTCAAGTCCACGGCCACCTTCCTACTCAATGCATCGGCCACTACATTGGCCTTACCCGGATGGTACTCAATAGTAAGATCATAGTCCTTTAGCAACTCTAACCATCTACGCTGTCTGAGATTCAAATCTCGCTGAGTCATAATGTACTTCAAACTCTTGTGGTCGGTGTATACTGTGCATTTCTCACCATACAAATAGTGCCTCCAAATCTTCAGAGCAAACACAACTGCAGCTAACTCTATGTCATGGGTCGGATAGTTGCGCTCATGAGTCTTCAACTGTCTTGAGGCATAAGCCACTACTCTTCGGTCTTGCATCAGAACACATCCTAACCCTACATACGAGGCATCACTATAAATCACGTAGTCCTTCCCGGACTCAGGCTGAATCAAGATCGGAGCTTGGGTCAAAGCTTCTTTCAATTTCTCAAAGGCTCTCTGTCTTGCATCTGTCCACTCAAACTGAACACTCTCCTGAAGTAACTGTGTCAATGGAGCGGCTAACTTAGAGAAACCTTCCACAAATCTTCTATAGTATCCGGCTAAGCCTAGGAAGCTATGTACTTCTGTCACTGACTTCGGTTGCTTCCACTCAACAATGGCTTCAATCTTCTTCGGATCAACTCTAATGCCTTCAGCTGATACTACATGTCCTAAGAAGACTACCTCTCGTATCCAGAATTCACACTTGCTAAGCTTCGCATACAACTGATGATCTAGCAAAGTCTTCAAAACAAGTCTCAAATGTCGGTCATGGTCTTCTTCAGTTCGCGAGTACACCAAGATGTCATCAATAAATACAACCACAAACTGATCTAGATACTGATGAAAAATCCTATTCATCATGTCCATGAAAGCTGTCGGTGCGTTAGTCAACCCAAAAGGCATGACTAAAAACTCATAGTGTCCATACCTAGTCCTAAAGGCCGTCTTCGGTACATCAACCTCTCTAACCTTTAGCTGGTAGTAACCTGATCTCAAATCAATCTTCGAAAAGACCGATGCTCCCCTCAACTGATCAAACAAGTCATCAATTCTAGGCAACGGATATTTGTTCTTCACTGTCAACTGATTCAACTGTCTGTAATCTATGCACATTCTCATACTTCCATCTTTCTTCTTCACAAACAACACTGGTGCACCCCAAGGTGAAGAACTAGGCCTAATAAAACCTCTATCTGTCAATTCTTGCAACTGAGTCTTCAACTCTTTCAATTCTTTCGGTGCCATACGATACGGAGCAATCGAAACAGGAGCTGAATCAGAATAAGTCTCAATGCTAAACTCTACCTCTCTGTCCGGTGGTAACCCTGGCAATTCTTCCGGAAACACACTAGGAAAATCATGTACTGTCCGGATGTCCTGAGGTCTAACCTCACTCATGTTAGGGTTCATCACATATGCTAAGTATGCTTCACACCCTAACTCAATTAATTTCTTGGCCTCTAACACTGAAATCACATTGGATAAGAACTTCACATTCTCACCCACCACAACAATCTCATAATCATCTGTGAGCTTCAAAGAAATCCGTTTAGTTTCAAAGTCTATCCTAGCTCTATGCTCCGTGAGCCAGTCCATACCCAGAATCACATCAAAACCATAGAAGGGAAGTTCCATCATATCCACTGGAAACACATGCCCCTGAACCATCAACGGACACCTTCGGTACATCTTCCTAACCACTACCGTGTCCCCAAAGGAACTAGTAACACTAACTCCTACCTCTAACAACTCACAAGGCAAATTCAAAGACTGTGCATGCTCACTCAATATGTAGGAATGTGTAGACCCAGAGTCAATCAAAGAAAGCAAACCCAAAGACTGTATCGAGAAGTTACCTGCGATCACATCGGTGTCATGCTGCTCCCCGCGCTGAGCGTAAACCCTAGCCTGTCCTCCGCCCTCCGGCTGGACTGCAACAACATGAGCTAAATTCCTCTGACCATCGTTCCTCGGCTGGAAGTTACCTCTACCGCGCCCGCGGCCTCTCTGAAAATCATTGGCTCTAGCAGGAGCCTGAGCTGGTGCCTGTCCCACCTGATGTGGACAGTCACGCCTAATGTGGTCTCTAGCACCACAACTCCAACAGGAATGATAATTTCCCCAACACTCACCGGTGTGGTTCCTCCCGCAAGTAGCACATGTGGGCAACTTCCCACCAGCTCTCTGACCCTGATGGCCCCTACCGTGGTTACCGCCACCACGCCTATGATCAAACTGATGCCGGTTGTCCCGATGCCTCTTGGCATCTCCTCTATCAAAGTTGCTGGACCTCTTACCTGAACTAGATCCACCTGACCGCCTGGTCAAACTCAAACTGTGCTCCAAGTCCTTGGCCCTCGCAACCAAGACATCAAAATCAGTGTAATCTGAAGCTAGAGTATAAGTCTTGATCTCCTCACTCAGCCCATATCGGAAGCGGTTACAACGCTCCACCTCAGTAGGTACAAGCTCAGGTGCATACTGACTCAGTCTGACGAATCGGATCTCATAATCAGTCACGGACATACTCCCCTGAAGCAATGCCATAAACTCTCTCTTCCTCTCATCGAGGTATCGCGGACCCAAATACTTCTTCCGGAAAGCTGTCTCAAAGAACCCCCAAGTGATCTCGGTCTCATCCATCCCCGAAGTAACGGTGACCCACCAGGTGTAGGCATCACCCTGAAGCAAGGACTCAACACAACCCAACTTACGATCACCAGTACACCCCATCTGAGCAAGGATACGGACGGTCTTCTCAAACCACAACTCTGACCTCTCCGGAGTAGCACCTCTAAACTCTTCGGCCCCAAGGCCCCGAAGTCTCTCTAATGGTAATCCGGTGCCCTCACCCTGATGATGAGCTGCCTGACCTCCAGCTACTGCAGCCTGGAATGCCCCGGCTATTGCCTGAACCAACGGAGCTAAGTCAATTCCGGCCGGTCCTTGGCCACCTTGGCCTCCTTGTGGTCCCATTCCTCCGGGCCCGGCCTCGCCTCCCACTCCCGGTGGAGGAGGTGGAGGAGGAGCTCCAACTCCAACCACATGCTCTCCCACTTGGGCTCCAACCCTAACTTCTTGCTCAACTCTCGGAGCCTCTGCCCGTGGTTCCGGGCGAACCATCCTAGGCCTCCCACGTGGTCTCATGGTTCAACTAGCAAGGTAAAACTACAACAAGAAACAATAGGATTACGTTAGCCAAAGCAAGGGTCCAATAGTGCTCAAGTATTCCTCTTTCAAAAATCCTTTTTAAATTAAGTAGTAGTAGCAATGGGCACACACTCACACGAGACACGACCATTCATGCATTCAAAACATCATACGATCGATCAAGCATCAAGGATTCATGGCAAATCATGCATCGAACAACACAAGCATTTAACACATTAATCTTACCTCACTTACCTGCCCGAGGTCTCGGTAACCTCAGGCTCTGATACCAACAAATGTAACCCCCTCGTCCCGGTCTGGCCGGATGACCGGTCCGAGTGAGCTACACGGGGAAAACCGAGCGAAAACTCCCTAATGAACTCTCCCTCGGTTAGCAACCCTATATTTTTTTTTCATTTAAATCTTGTCTAGATGAGAATTTCATCCTAAGTGATCATACAGCGGAACAATAGTTACGAAACAATCAATCAAACCCAAACTAACACTTAAAAGCCCATTTTTAAAGTTATCCTGCAGGCGGTATCGATACCCTTAAGGGGGTATCGATACCCCTTTGACTAGGTCAACATGGTTTGGTCAACCTGAGGAGACAGTATCGATACCCCAAATGAGGGTATCGATACCCTCCCCTAAAGTTGACTTCCAACGGTCAAAGCCAAGACAACGGTATCGATACCCTAGAGATGAGTATCGATACCGAAATCGACAGTAGCTCCAGTGGCCAAAAAGGTATCGATACTCCCCCTCGAGTATCGATACACAAGGCCTGAAACCACAGGGTAGTATCGATACCAGATCAACGGTATCGATACCCCAACTACGAAACTGCAGGTTTGAGCTGATTTAGGGCACAAGGAGGCCCCTAAATCCCTCTAACACTTCAACCAACACACTATCATCAATCCCTAAGGCAAGCCAACCATAAAGCACGCATATTTAAGCCAAGGGAGTCAATCAAACATGAATTTAAGCATTCATACATAGCATTCAATTCAATGAGCAATATAGGCAATAATGAGCATACATGAAGGCTCAAATGGTTTTAAAAGCACAAGTCAAACACAAGAGGTTTGCAACCATACATAAGGCAACCTAAACACCCTAAAGCATGCCATCATACACACCAACAATCATCAAGGTATTACATGCATACCATCCATAATCAAACCAAAACAACATCAATCAAATGAGTCACACATGCTCATGCAAAGACCCTTGCCACATTGCTAGCTATTACAAAATCGATAACCATACTTGAGCTACAAACTTGGAAGCCCTTCTTGCCTTGCCTCGAGCTAACACCATGCTAGTGATCTGCATTGTTGAACATTGAGAGCGTAAGCTATAAGCTTAGTGAGGGTGCTCTAAAACGAAGAACAACAACAATGCAGGGTTCAAGCATGTAATCCTAATCTCACACATATCAAGCATTGCATATAATCAAGTAGACTTAGCTAGTCTTTCAAGTGGCAATTATGGTCTCTCAATCCTAGCAAGATTAAGCATCAATATAGATCATCATGCAATACCATATATCAAAACCACATATCACCATCATATATCACATTACATAAACAAGTTTAATTGGCCACTTTAATTACCCCGATTGTGCGGATTAAAACCTTGACAACACTTTACCTCGGTGGGATTCCACTCATCACCGGACCTTGCATGTGCGGGATTCCACTCATCGCCACATGCCCTACGGATGGGATTCCACTCATCATCCCGTAGAAATATAATAAGCTTCCGGTGGAATGCTACATCACCGTACTCCTCCTTGATGACTTAACGCCATCAAGGCCACGTACGTTTTGACTCAATTTGTGTGCACACTATCCTAATGATCGATCATTTACAACCGGTAATTTTTAGTGCCAATTATTATAACCACAACATGTATCACCAACCACATATCATCAACACATTCATGCTCAACACATATATCCACATCATGATATACATATACATGCACCATCTAATCACAAGCATTTGAGCATAGTCATCAAGCCCATAGCATTCAAGGAAATTAGACTAAGTTAACTACTTGGATTAAAAGGAAGTGGCCTACCAAGCACACTTGCACACACACACACTACTCATGCTCGAACCAACTTTAAAACAAGTTTAGACCACTCACCGCCCTTCCTTAGCAAATCGAACAATCCTCCTACGCACCCGGATTCGGTCTCAAAGCTCCTTCAACGTTTCCCCTTGCTTCTAGCCAAGCAAAACACACTTATTACACCACAAATCAATGCTAAAGCTCAACTATCAATTCACTTCACAACATAAACCAAATTTCACAAATTCCCCAAACCACAAAATCTCCCAAAACTCAATTTTCGTGCTTCCCAAATCCCTTGCTGAAAAACCCACTTCCAAACACCCAAATGGCTTCCAAAGCATCCCAAAACACTCTCATACCATAGGTAAACCATCAGCCCATCAATTTTAACACAAAACCCATCAAAAACTCAAGTTTTACAACCTTAAATCTAGTCCTAAGACCTTGCTACGAATTTCTATCAAAATTCAACCAAATTAAAGTATATGGTGTATTTCATCATGCTTAAACAAACCCCCAACATAATTTAACAAAACAAATTAAAAAGCCCCATCAAAATCCCCAAATTTCATATGAACCCTAATTTTCAAAACCCACAATTTTTGAAATTCAAGACCATGGTTAGATAGAGATTGAAGAGGAGAGTTAGAAAACATAATTACCTTTGAAAAACGTCTTGGATTGAGGAAGAAAATGAATGGAATAGGGTTTGTAGTGTTGGGAGAGTTTGAAAAGAGAAGATGGGGTTTTAACATGAAAAGGAGATAGGAAAGAGGGAAGACAATTTTTTTGTTAAAGTAGTCTAGCTTTTTAAAAGTTTTTGGTAAAATTGCAACATTAGTCCCTCCCCTTTCAATTGAAGCTTAATTAGGTCACTACTTGAAGTTTAATTATTTTAATTAAATTTAATTTGACTCGGATTATAACCCGGTTAACTCCTAGGCCCAAAACACGGGTGTTACAGAATTTATTTTTCCTATTTTTTTTTAATATTAAAAAAAAATTTGTAGGCTAAAAATTGAACCATTAAATAATCGTGTTGTTTTTCTTAGATGGTCTAGATTAAAGTTGCGCAATCTGTATATGAATTTATCCAAATCTAAAACTATTCTTTAACGTAGATAGTGTCTCTTTGATGTCCGTTCGTATATGAAAGAATTACAATATGATAAAGTGATAGTCAAGTCTGACTATTTTAAAGATATTCGTGTTTGTTTATCATTTTTAAATAATTTTTATAAATTCGGTTTGGTTATTAATAAAACGACTCATTGTTTAATACAGATAAATGAGATAATCTTATCTCACACAAACCAATTTAAATTAAATATCATCTTCTCGATTCATTACAATATAATTATTGTTTTTAATTTTATCACCAAGAGTTCGAGCACTTAAAAATAACAAAAAAAAATCAACCAGCTAAGCTTGAAAGGGGTTATTTATTAAAAATAACAAGAAAACGAAATAATTTAGATATTTATTTTTTATTAAAATTTAAACATTTATTTTAGTATTAAACCGATATACGGGGTTAATTACCTTCTCGCGATGTAGGGGTTAGAGGTTTTTTTTTATAAAAAAATTATGATTAGCGTATCTTACGGGGATCTGGGAAGAAAGGCTCACACGTGTGCATGCGCGACAGCTTTTGAACATGCTGTCCACCACTCGTCTCCACGTGCTCCTAAAAGTATTTTTTTAATCCACTTAAAAGTAAGTTGTTCTAACCCACCCGAGTTGAAACTTTAGTGCATTGATAAGGCACATTGCACTTTTAAGAGGAAACACAAGTTTAAATTTTAAAGGCGACATTGTTGAAAGATGGTATCTCAAACATGAATCGTAAAACGAACATACATATAACCGAAAAAAGTAGGTTGTTCTAAGAAAATTGCAACAAAAAATTTAAACTCACTCGAAAGTTATAAAATCAAATTTGTATAAAATACGATCAAAGTGAGAATTAAAATACTATAGGTAAAATGGTTAATTGAGTAATTGTTTAAGCGGTAATTAATTTAAACTACTTAATTACGGTTCACTGGAATATAAATCGAGACTTTTGATAATCGTAATGATAAACTATTCTCGTACGATTAAACTCACATAAATACTCCTAGCTGATACTAATTAATAGGGTAATATACAAAAAAATACTCCTAACCGATACTAATTAGTAAGGTAATATACAAAAGGAATGCATTAAATATGTCAATCATACCACAAACCACTCAATTATTAATAAAATTACATATAGGTCTTTAAATTTTAAAAAGTTGCAAACAATCCACTCTATTCATAAATTATATCGAACAAGTTTCATAATACTAAGTGTCGGTCGGTGCAGTAGTAAAATATATTATACTTTAAAATAAAAAATTTGTATTCGAACTTTGAAGACAACCTAAAATCGAGTTTGAAGCCCACACAATCCCTACCATTGTTGAAAACAAACGGTAATTAATGAATACAACATAAATCCAAAGATTTACTACATATTTTAATATCAAACATGATGAAGGATCAAATGACTGAATTTCACAAATAAAAAAATTTATTAAGTATTTAAATTTAAAATTTTGAAAATAATATTTAATTTATTTAATATTTAAATTTATAAAAACTTAAATTGTTACTACACTAAAAAATTGAGAGCACGTGCCAACCTTTTTTTTTGTTTCATCTTTGATTGATAAAATATTTAGTAAACCCTTATATTTTAAACAGGGACCAAAATTAATATTAAATCAAAATTTGTTAGGTACTTTAGATTCATGACATGGATCAAGGACCTGCCGTCCCTGTTTATGTGGTTAATCGAATAAAAGTGCAAGCCAGTGAGTGATCATGAAACATATAGATGTGGTTCGTTTTTCATTAATTAATTAATTAATTCATAATTAATTAGTAAATCTAAATTGATAATATTGTTACTTTGTTAGTTGTACTCTTCCTTAATTGGTAACTTTCTTTAACCAATAATATCTGATTTATTGACTATTTTAAATCAAGTTTTACAAAGCTCATTAATAGAGACAACCTTCTAATCTAATTTTCTTCATTGATAATGTCAAATTCAAATTTCAATCTTGCTTAAGAGATCTAATGTCTTATCCCGCTAAACCAACTGGTTGTTGGTTACTATATTGATAATTTTTTTGTTTAAGCACTGGTATCCAACTCACTGGCTGACTAATCCGGATCAGGTACTACATAGGTCTATTACGAGGGCGATCCTCTCAACCCATTTTTCTCCATTCACAACGTCAAAACTCAAAATTCTGACATTACTTAAAGAATCTAGTGTCTCATCCCACTAGACCAACTTATTGTCAGTATTTTACTAATAACTTTAATCCTAAATTATAGAGCTGTTATCTGTGTGTTCCACACTCAACTCTCCACCTATTAATTAATTAATTAACTATGTGTTATGATAACTTAATTAGGATATGGAAGTACTGTTAAGATTTAGTGGTCCTCTTAAGTGTATCTTAAACATCTTGCTTTCTTTTGAATACTTTGGAGAGATAATCATTTGTTATTAAGACTAAATACCCATTTGCTTTTGTTTAATTTTGAATTTTATTCTAATATAAAATAACTCCTCCATCCTTTATTAAGGTAATTATTTTTTAAAAAATTCTGCAGAAGTTGTATTATTGTTTTGGTCCTTCTATTACACTGAAATTTAGGATTTAAGACATATATTGTCTTTGAACTAATTCGTGGTTTTGGTTGTGTTGACAAGGTTGCGACTTACGACCTTAAGTGTTTACGTTTGGGTTCTACCAAGAGTTAGTCTGTTCTAGATTCGAATATATTTCGATTATAAGTCAATTTGTGTTTTGCAATAATTAACTGTGTTAATTTTTTGAACTAATTAATTCGTCGTAGAAATAAAGTATCAAATAATGCCAAATTAAACTAGCGCGAGTAAATCTAGAATTTGAACAAAATAAAAGGACTAAAAGCATAATAAAATAAATATTTTAATAGGTTAGGTTAATGGTGGAGATCATTTTCAACCATTTTGCTCCCATGACATGGAAGCCAACCAGATTTGACATTAAGAACTTTGAGAATCAAAGATAGATCTTTTGTCATCTTCTTTTGGGACCATTATAAAATTATCAAAAGTTTAATAATCTCATTTTGTTTAATTTTAAATTCGATTATTAGTTGATTTAAAAGAAACAAACGTCACATCTCTTAAACAAGACTAAAAATTTAAATTTTAGTATTATGAATTAAGTAAATCAGCTTAAGAATAATATTTATGAACTTTTATAGTATATGATTTGAATTACTTAGTCAATAAATCAAATATTATTAAATATAAAAAAATATTTTAAAGAAAAGTTAAAATATCGATGCATTTTTTGTTTGACTATTAACCAAGAGCAATGTTCATGTTGAAGCAATGAAGGACCCACAAATTTGACGTAAAAAAGAAAAAGAGTTTTTTGTATGATGATAATAGAAAATCTGCCTCAGCTTTTCACCTCACTTAAATCTTCTTCCTCATTTTTATTTTTTCTGATTAAATAGAATTGTATTATATTTTTATATCAAAATTTAAATTTATACAAAATAAAATAATATAAATATTTTTAACGACTAAATTAATTAATAGAACTCTTCATCATTTTCCTTTTACTCACTAATATGTCATCATTTGTTAAGTGGTCAAATTTTGATTTCGGTCCATTTACTAATTCAAATTCAATTAAAACGAAGACAATTATATTTAAGTGTTTCTAAATTTATGTTCTTTAAGAAATGTCAATTGAATTAAAACTTAGTCGACTAGTTGGTAAAAATAGTTAATACTAAGCATTCCTTCAACACAACAGAGTTCATATCCGTATGATAGGTTAATAGTGAAAATTTTAAAGTAAAAAAAGTAAAAGTACGAAATCTTAAATTTAAACATAATAAAGGGACCAAAACCACAATTTAACCTTTATTTGTTTTCACGTCTTTTTTCTATGTTTATGGAAATCTAAGTAAATGACCAAGCCAAAGCAAATAATACTCATAAGAATTGAAAGGATTGGAGTAATTAATTTGATGGCATAATATTTTTATTATTTTTATGTAAACCCCCAAATTGTTTAGATATTACATAATCAAACCTTTAGCAATGGCTCGATTAGTATCAAAATGGGTTGTTTCATACACTGGCAACTCTTCTAAATACCTTTCGTTACCAATGGCCGAAAGATTATCCAATTCGAACAGATCCGAGCTTGCATAACTTGCCGCGTCGTCGTCATAGTCGTCGTCGATGTCTATCGTATCGAACTCTTCGTTCTTTTGCTTCCGGTAACTGTTTAAAAGCTCCCTTGCAGCTTCCGCAACCCTACGGTTTTCTTCGATGATGCAGCGCCGGTACTCGGTCTCATTTTCATGGTGAATTTTAAGTTCCCCACACAGATTCGAATCCTCATCGAGAATGATGCTGACCGGACAAAACCGGACCGATCTCTTCGTCCCCATCCCGACATTCCCTTTTGAAGGAGTTTTTGTCGTGGACAGACATGATCTAGAAAACGAGGAGGCCGAAGAACATGTTGACGTCGGTTTTTCCGACGTCAACTTTTTCCTGTTCTTCGGACTCTCCGAGGTGAACAAAGAGTTAATGAAGCGTGCGAGTTTTCCGCACGGAGATATCGGTTGCTTCACCTTTTTTAGGTCACTGTAAATCTTCATGGCCTTGGATTTTGTTCTTATGAACCCACCAGCTTCATGCTTTGGCGCCTTTTGTGTTGGAACACTGCCATGGGCATTTCTTCCGAGTACTTCGTGTTTGGGACCTGGGAAAATACTCGTCCGAATCGGTTTAGGTTTCGTCCTATGACAATGAGAAAAAGACGACAACGACGACGACGACGACGACTCTGATTTTGCACTGTAAAATGAATCCGACTCGGACGACGAAAACCCGCCCCCGAAGCTCGAGCCTGAGGACGTAGAGCTCGAACTCAACAACATCGGATCAATCCCAAATGCCTTAATTTCACGTCTGCCGCAACCGCAATTTAAATCTCTACTTTGAACGCTATTATTCAGTTCTTCTTGTTTCAGCAAAGTACCGCTTTGCTTCTTCTTCCTCATGATGGTCTTGTCTCTGTGAAAAATCAGCTCTTCGTCTCGATTAACACCGTTCGATTCGTCGATCGAACGGTAAATAGAATCGAGAAGAGACGAAGAGAAAGATCTGTTTTCTCTCCTGATTTGATACCGATCTTCTCTTGGCATTTTATATGGTGAAGACAAGAAAAAGGAACAGAAGAGTGGGAATTGAATTATGTTGTTTGGTCTTTATTGTCTGGTTGGAAGATTATGGCAGAGATTAATGGCAGAAACAGCCATGATTAGTTATGTGAAAGAAACAAAGAGACATTGGGAAAAAATAAGTGTTTGGAAAAGAAGAAAACAGACATTTTTATTTGAAGGGTTAATCTTGGTGGCTTCCAGAGAGAGAAAAAAAAAAAGAAGAAAAAAGAGAGTAATGAAAGCCAAAAGCCACGCCTGAAGAACAGAGAGAAACAGAGAAGACGGGTTGAGAGATAGGTAGAGTGGTATTATATATATAGAGAGAGAGAGAGATTTATATCCGATATCATGCACGATGAGAACTAAAAATTTGTACGAGTGTCTTAATTTTAAGATTTAAATATTGTAGTTAGAATTTAGGGTTTATAGGTTAAAGGTTAAAAGTTAAAACTTAAGTTTCTAATCATATTACTCCAAATTATAAATTCAAACCGCAAACCCTAAATTTTAAATCACTAAACATAAACTCATAACCCTAAACTAGATTCCTACACTCTAAAACTAAGACGTTTGTTTAAATTTTTTCTTTTCACTCCCAGAGCATGTAATATATGATATGTTGATAAAGATTGAAATTTAAAAGTTTTATGTTTCTTTAGATAGTTGGATGATTAGAATGAAAGTGTAAAATTTAAAAGTTTTACACGTATTTTGAATATTAAGATAGTGAAATGGAGATTCAAATTAACTATAAAAAATGGAGAGGTTTCACAAAAAAAGAACTCAACAATATTTAAATTATCGTACTATGTGTGTGGATCTTAATCTTTTATATGTATATACTCAAACCCTTGTGTATTTTGTAATTAGAATCTAATCCATTTACTTTTCAAATAAAAAAAATCAAGTCTAATGGTTACCCTCATTAAATTTTAAACTATGTTGTTAAATTCATATCCATTATAATGTCTTCTTTGGTTGCATGGCTTCTTATCAGTTTTTCTTTATTTTAAGAATTTTAATTTTTTTAATTTAAGAGTGATTAAAAGATATTATATGTTCATTGATATTTTTTACTCTTTGACATGCACACACACCTTGTAAATATCGCGATTGAATTCAGGTCTCCTAGAATGAACAGCATCCGCTTTTCCATTTGGACCACTTATATTTTTAAGTAGAGAATTAAATTCTTAGACATAAAGTATGAGAATTTAATTTTAAATATATAAAACACAAGGCCTTGGAGCATATTTTGGCCATAGGATTTTGGTTTTCCAAATTTTTCAAATTTTAAAAGTAAATAGATTAAATTCCTGAAAAATAAAAGTAAGAAGAGATAATGGCACATTTGCCCTTTGTACTGTATAAAGTTTGTTAACGTGGAGTTTGTACTTTGAAAATATTCGATCAGCCCCTATTTTTTTTGTCATACAAAATGGCCTTTACCCCTAATGTCGTTAGAGTCGCCATCTATTACTTTCATTTCTAATTATTTTCCTATTAAGAGAGTAATAGAGATGAAGAAGAGTCGCAAATCTCGTAAGAAAGAAATGAATAAAAATATTTAATTTTATTTGGACAAAAAAAAATTTATTGTTATGAAGCTCATGATCTTCCTAATTATTTCTTTGGGATAATGATACAAATGCTCCCTGTACTATATAAAATTTTTCAATATGATGTATATACTTTGTAAACATTCAATTAGCCTCATGTACTTTCCAACGGCGTTAGAGACAAGTGACACTTTGTATGACGAAATAAAAGTATAGAGGGTTGATTAAATATTTTTAAAGTACAAACTCCATATTAACAAATTTTGTATAGTATAGGGACATTTGTGTCATTATCTCAAATATGAATAATAAATTATAAATATATAACAGGCAATTTTGGGTGAAAAACCCCTTTTTAATTAATATTGGGGAAAATGGCTCCCAAAAACTATTATTTGGCAAAATGACCCCCAAACTTGCCAGGTCGGCAGACATCGCGTTGTGTAGGACGCGAGGTACGACATCGCGTTCTGCACAACGCGATTTTAGTCGACGTGGCATTGTTGTCCGTGTTAACGGTTTCACAGTACCTCGCGTTCTGCGGAACGCGAGGTACCTGAGAAATTGAAAAGGCGGCTGGAATATATCGCACTGACCTCGCGTTCTGTAGGACGCGAGGTCTGTGCATTTCCAGCCTGAACAACAAGGAAAAACAAGTGTAAGTAGGCCTGTTCGAACCCAATTTCGAGCGTGTAAATGGTATATTTTTAGCGATCATCGAGTTTGGGATTGTAGTACTGAAAATTGTCTATCGTATGATACCAACATGGTTAATTTCCGTCAATTATACAATGATTTAAAATGGCTTCGAAAACCCTATGCCATCATATTTTTTTTATTGAAGTTGCATTTCAACTAATGTCGATTTTCGGTTTTTTAATCCAATTATAAAATTTATTAAAAACAAAAATTAAATAAACATTATAAAGTTTAATTATAATATGCAAACAAAATTATAAGTAGAAAACAACATTATAATACGACATTATAAAATTTAAAAGTGTTTTACATAAATATTAAAAACATAAGTAGAAAACAACAAAAAAAAGACTAAAAATGCCTATGTTCACCCGTTCCGCAGTCGGGTGGATGACGCTCACGATCCGGATACCTCATGTTTCCATCGTGTGGTGGTCCCTGGTCCCTATCATCCTGACCATCGTGCGCGATCTGCGGATCTGTGCTGGGCCGAGGCGGGGAGTAAAACAAACTACCTATCGGCGTACTCTCCACAATCGGAAACCCATACTGAGGTGGATAATCGATAAGCGTAAGGTCAGTCGTGGGCGTATAGGGACGATAGGCATCAGTGGAGCCGTACTGGGGTGGAGGCATCGTCTGCTAGAAAGTCGATGGACCGCTATGCAATGGTGGGGCAGAAGATGATGCCCCTGGAGTGTCATATCGTGGTCTCGGACCGCGCTGCGTCGACTGCCTCTGGGTCTGCCTCTGGCTCTGGGACTGGCTCTGGGTCTGGCTCGCTCGCCGGCTCCCGCGTGGGCGGTTTTGGGGTTGCTGAGGAAGCCCTGCTTCGCGCTCGGCCGGAGTAAGGATATGTGGCATCCCATTGTCCCTATACCACTGGGTATAATTGAAAGTGACCGAAGGACCCCCTACCATAATTTGTTGGAGAAACTCTGGGCGTCTGAGAAATTGTTGAGCCCAAAGCGCTATCCAGATAGCGTGGTGCTCGGCCCAGTCAACCTCCGTCTTCCCCTGACGCGTAAGATTGTGGAAGGAGTTCATATTTTGCGGAGGGGGTGGAACATTTTGGACGTACCCGAACTGTCGGAGTACCCTATCCGTAGAATGCCACACGCAAATTTTGTAGTTCAGCAGCGGCACAACGGAAATCCAGAGGTCTCGCTCTTGCACAATATCTGCTGGAGTAATGTCGCGAATCTCCTCTGAATCGTAGGGCGTCCACACGAACTAAAAAGAATGAAAAAGTTTGTAACGGTTATATGAAATATTATTAGAAAAATAATATCGAAAAAACCAAAATAATCGTTGTATTATCTGGTCCTCCGTCAAGGCATCAAATCTATATCTGTATTCTTTCTGGGAGTCCGGTAGGCCGGTGTGGGATAGTGTGGTGGTCCACCTTTAAATAATGAAAAAGATCGTTAAATAAAATAATTTAATAAAAAAATATAGTAGATTATGTAGTACCTCCGTAGAAGCGGAAATGACATAGGAGTGGGAACCCTAAGCTGTGGTGCTAAAGTAGGGATCCGAAGCCAAACCCAAGCCTGCAGGAATAAACAGCATCCTCCCATCGATGCTTTGGAGGCGCCAACGTTTCTGCAGAGGTCTCTGATAAGAAACGCCAAGACAGCTGACCCCCAAGATTTTAGTCCAGACTCATCTAAATTTGTCAGATGACGAAGCCACATAACGTGCACTTTTGTGCGAGTTTTGTCGGGCATTAATATCCCGCCAATAATGCGCAAGATGTGGGCTCGCGCACACCGCTGTGAAAATATAAATTAATAAAGGCATCCTAATTAAAAAAATTGTAAGTTCATCTTAATTAAAAAAATTGTAAGTTCATCCTAAATATAGATTTAATAAATGCATCCAAAGAAATTAGTAACTTAATCTTAATTTGTAAATAAATATTTGTAATTTATCCTAAATATTTAATGTAGGCAACTTAAATATTTAATAAAATATCCTAAATATTTAATGAATTCATCCTAAAAATTTATCCTAAATATTTATTAAAAAGATCCTAAATATTGTCTGAATTCATCCTAAAAAATTCATAAAACAGCCTAATGTGCAAATAAATAATTTTAATTTAATCATAAATATAATAAAAGCATACTAAATATAATAAAAAAATACCTGAAGTGCAACTTCATCCGCATCGGGGGGAGGGGTTCCAAAGTTGTCCTCCAAGAACGATAGAGAAATTTTCCCTCCGTCCCACACTCCATCAGGGGGCAGCACGCCCATTTGTTCAGCAAATAGGATTGGCCAATGTGCCATCGCTATACCAGTAATAACGCTGCCATTTGTAGGCAACCCCAGAATGTAGGCAACATCCTCCAACGTAATTATTGCCTCGCCAAATGGAAGATGAAACGTGTGTGTCTCGGGTCTCCACCGTTCTATCAGTGCGCTGATCAACGACGGTCTAACCTTCACCCCCTATATAGCGAGCTATGTGCCCAAAACCAGCCCGCTCAATCAAACACATAACAGCAGGAACGGGTGCGACAGTGATACGGTTAAGGTAACATTGTAAGTTACGTTCGTATCCCTGAAAAAAAATAAAATAAAATAGTTAGTAAAAATACAAGAATATAATTTAATTAAAAAATTTAGACAATAAAAGGGAAAAAAATAATACATCTTCATTGTTTCGCCAATATTCACTGCAGTGACTCGCTTGGTTGCGTAGCAAGGGCTCCATGTGATCGAACGATATATAAAAGTTGCTGACAAATTTTTGTAAAATTTCTATAGAACTAGCGTTATGTGGAGGTTTTTAGAAAAAAAACATCCAATTTATAGAAGACCTCGCGTCGTTTGGGATGCGAGGTTAATGAACCTCGCGTTCTGTAGAACGCGATATTCATGTACCTCGCGTCCTATAGAACGCGAGGTTCATTGAAAATGCGCGTCAATGAACAGACGCGTGAACTGAACGGTCAGAAGGGACCTCGCGTCCTATAGAACGCGATGTTCTAAAGAAATCGCGTTCTACAGGACGCGAGGTCGTGGGGTTTTTTAAATGAAGAGTTTTAAGGCGGTAAACTCACTTAATATTACAATTTTTATTTATAACAATAAAAATAAAAATAAAATAATAATTATAATTAAAATAATAATAATATTAATAATAACAACAACAATAATAATAAATGATACTAACAATAAAAATTATTAGTATGATAGTAATAATAATAACAATAATAATAAGAACAATAATAATAATAACAATAATGAATCATACTAAATACGCGTTATGTTTTCAGTAGTAACTAAAAATAACGACATAGCGCAATATTTTGGAAGTTAAATTAAACAAAACTTCCAAAATACGCGCTATGTTGCCATTAGTAGCTGCAAGCGAAATCTGCTTACGTGAATACACACCGATGAAAATTTCTGTGGGTGCTCCTTGCCTCTCCAAGAGTTTGCTATTTATAAAGGGAGGTGAATATGATGACGTGGCAACCTCGCGTTCTGTAGGACGCGAGGTCACCCTTACCTCGCGTTGTACAGAACGCGAGGTCAATGAGATGTTTGTTTATATATATATATATGCACGGAGATGAATTTTTGTAACAATCGAGGTTAGTAAACACACCGACAAACAAATTTCTTCCATGGAATGTCGAATCCCAACACCGTCAGCTAATGAAACGCACTACGTTATGAAGCTTACGAACGAAACAGATGTTCGTAACATGTATGACCGGCTCAATTCCGTCGGAGCTAGAGACGTCGATTTCAATGTTCAGTTTGTCAACGCCAGCGAAGGTAGTACGCCTGCACCTGTAGAACCTGCTCCGAACACTGAACACTGAACACGCAAGCAACTGAGTACATGGCAGGTGGACACAAAGTCCATCCAAATTTCCGCACAAGACTTCATATTCAATTGGGTCAATCAAGACAGAGGCAAACAACTCTCTTCTCGTGAGAAGGACACTTGTTTCGTGTTGCGGAATTTTCCAGGCGGTTGGAAGGCATTCAGCACAACGCTTACGTGGTAGATCTGAGGGGAAAAACCTGCGAGTGCGGAATTTTCCAAACTTTTAAATACCCGTGCGCACACGCCATTGCTGCTTGCACTAACCAACGGATAGAATACATGCATATGGTTGATCCGGTATACTTACTCAAAATGGTGTTTAAGGTTTACGAAAAAGAGTTTCCCCCAATCGGAAATGAGGTTGATCCGAATGTTGTGGACACTGAACCGTTCATACGCCCAGATCCAGCACTACTACGAGCCAAAGGACGTCCACCTTCTACAAGAATATACTGTGCCGAGGATTTGGTCGAACACCGAGAGAAAACCGGACAAAAGAAGCATTGTTCTATATGTCGAAATCCTGGGCACACAACTCCTAAGTGTCATAATCGCCCAGCCCCTCGTATTAATTAATTATTTTTAATTTGTATATATGAGTTCGCACATGACAATCTAATCAATAAAGTCAGTCAACTTCGATTTATACAATCTGTCATCTTATATTTTCAATCATTCAAAAAATATGTTATGATAGTGTTTTCGAATCAACTTTAAATCAGCGTACAATGGACGAAAATTGACCGTGTCAGTGTCATACGATAGAGAATTTCTAGTACTACAACCCCAAACTCGATGTTACCTAAAAATTTAAAATTTTTACGTATGAAATTCTGCTCGAACATGTCTATCGACATTTGTTGAAATACAACTTCATTCAAAAAAGGATGATAGCATAGGGTTTTCGAAGCCATTTTAAACCATTGTAGAATGGACGGAAATTAACCATGTTGGTATCATACGATACACAATTTCCAGTACTACGCCCCCAAACTCGATGATCGCTAAAAATATACAATTTACACGCTCGAAATTGGGCTCGAACAGGCCTGCTCACACTTGTTTTCGCTTGTGGTTCAGGGCAGAAATGCACAGACCTCGCGTTCTGTAGAACGCGAGGTCAGTGCGATATATTCCAGCCGCCGTTTTAATTTCTCGGGGACCTCGCGTTTTGCAGAACGCGAGGTACTGTGAAACCGTTAACACGGACAACAATGCCACGTCAACTAAAATCGCGTTGTGCAGAACGCGATGTCGTACCTTGCGTCCTACACAACGCGAGATCTGCCGATCTGACAAGTTTGGGGGTCATTTTACCAAATAATAGTTTTTTAGAGCCATTTTCTCCAATATTAATTAAAAAGGATTTTTCACCCAAAATTGCCTATATAACAATACAAGGATTTGGAGCATATTCTGAACATATAGTTTTGTTTGTTTGCTTTACTATGTTTCAGTCTTTGGAAAGTACATATAAATGGTTAGGGCAAGTGGGTCCAAGCTGGAATCAATGCCCGGGTGGAAGAGTGATGTGGCAAATTAATTAATGATTTAATTAGTTAATTTTTGTCTTTTAATAAATTAATGTGCATGACCATGATTGTTGGGTTTTTTTGTTGTTGTGATTTTCATTTTCATTTTCATTTTCATTCTAGAGTATTCCTTTTCTACTGAGGGCATTCAAATTAAAAATATTCTTTTAAAACAATTCATCATAATAGAATTTATCACAAATATATTAATAGATAAATAATTTGATACTTTTTAATGCATTTATTGAGAAGATTTTTTTAGTATTTTAACATAAAATTTCATAATAATAATATTATGTAACATATTTGTATCTCGCGATTCATAAATTTTTTTTTAGTGTTTGTGTTTGATTTCAACTAAGATTTGATTCTAACCCAAATCATTTATTACAACACCATGAGCTCGGTTGGATTATTAGTTGTTTTTTTTTTCGAACTTTTATTAGTTGTTTTTTAATTAGGGTGGGTTTAGTGTTCAAATTTAAGGTCTATAATTATTTAAAATCTATCGTGCATACAATAAATAAAATATTGTTCCATATATTTTCGACTTAACTATAAAATAAGTGCTCAAACTATGTCACGTTTCTTATAATATGAGCTAAAATATTTTCTGACTGAAATAAATGTCTAAAATAATGATTGAAATAGGTGCCTAAGATTAAGAAAATCATGAGTTGTTATGTTTGTTAGTAATATTGTAATATTACCGTGATCATCGGCAATATAATTTAACCCTTTTTATTATATGCTAGAACCCCATCCTTTTGCAGCAAATCAGTAATGTAATTATGCATGCAGTTGATATGGTGAACAGGGGATTATATATTAATGCAAATAATAATCATATATTTTCGTAATAACAAAGGTGGGTTGCTCCAAGTGATAAACAGCTTATCACATATCAACATTTTTCTGGTTAAATTTTTTAAAACTTTAATTATAATTTATTTTGAAACTTTAATTAATTAAAATTTATAATATATATATATATATTTAAAAACTACTTAATTGTAGGTCTATAAAATATATATATATATATATATATATTATATTTTGCCTTTTGAGATAAGAAATAGTTATAGCTCATATTGACATAAAAATCTCAACATCACTAATACCTTTCTCTGAATTAAATCAGTTGATATTCTACCATTTCGATCCATTGAAGCTCATAGGTAAAAGTGACATACTCTTCTCCAAAACCATAACAACCAGCTTAAAATATAACAATTAGTGCCGGATAAAGCCCCAAATGATTCATACATACATCATATACCTATATAATAACAAATTGGTGCATGCCATCTTGCCTAGCTAGTCATGCACAAGCAACATTTTCCCCTACGCTAGGAGTGCCCATCTCTGCATTAAGACAACGGGAAATGATGCTAAACTCACCGACTACGATAGATATACACACACCGAAGCAGGCTTTATGGTTACACCATAGGAAATAGATGAGCGTCAACCAAGTTAAATCTCTCAAATAGAAAACATTGATTCCCTAAACTAACCCGATTCAAAACCGACCTGACTCACCCACATCAAGACCAGACCCCCAACATCAAGAAAAACCATTTCACTAATAGTATTAATAAACAATAGGATGAATGAAACAAAGGCACATATATGGATTTAGACTTGAGTGGTACATTACACGTTAATGAATTATGAAAACCAACTTAGATGAATGGCCACATTGGGTTGTTGTAACAAGTTAGAAGTTCTGATTTTTTTTCTTCATTTTAATCAAGCTTAGGCTAGGTAGCACATCAATGACTTAGAGAAATTAAGAGGAGCTGGAGATTGAACACATTGAATTAAAAGGATTGTGGGTTATTGCACAAAGAAATTTCATAACTTCCTATAGCTACTTCACTCCCTTACAAGAGAAAGGGTTAGCTTGATACCATTCAGAAGCTCGATGTCCAGTTAAGATGACCCAATTGAGGCTGTTGGTAAGCACCTACTTGAGCCCCGGGAGCAGCTGGAGCAACCCCAAAACCAACATTGGCTCCCATTGCGGGGTTTAGATGATGCGGGTTTGCCATTGCACCGGGCTGTGGTGGAGGATGGTACAACCCCGAGAATTGCATGTGAGAAGATTGTCCAGCAGCAGCAGCATTAAAAGAAGCATGACCTGTGTGAGATGGCATATAACCGTGCGGTGTTTGTGGCATGTTGTAGTAGGCAGCAGATTGCATGTTTGGTAGCTCCCTCGGGTTCTGCATCCAGAGATCTGATGTGTCGGCCTGTAGAATAACAATGTAGTTAGCAAAGAGGAAGTGACAATCGAAAAACCCAAGTGAAATATATAAACAGAAATATACCAGGACTCATCAATAAAGAAAGTCAATGCTCATCCACATGCAAAAATCAAAACAATAAAACTTATGGGTATGGGTGAGAATGTCTCTATTACTTTTTTGTTCATCCACACGTTGCAGGCATACTCATTCATTGCAGCTCCTCATGTATCAATGAGGATGGGTGCATGCATTGGAAAAAATGGATGAAAAAGTATTGAAGAGGATCCAAATCCATAGTAGTAAGACCCGACTCAATAAATAGCATCAAAGCAAACCTATGGTCAGATACTTCAGGGTAAACTATACCGATATGATATTTAATTCAGATGCAAACATCAGTCACTTAGAGACTTGAATTAGGCATATCCTAGCAATTTATCACAATAATGAGCACTACTTTACTCACAGATAGGAACTTCCTTTGAGCAGATAACTAGACACCATGTGCCTTGGCAGACAAATCACACCATGAACCCAAACCAAGGTGGAACAGAACAATCAAGAACCCTCAAATATCAGAAACTAAGTCCTCAATTTTTTGTTTATCGGTGACCCATACTATAATGTTATTAGAGTGGATAACAAGTATTTACCTGTTGATTTTGAACATAGATATTGCCATCTTTATATTTGGTCCGAGATGAATCTTCAAGACCTGTTGCACTCCCAACTACGCCAGGAGCATTGATTGCATACCCAGACGGACTGGTAAAATTTCCAAACCCGGACGGACTGCCTGCAGGGACTGGTTTGAACTGTTGAATCCCATACTTGACACCATTTGCACCAACATGAGTGCTACCCCCTGGCATGACCACGTAGCTGCTGCCATTTGATGGATGCGGAAAAGCAGGGTTACTGGAATAACCTGGCATCGCCATCTGTGGCAGATAAATCGGGGAGACAAACTGACGATACGGAATAAGATTAGCAAAATGGGGCATGTGAACTTGAGGATACATCTGCGCTACTGGAGGTTGTTGCTGCTGCACCATCGGTATCGTTGATGCAGAGGCATTAGCAGCATGCATGCTTAAGACCTAAGTATCATTTAAAATTTTCATCAATTCAAGTGATAAAACAGAAAGCCTTTTGGGGAATGAATACTACTACTTATATGCATGTTACTGGCACTAACCTCTTGCGGAGATAGCAGACCCTGTCCCCTTGCAGTTTCATCTACTGAGGGTCTAAAATATGGTAAATCATAACCAGTTTGGGGATCATATGCCTGCTATCAAGCCAACATCATATTAGAAAATTACATTGCAAGGACCAATAAAGAAAAACTAATTATTCCCGAATTCAAAGTTACTTTATAGCAGTTTCAGCGACATATAAATTTCAGAAATACTCATTCAGGATATGACACGAGTCGATGTTTACAAGATTATGCTTACCAAAAAACCAGGTAATTCAGGAGGATCTTGCTGCTGTTGTGACACCGAAGGAGCATAGGATTGACTGTTATCTTGGACCATTCCAACATCAGCATAACTGCCAACATTCTGGGGGCTTGGAGCATCTTTCTTATCAGGCAATTGGTGTTCGGATGCAGTACCTGAGGGTGGAGAGTCAGATCCAGAATCTCTAAGTTGATCATCTAAAATGTTAATGTGCTTGCCAGCAGTATCGCCATCACTGGATGTATCAGGAGGAGACACAGGCAAACTGCTTAGAGCAAATAAAAGTAGAACCATCATCAGAAACTGGGTCTCGAAGCTAGAACGAAATTTGAACTCTAAACTCAAATGTAAGTAACTATTGGGGAGAAAAGGACAACCTTGCTGCAGATTCCCCATTTGAGTCTTCCGCAACATCAGTGCCATGAAAACCAGGAATAAATTTCCTTGATGAATCATGTTCCACTCCAAAGCTGCCAAAGGTAAGTCGATGGCGATCATTCTCCGGGACACGAATGTGCTGTGCTATGATGACATTTTCGTTTTCATGGATATTAACTTGAGAAAACTTCTCTTGCAATTTAGCAGTTTCAGAACCCAAGTCCTTGGCATCATCAGCTGGGGGTGAAGCAGACTTCTTGGGTGTTCCAATGACTCCAGGATTATTAACTCGTGACTTTTGGCTTGATTTTGGTTTCCACTCTTTGTTATGTTGGTTAGCTGCATTAAATATGAATGATGAACTCTAACATAAACTTCAGAAATAAATTAAAATCAAGTGATATAATAGCTACAACCTATTGACAGCCATTTGCTAAACAAATAGATTAAAGCAATACCAACTAGGTCAATGGAAATGTACATAACTATAATGAAAAGCTTCTAAGGTACCGCAAAGAGGCATGGACACTTGATATATAATTCTATCACTGGTTCATCGTCTCTTGCATCCTCAGATACTTTACTTCGACATGCATAGATGTTACTCAGACTTTCAAGAAGCTTAAAAGTAAGTGAAAAGAAAGAGTACCTTTTTGATGAACTAAAACCTGTTGATGTTGCCTGCTCCCATACGGATTGCTCACAAATGACCTGCTGCCAGAAATCCCAGACATGGTAGATTCAGCTGCATTACTATGACTATCCCGGACCTCCCGGTCTGCTCTGGAAATTGCAGGAAAAGGTCGAAATGCCTCTGATGAAGTGTCCCTTCCTACAAGTGAATTGGAAAGAGTATTTGTTCCAGACGAATCTTTGCCAGCATCTTCGGGAGGATGACGGCGAACACCGACAACCCCAACTTCACGCTTGATAGCTCCAACAGCACCAGATGATCTGGAATCAGGAGAAGGCACATGAACAGGATCCGTAGATGACGAATAAACCCCAACAACTGAGCTGCTAGATGATTGAGTGCCAGAATGTGCTTGAAAGTTATTGGGTTTCACTGCCTGTGATCGCAAAGCAGTGTTAGGAATAAAATTCCGCTTTTCTTCTGATATTTCTTTCCTAGAAACACCACCTGAATTTGCATCTCGGGCATGCCTTGCATGTGAACTGGGTGGTACACTAGAAGTTTGAGATGAACTTTGAGAACTAACAGGTCTCTGATTGTTTGGAGTTCGTACTGAACTGCACAATGGTAATAAAAGGGGAATACTCAGTGTGCAGTATTCCACAAGAACTATAGTATCAGTAAAGACAGGCAAAATGAACAAGAGAATAAATCAAGATTAGAGTGCAACAAGGAAACAGAAATAAATAACTACCAAATAGCATACCCCTTTTCAGCAACATTCATGGGCACTTGCTCATTTAAAGAAGTTGAGCATTGTGACAAAGGAGGCTTTGCATCTTTATTTGTATTTTGATTAACTCTGTTGTCTCTCACAACACGAAACTCTCTATTGACTACTGCATTACGAGGCAAAGCAGTCCGAGTATAGCCTCCTCTTCGAGAACCGCGTTCAGGATATGTACGAAATCTCATCCGTTCATTCTCGGAAAATTTTCTAGGATCCATGGAACCTTGGTGCTCAATGCTCTATCATAATGAAACAACAGTTCAGAAAAACTTTGTACACTATCCCCTCTAGTTGTTTGCATTTCAAGATGCAACAAGTAATAATTGACTATCCATTGTCCCAATCTCTGAGGATACAAAATCAACCATATGCTTAAATATCATATATAAATTAATAGCAGAATGAAACAGAACAACTAAGGCTTCAGAAAAAGAAGAAGCACCCATCAAATTCAGAGAATCTTTGCAAATCAACAGGCAAAGCTTAAGAAATACAACATTGTAGAACATGGCTCTCTTGCTAAAGAACACAAACTAACACAGAATTTTTAGGCCGAAAACGATATTAAGATGATATACAAGATTATACCTCTTTCTTCCGATCTCTTTTTCTCCTTACAACATGAAATGTATCTGAGAAGAAACAATTAGACTGAATGTAAATAAGAAACATTGATAGAAGTGAATGTAAAATCTCACCTAAACAAAAGAGACAATCTGAAACAACATGCCCCCTTCCCAAAATACATAAATTATCATCTTTGAGGCCTTATACAAAGCATTGACCAATTTACCAATTTGGAGACAGAGAAAACATAGATATTCAACGAGGATCACAATGTCATTTTCAAAACATACAAAAGGATATGCTACTTACTTGCCAAGCATTGAAATAACTTATAAAGATTATAAAACAATGATTAACTTTCACACACCAAAACAACACAGTAAAAAAACCCAATTCCCTAAAACACTAAACAAAACCCAAAAGTAAGCGCAACAAGAACTAGACCAATCTTTGACCTCTAAGTCCAGGCACCAACTACAAAAGCAAACAGAACCCATTTACAAAACACTAAAAAGAAAGGCAAAAAAGCAACAGAAGAAGGGAATAAAAAGGGTAACCTTGATGAAGCAACTTTTGGGCAGTTTCATTAGGATCCATGTTGGCCTCTTTCAAGGCAACGTAGATATCATCATCAGAGTGATTACCAACTACTTCCTTGATTGACTGTATTGTCCTGCTCACTCGCGCTGAGATATGCCCGTCGGTTCTTGCCCCACTTACCATCTCTCTGTTTCAAAATACTGCGGACAAAAACAAAAACAAAGAAAAAGAAAAGACGAAGACTTTCTCACTTTCCACGCTACTATCTTATATAACAAACAAAACCCAGTTCGATAATCAAAATTCTATTCAGATTATCAAGAGGGTTTCTTCGAATTTTTGTTGTTTTATCAGTATTTTTATATTGTTACTATTAAAACCCTTTGAAAAGAGAAGAACTAGGGTTTGCTTGAGTGAAGAACGGCTTTAATAAAAGAACAATAAATGTTTTGAAATCTTTCTCAATTCCTAATCTGGGCTCGGCTTAATGTCAGATTTGCCCCTTTGATATATGTTGTACTGGTACATATAGTAAAGAGGGTTTTTTTATTTTCTATTTTTTACAAATTTTAATTATAATTTTAATATTGAAAATAAAAACTCTAAAGAAAAAAAATGAATGTTCTTAGTCAGCTTAGAACTCGTTACCTAAATAAATGTAAGAGAATAAAAATGTGCAGCTTGAACAACCGATCAAATGTGCTTGTTTGATTCTACAAAAGATTTGCATTATCATTATAAAATCAGTTTTTTTTCTAAATTAGATTAAATTTTTGGGTAAACTATACTAATGAATGACCACCAAACTATGGGATTGGTGTCAATTTGACCACTATATTTTTAATTGTGTTAAATATACAATATAACTATTTAATTGGTTCCAATGTAGCCACCTGCCGTTAAAAAAACGAAAAAGTTGACGGGGCTGTTAAAATAATTGGTATAATTGCAAATTTAGTTCCCTTTATCTATACAATCAATCAATTTGTCCTAATTTTAATCTAATAAAAATTTATTTATTTTAATTAGGTGGTGACACGTGTCACCACCTTATTGGTGGATTTTAATTATTTTTATTTAACTAAATTAATTAATTTTCTCCCTCCAATCAAGTGGTGACACGTGTCAACCTGATTGGAGTAAGAAAAATGAAAACAAAGGAACTACCCTTGGTAGGAATCAAACCTGGGACCTTGGGGGAATGGTACGCAAATTTGCCACTAAGCCAAACATATACATATGGCATGCAATAATAATAATAATATATGTCTTATACGACTAGAGAAAGAAAAAAAACAATAACCGAGTGTTTGATCATGCTGCATTTCCCAACTCACATCCCATTTTATTTCTACCATTCACCTTTGCTAATATATATTTGTTTCTAAACGCCTTAACTATAAATAACATCCCAACTTATGCCAAATTGATTAAAATTAAAATAAATAAATTTTTATTAGATTAAAATTAAGACCAAATTGATTGATTGTATAGATAAAGGGGACCAAAATTGTAATTATACCAATCATTTTAACATCCCATCAACTTTTCCTTTTTTTAACTGCAGTCTGCAGGTGGCTACATTGGAACCAATTAAATAGTTATGTGGTATATTTAACACAATTGAAAATATAGTGGTCAAATCGACACCAACCTCATAGTTCAGTGGTCATTAGTATAATTTACCCTAAATTTTTTTAAAAATATAATCTGAACTCAAACCCTAATCATTTCTCCCTTTATTATTAATACCACTTAACAAGTTCAACTAGATTAAAGTCTGAAACATACCCTGTCTAAACAAGTTACAAGTGTATTGAAATGAATATTGTGTTAAAAATAGTAACATAAAAAGAAATGAAACGATAGATTTATTGAATCAAGATTAAATTAAAGTAACATGGATCAAATTTTTAATTATACAGATTTTTGTTAACAGCCATATCACTCCATTGTTAGATTTTAACGATAATTAACTTAATGTTCTTCTCCTTGTAAAGGTAGATGTTCATCATCTTTTAGACCCGGGTTCGAGCACCAGTAATAATGCATGATGTGTGTGTCTTATTTGAAAAGACGAAGAAGATTAAACATATAGTAGATGTTATTACCATTGCATCACAACAGCGTATTAAAAAACAAATCAAACTTATCTTGGTGATTATTCATGTAGATCATGTATTATTGGGCGGGTCTATAGACGTTAGAACCGACCCGAAATTTAAGCCTCCCGACTTGTCTTCGATCGGACCCAGGTTTAATATCTAGTATCCTGATATAAAATAACAAAAGCATAATCTAATCTCAAAAAATTAATGAAAAAATCGACGAAACTCGATTTGCCTCAAAAAAATTAATAAAAACACTAGATACAATATATAAAAATGTAATAAATATACTAGGCTGGGTGTCCCGACCCAAACTCAATTTATTTTTATGAAAATAGCATGACCCTTTTTTTTGGCCAAAGTAACTTTCATGCATTAATAAAATAAAAAGGTCTTATACAAACACAAGCATGGAGAACCATGCGAACGAGAAACCAGAAATAACAGAGCATAAACAACAGCTTTCGAACTCAAAAGAAAAAACAAACGACAACAACACAAGTCATCAAATGTGCACACAACGCAACAGGACCATGCTTCTAGTGGCGAAGCCCTGGGTAGCATCATAATAACAACGACGTCAACAGAAAGGACGAAAGATCCGAGACCAGCCCTCGCATTCTTTGACTACCATGAACATGACTAACTCCATGACCCTGTTGGATAGGAGACCCGACATTGATAAATTATTTTATCACCCCTGTACTACATGTGTGTTTAGACATCTTAATATAATTAGGTTTAACGTTAAAATAACTGCCCAAACCATTTTGTTTTTCCCTTTTAAGTGCCTAAACTATTTTTACCATTTTACGTGCCTAAAGTATCATATTTTCTCTTTTTAGGTGCCTAAATTATTTTTGCCACCTTTAAGTGCTCAAACTATATTTTTTGCCCCTTTTAAGGTCAAATCGAGGCACCTGTTTTGATAAAAAAATAATAATTTGGGCACCTATTTTGACAAAAAAAGATTGGGCACTTAAAAAGGGCAAAAAAATAATTTAGGCATTTAAAAGAAAAAACAAAATAGTTGAACACCTAAAAGAAACAAAAAAATAATTTAGACACTTAAAAGGTCAAAAATAATAATTTGAGCACTTATTTTGGTATTAAGCCATATAATTATATAAAAATGTAATTACTACTTCAAGACTTGAAGAGTGTAATTAGAGTCTCAAATTATATTGATTCTCCATTCAACAAGACTTGGAAATTATAATGATTGTCAAAATATATCACAACCGTGTAATTAAACATAAATTTAATTACAATGTGACTTTTCAAATAAGTCCTAAAATGATAGTATAAATACTAAATACAAAATTTATTGTTTGTATAGGGACTGATGACAGAATTTAACCAAATAAAATGATAAAAAAAAATGCTATTCCGAAACTCTCCATTTCTCTATAGATCACAGTTCGCGAGCCCTTCTCTTTTACCCGATCTCTTCTCCTCTATTCCGACCTTCGATCTTATCTCCTCCCCCACCTCCGAACACCATTACTCGTTAACCCCAACTCACTGAGTCCGTTTCCCATTCTCCCCACAATCCGATAACCATCGATTTCCCGCCTTAATTATCGATTGGTTTAAAAGCTTATCAAGGTAGGGCTGGCGTTCCTCTTATTGTTTATCCAACTTCGTTTTCGTTATCGGTTTTTCGTATTTCTTGTGGTATAATTTGAATGTGAATGCATTTATTTGAAAGTTGTAGTCTTAGAGGCTATTTGGCTGTTATAAATTTTCATTTAGGGTTTTAGAGATGAAAATTTTGTTCTCCGCTTATGCAAATTGTACATACTTTGGAATCGATGATTATAATTTATTTTTTTCGCTTTGATTTGGTTTCTTATTTGAGGAATTGTAGTAGGATTGGGCTTATACGTTTGCATTTGTGGCATGGTTGTTCGGTTTTGAGGTTGGTCTCCTTTAATTCAAAGAATGAAGTTTGGCTTTCTGTTTTGATGCTCTGGTAATTTTGTCACGACTCTTAGTTTTGGTTGGTAGCACGGAAAAAAGTTGCTAAATTGTTTCTTATTTAGTCGGCTATTAAGTATGAAAGAACATTGAGATTAAAAAAATTACTAGTTGTTTTCTTACGAACTAGAAGTCTGGATTGTGCTTGTTTTTGTATGGTAATTATTTATTGAAGTCTCCACACATAGAATTCCAAGTATGTCTGTGATTAAGTTCAACTTACTGTTATACATGCATGCATTTTAGGAAGATATATTTGTATTATATTTGATAAGGCCAATACAATCTGTCAACTTCTAACTAAAGATTAGCTAAGCTTTTCTTGGCTAGAAAATAAGGAGTTTGTGCACTCTCAAGTGTTGCCATTCTTGTGGGAGCTTTGTGATTTCCAGCAATTGGGGTTAACTTGCAGCGTGAGATGTGTGTATATAATGTTGGTGATATTTCTACATAGATAACAAGTGAATTGTTGAAGATGGGTCATTGAATTGCTGTTTATCCCAAGAGGTTTAAGTTACATATCTGGGTGGGAAGTTTTGGATTACCAATATAAAGACGGTATATTTGGTGAATTGTTAAAGCTTGGTCCACTCTGGGTTTGAAGGATAAAAGTTTTATGGCCAGTAAGATTGAAAGTGAGCCAATAAATTTTAGCATTGGTGTGGCTGCCACCTTGCTTTTTCATTTTTGATTCAAACACATGCATGTATGCTTTTCATGGAACTACACAAGAAAGAGAAGATATGCTCTGTTATTGGCATAATTTTTAGGTTTTATGATTCACTGGTTTCTAAGCCCATAATTATTGTTAAAACTAATCAGTTTTGATGTTTAAAGTGCTAATATTTTAGAATTAGATCTTGGAAGTATTGAATTTATACTGTAAAAACTTATTTGTTACTTTTTTTCTTTTTCTTCTAAGATGAATGCGCAACAAGCTATGTTGCCAAAATCTTCTGCTAATGGATTTGGCCATCGAAGAGGTGATAGAGATGTTGGGGCTAGGGTGGAGAGCAAGGTGCAGTCCGGGAAATCCAATCAAGGAAGAACACAAACTTCAGGTCATAATTCTGTAATCCGGTTTTCTTTCCATTTAATTATATTCACCTAATACTACTTGGTATAGGTGAAATGGCTGGAGGGAGGAGTGGAGGTTATGAAAGTTCTTCCCGTGATCGGTTAGTTTATCTGACAACATGTCTTATTGGGCATCCGGTTGAAGTCCATGTAAAAAATGGATCAATTTACACTGGAATATTTCATGCAACTGATGCAGAAAACGATTTTGGTATGATCATTTACATTTTTTTTTAAATTGTAACCATGCATCTTTAATTAGTTTTACAAATTGAGCTTGGTTCCCCAGAGAATTCTTCTCCAAATAGATTAACTTTGGACTAAATGTTGTCTTCTTAACATCCACTCCTTGCCTTTTCAGGAATCATCTTGAAAATGGCTCGCTTGATAAAAGATAGTTCCTTGCGAGGCGACAAACCAATAACACAGTTAGTTAGCGAAGCACCCTCAAAGATTTTAATTGTACCTGCCAAAGAATTTGTGCAAGTTATAGCAAAGGTTTTGCTGATTTTCCCTTCTTTACAGTCCCATATCTAGCCCAGTTGCTAGTGACAGATGAAATGTCAAGTAGTTCTTGAGGCTTTCAAAAGCTTTATATAGTTTATTTCAGTTAGATAATTTCTAATGGTACTTGAAAATTAGAACTTGGTTAACACAGAATGTGTCCAGTTTTATCTATTTTACCCTCTATATTAATTTGGTTGTTCAAAAAATGATTCCAGGATGTGGCCATAACCAGGGATGGATTTGCAAGTGAACTCCAGCATGAAAAACACCAGGAACTTCTGATAGATTCTGCGATAACACAGTCCCATCATGTTGAGGTGGAGAGGGTTTTAGAGCCCTGGGTTCCTGGTGAAGATGATCCACAGCGTCCTGAACTTGAAAATGTTTTTGACAGCCCGTGGAATAGGTTGCAATAATGTTCTCTCTTTTGGAAAATGTCAACATCTTTTTACGTCAGTCCATTTGCATCTAAAATGTTTTCTTTATATATACAGAAATCTCTGTTTCTATATACCAAACTTGGTTCCTATGTTTTTGATTGTCTTGCCTTGTTTTTCATCAATAAATAGTTTGGAGAAAAAATTTAGGAATTTCATGATGTGATATTACTCCAGTCTGGGAAATGTTGCTTAATGGCTTTAGTTTTGGGGAGAATCAAGGTGTTAAGAAAAACACAGAGGTGCTGTCTAGTTTCTAGATTAATATTTGTTTCTGAAAGATTAGTGGATGTGGAGGTTCTGTTTACATCTTATAGCAAAATTTTGCATTTTGATAATCTTGTGTGTGTGTGTTTCACTTAATATTTTCAATATTCCATTTCGTGATACTAATAATTATTGATATATACACATGCACATAATTGCACTAATTAGGAACTGGGATCAGTTTGAAACCAACCAAAAGTTATTTGGTGTAAGAAGTACTTTCAATGAGGAACTTTACACAACTAAGCTTGAGAGGGGTCCTCAAATGAGAGAGTACGAGAGGGAAGCAATGAGAATAGCAAGAGAGATTGAGGGGGAGGAGACCCAGGATCTTCATTTAGCAGAGGTAACTTTTCGTAATATCAATTGTTTGCCTTGTATTTTGTTTTCCCCCCTTGTTAAATTCTCTCAAATTTCTCATGTTTTGCATATTGAATTTCTGTCAGGAGAGAGGCTTTGATCTTCATGATAATTTTGATATTGACGAGGAGATGAGATTTTCTTCAGTCCAAAGGGGCAGAGGGTTTGATGATAGTGGTTATGAAGAGGAGGAGGACGTTATGTTGGATTCTCACAACATTGAGACTTTTGGAGATTCTTCTGATTCTAGTAGTAGAAGGCCTGCAGATTTGACCAGTTTGCAAGGCACTGTTGAAGTTCGAATTCCATCAAGCTCTTCCTTAGTGGTAGTTATTGACCTTTGGAGTTTGAGATATTCTAGTTTTTTCTTTGGTAATGCAAGTTCATTTGTGAATAGTTGTATCCAAAATTTTAACATTTCTAGGCTGTGTATTCTCTTTTAAAAATAAATCTGGGAACTTGATTGAGATTAGGCTTTGTTTGGCATTGTCCTAGAGTGGTAGCTTTTACTTCTGCCCTGCAGTGAGCCCTAGTGAGGACAACATTTTCGCTTCAATTGGAGCTTTGGCCTTTAGTGAGTGAATGACCCCTCGACTGCACTGGGGCTAATCACCGAATGGCCCATTTACACACAAGATAACAATTTGAACTTGGGATTTTATGGTCTCTCAGAGAGATCAGTAAATTCTAAAGCACAATGCATTTAGAAGTAAATTCTTAATGATGTATAAGTTGGGGCTTTGCATGTTATAAAAAATATATTCTATGTAAACATTTGGTCTTCCTTTTCCTGGAATCTTGCTGTCTTCTTGAAAGGAGTTTTCTGCAGAATTATATATTTCTGTGCTTATGAATGTCATGACGTGTTGATTGTACTTATATTAAGAAATATCTGAACGAGTAGTTATTCTGTTCCATAGTATCAAAGATTTGTAATTAGATTGCACTTTCAGTGTGAGAATGTATTCTTTTCCTTGGAAAGGAAAAATGTAGGTGGAAACGATTGTTTAACTAGGGTTTGTGACTGCCAGTAGACCAAAAGAGGGTAAACAAAATAATAAGATTTGATTTTCTTGATGAAGAAAGTTAACTATTGGATCTGATTGTGAGCGGGATACAGCTTCCTAGTAGTTCTTTACTCCAATATTGGTCTAGACATATTTTCAGTTGATGATGAATTGGCCTGGGAGGTAGATTAGTGTGTGTGTGTGTGTGTTGGAGTGGGGGATCAGTTACAATTTGAAATGCTTACTGAAGTGGATCATAAGTGACATTACTGGAGAAGGTACACATGCATGTATTCTTTCAATTATAGCTTAGACAAAGTGAAACTTAATTTGCTTGTTGACGACAAAGGGAGATTGAGCTTGTAAGGATGTTGTGAATTTTTTTATGCAATTTGAATGCTGTAGGTGCACTGATCATTTGATGAGGAGTCGAGGGCTTGAGGACTTTAGGTTGGTTGTTGAAAGCAAATGTGTTCTTCATGTATGTTGGGAGAGAGCATGTATCACTTGGGACAAGATTTTGAGATGGAATCACGTATTATTTATTCAGTCCATGCTCCTAATCTGGAGTTAATTACTTGAATTTCCTCTACATTAAACTTTCTATAGTAGATCTTTTGACTAATGATTTTTGGTTTACTTTTAGGTATTTGCTTGAACAATGCTATTATTCTGAAAATTTCTTTTCACAACTTTTCTTTCATCATATCCCTTCCCATAATGTTCTCTGTCTGCACTTTGATGGTTATTTCAATTTAGCTTTTGGAAACTTGTGATTTTGTTTTCAGTACACCGCTAAATTGTTGTTGCATGTCTGGTACAAAATGCTGTTAAAGATAGTTGTATCATGGAATGTGTTCGTTTATGCATGTATTTACTCCTATTTTGTGATTTGTAGGATACATCTTCCCTCGAAACCATTGCTACTAAACAGCTGGCATCTGAACTTCCTTCTAAAAGTTTCCCCATGTCTGACAATGAGAGCAGGTGTTTTATCTTTTTCCTTTAGACATGCCAAAATTATATGCATTTGCTGAATCTATTTTGGTTCCATGTTGTAAGGCAGTATAAGAAGTAATTATTATAAGGATATGTTACCTGGACATCAAATTGGTGTCATCTTTTTCATATTTTCTGATTCTGACGCTTATAATATAGGATCCAAAACGATTTCCTTGGGGAATACAAAGGAAGCAGTGATGCTAAAGAGTTCGCTGAAAAGCAATCTGTAAGTTGAACTTCCAAATTCCATAGATAAGCAAATTTAATGAATGTGAACCTCATTTTGTTGCTTTAACTTCCATAATTAATTCATATCTCCATCAGAACTCCTTGTTCTAGTCTATTTGCTTCTAACATGTATATTTTCTGTTGAATTCCTGTTCATATTAACACAGCCATCTGAGGACTTGCAATTGTCAAATCCTGTCGGTAAGTATACTTTACTACCTAGAAGTCTGCTTATTGGCCTATGATTCTATGAAATTGAAACTACATTTTTTTGTTATTTTGCACCTATCAAGCTGTGCTTAATTTTAATGCTGCAGCTGGTTGTTTTGATATGCTGACCATAGAGAAATTTCTAACGCAGATTCCCGTTCATTATTGAATGACAAAATTGATGCATCTGATAAAGCTGGGCCATGTGAAAAACCAAGTTCTAGTGAACTCTCAGGGGGTACAGCTTCTAGCAAAGTAACTGGTGAAACACATTCTGCGAACTCCCGTGGACGACCTGGTAGTTCTGCATCATCAAATTCAGGTTGTGTTGTCGCTGTCTCAGCACCCGGTGGCCCTGGTTTGTCACCAAGTTCATCAATGGGTTCATTGTCCTCTGAGAAGTCAACACTGAATCCCCATGCAAAGGTTTGTGATCTTTCCATATTTTTCCTTTCAGGTGCGTGACGAGTTGATTGCAATGCATACAGAGTTATAAATTACGAGGAGTTCATTGCTCTTTTCTGTTGATTTGTTGCCTTTTCTGTCTAATGTGCTTAATGCTATCAGGAATTCAAACTCAACCCTAATGCAAAGAGTTTCACACCGTCTCAAACGCCTGTTAGGCCTCCATCCCCAGTGTCTGATGGTTCTTTCTACTATCAAGCACAGATGTCTCCTGTACCGCGTATGCACATGCCTGTTAGTTATGGGGTAAGTAATTGCAATTTTTATGAACACTAATTCTGCAAGCAAGAAATACAATTAACCTGCAACTATTGCATCACCTAGGTCCTCCCCCCCCCCCCCCCCCCTAAAGTTGTGAATCTAAAAACTCCTGATATCACTGAGTACTGAAATTAATAAATCTTGTTAGTTAATGTTTTCCTTTGGTTATAGTACGTATCACTTAATGCTTGAACTCCGATTTATGACAGGACCTCTTGGCTCTGAAGGGTGCTTTGATACAGTTGCATTGATGTTTAATAGCTTATTTGAGCGTCATAACCTAGGTTTTTCGTTGTAGAAACATAACATTTATTTGTTTCCATTTTTTTGTCATCATAATTAAGATTTGTCTGGAAAGGTTTAAGTGGGTTAAGTACTACCTAGGTTGGACCTATCTTTGTTTCCGTTCACGATGGTAAACTTTTTCTTTACCTAAGTAATCATGTATTCAGTATTTTTTTTTACAGTTTGCAACTTGATTCAGCCGCCTATATTTTAATAAATGAGATGGTAAACTTTGGTAAATGATCTTAGTTATTATAATTCTTTTTTCATATGTTGACCTAGTACTTAAATTCATCACAAATTTATTCTTTCCCTTTTCCCCCTCTATTCGATTCAGAATGTATTCTTGTTTGTTTATGTTTACATGGTTTTTGCAGATAGGATCCTCCGTTCCTGGTCACCAGCCTGTTATATACAGTCCACAGGTCGCACCAACACAATCACCACAACCATATTATCACCCAAATGGACCTCAGGTTTAACGTTTATTTACAATTATCTTCATTGACCCGTTTTGATATGCTTATTTATTATTTATGACATTCTTCAAATTTGCAGTATGGGCAGCAGATGCTTCTTGGGCAACGGCAGCAAGTGGTATACTACCAACCTGTAAGTTGTTCCGAGAATTTCCAAGCTTGTGTAGACTTGGTTGTTATATATCATACCTAGAATGCACTCCTATTTACTAGCATTTACGTATACATGTTATGTTTCTGTATATATGTATAGTTGCAAATTATGCTTCCTGGAGAATTCTATATATGAGTAGACAGTAGTTGTATAAATCTTTCTTCATACTTGTTGTAAGACTTCGGTCTCATTCTTGAGAAGGGCAGTATCCCATGATTTTAGATTAGCATTTAAAACCAGTTTTTCTTTTCTTTTCTTAAAGGCTTAATTCACAAATTAGCCCTCCAAGTATACCCGTTTTGCCACTTTACAGCCTTAACTTTTTCATGTTCCATTTTGGTCCTCTAAGTTTACCTGTTTTTCCCACTTTGCACACTAAAATAGGACCCCCTTATATATTTTGTCCCCTGGACATTAAAAGAAAATTGGACCAATGAAAATATGCCACATGGCAGGTGACAAAAACAATCACAAAACCCAGACTCTGGCCACCGTGTCCCCCGTGCTTTGGCTTCTTTTTGACCTGATTTTTACACCGAAACTTTTGTCATCACTTCAACTCAAATCAAGACTTAAGTTTGGGATACCCACATTTTGATCTTCAAATCTGGCTGTGGGACTGAAACTTTGACGGTTCCTACTCACGTCTCTAAATGCCTTTCGACCGTTCAGATTTGTCAAAATTCTCCTTGAAACCCTTCAATTTCCTGAAAGTTTCCAACAAGGCCCGACCACCATGGAAGAAGAAGAAGAAGAATGAGGGAAGGAGGATGCCATGTGGTGTGTTTTCATTGGTCCAAAAAATTTTAACGTCCAGGGGCCAAAATGTATAACGGAGCCCATACTTTAGGGTGCATAGTGGGAAAACATGTACATTTGACGGGCCAAAATGAGACAAAAAAAAGTTGGGAAAAGGTATACTTACAGGGCTTATTTGTGAATCAAGCCTTTTTAGAAAACAGAAGACTATACATGGTGTTTCATTTGTAAACTAGAAGATTCCACATGTTGGAATCCTCATAGAAACTGAAACCGTCTTTTGCAGGAAATGCAACAATACAAAGGAAGGCATTATTAACCAGTAAGTTTGCTGACAGAATTTTTGAGAGAGCTCTGCTCGCAAGGAATAATTTTCTTTCTTTTTTGACTTTTGAGAGACTGCTTGGATGGATCCACTCTCTCAAAACAATCCCCCTAGCAGTTCATATATTATTTTGAGAGAGTGGGGATAATATATAACAATGTACACTTGATTCACATGACTTCGGATTTCAAGCTTCTTTTTTTTTTGCTAACTAGCCTGCTGTATTTTTGTCTGATTTGTTAATATTTTGGACCAATCTGTGGTGCAAAGATTAGACAGTGTTGCATTCTATATTAATTTTCTTTTGGTTACTGTAGTCTGGAGTTTGGTCAGACTATTGGGGTCTAAATAACAAGGTCATGTTTGATGCACATTGAAATGTATGATATTGACATTCCATGTATTGAAAATTTAAATCAGCTCTAACTTTTTACATGATTTTACAATTACCAAAAAGAGATTGATTTTTTTGGGGGGTGTCTTTGTAAGGTTTGATGACTAGTTGCTTGCTTCTGCTCTAAATTAAAAGAGTTATATTATTATATGAATTGACAAAAGCTAGCCAGTGAATTCTAGTTTTCTAAAGTGTACATTTGCTTCCTTTGTAAGCAAATCAAGAATGGAAAAGGGGCAAAGGCCTCAACCCTCATCATGTTTGGAGAAGGGAGAAGCCTTGGATAAGAGGTAAATTTCTTTTTCTCACAAACTGGATTCACACTGTTTTGTTTATACCGCATAAGCATATCAAAAACTCCTAAGTTGGGCTGAAAATGTTTTTTTCATCCGACTTCAAAAGCCAAGATTTTCGGTTTTTACTGCGGAAAAATACTTTTGAGGTGAAATTATATTTTTATCCGCAATTATTTAACTCAAATTAAACGTTAAACTAAAATATATACGGATATAATTATATATTATTTTAAATATAATAAACATTAATCTTATACTAATATATTAAAATAATGTGTAAATGGCGGCCCTCTTTCAATTCGAAAAAAATAACATTAATATATAAAAATAGCATTAATATACTCGAATAATATTGATAGTCAATATAAAACATATTACATTAATATATTAAATATTATATCAATATTCTGAATATATGATTATTATCCTATACCTTAGCGGTGAAAATTGAAAGTTTTTACAAGTACTTTAGGTCTATGGTTTTAGTTTAGGGGTTTTAGAGGTTTAAAATTTAAAGATAGTGGTTATAATTCAGGCTTCATAAGTTAAAACTTAAATTCTAACTATATTACCTTAAAAACTAAATTCCAACCTCTAAATCTTAAACCCTAAATTTTAACCATCATGCCTAAATTATAAACCCTTAAACTCTACACCCTAAATTAATATCCTAAATCTTAAAATTAAGGTACTTGTGAAAATTTTCGGTTTTTTCCTCCAGTGTATTGGATATAAATCCTATGTTGAATATTACTATTAAAATCAATACTAAATATATTAAATAAAAAATAAATAATAATAACATTTTAATACTATAAAATAATATTAATTAAATTAATTATTAGCATATTAAATTAATGTTTAATATATTTAGACATATCACACTAAAAAATGCATAGTTTGTGGTTAGATTTTTATTTAAGCCAACAATTTATAATAACTATTTAGAAATATTTAAAATTTATATTTTATATATCAAAATACTACTAATCAGTAATTTTCTTATAATTTAAGTTGGTTTATTTTATATATTATAATGTTAGCGAATTTCAAGAGAATGAATTTGAACATCACTTCAGTTAAGTTATTTAGGTCGGAGTCCATAATAAGAGAGCAACCTCAAACGATCGAAAAAAGAGAGATAAAAACAAAGCGAAACTCAAAATTTATTTTGTCAAGATCAATACGAAAGCAATATCAGGTCTTGAGCAAAGAAACGCTGGTCAAAGCACCAACTTTAAACGAAAACAAAAAGAAAAAAGAAAAAAAAACGTTGTTTTTCTACTTTAAAATTTATCTAGTTTAGACGTATAATTTTTTTAATATTCTAATATGAATTAAACATTAGTATACGTGTAGTCTTCTATTGTATAGTTTAAATTTAGTTTATCTACTTTATAGTTTAAATTTTAAGATTATAGATTTACATTTTAAATTTTTAAAGAATAAATATGCATGTCTGATGTATGTAAAAAGTAGAAATGCTATTTAGGGGTTTAGAGGTGTAATTTAGAGATTTAAAATTTAAGATTTAAAATAAAAATTTTAAAATTTTAAATTAAAACACTTGTATAATTTTTTACACAAATCTTCACTCATATGAGTATTATAACTAAAAAAATATGGATTTATATCCAATAAGTTAGTGGTGGAAACTTTTAGTTTTTACAAGCGCCTTATTTTTAGGGTTTAAGGATTTAGTTTAGGGTGTAGGGTTTAGGGATTTAATTGTAGAGGTTTAAAATTTAGTGATTGTGAATAGAATTTAAGTTTTATTGTTATGATTTAGAGTTTACATGTTAAGGTTTAGGTTTTAAGCTAAAATATTGAATATTTAAATTTTAACATATAAACCCTAAATTCTAATCCTAAACCCTAAATTCCATTTACGATCACTAAAATTTAAATTATTAACCTAAACCACTAAACTTTACACCCTAAACTAAGTCTTTAAACCTTAAAACTAAAATATTTGTAAAAACTTTTAGTTTCTACCACTGGTGTATCAAATTATTATCCAAAATATATTCAATGAAATAGAGATGGGAGTATAGATACACGTGATCTGATAGCGCGTGGAAAAATTGATGGTGAAAAAGACGATTGCTATAGTTCTTGCTGAGAGAGAACAAATTTATCATATCTCGGCAGACCACGACAAAAAAACAACTCAACAAAAAATATGCATTCAATAAAATATTCAAAACCAAACTTGAAAAGCAACAATGAGAACTACTACTATTTTGAAGTGGCTGAAGCGACGCTGCTGGCGGTGGTGCTGATGGTGGTGGTGGTGGTGGAGGAGAGCTAACGGTGGTGACTGGTGAGTTACTGAACTTGAAAAGGGTCATTCCTTCTTCTTCTTTCTCTTCTTTTAGATGGCGGTTTCAGAAGATATGTAAACAGTGTTGTCCAAGCTGATGTTTGCTTTTTTGGGTTTATTATAAAAAACAAAAAGGTCCGAAACTGAAAAAAAGGGAGCGTTTTTTTTGTGAAACGGAGGGACAAAGTTCTCTATTTATTTCGTTTGGGAGGAAAAGGGAGACATGCACAGAATTCAAGCTCAGTAAGATACAACATTGCTCTCTAGTGTTGTTTCTCTTCCATTTCAGCAAAATCCCAAAGGTATATCACTTCTCTTCCTTTCCCTTTCTTTGTTTTTCTACTTGGATTTTGTTCTTCCGGATTCCTTTTCTGTGTGTTTTATGTAGTTCTTATCTATGTATAATGTATGTATCTTTCTATATATGCTGAGAAAGATTTTTGTTTGTGTCTATAACGTTACAAGGCTTTGAATTTGGTTGAATTTTGAGCCTGGGATGGTGGGTTGGAATTCATTTGTATATCTGATAGATGTTTTTTTTTTTGGTTCAACTTTGAGCTCTTTCTTGGGAATTTTAGTTGTGGGATTTGCATGCATGGAAAAGCTTTTGAGTTTGTGATTCTTGTAGAGCTTATTTGAGCAAGAATCCATTTAACTTTCTCTGTCTTTATGTTCTTGGGGGTAACTTATTGGTAATGTTTGGTATTTTTGTATCAAACAATTCACTGTTAGAACCTGCTGTTCCACCCCTCCCTGTTTACTGGTTTTCAATAGTCTACTCGGTCCTCATCCTTCTCCCACCACCCTTTAGCTTAACTGAGTAGATGTGCTTATGATTTAAAGTTGCTGCATTGTGATATTTGAAAATTGAATGGTCTCCTTCACCTCTTACTTTTTGTTTTAAAGTTGATTATTGTCCGATTTATTTGGCGATAACGGAAAGGATTACTAGTTACTAGTAATCCACGTAGCCGCCTCTTACTTTTCATTTTAAAGTTGATTATTGTCCGATTTATTTGGCGATAACGGAAAGGAGTACTGGTTACTAGTGATCCACGTAGCTCTCGCTGAATTGTATACCTGTACGGATATCAATATATCACACGCTCCTTTGTTTGTTACTACACGGCGATTCAAATCTAAACTCCCTTTGTTTGTTACTACACGGAGATTCGAATCTAAAAATCCCTTTGTTTGTTACAACTCAGTGATTAGAATCTAAGATCAAAATAGAAAATGTCTCAAAAGCTGATAATAGGAATATAATTACACCCCTCCAATTTTAGATTGGAAATTTGAAGGAATTTTTTTGTTAATAATTTTCTAAAATTCTAATACATAGTAGATATTAGTTCAATATCAGAATTCATTTTCTTTAGAAAAATCCTATATGAAGTAAATGAAAAAAGTATGTTTTATAGTAATCTTTGCATAATAGTTTCCATGCCTGGTGAGGCATTATCACCTCAAAGCAAGATTTGTTCTAAACTTCTTGTCTAATTAATCAATTATCAGATGGTGAGCTACAATGGTGTGTGTGTGTGCAACTTATGCAGTTTTCTATTTACTTATATAATAATTCTTTCCCTGGAAGTATATGTCTTTTGTTTATTTCTTTATGGTTCTAACGGTCTATGGATGTGCACGAGAGTCCTAATGAGCCTTCTTGTCCACCAATAAATATTTTATGTCTAAATTTGGCAGTACACCGTGGTCGCTTTAAAGGTTAAACTGCTTTCCATTCTTGTTCATCCTTATCTGTTGAATTAAGTCGGTTTAATAGATTTTCGAATACCTCGTGAAAAACGTGTTATGGTCATTTCTTTCCTTCTTTTCTAATTTAAATATCTAGCAAGCACTGTGATAATGTGTGGTTTGATGCTAGGTCACTGGTGTATGTGCTGACTAACAAATAGCGGCGGAGATTTTCTCTCAACATTTTCAAAGATCCTTTCCTAGTTTACAACAATGCAAAACAAAAAGGATTATGCCGTCAGTTCTCACTCAACCTGCACCTATGCTGTTGGCGGCTCATCTTGGGAGAACTCAACTGGATCTCATGTCCAGCAATCAAGCATGTCTGAAGGTTTAAGCCTGAAGATGGGAGTTCTGCCTCGCTACTTAAATAACGCCAAGCACCTGAATTTTCAGTTCCAAGACCAGGATTCATCATCAACTCAATCAAGTTGTCAATCTTATCCTGAAGTGGCTAGTGCCGGTGATAGCACTCTTTATGACCAAAGTTTAATTTCAGCATCATCAGGTCTCTATATTTTCCCAGTACCCCTAAGTATGGGTGCGGGATAATGATTTGATCTTTGTGATTTTTCTCTCTTAATATATACTTTGGATTATTTTTTCTTAGATCTTTATAAAGTGTCTAGGATTTTATTCTTTTATCATGAACATGTTAGGTTTTAAAGCCATGTTCATGTTATGATGGACCGATTTCTCTTATATTCTGACCAGGAGGTAACGAAGCTCAGGGGAAGCTTGTTGGAGGTCATGCTAAACTAGCCTCCTCAATGGGAACTCAGGAATATGGGCTCGATCCTTCACAACTTGACTATAACAAATCAATTGTAAGTTATTTGTTAAACTACTCGTGTGGTTTGGTTGCTATGTATTCTAGATTGCACCATAGTCTTGGATTTCAATTTTTGTGCTGCAGGCTCAGATTCCCCTCCCTTATTCTGATCTGTATTTCGGCGGTGTGGTAGCTTCTCCTTATGCACCACATGCTATGGTAAGTACATTTTGAGTTCGTTACGTTTCTATGTTGCATTTATGCCTGTTTGATGGTGAGTACTCCACTCTGGTATAACACCGGTTCATAGAATAGGGGCTAGTTGCATTTATGTCAATTATACCTTTGTTATGTTTTACCAGACAAAAATGTCTTCTTTGTTATCCATTTCTGAGGTATTTGACATTATACTGCCAACAGATTCAACCTCATACGATGGCTATGCTCCCTGCTCGTCTTCCATTGCCTCTAGAGCTTACACAAGATGAACCAGTCTATGTTAATGCAAAGCAATATGATGCTATTCTGAGGCGAAGACAGCATCGTGCGAAACTTGAGGCTCAGAACAAACTCATCAAAGTTCGGAAGGTATGTTGCTTCAAGTTTTTTTAATTCTTGCTGCATGTGAATTGCAACTCCACCTACGATGATAGTCTGATTTTTTGGCTAATGAAGATATAACCTGAGAAGTTCTTTTACAAATGTTTGCAGCCGTATCTGCATGAGTCTCGCCATGTTCATGCTTTAAAACGAGCTAGAGGAAGTGGTGGGCGTTTTCTCAACACAAAGGTGCTCCAGGAATCGAACAGTATTCCTACAAGCAATGGACCAGACATGTACATCTCCAGCTCCGAAGTTCATCAGCTGGAAAACTACAAAGATGCTGCTTTGACCACCTCTCGCCCCAATGTCACAACTGCCTGCAACAATGATGAAATGTTCCAGAATCCGGATTTCAGGTTCTCCAGCAATCCTTCTCACAGTGCTGGACTCATGCCTGGTCATGCTGGTGATATGCAAGGTGGTGGGAATTTCCACCATCGTTTCTGAAGATAGACGAGTTAACAAGCACTCATCCGAGCAGTCTCCATTTGGTGTTCCAATGCAAAAAAAACTGGTTGCTTTGCCTCCGCGGGAAGTCATCCTTGGCTCTATTTAATTTGCAATAGACTATTTCAAACCATGGACCTGTATCGGTTATGTCTTGCCGAGAAACTCGTAACTTTCCGTGTTTTTTATTTTCGTTCCGAAGAAACTTGGTGAATTGGGGACTGGTGGGGGTGTTATTTAGAACAAAAGATAAAAATGCATGGCTTGACAATTAGATCATGCCTTTTCAATTCCAAGGTATGCCATTTCTGCATTTATTCATGCATGCTGATGAAATTAGATAGCTAAAATAGACATGAACTGAACATTTAGATTCTCTGATGGCACTGACATGGGACTAGAATTTCTGATTCAACATTTTGTTTTGTTTTAAATTGTAAAGGAATATGGAAAACTTTCAAGTACAGGAAGGAATCTCCATGAAAATGCTTCATTTTCTCTTAAGTAGCAATGATTGTTTTTATTTATTTATTTGAGAAATGAATATTTTAAGGAAAATACTTTGATATACAACCTTTTCAATTTTAGGGTTTTAGGTTATGGTTTAGGAGTTTAGTGTGTAGGGTTTAGAATTTAAGGTTTATGGTTAGAATTTAGAGTTTAAGCCTTAGGGTTTATAGTTTTAGGGTGCTAGGGTTTGAGATTTAGGTTTTAAATTTTATAAAAGGTTGTGTAATTTTTTTTATACAGTTTGTGTATCAAAATATAACTATATTTTTATTTATAGTAAAGTACACATACGGTCACTAAACTTTGGTACAAGAAACAAAATGGTAACCAAACTTTCAAAAATCACAAAATGACAATTAAACTTTATGTTTTGTAACAAAATGGTAACTAGACGTTGAATACCGTTAAATGACTGTTATAAAATTTTGTATAATAACACATTTAGTCTTTCATATTTATACATTCAATCAATTTAGTTTTAATTCGAAACAATTAACTAAATTTAGCCCTCGTTATTTGATTATTTTTTCGATTCGAGTCGAGTCGAGTTTTCGAGTTTCTATAAAAATTTAATTGTAATTATTTATCACGTTACCTGACTTTGGAATTTTGCTTTAAGGACCAAATTAAAAGAATACGTAAATAACGAGAGCTAAATTTAGTGAATTGTTTCGAATTATGACTAAATTGATTGAATGTATAAATATGAAAGACTAAAAGTGTTATTATGCCAAATTTTATAACAGTCACTTAACGGTATTTAACGTATAATTACCATTTTGTTATAAAACATAAAGTTTAATTGCCATTTTGTGATTTTTAAAAATTTAGTTACCATTTTATTTCTTTTACCAAAGTTTAGTGATCGTCTGTGTAGTTTATCCTTTTATTTATATTTAGCGCAAATTTAGATGTACAAATTGTGTAAAATTTATTTACACGAAGTTTGAGATTTTAAGTTTAACATATTATGTTTGGGTTTTTTTTCGGGACATTCTAAGGAGAAGTTGACCAAAAAGAAGCTAAAAAAAAACTGTACACAAATTTTTAAAAAAATTGTAAGGATTTGTGCATTAATTTTTGTGTACAAACACAAATCTTTATAGTTTTGTAAAGAATTCGTGTACACAAATCCTTACCATTTTAGAAATTGTAAGGATTTGTGTATATACACAAATCCTTTACAAAATTGTAAGGATTTGTATATACACACAAATCTTTTACAAAATTATAAGGATTTGTGTTTGTACACAGAAATCGATGTACAAATCTTTATAATTTTTTTGTAAAGATTTATGTACCGCCTCTTTTTAACATGTCTTCTTTTAAAATTTCTCTTCTTTCTACTATTTATAATGATTTAATCTATAGATAAAATTTTGTTGAGTGGATCGAATGATCGAAATGAACCAAGAGGGGGTGAATTGGATTTTTAAAGGTTTAGGCGGTGGAAATTACAAAATAAAAAGATAGACAATGAATTTTAGAGTGGTTCAAGTTCCAAATGAACTCTACATCCACTACCTTAGCTTCACTAAGTATTTGCAACAATTCCACTAATTGTTCTTCCCCTTTTCTAGGCTAAGGAGGTAACCTTACAATTTTCGGTTAAATTTTCTACCCAAAATTTAACCCAATCCTCACACAAATAGAACAAAGATTTTGTTGGCTAAGAAAGTATATCTCAATACAAATCGTAGCCCAATTACAAACACTCAACCCAATTGAAAATGATAAGAATGAAAATTACAATTCGGGTTTCTAGACAATATTGGAATTTAGGCACAAATGCTTAGATTTGATGTTTGAATGTTTGCTTTTGGATCAATAGTTGTTGCTGGAGCTTTTAGAGGTCTCTTTTATACCTTCTCATTGATTTCTAGCCGTTGTGGTTGTTGCATTCATCAATAGAGCCGTTAGGGGTGTTATCTCACCTCCATAAATGCAGTTTGCAACCTACCGTTTCGAAACGCCCGACCCTGTTTCGAAACAGACCAAAATAGAAAGAGTCGTTGGGGTGCATTTAAGAGCCCGTATCGAAACGATATTTACCCGTTTCGAAACACTTTTGCCACTGTCAAGGGTCGTTTCGAAACGGCTTGAACTCGTTTCGAAACGCCTTAATAGTTTCTTAAAAATCAGTTAAAAACTTGCAACGATCATTTTTTTCAAATCAAATGAAAAACCGTTTCGAAACACTTGATGTAGTTTCGATACGGGTTCTCTATGTTCTAAAGCCATTTCGATACTTGTTTCAAAACATGGGTTGGCAGTGTTGAAAACGTTTCGATACCCGTTTCGAAACATGGGTTGACAGTTTCAAAACCGTTTCGAAACGCCTTAGGCCGTTTCGAAACAGAGACTCAAAAAACACTGTTTCGACTTTAAGAACACTTAGAAAATATTTGGAAAGCTTAGTTTTTAACTTAGGCATATTCTTTAAATCATATGGGGGATGTTTGATGACTTAAAAATTCATTTTGACATTTTCAATTTAGTCCTTAGGTTCTTTAGTTATATCAAAATTAAAATATCGGTTTCACAAATTTTGATACATATGCTTTCTAAAAATTAATTTTACACAAGCTTGCATATTTACATTATAAAATTTAAATTTTAAATTTCTAGTCCTGAAAAACTAAACTATGAACATTAAATCATATACCCTAAATTCTAAACACTAATCTTAAATTTTAAATCCTACAACCTAAACTCTTAAATTTTAAACTAAAACTCTAACTCTTAAAAGAAAAAAAAGCATAAATACAAATATATTCTGATTATTAGTCTGACTGTGTATGTAACTTAAACCGTCATTGTTGCAGTTATAACTTTATAACTCTTTAAAAATATCAACAATAAACATTTAAAAGAAATTATCCAGAACTAAGCCAGTAGGTCAAATTATATTGAAGCTCCATGCACTATGCATTTTAACAGATTTAGTCCTATAATTTGATAATTTTTAATTCACTTTTTGAAATGTGTATTTTTAGTCACGATCACAACTTTTACCGTTAATTCTATCAAATAATTTGACTTAAATCTCTTTTAAACACACGGTGATTTGACATGCAGATTGAGATTCTTACACAGTAGAACAAGTATAATGTCTTAATTTGTAAGAACTTTATTCAATTATTTAAAATTGTATATTTGTCACATTATTATATGTTTAAAGAATATACATTTTGCAAAGAGGAAACTAGAAACGATTGACTTATAGTATAAGGATTAAATATGAAAAGTAACATCAGCAAATGTTGGATGTATAATTTAGGTTTAAACTTTAGAGAATAGAATACTGGAGAAGTAGACTCGATCCCCTAAGCATGAATAATTAAACGGGAAGGATCTATGAGAAAAAAAGTAAATTACTGGAGAAGTAGACTACAATTTTGGTCATCAGTTTTTAAAATTAACTGCTATGACCACTTACGTTTTTGTTGTGTAAATTTATGGTCACTCGAACACTAATTTTTGTTAAGTTCCGTTAAATGGGTGACATGGCCGTTACAAAATTTGTATAATAGCACATTTAACCATCCATATTTACACATTCAATCAATTTAGTTCTAATTTAAAACAAATCATTAATTTTAGTTTCATTATTTAGACATTCTTTCAATTTGATTATATTTTATATTGAAAATAATTTATTATTTTATATTAGAAAATAAATTATAAAATTTGGGTTTATGGTAAATTGAATACGGGTGTGGTTGAATAATGAACAAATGTTTACATGATTTGATTGGCAAAATTTGGTGCTTTTTTAGGTTCATTAAGTTCTTGAAAAATCTATATGGGTTTTTTCTCTTTTGTTGTTTTGGGATTCAAGGGCGGTGAAATTGCCTTGTTTTTTTTTTTTGAAAATTTTTAGTGTTCCAATTGATTGCATTACCTTTTTGGTGCTTTTGTTTAATTTTGCTGTCATTGGTGTTTTGGTTGTTTTTATGTCAAAATGGCTATTGTTGTGACTAAGGTTATAACGAGGTCAGCAGAGCCAGAGTTTGGCCAAGCTCAGCTCAGAAACAATATTATTGGATTCGGTTCAGACTCGAGGTTCGTCAAGCTTGAAATTTTAGGTTTGAGCTCGGCTCGGAAATAATACTATTGGTATTGGCTCGAAATAAACAATTTTGCTATAATTTTTTTTTTATAAATGATGGGGCACGTTAAAAGCCTTTTTCATAACCAACACTGAAACGAAAAAGGAAAAAGAGTGCCAAAAAATTAAATTAATCCAAATAACCAAGAAATATTCTTACAATACAAACACATGATCAAAGAAAATACAAAACCAAACAACAACAAACAAAGGAAAATGCCCAATTTATTTTAATTAATTTGCTTTTAGTATATTTTCTCCTAATTTATTTTATTACTTTTCTTTTGCTAAACAAATTACTTTTAGTGCATATGTAGCATGTATATATAATTATTCCGAGCCTGTTCACGAGCTTTTCGAGCTGAATTTAAGTCGGTTCAGTTCAACTTGTTAAGATCTCGAGTCGAACTTGAGTCGGTTCAATTTAACTTGTTAAGATCTCGAGCCGAACTTTAACCGAGTAACTTGCGAGCCGGTCATACTCATTATCACGAAATTCTGGTTGTTTATTGGTTTACTCTTTTGCCTGAATGGACTACTTGGGTATTATTGGTTGTTATGACATTGTATGATCTTGCTGCTGTTTTATTGTCTTTGTACCTTTAAGGCTCCTTGCAGAGCTTGCTATGTCAAGGGATGAATATATCTTTAAATACTAAATTATTTTTAATATAAAGTAGGATCAAATGAAAGAACTTTTAAATAATGAAGTTAAAATGAATGATTTATTTTAAATTATGACTAAATTAATTGAATGTTATTATACATATTTTTATAACTGCCACATCATCTATTTAACAAAAACGTAAGTGATTATAACTTGTCAATTTTTAAAATTAGTGATAAAAATATATATCGAAGAGCCTTTGTTAATATTGACCAACAAAATAAACCAGATGCTGATGTGTCTTTCTCCGGCCTCCATGTCATCGGACTCAACACCCTTCTCTTCAATATAGTTAACCCGACCACCAAAACCCAGATTGAAATCCGCTCTAAAACTTGAAACTTGAAGCAAAAGACCAGCCTTTACCCATTAAGTCCACCATCAAATTCAAAATTCCCTTACCAGCCATCAAACAAACACAAACAAAACAGATCATTAATTTAATATAAATACAAAACAGAAAATGGTATCTCATTTTCACTCATAGCAGAAAAAAGGAAGATTTTTTCTTTTCTTTTTGTTCTTTGGGTCTTCGAAACAGAGGAGGAGAGAAATGGAAGGAGGAGGAGGAGGAGCTCAGTACAATCCCCGCACAGTCGAAGAGGTTTTCAGGGATTTCAAAGGACGAAGAACTGGCATGATCAAAGCTCTCACCACAGGTTTCTTTTTTCTGTTTGTTTCCTCAGAAAAAAAATCGAAATAGAAACCGAAAGCTACCGTTTTTTTCTTGGAAAATCCGTTTGAATTCTTGAAAGTTTCGTTCTTTTAATTCAGTTTGACAAATGGAAGTAAATGTTGTTTTGGGTTTCACTCTGTTTTGTTTTTCGAGTTCCTTAAAAATGCGGTTCTGTTGCTTTCTGTTATATTCAGTGTTTCCTTGTTCTCTTTGCTGTTTTTCTCTGTTTGGTTAGCGAGAAATTGTAAAGGAAGTAAAAGGGAAAAGTAAACTTATAATCCTACATCTTACTGTTTACCTTTTGAGATTTTAAAAAAATCAAATTGATTACAAAGCTTACACTTTTAGTTTTGTTGACCTTAATTTGAGTAATGAATGTATGGAATTAAAGAAAATGATGAGTTCAAATTTAACTCAGATTTATTAAACTTCTATTTTAGTTTAGTTTGCTTTCTTTCTGGGTTTTCAATTTTATACTTTGCTTCAATTGAGTAAGTGATTACTGAGAAAATGGGGAAGGGATAAATGTAACATGCTTTATTAGTTTAAATTTAATATTTAGCAATATATTATTATCAGAACAATAAGAAAAAGTAGGCATTTGATATTAAGATTGGTATTTTATGCTAAGCACTTTCACTTTATCAGCTCTCTCATTGTTGAATTTGTTGTAGAAATTTTTTGCTGAAAAGAACATAAATGCATGTGTGAATTTAGTGTGTCTTGTTTCGGTTATGTTGTTTATAATAATGGTTTTTGAGACTTAAGGGTTTGGTTCTTTCATGTTGCAGATGTTGAAGAATTTTATCAACAGTGTGATCCCGGTGAGGTTTGATTCGTTTTGTTTGTTTCATTTTGATGATAATTTGTTAGACCTAAATTTTTTATTTTACCTTCTGGCTGTAATTTTGTGTGCTGTTATGAGATCGAGGGTGGTCTGTAATTCGCATTTAAAGGAAAAGCAAAGGAAAACTGCAGCATGTCTCATTATTTTTATCTAGTTGTCGGTGTTTGTAAGTTTGTTGATTTGCATCCATGTACGGTTCATGAGCTATGTTCTTTCGTTTGCAGAGAAAGAGAACCTGTGCTTGTATGGCTTCCCAAATGAACAATGGGAAGTCAACTTACCTGCCGAAGAGGTCCCTCCAGAACTACCAGAGCCTGCCTTGGGTATTAACTTTGCAAGGGATGGCATGCAAGAAAAGGACTGGCTATCTTTAGTTGCCGTCCACAGCGATGCATGGCTACTTTCCGTTGCCTTCTATTTTGGTGCAAGATTTGGATTCGATAAAGCTGACAGGTAGGTTAAACTTGCTTGCATAGTTATTGCCAACGCATTGGCGTTGTGATCTTGATCCATCTGTGCCTCTGTGGTATTTTAACTTAGTTTTGGCAGGCCTGCCACTAGTAGGATCAGGGGTGGGTTGCCTGCTATTAAATGGCCAGCTTTTGGAACCAAGAGGATAAAATGGAAAATGTTTTTGGTGGATTTGATTGAATTTGTCGGAGCTTGATAAGCTCAAGATGGAAATCTTTAACTGATATTTATAGTATTCTGTTTAGTCATTGGATCATTAAATTCGATGCTAATATAATGTCTCCTTTGATACAGGAAACGACTTTTCAACATGATTAATGATCTTCCGACAATTTTTGAAGTTGTAACCGGTGCTGCCAAGAAACAAACAAAGGAGAAGTCGTCGGTTTCAAATCATGGTAGCAACAAATCAAAATCCAACTCCAAAACGGTAGAAAGGACTTTCTGTTCATAAATCTTTTTGTCGGTATATATAATTGTAACGATTATGTAGGTGGCAACTATCCATGCTTGTTTCAGTGACAGTCGCTTGTTATCATTTATACTAATTGAAGTTTACCTTTTCAGGTTAAGCATTATTGCTACATCTTTTCAATACTTCGTTTGTTTTGATGTTGATTTTGTTCGGATCAGCAGGAATCTCAGGAAAAGCATCCAAAAGCATTGCAGCCAAAGGACGAGGAGGAGGAAGGGTTGGAAGACGAAGATGAAGACGAGCATGGGGAGACCTTGTGTGGGGCTTGTGGTGAGAACTATGCATCAGACGAGTTCTGGATTTGTTGTGATGTGTGCGAGAAGTGGTTCCATGGGAAGTGTGTGAAGATCACTCCAGCTAGAGCTGAGCACATTAAGCAGTACAAATGCCCGTCGTGCAGCAACAAGAGAGCTCGCCCTTGATATCGTAAAAATGTACCCTTTCTCTCTCTCTCAATCTACTCTGTCTATGTATTTGTACTTTAATCTCGGTGTACTCATCTAACTATCAGCTGTAGCTTGTATCTTTTCATGTATTAGACACTTGTAGCATGTGAAATGTGAATGGTGACTTTGGTCTTTAGGAAAATATCTGTTTTCAAATGCTATTTATTTGTAGTTTTAGTTGGACTAATAAAAAATAAATTGATAATTGAAACAAGTGAAACAATACAATTAGTATCAAAGCTTGTATAAACCCGGACCAACCTGGGTAGAAACCAAACCCCAACAAAGAGGTTACAACAACACTCGAACCACCCCGGGTAGAAAACAATACCCTGTCAAAGAGGCTACAACAGAAACCTGAACTGTCGAACGGAGTCGGAGATCTTCGTAGTTAACCCTTCCGTTGTGATCTTTTCCGATGTTAAGAGTTAAAAGAGGCTAATTCTATGTTCTTGTTGACAGCTGAGCTCTAGCAGTTGGGTTCTTGTGGATCTCCTAATCATATGGGGTTGGTGGTCTGCCATAATCAGGGGATTCTTACTTAATACAAGGGCTTAGACCCCATTGGTGTGCCTAAATACTAACCAACATAAACCTGTTTCAATTAACTTAAACAACAAGTATATATGCATAAACAAGGGTTTATCTATTAAATAAGCAAGCCCCCCAGAAGACCAGCCACACTGTCCAGCAATTCATTGTCTGCCATTCTCCCTTGTCGGGTCTTAGTTTCCTGCATTTAACTTCACTTCAGCCTTCATAAAACCCCTTGTAAGTACCCCCATTCTCATTGCCTTTCAATGTTGCTTATTTCTCTAAGATTTTTATGAGTCTCTTTTTGTTTTGGCAAACCAGAAATGGAAAGTGAAGAGAGGGTAAGCCATGCTGGAGAAGCAGGGCACATGCTAAAGCTATCAGACAAGTATACCGTCTTTTCTTTTGCATGTGCCTTGGCTCTCCACCTTGGAAACTCTCCCTTTGGTAACCACAACAAGACTGCAGAACATCCTTGCAGGTCGTTTGTTTCGTGACTCGGGTTTAGTGTTTATTCATTACACAATTGCTTTGTTTTAATGTCACGCCGATTATGTTTCCGCTTACGAATTTCTAACCCCGGCTTGTTTTTATGATGCATGCATCGACAAGTCCCCTCAACAGCGATCGAGGTCGATTCTTGAGAGCCAAGGCTGCTGAGTCCACATGGTTTCCATCAAACAAGTATGAACCTTTTGATTCAACCATTCAACAGTTTCCATCATTCCATTGTTTTCTGAGCTCAAATCATTTCTTAACCTTCCTAACCATTCATTTGCAAATTTGAGTAGTGACAGTGCGAGGATAATGCGGTTGTCTTGTTCCGTCAACCGCCGGTGCTGGTTTTCCCTTTCTTCTCCTAAGGACAGGTCCGGAATCCGACATCCAATGTCACCTCTAGAAAGCAATAACCATGTTCTTGTTTCAGGCAGTAAGGTTGATGTGTAATAATAAAACAAAAGAAATTGAGATTGATATATTCAAATGATAGGATCATGTTAGTAGTTAAAAGAAAATGTTAATTAGGTCTCATGCCTTCAATAATATACAGTTTTTATTTTAATGTAGGAAGTAAATTACATGGCGAAAATGAAGGCAGTCAGTTGGAAAGCATTCGAAGTTTCCACTAACATTTGAACTCCCTGAAGCAACACTAGTGTTCAAACTTGATCCAACCATACTATAATTTGAAGTAATTGAACCCCGAAGCGGGCAATAATTCCATGAAACTTTCATTGATTTCTGGAAAGAATACGACTAACAATCAACATTTTTTAACGGCAATTGACGACAATGAACTTAATGAAATCGAATTAAAAGTTCAATGGCTGTATTGCAAGATTTAAGAGTTTGGTGACCAAAATGTAAGCATCTTAAAAGTTTTGTGACTATTTTTTTGTAATTTACCCTTTAAAATATACAGATCAAATTTAAAACACGTATTCATGAACGATTTGAGTATAGATTCTTTCAAATTAAGTTACTGAAATATACTTAAAATCAAATCAATAACAGAAATCAAGAATTTGTAAAAGAAGCAAAAACTAAAGGCTTTATCTCAAGCAGAGGCATTGGCTTCTCTTTCGGCTTGAACCAAGCTAGCATAAACACCGTCGGCATGCGAAGCTAAAAGCTTTTCATGGCTGCCATGTTCGACGACTGCACCATCTTTCACAACGGCTATCGTATTGGCTTCCCGGATCGTGGAAAGCCGGTGTGCGACTATAATCGTGGTGGCACTCTGTATGCCTTGTTTGATAAGGTAGGCACCATACCAAAGTGTCAAAGTGTATGCACAATACATGGCACCTTGAGAGAAACTGAGTCCGAGTGTGAGGCCTAGAATTTGTGACCTTTTGACTGATTGTTTCCTAGGCTCGAATAAAGCTCTATCAATGGACTTAACTACCTCTTCTTGTGAAGAAAATGTTGTCACTGTCCTTATATTCGAAATTGCACCAGAAGTGAAGCTGCTAGCTTTATCGTATGCTTTGTTATCTAACTTCGGTCCAATGTTTATAATCAAATTCGAGTAGCTTGCACCGAGAGTAAAATGTGTAAGGGCAGCAACCACGAGAGCTAATCTCCATTCAAGGTAAAACGAGACACCAAGCCCCACTGCAGCTGCACTCACACCCATCAACAAGACTGAGTACCGATCCCCGAGGACCGATCGAAAGCTGAGACAATCAATTGAGAGTCTTGAGATAAGGATTCTAGTGGAATTGTCCTTGAAATCGACCCAGCCAGGTTCTTGTTTAAGTATAGATCGAAATAAATGGTCTCTCAAGTCTCACCCTTAGTGTCAGCTTTGTTCCAGCCCAACCATAGAAACCTAGTTGTCCGGTCAAGGTAATTATAGAACCGAAGCCTAGGCCAACGAGAGCTAAGGCGAGCTTGTTAACTTCTTTCTTCAACTCTTTTGGAGTGTCATTAAAGTAAGCTTGAAGAGCTATGCCTAAAAATAAGGGGGAAATGGAGAGAATAGCACCTGCATGGATACCGAAAAGAAAACCGAGTAGAAGCGTGACGAGCTCTTGTCTCTGTAGAGACCATATCTTCGAAATTCGATATTCTCTAGGCTTTTGCTTTTGTTGCATTTGCTCCTATGCTTGGTTAACTACTTGGATAGACTGTAAGTACTTTGACCGTTAAATATCATATGCATACGGCGATCTCGATGCTTCATAGGCCGATTTCTCATACTGGGAAAACTCAATTCCCTTGTGAGAATTTGTCTCATTCGGTTCAGGGTTTGATATTACTTCAGAAGCAAGTTTGATAAGTTTATAATAGGCCCCTTTTCTTTGCATTAGCTGGTGATGGGTACCAGCTTCGGCAACCAATGCATGAGTCTTTGCCACCTCTCGATGAGAGCAAAGATGGTGGACTTGCCACCTCCACTTGCTCCAACCAATGCGCGAGTCTTTGCTGATCGGATAACTAAATCAAGAGAACCGAGAATCGTAGTATCAGGACGAGATGGATAAGCAAAAGTTACACCTTTAAACTCGATCTTTCCTCGAACACTCGACAGTATCCTTCCTTCAGGATCATAAGGATCTATCTCCGGAACCCTGTCTATAATATCGAACACTCGAGCCGCCACTACGATGCCTTGAGTGAATTGAGCAAAGTATGTCAGTGATAATGCCAAGCCCCTGAAATAAAAAAGATCAAACAACTTAGTGATTTTGCTTTCCAATAAGCACTAGAAGTTGCACTCTAATGGAAGAGAGGTCGATACTCGATACCTTCCCCGACATTGACACTAAAGAAGCAAGCAATGGCATCACCACCAGAGATCTCGTTCCGAGCAACCAATATCGAACCGTACCAAAAGGCCAATGCCCATGTTGCATATGTAACCAAATATATAACCCCAATGCCCGCACCCTTGGCAAACCCGATCTTCGCCCCAAGAGGCATCGACTTCGACAATAATTCACCATATCTTGCTGCCAAAGTTTCCTCGGCAACAAAAGAAAATATAGTTCTAATCGAACTAAATGCTTGCTCTGCAATGGTACCAGCTTTCCTGTAAGAAAACTGTAGTTCCAGAATATGAACCGAAACACAATAAGACTAACAAGTTGACACTGTAAATGTTTCTGGTAACATGTGTGATGTTTGTTACCTCTTCCTTTGCCGTGAGACCACCGTAAATTTTCCTTGTAAGCCATACCGCAAGACATCATTAGTGGGGTAACAGAAAAAACTACCAGTGCCACTTTCTATGCTGCTGTAAACCCGACTGCGTAACCGCATATGAAGGTGAATACATGGTGAATGAAATGTGCCATCTGCACAACATAGTTCAAGTTTTGAACAATCATATCAGGTTCAGTGCTTTGTTGGCAGTGTAAGAAGTGAAAAGTCAAAACTTTTCGAGTTACCTTCTCTCCTATAACTTCCTGGATTTGAGCAACATCACTTGAAATACCATGCATAATGTCACCGGTGCCAACTTCGGTGTGGAAAAAAACTGATGTCTTGTCTCAAAACTGCTCTCAAGTACTTTGTTCTAATCCTCTGAGCCGAACGTTCCCCGACCAGCCTCCAGCAGGTAATTTCTGCCATTTATTGAATGGAAAATTATTCCTAGTACTTATGGAAGATACAAAGAAAAGTGAGTTCAAACAATCAATGTCTTTCATTACCTAAGTATGCTCCAATTACCACTATTGCTGCCAAGAGAGACATAAATTGACATATCTGAAGATGCATAGCAGGAGAAAAGACAACATAAGTGTTTCGAATATAACCGAAATTTGGGTATAAATAATATAAGATTTCTTGTTTCAGTTCTTACCATCTGAACATCCTTCATCATCTTTGTTTTGTCACCTTCTGATTCGATTGCAATCTTATTGAAAAACTTGCCAAAAAGAAAAGAATACCAAGGAAGTGACCCCCCATTGATTAAGGCTCCAACACAACCCAAAATCACAAGTACTATATCCCAAATTGTTGAATACCTGAACAAACTCAACAAACCAACTGGCCTCAATGGTACCTCATCCTCTTCGTAGAAATTTGGTGCCCGATCGAAGTCCTCGTACTTATGGTCACCACCGAATTGATGGCTTGCTGATTGCAAGTTATGGTCAACACCTTCCAACTTGTGTCTCATTTGATGATGGCCTTCAAGATCAATATGAACACTGTGATGTGATAAAATCCATGACTGTGACCATGCCCTGTAATACCATCTTCACTAAAATCCATTGAAAAGCTAAGGTCATCACACTGATGATTACAATGAAAATGATGGCTAGTTGATTTCCGAGCATGGTGACCAGCAAGTCCGTGCTGCATTACTAGATCGATCGAAATCATTATCCACCTCGTGCCTCATGTGATGGCTCCTACCATGCTGATGATGGTTCAATAGTGAATCATTGTTCTGATAAGTATCCGTATAAGTCTGTGAAACCGAAGACCGATTGGAACCGGCGCCAGCATGAACATTAGAATTGGTCCGTAATAGGCCTAATTGTCTCTCAACTTCTTGAGTGTCATAATCTACAGAGCTAAGTTCATCCTCATCGATCAAAGTACTCCGACTGTTTTTTCTGCTGTTTTCTAAAATCTCCATTTCTCTTCTACAATCTTTTCTTCTAAATATTCTGCTATTCACAACGGGTTGTTACAGTCTCTTCATGTTTATAGGTTTTATCAGTGAATCTCAGTTGTTTAAGGATCAAAAGAACTCTATCGTCTTCTTTTTTTATAGTTGCTAAATCAGCAAGTAACGGTAAAATTAAACAAAAATTGACACTGAGAACTAAATTTTTTAAGGGTAAATTACATAAATCATCATTCAACTTTATTCTCAAATTTATTTTGATTATTGAAGTTCCAAAACGTTCAATTTACGCCGTTGTCATTTATCGGCAAAAAGAAGAACTTCTCCAAGATTCGAACGATAAAATTTTGTACTGGTTCGTGGAAAGCAACATACTAAGAAACGAACTCCATCCGATGGCAAAGAAGAGAGATCGATGAGAGGAAAATTAAAAGATTTTTATCGATTTGTGGACTTCGAAACATTTTTCAAAAAAGTGGAGATCGAATCGGACTTGGTGGACGAAAACAAAACAACTAGTAAAAAATAGGACTGAACAATCATTATCTACGGCCGTCGACGGTAGTGTTCAATTGTGAACGGTAGACAGCGTGATAGAGAATAACGCCATCAAAAAATTAATGAATAAGTGACAAAGAACGTTCAAATGTTTAAATTTCAGCAAGTAAATTGAAATGTTTTAAAACTTTAATGACCAAAATAGGTTTGAGATTAAAGTTGAGTGATGATTTATGTAATTTACCCAATTTTTAAAAAAAAAACAGTACCCAATTTTTGAAACTGTGGGGTAATTAAACTAATGCAAAAGCAATGAGGCTTCTCCATTTGTCATTAAAGTACCTAGAAGATAAATAAACAATGCATGGTTGACCATACTAATTTTGTTTTGAATTTCATTGTTTTAAAAGGCAAATTTTCAAACAAGGCTCAAGCAAAATCTCAAATTCTGAGGTGCAAATACATGTCCTGTTGTCCTATCTGTTGAATGGTTTACAAATATATACATTTGTATCATCTTTTCAATATCATGTTATATTTTAAGTCTTAGAAAAGAATAGCAGAAAAGTAGTTTTTTCGGTTACTCCATAGTGTCAATGACAGTTAAACTTTTGGTATACATCATAAGGGCAAGAGCAAATGAAATGGACAAAAAGAATGACTCTGGACTCTACCAAAATCAAAGTGACTTTAAGCCAATAGGCGATTTCTTGTTCGATACAAATATGTAACTGTATCTCGACACAACTGTAGGGAATTACTTACTAGATCAGGTCACATTTTCAATGCGATACCGTTCAGTATATCGTGCCTGCCCCAAGCGCTTGTGCCTTGTATGTGTTCCTTTACACCCTAGTGTTTTAAGATGATTTTGAGCACTTGTCCTGGACTTTCCTCGGATGAACTTCATCTTGGCTTCGAATCGCTACCTTTGCTTCGGAATGTTGAGAGTGAAAAGAATGAACGTGGTGCTGCAGAATTACAAACCATGAATACAACACAGGAACAAACTAAAAGTTTCTTCTGAATATTCATGAGAGATGATGAGTCACCTTTTATGGAGCTTCCTGACATATGATCTTCCCTCAATTTGAAGTTGGCGGGCGGTGCTGGAATGGAAGTACGTAGCGATTGAACTGCAAGAGACCATCGATGACTCTTAAATCGGGTTCATATATACAACAAAAGAAATGGAGATGTAACAAAGAAGAAACATGCGTCATCAAGTTCAATGAGCTTTTGGAAACCGATATAGAATAATATTAAACCATGCATGCAATAGATGAGAATTCAAATTAAAGATATGGAAAAATAAAATAATCAATGAATATGCTAATTACGACTAAGGTAATTAACATGTAAGGGAAACAATAGGAGTTACCCTGATCATTGAACAACTCGCTTTCATTGAAGCCGTCATCAGAAGGGTGGCCTTGTGAAAATCCCATTCTCGACTTCCTCAAGTCTTCTGATGATCGATTGGCAGGATCTCTGCCATCGTCTATGTCATCATCTCCTTCAGAAGTTGTAGCTGAGATCCAGTCCACCAAATGGTCTGTCCCGCGACTTTTCCGTCCAAATTTCAACAACCTTTTGAACCCTTTTGTCACATCCCTACGTGACTGATTATGGGTTACATTAGCAACATGAAAAGGTTTCTGAGCACTTCCCCATTTCTTCCTCATCCGAGCTGCATCCATCTCCGTTTGAGCAAGTGAGTGAGAATTCCAAGATGCAGGGCTCCCAATGGGGGAATCCATTGAAGCATCAACATCTGAAGTCTCGTGGGGATAAGAAAATGGATGATGCGTGCGTGAATTCCACGACACGGGGCTTTCGACTGGTGAATCTTGCAAGGATGCTGCAGGATGGAGCGTAATGGGTACTGCAGCAGGCAGCTCAGCGACTGATGCAAGGTCAACCTGAGATAGAGACCTAAAGGAATGACCATTCTCTGCTCCAGAATTATCTGACTTGTCAGATTCCTGGCTCAGTCTTGCCGTTCTGTTTTCCATGTCAGCAGAATCATCAACTGCTTTAGTTTCAAGCTCGTCCTCTTCATCTTTTTTTTCCATATCCATGGAATCATCTGCTTCAAATGCTAGGTCATCATCAGACTCTTCCTCTTTTGGAATCTCAGATGCCTCTGATGCTTTTAGCTTTGCAATATTTACTCCAGCACCAGGACCTATACCATTAGCTTTCCTGGGAAAAGGCTTTACTTCCACATTCTTCAAAATTTTGTCATTTAAGCTCTGTCCCATCTGCTTCATATCAAATTTCAAAGGTGCCAAAACAATGCCGTCCGAGTTTAAGGCAGACATATCAGAAAATGCTACTGGACCAGCAGAACTCTTTCTAAGGGACTGAGACCGTAGATGCTGGTCATCCTTACCAAGTTCAGACTCTTCATTGTTACTCTTGCTCCGAGCAAGGTTTCTCACTTGGGAGTAGCTAGTTGTCTTGCTAGGTCCAGAAGAGGGCTTTGTATTTTCTTTTCTAAGATCAGAAAAGTTTGGTACCGACTGTGTGAGAGGATTTTCAGATTGCACTTTCCGCCTTCCGGAACTGGGGATTGAAACTTTGGCTGCTGTGGTACGAGGAGCGGATAAAGACACATTTCTATTTGGAAAATGCTTCTTATTGTTGGAGCTCCTAGAAGATCCATCGACAAAAGATGTGTCATTATATGTTCTATCATGTTCATAGTATTTCTGATCCGGAAACTCAGAAAGATCTTCACTTTGAATTGAACTTATTGGAAGCTGCCAAAAGCAGAACCTTATCAAATTAGTAATAAATAATTCAATCACGGGTTTTCAAATTCACAAAACTTAAAAAGGAAAAAAACAAAAAGAAGGATCAGTTCTACCAGTTATGAATTTTGGCATTTATTTCCCGAAAACCTAAATGCTATAGGAGATACCTGCTCCCTCTGTGACCGAAAATTGAATGACCTCACTTTCTCAGCTCGTCTACGAGCACTAGACATAGAATACAGTCTACCAACAGAATCCGAAAATTTGGCCTTCATCTCAGCTCTACTTTGCTCAAGGCTATCCTGCATAGCCTTCAATTTGGCTTCCTTCTCATCCCGTTTCGAACCCCATTCTTCCCTCAGCTTTGCATCTCTCTTTTGCATGTACTTCTCATAAAATTTTCCTCTAGAATCATCTGAAAAGGTGATACTGGAGAGACTCCGCCTCAAACTATCAGAAATATCCTGGTTGTCTACCATCCTTGTGGGAGGAGTACAAAAGTTAGCCATATTGCTCAAACTACCCATTGATTCGGAAATCAAGTTTTTGTTGGGCATCTGTATGGGAGATACATCTACTGTAGCTGGTTTTTTGTACTCTGAACTTGGTTCCGGACCTTCCGGTTCAATCTGTGCATCAGCAGGCTTGCTTCTCCTTGCAGAACTGAATTGATCAGAGGGAACCCGAAGTTTGTGCTCTGCAAAAAGCTTTTCAAGTTCGTTTGCCTTCATTTTTAACTCATCATTCAGCTCCTGGTTTCCCCTTGATAGCCTTATCCTCTGAGTTTGATCTACTGGCACCATCGGGGCACTTACACTCTCTTCACTCTGAGGAACCGATTTACCAAGAACGGACTTGTTATTTGCATAAACAGGACCACCTTCGTCCTTCCTACCCTGTGACTTCTTGCTCGGTTCAGAACCTACTGGAACCTGTTTCTTGAACTTCATTTCACGGACTCCGGAAATATCAACTTTACCTATTTGCTTCTCAGATGGTGCTAAGTCTTTCTTTCCCACTACCTCAATTTCCCCATTAAAAGATCTCGACTGTTGCTGAGGAGCAAACTTGTCACCTTCACTGCCTTTATACTGAGCCCCCTTAGTTTTTCGTCCGATACCACCTTCAAACTGCCCTGATAATGTCCGAGTGTGGCCTTGAGACCTAAAACGCGATTGTGATACTGATTGGTCTTTCCCTTGAGCCTCCACTCTATTCTTTAATTCAACCTCAGGCGTATCATCCACCACAGCATCTGCAAATACTCTATCCAGGAACTGAGAAGCAGGTTGGTTTTTAACCCCTACGATTACAGTCCTATCAGGAACAACCCGAGACTGAACCTCTGAACCTCCCCTATCTCCTCTTAAAGAACCCTTAACCTTGTCCTGAGAAACCACTAGATCACCCAACTCAGTCTGTTCCGACTTACCTATAAAAGACTGATAATGGCTGTTCTGTGATCCTGATTGAGCCTTCCAATTCATTCGCCCCTTTAACCCAGCATCCCCTTCTTTCCCCAAAAGATTATCAGCTATCTGTGCTTGCACTTCACCCTGATCTTTCAACCCAGAATCAGCAGCTCTACCAGGAACACTCTTAGGTTCAACTCTAACTGAACTTACCTTGTCACTCAAATCCTTCTCATCTTTTTGTTCCTTATCCTTGGACAAAGCTTGAAACACGGAGTTGTTACTTTGGGACACAGAAGATGAGGAGGGTGTGCACAAAGGGCTATCCATATTATCGTCCTTGTCATTACTCAAGTCGATGCTCATGTCACTAGCAGCGCTCCATCTTCTTAACACGGCCTTTTCAGCAACTGCAGGCGCAGTTGATACATCGGATGAAAGTCTTCTCAATTCTACGGATTTGCCAACAGCGATGGGTTTGCCTACGGAGCTTGAGCTCTCCTTCTGTTTGTTCTCGAAGAGATTGATTCTATCCTGCACACTAAGCCGCCTACCAGGTTGACTGATTTGACGAGGCGGTGACTCCATCACCCCCTCGTCTTTCTTCTCTTCTTCCTTGTTTCCATTTTGAGAAAATTGTTGTGAAGTACTCCAGAGCTTTGGTTGTTGAGATGGGACTGGCTTTGATTGGTCTATATGGTGCTGGGTCTGCATAGTGTTCGGTTGTAGAAGTTGTTCTTGGTGCTTATTTTTCGAAGGATCCTTGGCCCTGCTATTAACATGGGACCCAACTTTATCTTCATTGTGGTCATCGATTGACATGTCAGATCCCCATGATGCTCTGACCACTTGATCATCAACACCTGGCTTCCATCGGCTAATCAATTCCGGTCTTCCCTGGCATAGTGTCATGAATTTGGCGCAAGCCTCACTGCACAAATATTAAAACCTGCATGAGAAACACGCGTATATATATGGTATAAAAGTAAAGGTAATAAGTAAAAAAAAGTTGGAACTTAAAACTCTACATTACTCCAACTCTGTGGTCAACACATATCCTAACATGGGTATAGGGATGAGGTAACTCCCCACGTCTACTTACTGCTACCGGCTGACATTTTCCGTCTTTTAACTTGTTTTTCACAAAATGGTCCTCTTTTCAGGGGAAGCAATTGCTCCCAAACCCAAATATGCAAAAGAAAACAAAACGAAACAAATATTTCTCGCAAGTTTTGTAACTCTCAACAGCTGCCTCATTAAGATTTGTTGGTAATAAACATAAATATAATCCGGTCGTTCCATTCCCAACAAATGGAAGACAATCATTTTTTAAGTTAACATATATGCATGGGATAGCACACTATCTAGATCAGTTGCTGAAATTTATATAGAAAAAAAGACAAAAGGGATGTCATTTTAGGACATCTAGTTTCACCGAAGGTTGCCTGCAACTACGCATATGATAGGATTTCATTTTCAGAATAGCTTAGCAGTTAGATCAGCTTTAACTAGGAACCATTTCAGGCACCTTGTAGACCTCTAGCCTTCTAATAATGATTATACCTCAAAACAGCTCTCACATCAAGGACAGTAAAACCATGTTGTCCTGAAACATTTTGGTTTGATATCGCAATGTTCTAAAACAGAACATAAAAATCATTTTGTGAAGGGCTATGTAGATTCCACTATTCTATTAATCCTAACATAGGTAATAAATATTTATTTGAAACCTGACTTAAAAGAAAACTATCGAACACACTGAACTGATATTGTTAAGACACATTTGGGCCCTGGAAATCCAAACATATGAAGATTGATTCTACCATTTCAAACATGGTTATCGCCAACCAAGGCCTACTGAACCATAGGCCCCCATACTAACATGAAGGATAACCAAGGCCGACGAACGGACAGACAGCGTCACAATCAAAAGGATTACTAGAGTTCTTACTTCAAGCGATGAGCACCAAACCGATCTGCAAATTGTTGGAGCTCAGACACAGTGTCAGAGTTAAAACTGGCAGCAGATGCACGTGCAAAAGCTGTTCCCAAATCCTGCTGAACTGCATTAAGACGTACATCAATAGCCCTTAAAAGCTCTTTCCTGTTAAATTGGAAAGAAAACAAATCAATTAGAAAGCATAGGTGGCAAAGCAAATGGAAGATCCAACTGTAGCAACAACGGCTGCTTTAGCCTGAACCTTTTCAGACATTCAGAGCAATTTTTTGCCTCTATGATTAACAAATGCAACAACTCCAGCAATATTCATTAACCGTCCACTTTCTGCATAGCTAAAATAATAGTTCCTAACCAAAGCTTCATTCAACCAGCTCACATATCGAGTGAAACTTAAACATTTCAATAGTTCTGTGCAGATATAAACTCTACTTGAACTCCAAACTTCCAAGAAAAGACAGGCTATTGCCTATCCTTGCTTTCTTGAGCATGTCATCATGCATCGATTGTCAGTGGGCCCATATTTGATCATAAACTCGTTGACAGTCCCTTCAATGTCTAAAGCATGGAAATTTTCTAGCATGTATGAAGCTTTGAAATAAATCAACTTAACATTTGCAAACATGTAAGTGCAACAGTATACGAATGTCGATCATCTACAACCACAAATTTAAATTAATGATAATAAAACCAAACAGAGTATACCATCAAAGATATGTAAAAGCTAGAAAAAGAGGAGTTACTTTGTTGCATCAGCAGCTGCCATCATTCCTTTAGCATCTCCACCTATCACAAATTATCCATACATTGTCAGTTTAATAACTTACGATTGAGACGATATCATAAACTTGAGATTTTACCTAAATACTGCCCATCACAATACGAGCTACAAAAATAACGATGATTAATTATTGTTCCAAAAATGCAAGGGATACTTCAATTACTTTTTATAAGCCATACTTGATCATACAAACGTATAAGTAAACACAAGATGGAGTGGATTAACAGAAAGAAGCATAATCATCAATAATAATTTAAATCAAGTCAAATTGTAAAGTATCTTTCACACCAATTTAGAAGTTAAACAGGATGCAGAATGATGAACCAAAATAATTTGCAAAGATGGCAGTATAGCAATCCAAGAACCAACAACAATGGAAGGCTCCTAAATCACTCAAAGTCCAAACAACCAAAAACTCTTATCAATCAAATTCTGCGTTTCTGCCAAGCTATAAAAGAAGGGGGGAAATAGAAGAAATGAGAAGCTTATCCATCAATCACTAAAGAAAAGAAAGCAGAACCCTTTACCTTTCTAAAGATTTCCATCAACAAAGTAGAGGACATTGCTAGAAAATATGACTAGACAAAACACATTGCAAGAAAATCTAACTTGACAAAACATGTTGTGGGAGCAAGACAAGAACACATGGCTCTAAAATATAGGATTATCAGAAGTGGTATAGCACCACTTAAAAAGCCTTCAACATGTGAATGTAAGAAAATAATAATAAATCTTAGCTCTAATAGCATGTTATAAGAAAATCTAACCTGATGCCCCAAAAGGCTGATCTCCAACCCCCTGAAACAAAAGGACTCCAATATTCAATTTAAATGTAAAGTTAAACTGCATTAAATCAAATAAAGCAACGCCTCTGCTACAGGTTACTACCTGAGAATATATTCTCCGAGCTGCTTCCAGCTGAGACATCTCTGCATCAAATGTGTTCACCAACTCCAAAACCTCCGGTGTACTAACAAACCGGACAAACCTAGAAACAAGCATGAATGATATCAGAATACAAAAACAGAAGTCTTTGCATGAAATAATAAGGTCCAAAATTGTTGAATAAGTCAAACCTCTCAAGTGTTCCTTTTGTGAACCAAGTCTCGGAATCTTTACGCTTTTCAACTTCAAGCTTAATTGATTGAAGTGACAGTGCAACCTGTTCTTCTGCAACCTTTAAATGAGTAACAAATGGCTTCACCAACCCAGAAGCAAGCTTTTCTGTGTTTCCATTGCTCGAGACAAACAATTCACATCTGCCCATAGGAAAATTACAGCAATGAGTACAAAAAGAAAGAAAATTTAGAATAACATACAAAGTCGTAGAATGATATCTCACCGTGAGCGTTTTGGGGACAGTTGGAATACGGCATAATCAAGATGTGTATCGGATTTCATCTTCTCTCTAAGATATTTACAAACTTCCCTAGGCTAACCCTTTAAAGTATACTTCTCAGCACAAGTACAAGCTGCTGCTGGTGTCAAAATCAGCAAAACTTCATTCATAAAACCTAAAGCAACAAAGGAGATCTATAATAAGAAGCATAGAAAAAAAAGGTGAACTAAGAAATGCCAAATAAGATTATATTATCTAACAAATTCACTTACAAATGAAATTCAACTTAACTAAACTCAACATGTGCAAATCAAACAAGGAAACAATGCCTTAACAATTCATGTTTCAAACAAAAGATGACATAATATTGATAACTTATAAGCTCAAAAATTGAAGGGGGAAAAACCTACTAATTTCGGACCATAACGCTTACCAAAAATAAACAAATGGATTTCAATCTAAACAAACTCAGATGGAAAACAAAAAAATGCACATAGAAAAGTAAACTTTTGGCACAAAAATGGAAACCCATTATTCACAGATGTAAATCAGATACATCCCAGATCCGATTCCACCCAAAAGGCCCAACTTCAAGTACTAAAATAAACTAAAGCATTTGCACAAAACTCAATATCAAAGGTTAAAAACACCAACTTGAGAAAATCTGAAATGCAAACAAATTAAATGAACTTACTTGAAGTTAAAAATGGAGGGAGGGGAAAGGTGAGATCTTGGAGTGGGGAATCGGATCCTGATAATCAACTCTCAAATGGGTACCTGCATTTGGGTTGTTTTATTTGAGAAAGTTAAAGAGTTCAACTTTATGGGGGTGGGGTTAATTTCTTTGAGATTGAAGGAAGAACCCTAAGAATGACAAGAATGTTTTTTAGCTTTAGTCATTTATCAAATGGGAAGTCCTTTTATATGGGGACGATGGACTTTGCTATCTCTCTCTAGGCAACTCTCTGTCCGAAATGATACAGTAGAGCGAGAAAGAGACAAGCTTTTTCTTTTGAGTCTAACATAACTTAAAAAACTATAAATTTTAAATTTTGTTTAAATTTAAAAAATTAAACTTTTAGATAATATTTTAAATTGATTTTTAATTAATTTTAATAAGTATCGATACTTTATTAATAACTTAAAATATTATAAAAATAAGTATTAATAACTATTAAATTTTAATTTTTTAGTCGCGCCTTCGACATATTGCACCTCAAACTCAACTTTTTGTTAGTATGTATGTATATATATATATTTTGTGGTTTTTTTCATTTTTTCAAACATGGATCGACTCATAGCTACCAAATGCCTATTTACAGATAAGGGCTTCAATTTTTTGTGTTTTATTTGAAGTTACGATATTCTCCTTTATATTTTGCTTTTTCAACATTTAAAATTTCTTTTTTTATGATTAATGTGTCCTCATATATCCAATTAGCTATTTAAACAAAGATTAATTTTTTTAATTAAATAAAACCATAAAAATATTATTAAATATTTTTTTTTTGACAAAACACACATTGTTGATAAAGTTGTTCGAATTTGTATCTCTTAAAACGAATATTATTCTCTTTTCGACTAGGACCACTTGTTGGATTAATTTAAAGTTGATTGTTTATATAGATTTTATTTTAGATAAATATTAAAAGTATTTTTATACATGAACTTCGATAAAAATGTGCAATATGATACATAAACTTTGATCTAGTGCAATTATGCAATCAAAATTTTGATTTTTGTTCAATTGTATACATAATTATAACTTTTATTTTGATTTAATTGTACATATTTTAAAGAGTTATAACACTCGTTTATTTTATATTGAATTAACATAATTATTGTGGTATAAATATATATATAATAATTCAAACTGAAATAGTTCGTATATAATTGTACAAAATCAAAGTTTATGTATAACATTGCACATATAACAAAATTTTCATATGTAGTTTTGGAGAAATTATCTATGTTATCTTTTTTACCAAGTGAAGATTCACTTGGTAAAAAAGATGACAGAGAAAAAATTAATGAAATTAATAAAATTTACAGGAAAGACCAGTAATATAATTTTTCATAGTTTTGAGATTTATCCCATTTTAAATTTATATAATTTGTTTTACGACATTTTGATTAAAAAATAATTTAAAGGTTTGTTCGAATCTTTAGTTGATACAATCCCGAGTTGAATCCTTAGAAAACTCAACTCCTTCCTTTCCATTGATCATATAGATATGAATTTGAAGTTTAAACACATTAATTAGTCTAATATATATATATATATATATATATATATATATATATATATTATCCACATTTGTTTAGTATTAATTTGATACCTTAAATATAAAATTTGTTTTGTTTTGTTTTTTACTTTTTGATGTATAATGTTTATACTATCAAGACTCTTTCTCACTCAAAAATCGAAAGATATTGAGCGCTTAAACAAGTTCGATCACATGTACTCTTATAATCAATCGGCAACATAACATTTTAGTAGAATTTGCATAATTTTTATATTATATATGTATATTTTTCTACTCGTTATGTTTGTAAAATATAAAATCTTCACTAACAAGGCATGACATTGTCTCTACAAAATAGCTAAAAAATGTAAAATAAAATTTTGATTTTTCCATTTTTTATTGTCAAATATAACCTAATGCAATGTATATTCATTATTGAATTAAATGTTTAATGGCATTTTTAAAAGTAATTTTCAAAAAGAAAAATACAATTCCCAATTGATATATACATGTACAATAAACAGGATGGAGCTAAAGGGAGGGGACAATTTTTTAGGCCATTGATAGTTTTAAAATCTTTGTAATTAAGTCTTTGCTCCTCTAAACAAAATTGGTTTATTATTTTTAAGACCCTTTAAGTTAAAATTAATGAAATTAAGCCATGACCCCTCATTTTTTCTGGTTTAATTACTTTTTAAGACCCTTCAATTTTAAAATTAATGAAATTAAAACGTATTTATTTTAAAGCTATTTAACTTGCCTCCTTCATGGTTCAATCCTGACTTCGTCCCTGAAGATAAAGCATAATCAAGTATTGCATCTATATAAATTAGATTTTAAGAAAAATAATAAATTAACGATTGTAGCTTTTTTTTATAAAAAAAAACTAATGCAACTAAAGGAATTCACTAAAAAAATGGACCAAATTCACGTACAATAAAATTGAATTATGTCTCATAAAAAAATTGAATTATGTGTGGAATAGTGTCCAAGAGGAATATGGTGAAAGAAAAAAAATTATATACTCTCATATTCAGTTAAGACAAATATATTGTTAAAGAAAATAAATAATTAAATTATTGTGAATCTTTTATATGTGTACTTGAATATACAGATAAAATTGCTCGAATATGAATCTTCTAAAATAAATACTATCATTTTTTTTATATGTGTGTAATTGAGTTCACGTATACTCGAAACTTAAAACTTTGAATCTAAATATTTAAATGCTTGATTATACGAATGAAGGATATAATTGTCCATGTAACATAAGGAAGGGTGCGAATAATTGAAGGGGGCACAATTTAGAGGGTGTGGGCATTTTTGTAATTTCACACACAATTAAGGTGAAATTGAGTTGGACCGACGTTAAAGAGAGATTTCAACGGTTCTTTTGTTGAAATAAAAAGGTTTCGAAAATGAGACTGAGAAGGGAAAAAACGGCCCCACCCGTGCGGTTCAAGCACCGACCCATGTTCTTTTCAACAATTATATTTTTAATTCATTATTTGATATATTATTATCAATATATTAAATCATTATTTAATATCAACAACTACTAATTCATTTAGCATACTAGAGTGTTAGATCTTTTATATAAGATTGAATGTTCAAATTCTAGTGTTAGTTGATGAATAAACTAAATTGACTGAATTGCTCTCTATTAATAAATTTTTACGGTACTTAATCTCAATTTGCCAATCAATAAAGCAGATATCAGTGTTTATGTACAAAAAATTAAATATTATCTTTTGAGTATTTTACAATCACTATCACTTTGACATTTGCCACCGTCCATTCTATTTTATTTTATTTGTGAAATGAAAAAAAACTAGGATCATCACATTAAATAAAATAAATAAATATCAACAATTGTTTGGTGTATTGGTACGATACATTGCACTTTTAAGGAGGTGCCATAAGTTTAACTCTTGGAGGCGACATTGTTAGGAGGGATAATCACGTACCCTAAACATAGACCGTAAAACATACCTGCATATTATAAAAAATATATATAATAATTTTTATTGAATACCATAGGGAAAGCTTCACCAACCTTTAATTGAAGTGGGAAACCAAGACAAATACTTAAAAATAAAAATTCAACAAACTACACTCTTTGGGAATTTCCATTGAATTATTGAGGGAAAAGGTTAAAAGAAGTCAAAGAAAATGAATAAGGATTCAAAAAATTAAATTCATAGATCACATGATATTCATTTTTTTTCTCTATTTGATATAGTACTATTTTGTTATAATACATCACGAATCACTACCCCGTGTTCTAACTTTTGGTACCACCACGAGAGTTTTTTTTTTTTTGAATATGACCACCATGAGAGTTTTGGTACCACTATTTTGTTATAAAACATATAAATCAATAGGGTCTCAAGTTAAAAATAATAAAAAATAAAATTTTACGAGTGAAGGCAAAACATAAATATTGGAAGGTAGTGGACAAATTCGGGAGTGGGGAGAAGGGCCCCTCCCAATACTAATGTGGCTTTGTCCCTGTATTTGCGCAGTAGTAGGTTTGAATTTTGAATAAGAAACGAGTATAATATGATTCAAAATTTATGAAGTACAATAATATTTTATTTTATTTTTTTCGTTTTTTATCACTAGTTTATAATCAATTTTTTACCTTTTCTTTGTTAGCATTTAACTTAATCCATTTTGAGACTCTCTTTTTGGAATGTCCATTCTTAAATTTGATTCGATTTTAATAATAATGTCTAATATATAGGATGCTATAAAATGGAGTATAAATAACAGCAATAAAAAGTACATAAAATCGGGATATGATTCAGTTATATTGTATAAATTTTTAAAATTTTACATGGTTTTTGGATCTTTGGATAGGTGAAACGGATGATTGAGATTAAAAGTAAAATATATAAAGATTATCACTTGAGGAAAAAAATAAGGAATTAATCTCATATCTCTCATCTAACGATCCAAAAAACGTGTAAAATTTTAAAAAATTTATATTGTATAAGTGGATCCTAACCTCATAAAATAATTGGTTAAATATTCCATAATAAATCTTAATTTAATTAAATAAACAAAAGTTGTTAGATTTGATTTTTAACAGAACAAACGGTTGATACGACAAGCATTATCAACGGTTGAGATTCACTAAGGAATTAAAAAGTTATGATTTGGTGAGTGGTGAGGTCGACATCAAATGCTGGTAAAACGGTAAAGGGTAGGCCAGTTATAAAAATCAGTTGTAAAATGGAGGGTCCTGATTGAATCATGGGCCTCAATTTGTATCATCCCTACCACCCAACTACCTTAGGTTTGAAAAATTCTATATTGGCCCCCAACACTTTCATAGTTGGTGACATATATTTTAGTATCCGTTCATACTAGATAATGCGCATACATGTTGTAGATAAAGCGATTTGAACTCGTATCTCTTAAGATGAATATTATCCGTTTTTCTACTAAACCACTTGTTGGGTTTTGACACATATTTTTATTTTATAAAAAAATTAGACACAAACTAAAATAGGATTATAATAGTTAACGTGTTAAATTTTTTTTTACTCATTTTGGAACACTAAATTCTATTATTAAATGGTTTTAGGCCAATGGTTCCCTATTATTAAATATATTAATTTGGTATCAAGCCTTGCACTAATAAAAAATAATTAATTTTATATGAATAGCACTTATTAAAAAGCATTAGTTATTGTTCAACGGGTTAATATCTTTGAAGTTTCTTTATGGTTTTATAAGGGAAATCTTTTTATTTGTAGCAGTATTGTAAATAGAAAAATCATGTTATTTATATAAAAAAACAATTAGGGTTGAGTAATAGGTCAGGTTGGTCGAAAAACTATCAAACCGACTTTAAATTGATTTTTCACATAGTATAAAAGAGTATTAACAAATAGGATGTTCGACGAATTGTTTCTCAACCGTTTAAATAGGGGTGTAAATGAATAGAGTATTTGACGAACCGTTTATATAATGTTTTATTATTAAGCTAAAGAAACGAGTATGAACAGTTTTTTATGTTCGCTAAATAAACGAACGAACACCGGCTCGTTTATGTTCATGAACAAGTTTGTTTATAGGCTCGTTTAAAGGATGGAAATGCTAGTGAATGTATCTAAATACTACCTCTTGTTGTTGCCAAGGATGTTATATAAGTTCATCTTGAAATGTAAGTTTTATTTTGTTGCTTTTGTTTTATTTATTGTTATTTTAGTTGACATTTCGGAATATACAAATGAACATATCCACGAACGAATAAACGAACACGTTCATGAACACTTAACAAACACGTTCACGAACATTTAAACGAACACGTTCGCGAACACTAAACAAATGAACCCTAAACACCTCCAAAAATAAAGAAACGAACATGCACACAATATTAAAAATTTAAACGAACACGAACCGAACATGAACTGATAAGTGCCCAAAAGTCTTATATTTTTACCCCTTTTACATGCCAATTATCAGTCCACCTGCACCCATTTGAGCTACACTATGGCCCTCCATGCATTGATTTCATCATTTATGCATTTAGTCCTTATATTATGTTTATTCTATGAAAAGATACTATTTGATGCATGTTTGGTGCTTTTGCATATTTGCACGACGCCAGGGCATGTGATGCCGCTTGGGCAATAAAGAAAAGGGAGAATGGTGCGGAACGAGCTCTCGACAGGCCCAAATCGAGTCGAGCCAAAGATGACAGTTTCTACTGAAGGAAGGTGATTTATGAAGATAAAGCTTTGCGGAGCAGATCCAGCTCAGACTCATACCGAGGCGGCAGAATTCTATGTCGCGATAGCTCATTGCCGAGGCAACATCTAATGCCAAGGTATTGTACAACCAAACTTGTCGGCGGCCAAAATATGCAAAATGATAGTCGATTTGAAGAACATAAACATTGAATTTTTCTATATACTTTGTATGGCAATCGGAGTTCGAGAAGACGACAAAAGTATGGAAGGAAGGTTAAAGATGGAATTCGGCAAAATGGATAAAGGCATTAAATCAAAGAGATTTACCTCTTTAATGAAGACAAGTCCAACTCCAAGTTAACTTTCTATAGAAGAAAGACTTTTCCTCAAGCCTTCTCCTATTTAAAGAAGGCCAAGCCACCAAATTGAGTTTGTCGAGTATAGAGAGTTTGAGAGATTTAACATATTCTAATTCTTTTCTTAGGCTAGGGTTATTTTGTTTAGTAGTTGTGGGAAAACAATTGTATTTTGTTTAAGTTTTTAATACAATAAAGTTAAGGTTTGCTTATTCTTGGCTTTGAATCATTCTTGCATACTTATCGAGAGAGAGTATTGTGAGGTTATCTATTTGTTCAATATCGGGGGAGTTGAACTCACGAAACGAATAAGCATGGTTTTCATCTCACGTGGTGTTAACTAACTCGACCTAGGGATAGATTAAGAGTTCAACGGCTAAAAGAAGTGTTAGAATAGTTGGTGTTTGTCTTTGGTTCACGCCGGGAGGTATCATCAAGGTTCATTCACCAGCCAGTATTATGAGCTTAGGGATAAGGAGGAGCCATCCAAGGACGCTTTGCCGAACCTTAACAGCATCTGCCCACAAGCAAAGGATTGCCGCGGCAGGGACTCAACCATTGCGGCCGCGGCAAGGACTTATGTCACTACCAAGGCAGTTCTGTGTTGCTTGCATTCAAAGACGGAGACAAGTCAACTAGTTTCCACACTACGACGCAACTTAACCCGACCTACTCTTCTCTCTTATTCGACCTATCTATCTTTTATTTTTATCGTTATTTAGTTTATTAGTTAGATAAAACTCTTCCTATCACTTATTTGTGTTTTTATTTTCTACAGAGCAGTAACTTAAGCAAGTGGCCTAAAACCCAATCCCTGTGGAGACGATACTCAATACTTATCACTTTATTACTTGCGACGTGTACACTTGCACTATTGCGGGACACTTTTATCACACGCATCATGAACACTTTTAAAAATAAACAAACGAACATGAACATAGTCTTCTTCATTCAAGCTTGGTTCATTTACACCCTACGTTTAAATATTGTATGTTTATGCTCATTTGTTAAGTACTTACGTTAAATAAATGAATATAAATATATTAAAAAACGAATATGAATAAAAAATTATATTCATTTACTTAAACGAACCGCTTTGAATAAAAGTGTGTTTCGTTTATGTTTAAAAATAAACATGATTATAAAGTGGTTTATTAGTTGATAATAACATAAACTATATGTCCTCTAAATTATGTAATCTGTTAACGATATTTTGATATTTACTTGGACTTCGATTTACTTAAATTTGTTGCAAGAAAAATGAGAGCTCGGGCTTGCCTTGCCTTTGGTCTGGACCTAGCAATTGTTCATTTTCTTTTAATTACACAAAGACAAACATATATACCCTGTCTGATTCCCTTCCATCGAAAGCCCAGTTGTGTTTTCTCACAGCACTGTCTCGATCTTAAATTGAAATTCGAATCGAGACAAAAAAAAATTCTTACACCACTATAAAATAACATTTTATTCGCGATTTTATTTTCGATCGGTGAATAAAAATACTTATTTTAAATAAAAAAACATTAGTATTTGTATAAATTATATGCAAAGTTTATTATTGATGGAAGAAAAAAAGTAGCTGATCAAAATTTCAAGAAGGATTAAAAACAAAACCTTGAGAGCATGAATCTAGATGATATGAAACCATTTATTTAAATTTTTCAACTTGGAAAGATTTATCTTTTAAATACTCAACTTATTGGCCCTAAAATTCAAAAGGGTTGACATCATATGAACACATCAAACTTAGCATCAACTTGTAGTTTTGTTTCAAGTATGTTGTTGTATCCCAACTAGTCCCTCAACTTGTTCACTTTGCCATATTCTTGCAACATCTTGCTCTTGTCTAGTTCCCTATCATTATCACAACTTTATCACATGGCCAATGGTACCACATTTTAACCACTTGGTGGAAAACTTAATTTTACTAATACTTTTGGGGACCAAATGAAAATTTTATGTTTTTAAAGTAACTGTTGGCGTTCAGGGGTCAGGTCGGGTTTATGTGTAGGATTAATGCACTTTATGCTTGTTCAAGTCCGGTTCAATCTGAAATATTTTTACCCTTTAATTCTTTATATTTTTTTTAAAAAAATTAGGATAATTGTGAATTCCCCCTCCCCACTTAAAATTTATGTTTTGCCTCCCACTCCAAATCCTGGCTCTTGTCCAAAATTTTGAAACTGTACAAATAAAGAGTCTAGAGTATTGAAAAGTTTCGAAACTCTACCAAAAGTTTCGATTCTCTAAAGTTGGTTCAGGTCAAATTAGTCTAAATGATCTTTTTTTACCCTTCAAATTACCATATATTTCAGACTAAGTCCTAATAAACCCGAGAGCTTAAAATACATAAACCCTAAAACTCTTAAATTCTACAATCTAAACTAAATACATAAACTCCAAAATTTAATAAACTTGTAGAAACTGTTTATCCTTAATTTTCTTCTCTATATAAAACATAAACATGAATAACATGATCATTTAATTAATATATAAATATAAAAAAGAAGGATAGGGAAACCAATTGAATCATTAAAAAATTAAAAATGGTTTAAAAATTCCCAACCACTCTTTAAAATTAGATATTTTAGTGCCCTTCGTGAACATTCGATTTATTGCACCCCACATACATTAAAATGGAATCAAACAGTCCCCCCTTCAATTCAAACCATGGATGCTCTCTTCTTTTTTGGTTTGGAAATTTCAATATTTCTTGTTCCTATCACACACACACAAAGGGCAAGTTGCCCAACTTGCATGCCAAAAGTGGAAAACTGATAGAAACATGGAGAGGTAATAATAATAAATCCGATAAATTAACATAACACGAATTGGTGACTGAACTTAAGATAAGAATTTTGGAATAATTTGTTTTTTTTTAAAATGGAGGCTTAAACTAATTTTTTGAAAAATTTTGAAGGTTTATTTAAATTTTTAATAATTCAAGAGATTTAATAAGAATTTTAAAAAATTATGAAAAGAGATTTAATTAAAATATTTAAAATTTTAAAACTTAATATGAATTTTAGAAAAATGTAAGGGAGCCAAATAAAAAAACAATTAAAATATCAATGGCTTTTTGACAGTTTTTTAAAATCTAAGAGTGGTTATGGCTCCACTAGTCATGCCTACGTTTTTGACAAGAATATAACATAGAAAATTACTAAAAACACGTTTTAAAGATATAAATAATCAAACTCAGAAATGGTTAAAATGTAATAATATTAGTATTATTATCTCGTACACATGCGGTGGAAATCTTTGTTTTCAACAAGCGCCTTAATTTTAGTGTTTAAGATTTTAGTTTAGGGTTTAGAGTTTAAAGGTTTTAGTGTAGATGTTTAGAATTTAAGAGTTTGCCGGGGTTTAAAATTTAAGGTTTAGGGTTAGGCTTAAAGTTTAGGTTTTAGATAATACTGGTTAGAGATTTAGGTTTTAACCTATAAACCTTAGATTTTAATCATAAACTCAAAATTCTATCAACAATCCCTAATTTCAAATTACTACTCTTAAATGCTAAACCCTAAAATTAAGACGCTTATATAAATAAAATTTCCACAAGCGCTTGTACATAGAATTATCTTATTCGCGATTTAACTCTAAATCGTAATATCTAAATTATTATTTTTATTTTATTTTACTTTTAATATTATTAGTATCGAATAAGAATAAGATATATTACGTTGTTGTTATTATTATTATTATTATTATTATTATTTGATAAATAAATTGGAGGAAAATTTAAATAATATAGTTAAAAGTCATGGAAATGTTAGGTCTAAAATGTAAGCACATGGGAGTTGGGATTGAACATTTATGGCAAGTTGCAGGGAGTTGGCCCCGTGACCTTTTTAGCATTCATGAAATCAAAAAGTGGTGCCCGATATTTTAAGGTTGATGGGGACAATCTGGACCTCTCACTCACCCTCATCAAACTGCCCTTCTCTGTTCTCACTTGTGCTGGGGTGTATATTTTTGGATATCGAATCGGACCGAGTTCGAAAAATCTGATATTTAAAATTTTGGATCAGAAAAATAGTCTGATTCGGAAAAAAATGAATATTAAGATATTTGGATAGGATATTCAAACATTCGATCATTTAAATATATATTTTAATTTAAGTATATTTTCATATTCGCGGTCGTATCTACAATTTTTTTATTTTCGAGTACAACAAACAACAAATTGTGAAATATAATAAGATTCACATCTATGAAAATTTTAAATTTTTAAATTTTCGGATATAATAAGCATCAAATTGCTCATATACATAAAAATTTTCAATTTCTTAATAATCCAAAACTTGAAATATTTGCGATCCAATCTGAATAATAAAAAAATTAGATTGGATATCAAATATGAAAATAAAAATTAGATCGAATGTTCAAATTTTTAGATGAGATCAATTGATAAACAGATCGGACTGATCTGGTCGAATTTTTTACACACTCTTAACCATGCCGCTTGACGGAAACAAAGTCATGATTCTAATTCGATAAGGATAAGATATATATATTTTTAAAAATAAGGGTAATCTATAATTATTCTATAATTTATATAATTTAAAGATGGATAAAAATTTTGGAGGTCGGGACAATATCCCCTCCCCATTAAAAGGTACCTTCGTAGTTATGCCTGGATATGATCACTGCAACTTGGCTAAAACTCTGTTTAGGTCCCCTAAACCCACATGAATTTGGACCCATACCCCCACATTTCCTCTATTCGATTAAATTCGGAATCGAACAAATAAGACATCGAATTTCTTATTATTTAATTCAATGTTCTCTAAGATTGAGTAAAATAATCAATAAGTCGAACCAAAATATTTGGATAGTTTATGAAATATAAATTTAAAAATTATAATTATTCGAACCGAACTGAATTTAAAATTAAATGAAATCCTACTGATTAGCAAATGTAGACTAGTTTAATGTAAAGCTATAAATGAAAATTCACTGACATTAACCATGGAAACAAAATTACAAACCCGAATGGTGCCTCGGTTCATTAGGCTTCCATTGCAGTTATCTCACCTACTGGCTCCATCTTCATCTGGTTCGAATCCATCGAATAGTAAAAAACGGTGTTGATCATGAACCGGAGATGATGCCGCAGGAAGAAACATCGTGGCCGGACGAAACCTTTTGTTTCCTGCCGTTTCTCCGTCTACTACCGCCGGCTCCGCCTACCGTGATTCCTCCTTTGGTTCCTCTCCGTTGCCTGATATCTGCCTTGTGTTCCACCTGTCTTCAAAACATCAATCAGAAACAATAGCATTAGTGTGAATTTTACACTTACTCGGAAAGAAATTACAAAATACTAAACTGTAGCACACCACGGAGAACTAAAGCAACATATGATTAGTTCCGACTTCCGACACATCGACTCGCACAACGAATCTGCTCGTGACATTGAACTTACCCCCAGACAGAAGCCGTTGAATTGTGCGTCGAAGCTAGAAGTACTCTCCTGCATCGTCTCACCGGAACTCATATCGGCAGAGTTCCGCTTGTTGGAGCCAGAACTTTCTCCGAAAGATGTGAACGAAGACGAAGAAGAACAGGACTGACCGTTCGACCCGAATGAATCAATGTCCACTTGGAACATTTCTTCAAACAGATCCTGTAATTCCTCAAAGCTTTCCCCTGCATTTTCCTACAGGGTTAAAAGTTACAACGTTTGTCAATAACATCCCTTACCTAAAAGCCACTATTTAAGACAAAAAAGACACAAAAAAAGAACAGACGAATTTTAGCCGTCTATCCCTATAATAGGCCCAACTACAACGGATTTCATGGGATTCCATGTAGATAACCAGTCATATCATCAACCCAACAATATAAATAAAAAAATTAAAACAGAGCACATGAGATAAAAAAAAAGGTTAAAAACTGCTACTACCTAGGATTTTCCAAAAGCAACCCTTTCCCATTTACCTACTAAACCATGTATGAAATCTCGAATTTAAGTTTTGTGTATGGAAAAAACGACGGTCCAAAAACATAACCCGAAACAAGTTTTTGACCCGATTCGACCTCAGACTAAGAAAAGAAAAGAAAAACAACCTAAATTGAAGAAGGAAAGCATATGCTTACACTAGATTTTGTCTGGCTCATCATCACTGCCATTTCGTTCAAGAAATCTCCCATGCCCTGCAAAATAAATAAGAAACATTCATTCAACAATTGTCTTCAAGTTTGGTTTGGTTAAACCTTAATCTAACCGAACTTAAAACTAATATAAGTAGTTTTTGAAATGAAAACAATACATTTTCGTCATCATCACTGTCATAAGCTCCAACATCGTACAAGAACCTCTTATTTGCATCCGACAGAACTGTGGCAGGCAGGCAGACAGCATATCGTGGTGGTAAAAAATTCCAACTTTAAACCAATCAAAAAATAATAATAATTGTAAGAAAAGAAAAATCAACCAGAATAAGCTTGTTGAATGGCCTGGAATCTTTTCTTGGCTTCTTCCACGAACTTGGAATTCCCAGACGCTGAGCAACGATCAGGGTGCCATCTCTGTTCCCAAACACATAATTTTCCCGAGAAAAAAAAAGTTGAATGTGAGATCTATCCCCGGTTGGCCTGATCAAAGTAATCGGGGATGTAGTAGCCCAAATATTTCCAACTCCATTAACCCATTTTCCTATGAAAAAAAAACAAGGAAATTCAAAGAAAAGATGGGTAGAACTCAAACCAGGGCAAGTTTCTTATAAGCAGTCCTCAGCTCTGTCGGAGTGCATTCTTTATTCAACCCCAGAACTGCATAAAAATCACTGTTTTTCGCTCCTCCACTCGCCATTATTCTTCAAAATAAGAACCCAGAACCAAAAAACCAGAACAAGTCCTTTGAATTGTCGACAAATTACAGATGCCAAAACCTAAAGCTGCAAACCAAAGAAACAGGAAACGAAGACGACGAATAAACCTATGATATAAACATTGAGAAAAAGACTAGAATTTTGATAAACAAAACTTAAAGACTACATCTTTGGGGGAACTGCAAACACGGAACCCTTTCCCGCATATGTTTCCGTGAAGGAAAAGAAAGACACAGAGAGAGAAAGGAAATCAAAATGGAAAGAGTTTTCCTTTCTCTCTCCCTACAAAGGCAAGGCCTCCCCCAAAGAACTATCGAGAAACCGGTGATTATATATATCAATAATGTTTTAGTTTAACCATTAGAGTAATCTCACGAATCAACTTGTTTTAATAGTTAAAGGAATAATTGTTGTTCTTATAGGTCGCAGCTGCAGCAAGTGATTGAGCATGCATTGTCAAATAGTTTGAAGTATATTCAGAACAGATACGACTTGTAATCACTTTAGCTTTAAAACAAATTATTAAAGTAATTATTCTATGCACAACTGTGAAAATAGTTTTTTTTTTTTATAAATGTCTTAATTTTTAAATTTAGGGTTTCAAAGTATATAGTATAAAAGTGATGAACTGTGGTTAAATTTTAGAGTTATTAGATTAAAACATAAATCTCTACAAATTATCCTAAACTTTAAACTATAATCTTTAAAACTTAAATTATAATCATAAACCTTAAATTTTAAGTCTCAAACTTTTAAATTTTAGCCCTAACACAAAGTCGTTTTTTAAAACTTTTTATTTCTATCACCTGTGTATATAATATAAATCGTAATTATAATTATATGTGATAATCACATCCAATAATTATTATATAATATAGAATGAGATTGATAATTAAAATATAATTTGATTTTATCAAAAATAGATGTGCAAAAGTTAAATTTAAATGGAAAAAATAGATTAAAATCTAAATGTATCACCCTAAACCTTAGAGATTGACCCTTAAATTTTAAAACAAATGTATATAATATGCATATTGAATAATTATTCATCCTCAAATTTCAACGCTTCACTAAATTTAGACCGAAAATTTATATACAATATTTACTTATAGTGAAATCTAAAATTAAAAATCTTAAAATTTCCAAAACTTAAATTCTTTCATTAAGTCAACACCTTAATAATATATTGATCTTAAATTCTTTCATTAAGTCAATGCCTTAATAAAATATTGATTGAATTATTTGTTGGATGTAAAAGAAACAGATAAATTAAACAAGCAAGAAATATTAATACAATAAATTGAATTATTTTATTATATTGTGGATTGGTGGTAGATGGACGGTGGGGATTAGAGGATGAGGGTTGATATTTTGCAGATTTGTGTCCAGAAACTTCTGAAGGGGAGAATGAAAGGCCCAGGACGGCAACTTTGAAATAATTAATTACTCAATTTTTTTGACATAATAATTAATTACTCAATTATTTCTAACGTTTTGATGGTATGGGGCAATTTTGGGTGAAAAACCTCTTTTTAATTATTATTGGGCAAAATGGCTCCCAAAAAAATATTATTTGGCAAAATGACCCCCGAGAAATTGAAACGACGGCTGAATATATCGCACAAACCTCGCGTTCTGTAGGACGCGAGGTCTGTGCAAATCTGCCCTGAACCACAAGCGAAAACAAGTGTAGGTAGGCCTGTTCGAGCCCAATTTCGAGCGTGTAAATTGTATATTTTTAGCGATCATCGAGTTTGGGGTCGTAGTACTGAAAATTGTCTATCGTATGATACCAACATGGTTAATTTCCGTCCATTCTACAATGATTTAAAATGGCTTCGAAAACCCTATGCCATCATCTTTTTTTTATTGAAGTTGCATTTCAACTAATGTCGATTTTCGGTTTAGTAATCCCATTAAATTTATTAAAAACAAAAATTAAATAAACATTATAAAGTTTAATTATAATATGTAAACAAAATTATAATACGTAAACAAAATTATAATACGACATTATAAAATTCAAAAGTGTTTTACATAAATATTAAAAACATAAGTACAAAACAGTAAAAAAAAAACTAAAAATGCCTATGTCCACCCGTTCCGCAGTCAGGTGGATGACGCTCACGCTCCGGATACCTCCTGTGTCCATCGTGTAGTGGTCCCTGGTCCCTATCATCCTGACCATCGTGCGCGATATGCAGATCTGTGCTGGGCCCAGGCGGGGAGTAAAACAAGCTACCCATCGGCGTACTCTCCACAATGGGAAACCCATATTGAGGGTGCATGTAACACCCGTGTTTTGGGGCTAGGAGTTAGTCGGGTTTAGAGTCCGAGTCAATAAAAATTTAATTAAATCAATTCAACTCTAAATAATGACCTAATTGAGCTTTAGCAAAAAGGGAAGGACTTATGTTGTAATTTGACCCTAAAGTCTTTAAAAGCAAGACAACTTTAAACCAAAAGTTGTCATCTTTCTCCCAAAAACCTTTCCAATGTTGAAATGGAGTAAACCCCATTTTCAAAAAACCTCTCAAGCTTGGTTACTATTCCATCTAATATCAACTTCATTTTTAGGTGTTTTTCAAAGGTAATCACGTTTTCTAACTCTTCTCTCTATTCCCTATCCATACATGGTCTTAGATTTTAAAGATACGAACTTTTGAAAATTAGGGTTTGATTTAAAGTTTGGATTTTTAAGGGGTTTTTTTATCTTGTTTTGACAAATTGAGTTGGGGCTTTGTTTAATCATGTTGAAATACACATTATATGTTAATTTGGTTAAATTTCAATGAAAATCCGAAGTGGATTCTTAGACCCATTTTTGAGTTGTCAAAAATACCTTTTTTGGTGGGTTTTAGGGTGTAATTAGAGGGCTGATAGTATATGTATGCTAGGGAGATGTTTTGGGACCATTTAGATGTCATTTGGGTGTTTGAAAATGGAATTTTCTGCTGGGTAAAATAGGAGTATGAAAATGGGAATTTTGGTGATTGTTTGGGTTGGAAATTGTTGGAGCTTGGCTTGCATCTATAGGTTGATGTTGTGGTTGAGTTTAGCAATCATTTGTGGGTATAAAATGTGTTGGAAACTTGAGTTTTGGTCGAGGTTTATGGGCTGCTCGGATTTGATAAAGTTGGGGTTTGATCATGACTTGAAATGTTGGGTTTCATGTTTAAATTGTATTCCGGGTTAGCCACTTTGATGTTTGAGTTGATTTGAGGTGATTAGAAGCGAGGTTTTGGGTTGGTGAAGCCTTGGGAGCAAATCCGGGAAATGAAGACCATGGTTGTTTAGTACTTGAGCTTGGAGGTGGAGGTGAGTGGTTAATGTTTTTAAATCGATTTTTAAGTGGTTGGTTCAAGCATGTGGACTAGGTTGGGCTTGGTAGACCCACCTAGAGTTAGGATTAGGGTGGTAGCCTAATCCTAAGCTTTAGTTAGAGACCTTGGATGTACTCTTTAATTATTGTTATGCCTCGTGATGAATATGTATAATGTGATACACATGTATGTAAAAGTATGGCTTAATGTATTGATTTTAAATGCACGTTGATGACAAATATAATGTGGATATATGATGTGATAATTATTTGGATGATATACATGTGATGTTGGTTTGTGAAATGAGGTTATGAGGTGAATTGCATGATTTTGGAGAGTCATGGTGAGTATGTGCTAAGCACGGAAATGATATTAAAATTTATATTGTGAAAGGTTGTGGAATTTGATTTATATTGGCACTAGTATGTTTGGGTACAATGATCGATCATTAGGATGAGTGTGCACACAAATTGAGTCAAAACGTACGTGGCCTTGGTGGCGTTAAGGCACCAAGGAGGAGTACGGTGATGTAATATTCCACCGGAAGCTTTTATATATTTCTACGGGGGGATGAGTGGAATCCCATCCGTAGGGCGTGTGATGATGAGTGGAATCCCGCCCATGCAAGGACCGGTGATGAGTGTAATCCCACCGAGGTAATGTTGTTGTTGGAAATGCGTTCCAACGGGTTATCCGCGTATTCGAGTCATAGCTAGGTGCCAATATGAGGTTGTATGTGTATACCAATATAAGATTATGTATATATGCTTATAGGATGCAAAATGTGATGCCCTTTATGAATTGATATATGATGTGGTTAATGCATTGAGTTATGTATCCTTGTACGTTGAGCTTATGGGTTGTTGAGCATGGCATAATGTTGCTTATATGTTCATGCATCATGTTCATTTTGGCTTTTGCGGACCGGAGGTAAGACCATGCATTTCATCTTGGAAATTGCTCGTGCTTGGACCCTGCATTGTCGGAGGTTTGTTTTATGAGCTTACCCTCACTAAGCTTTCATGCTTACGCTCTCTTTTGTTCAACAATGCAGATTAATAGCTTGTGGGTGGCAAGGGCAAGGAAAGGTCTCCAAGTGTTGCTTTTGGTGAGCTCAATGTATGAATTTTAAGTGATAGAATGTAATAGTTAAGCAATGGGATATGTATTGTTGATTTGAGTTTTGATGTATGTCGATAAAGGTTTGGCTCTTGGATGTCTTGTTTGATCTGTAAATATTGCTTGTGTTACATGCCTTGAATGTCTACATGATTTGGTTGCTAAGGCATGAAATCTTGAGTGCTTGTATGTCCAAATATGCATAAATTGCCCAATTGTATGAACACTATGTAAGGATGTCTTGCTATTAGTTTGATTGCTTCCTTTGGCTTTAATATGATTGCTTAAATGTTGGTACGTGTATAGGAGAGTCTAAAAATGCATCTAGAGTCGTGTTTGGGGTCGTCAAGTCGATATTTATGGAATTGCAGCGCAGGGCGTATCGATACGCCTCAGGGCCGTATCGATACGACCTTGCCTAAAGGCCACGAATTTTGCCTGGCGTACCGATACCCTAAGGGTACCGATACCCTCCGAAGTAACTGGAATTTGGAGATCTGAGTGAGAGTAGAGCGTACCGATACGGGGTTCACGAGTATCGATACGGGTCTATTCTGTTGACCAAGAAGGGTTGACCGAGAAGGGCGTATCGATACGCTCAAGGGCTGTATCGATACGGTCTTCCCGGAGTTGACTCCTTGGGTTGACCTGGTCAGGGCGTATCGATACCCCTGGTTAGGGTATCGATACGGTCTGCCCTGTGACATAAAAATGAACTAAGTATGAATGGCCGTGGTTCGAATGTGATTTTTCTTTGAATGTTTTCCGCTGACGTGATCACTTAGGACTTAATGTTCCTTTAGACAAGATTAATATAAAAAGAAAAAAATAGGGTTGCTAACCGAGGGGAACCTTAACGGGTTTCACTCGGTTTTCCCCGTGTGGCCGACTCGGACTGGTCATCCAGCCAGACCGGGACAAGGGGGTTACATTTGTTGGTATCAGAGCCTAAGGTTTCCAAGACCTTGGGCAGGTAAGTGAGGTAAGTTGTGTTCTGCGATTGATATGCACGGTGTTTGCTTGCCATGTAAGCATGTTGCTCGTTATCCGTGAATGCTGTGATGTATGATTGTTTGATTGAGAATATATGTTGTGTGATAGTACACATATGTTTGCTTGTTTAGCAAGTAAGCCTTGTTATATGCTTGGTTGAGCATGTATGTGTGTTGATTTGTTTGAAACATGTTTCGTAGAGTCCCATTGCTACTATTACATCGAAAAAGAGATTTTAAGTGAGGGAAACATACTTGAGCCACTTGGAAGCCTTGCCTTGCTAACCCAATCGTGTATGTTTTACTGTTGATGTTGTTGTTGATTTAATTGCTTTTCGGTAAGTAGAAGTCGTAGTTTCTGGAAGGGTGGACGATGTTGAGGGAGTCCATCACCGTAGTTAGAGAGGTATGGTTGTACCGGAATTGAGGTACAATTTGTCCGTTTGAGACGGTGTGTATGTGGGTTGATTCCTGTGGATGAGGGACGATGTGATCAACTTTGGGACTAGTTGGTAAGAAGAAGTGAAGGCATATGAGTGGGAGTTAGAGTGGTGTCGATGTTTTAACAGATAAGCCCTTGGTACAGTAATAAGTTGTTTCCTCCAGTTGATTCTAAACTCGTGCTTTTGTATATCATTAGCAAGTATGCAAGTTTGAATATGTCTGGTGAAGTGTTAGAGGTAGGTACGAGTACCTTGGTTCTTTTAGCGAGATCAAGGTAGGGGTCTCGTGTGAGTAATCTAAAATACAGAAGTGTTAGTTGGTGACCGTTGGGGTTCAGCCTATGATTTTAATGCAAGACACCCGGTCAGTGTTAGAGAGTGGGAGCTAGTTTGTGTGATTGGGTCAGTGTACGTTGAGTTGTCTTTCAGCAAGCGGAAGAGATGAAGTCACTTTCGATACAGTTGAGCCGAGAAGGGAGTCTTGAGCTTTGACTCCAAGTTGTTTGGTAGGGGTAGAACAAGTCCAGCATGACTGTTTGTGCGTGATCAAAATTGAATCTTGAAGTCACGAGATGCTCTAAGAACAGTTTAGAAGAGTCGGATTTTGTTGAAGAACCAGTCTGAAAACAAGAGGACAGAAGACTATCAGTTGTGTACATGTGAAGTTGCAATTTCCGCGGATACCTCCTTTTGTGTGAGCATGTAAGAAATTAGATATCCTTGTTGAGACCGTAGATGTAGGGACACATGTGACTAGCCTTTGGGAGATAGTAGTGATCAGAAAGAGGTACAGAACATGTTTGTTGGTGGTTCAAAGTTACTAGTTTCTAGTAGATGTGAAGTAATTGTCTTCCTACGGTTTTGATGTACCTTTGGACAAGGTTTGGCTTGAAGAACACAGAGTTAGTGTATACGTTGAGACAAAGAGAGAGTTGCCTTGAAGTTGCAGATTTCTGTGTGACTGTAGTAGTAGGTGAGGAGGTGAACTTCTTGTCGAATGTTGATCCAGCTTTGGAGGTCGAAGATTGATTGAGTTTAGTTGGCAGGCTTGCTTAGCAAGTGTGATTAATTTGATTTTGAATGAAGGTTAGACCACAGAATGCTAGAATAGTTTGTGTATATATGCTTATATGATGCGAAATGTGATGCCCTTTATGAATTGATATATGATGTGGTTAATGCATTGAGTTATGTATCCTTGTACGTTGAGCTTATGGGTTGTTGAGCATGTCATAATGTTGCTTATATGTTCATGTATCATGTTCATTTTGGCTTTTGCGGACCGGAGGTAAGACCATGCATTTCATCTTGGAAATTGCTCGTGCTTGGACCCTGCATTGTCAGAGGTTTGTTTTATGAGCTTACCCTAACTAAGCTTTCATGCTTACGCTCTCTTTTGTTCGACAATGTAGATCAATAGCTTGTGGGTGGCAAGGGCAAAGAAAGGTCTCCAAGTGTTGCTTTTGGTGAGCTCAATGTATGAATTTTAAGTGATAGAATGTAATAGTTAAGCAATGGGATAGGTATTGTTGATTTGAGTTTTGATGTATGTCGATAAAGGTTTGGCTCTTGGATGCCTTGTTTGATCTTTAAATATTGCTTGTGTTACATGCCTTGAATGTCTACATGATTTGGTTGCTAAGGCATGAAATCTTGAGTGCTTTGTATGTCCAAATATGCATAAATTGCTCAATTGTATGAACACTATGTAAGGATGTCTTGCTATTAGTTTGATTGCTTCCTTTGGCTTTAATATGATTGCTTAAATGTTGGTACGTGTATAGGAGAGTCCAAAAATGCATCTAGAGTCGTGTTTGAGGTCGTCAAGTCGATATTTGTGGAATTGCAGCGCAGGGCGTATCGATACGCCTCAGGGCCGTATCGATACGGCCTTGCCTAAAGGCCACGAATTTTGCCTAGCGTACCGATACCCTAAGGGTACCGATACCCTCCAAAGTTACTGGAATTTGGAGATCTGAGTGAGAGTAGAGCGTACCGATACGGGTCTACTCTGTTGACCAAGAAGGGTTGACCGAAAAGGGCGTATCGATACGCTCAAGGGCTGTATCGATACGGTCTTCCCGAAGTTGACTCCTTGGGTTGACCTGGTCAGGGCGTATCGATACCCCTGGTTAGGGTACCGATACGGTCTGCCCTGTAACTTAAAAATGAACTAAGTATGAATGGCCGTGGTTCGAATGTGATTTTCCTTTGAATGTTTTCCGCTGACGTGATCACTTAGGACTTAATGTTCCTCTAGACAAGATTAATATAAAAAGAAAAAAATAGGGTTGCTAACCGAGGGGAACCTTAACGAGTTTCACTCGGTTTTCCCCGTGTGGCCCACTCGGACCGGTCATCCGGCCAGACCAGGACAAGGGGGTTACAGTGCAACTGTGGATAATCGATAAGCATAAGGTCAGTCGTGGGCGTATGGGGACGATAGGCATCAGTGGAGCCGTACTGGGGTGGAGGCTTCGTCTGCTGGAAACTCGATTGACCGCTATGCAATGGTGCGGCAAAAGATGATGCCCCTGGAGTGTCATATCGTGGTCTCGGACCGTGCTGCGTCGACTGCCTCTGAATCTACCTCTGACTCGCTCGCCGGCTCCCGCGTGGGCGGTTTTGGGGTTGCTGGGAAGCCCTGCTTCGCGCTCGACCTGAGTAAGGATATGTGGCATCCTATTGTTCGTATACCACTGGTCATAATTGAAAGCGACCGAATGACCCCCTACCATAATTTGTTGGAGAAACTTTGGGCGTCTGTTAAATCAGTGAGCCCAAAGCGTTATCCAGCTAGCGTGGTGCTCGGCCCAGTCAACCTCCGTCTTCCCTAGCGTGTAAGATGGTGGAAGGAGTCCATATTTTGTGGAGGGGGTGGAACATTTTGGACGTACCCGAACTGTCAGAGTACCCTATCCGTAGAATGCCACACGCAAATTTCGTAGTTCAGCAGCGGCACAACGGAAATCCAGAGGTCTCGCTCTCGCATAAAATCTGGTGGAGTAATCTGGCGAATCTCCTCTGAATCGTAGGGCGTCCACACGAACTAAAAAGTTTGTAACGGTTATATGAAATATTATTAGAAAAATAGTATGGAAAAAATCAAAATAATCGTTGAATTACCTCATCCTCCGTCAAGATATCGAATCTAAATCTGTATTCTTTCTGGGACTCCGGCAGGCCGGTGTGAGATAGTGCGGTGGTCCACCTTTAAATAATGAAAAACATCGTTAAATAAAATAATTTAATAATAAAAAATATAATAGATTATGTAATACCTCCGTAGAAGCGGAAATAACATAGCGGTGGGCTGCCTAAGCTGTGGTCTCAAAGTAGGCATCCGAAACCAAACTCAAGCCTGTAGGAATAAACAACATCCTCCCATCGATGCTCTGGAGGCGTCAACGTTTCTACAGAGGTCTCTGATAAGAAACGCCAAGACAGCTGACCCCCAAGATTTTCGTCCAGACTCATCTAAATTTGTCAGATGACGAAGCCACATAACGTGCACTTTTGTGCGGGATTTGTCGGGCATTAATATCCCGCCAATAATGCACAAGATGTGGGCTCGCGCACACCGCTGTGAAAAAATTGATTTAATAAAGACATCCCAATTAAAAAAACTGTAAGTTCATCCTAATTAAAAAAATTGTAAGTTCATCCTAAATATAGATTAAATATAGATTTAATAAATGCATCCAAAGAAATTAGTAACTGAATCCTAATTTGCAAATAAATATTTGTAATTTCATCCTAAATATTTAATGTAGGCAACCTAAATATTTAATAAAGTCATCATAAATATTTAATAAAAGCATCCTAATTTTGAAGTACTGATTTGTAATTGCATCCTAAATTTATTAAAAGGATCCTAAATATTTACTGAATTCATCCTAAAAATTTCATAAACCATCATAATGTGCAAATAAATAATTTTAATTTAATCATAAATATAATAAAAGCATACTAAATATATAATAATGGCATCCTAATTTTTAAATAGAAAAAAATACTTGAAGTGCAACTACATCCGCATCGGGGGAGGGGTTCCAAACTGGTCCTCCAAGTACGATAGATCGATTTTCCTTCCGTCCCACACGTCCTCAGGGGGCATCACGCCCATTTCTTCAGCAAATAGGGTTGGCCAATGTGCCATCGCTACACCAGTAATAACGCTGCCGTTTGTAGGCAACCCCAGAATGTAGGCAACATCCTCCAACGTGATTGTTGCCTCGCCAAATGGAAGATGAAACGTGTGCGTCTCGGGTCTCCACCGTTCTCTCAGCACGCTGATCAACGACGGTCTAACCTTCACCCCCTATATACCGAGCTATGTGCCCAAAACCAGCGCGCTCAATCCAATGCATAACAGCATCAACGGGTGCGATAGTGATACGGTTAAGGTAACATTGTAAATTACGTTCGTATCCCTGCAAAAAAATAAAATAAAATAGTTAGTAAAAATACAAGAATATAATTTAATTAAAAAATTTAGAAAATAAAAGGAAAAAAAATAATACCTCTAGAGTGTTTCGCTAATATTGACTGCAGTGACTCGCTTGGTTGCGTAGCAAGAGCTCCATGTTATCGAACGATATATAAAAATTGCTGACAAATTTTTGTAAAATTGCTATAGAACTCGCGTTCTGTGGAGGTTTTTAGAAAAAAACCTCCAATTTATAGAAGACCTCGCGGCTTTTGGGATGCGAGGTTAATGAACCTCGCGTTCTGTAGAACGCGATATTCATGTACCTCGCGTCCTATAGAACGTGAGGTTCATTGAAAAGGCGCGTCAATGAACTGCGAGGTCCTATAGAACGTGAGGTACTGTAAAACCGTTAACACGGACAACAATGCCACGTCGGCTGAAATCGCGTTGTGCAGAACGCGATATCGTACCTCGCGTCCTACACAACGCGAGGTCTGCCAACTTGGCAAGTTTGGGGGTCATTTTGCCAAATAAAAGTTTTTGGGAGCTATTTTGCCCAATAATAATTAAAAAGGATTTTTCACCCAAAATTGCCATGGTATGAAATACTTTATATCATGGTTATCTAAAAAAATTTAAATATACATTTGGTACCTAAACTATATACATTCTCCTAAGTTGGTACTTAAAGAAATTTTTTTTATATTGGTACCTGAACTATACACTTTCTCCAAACTTGGCACCTAAAGAATTTTTGCTCCCAAGTTGGTACCTGAACTAGACACTTTATCCCATGTTGGTACCAAAACTTATACATTCTATCAATTTGGTCCTAATTTGAAACAATTCAATAAATATAACTCTTTATATTTAAAAATTCTATCAATTTACTATGTGTTATTCACCTAAATTGTTTGTTCTTCTCTTAGAAATGTTATATTACTTTCTTGGTATAATAAAAGTTTAAACATAACTTGTTGATAGAATTCAGTTATCCAATTGTTACTTTGATCCGATGGACTCGCTTGATTTGGTATTCTCATAAAAATAATTAAATTGATAGAATTTTTAAATATGAAATGTTAAATTTATTGAATTATTTTGAATTATGACTAAATTGATTGAATGCATAAGTTTGGGGACTAAGTTGTTAATAAAAATATTAAAATAGAGGATGGAATTAAAGTTTGAGTGCTAACTTAGGAGGAAAAGTTATTTAGGTACCACGATGAGAGAAAGTGTATAGTTCAAATATCAACTAAAGAGAAAAAAATTCTTTAGGTGTCAACTTGAGAGAATGTGTATAGTTTAGGTATCAAAGTTATATTTAAGCCTCTAAAAAATTATAGAGAATGTGTTAGTAAAATTAAAACATCATTTTTTGTAATAATTAAAAAGATGTGGATTTTAAAAAATATATATTATTTTCACTAAAAAATTATAGAAAATGTGTTAGTAAAATTAAAACATCAATTTTTGCAACAATAAAATGATGCAAAAATTTTTAAATAAATTATTTTTAGTATTTTTTAATATATGATTTTATAGTTGTCTTCATTTTATTTTTAAAATTAAATATAATTTACGCTCTTTTTACGAACAAAACTGCTCTAACTAAAAATTATTAGATAAAATTTTTGTGAACCCAAGAAGTTTCTTAGGGGAAAAACAGATGATGTTCATCTTATGAGGCACATGTTCAAATTGCTTTGTCAAAAAGTATATGCACATTGTCAAATGTTTAAGAATGTGTATAAACATACACTACCTTGTAATCACCTTTAGACTTAAAAAAAAACATCAATTTTTGTAATAGTTAAAAAGACATGAATTTAAAAAATATTATTTTCACTAAAAATTATAGAAAACGTGTTAGTAAAATTAAAACATCAATTTTTGTAACAATAAAAATATGTGGATTTTTTACAAAGATATTTCTTAGTATATTTTTAATGTGTGATTTTAGAGTCGTATTTATTCTATTTTTTAAATTAGATAAAATTTACGCTTTCCTTATAAGCAAAATTGATCTAACCTATATCACCTAGGAAAAGCATCATCTCTTTTTTAGGGAATCAAGAATTAAATTATGTTTTAAAAGGTTAAAATTTATAATTTTAAGAGTCAAAGGCCTTGTTTGGCAATTAGCGGATAGCGGATTACATTAGCTGATAGTTGATTGCATTAATTGATTTGACTAGCAGATTGTATAAAAGTGTTTGGTAAAATTAACTGATAGCTGATAACTGTTAGATTATTTAAACAAGCAAAATGACATATAAAGACATGATTATATTCAATACTTGTTTGAATAATTTATTAGTTATCAATATTTTGTATCTAATCAATATTAATTAGATCTATAAGATTATTTTAAATTTAACTTTTATAAACATGTTCAAATGATTTATATATTAATTTATTATTTATATAATTATTTTAATATAATTTAATTAATAAATAAATTTAAATACACACATAAATATGTGATTATAAAAAATAGTAAATATGATTAGCTTATAAATAGGGTAAAAAATATTTAATTTAGGTTATTTTGAGATTTTTGGTAACTGGTAAGGGTAAAAGAGTCTTTACAACTCTAATATCAAACCTCTAATCTCAAAAATTCCTATTATGAGTTTTTTCAAAATTAGCGATTTCACCCCAATCCGTTATTTCAATCCGATATTCACCAAACAACAATATTAGCAGATTTGATTGGTCAAACCTTTAATTATACCTCAAACCTCTAATTTTTGCACAAACCTCTCTTTACCAAACAAGTCCAAAATATAATTCCATCGTGATCTTTAACTTTAGAACTATAGATTTTGAAGGGACTAAATTTGAAATTTTACTATTTATGTGGCCCTGCCTCCGCCCCCGGAAGGTTGTTACTTGTTAGTGATATCAAATCCTATTAGATTAATGAAAATAGATCAAAGTAATTAAGAATGACGGTAAAATTGTTATTTTGGTTGGATTAATATGTCGTTGGTATAATATATTTGAGGATGCGAAAATAATCATGCTTTAATGTTTATATCAAATTATATGTTAAAAATATTTAATCGATAAAAACAAATAAAATTACTTGCGAATATTCTAAAATTTATTGAATTTAAGTGCGTCGCTCTCTCTGTTTTCTTTTGTTCTCGGCTGGTTAATGGTGACACTAACATTATTACAGATTATTGACCGTTAGTATTTCTTCCTCGTTGTTTTGTATATTCAATTTTTATTTTTTTTCTAATTTTGTATGTCTTTTTGGTATGCTTTTCCTCTGCCCCATGACACGTTTTTTTCTATACCTTATGACATATTTATGCCTTATGAAACATTTTCGTTTACTTTTGTGGTAGATTTACGCTTGTGGATAGTTTTCTCACAATGCTTGGCTTTGATTTGCGGTTTTCAGTGGTCTTTCAGTAGTCTGATCTCCTTTTTGTGATTGGTTTGTTGATGCATTTATATCTACTTCGCGAAACATCTTGCAAAATTATTGTTTTCGCTTACCACTCATACTTCAGTCCTTAAGTGAATATGGGTAGAGACAAAGAGTTTTGTTTCCTACTTTCTTCTCCCGTATTTCATCGCATCACTTTCATTGCAGGTACTAGACGTGTATTTTGCTAGTTTGGTATTTCGTTTATATTTTTTCAATTTAATTTTATTGTGTGTTTTTTGCTACATTTCTATTTTATTTATAATGTTTCTATGTTTTGTTTTCTAGCAAATTCAACTGACATATTGTTCGAAAAAAATATTAAACTTTGACACCGTTAATAATTTTACGATATCGACTCGAAGTAATGTTTTTTGAATCAAACGTGTTATTATTTGATTATAAAAATTAATTTTGAGATGAATTTAGGATAATTAATGTTGAGGTTCGTTGGAAATAAAATCAAAGTTGGGTCATAAATCATAATATCGAGCAAACTTGAAGGGCGGTGGGCTTCACAAAGGTATAGTCAAGTGGTTCACTTATCCATTTCTTATTCTTACAAATTGATTGATGTTTCCTTTTGGGTTTGATCAAATTTATGACAAAACTAGACCATACAAATTAACTTTTAAAAGTCAAGTAGTTTTTTTTTTCTGGTTAAACTATATCATCATAAAACATGTCGAATAATAATACCGAACAAAATACGAATACATTTCTAAAATATTGCCTACACATAAATCAAGTTCAGCGATGTTAAACCTTTGTATATTGTACGTAGTTCATACTACAAAACTACAAAACCCTAATGTTCAGTAGTTTATCCGTTGCATCTGTTGCAACTGCTTTTGTAAGTTGTTAAGCTGGTTTCACAACTGTACGTTGCTGATTGGATGTGCAGTTACATTGAAAACTGCTCTAGCTGTGTATATAAACACACAAGCATCCATTGTGTAAATCAGAGTTGTTGAAATGAATTGAGTGTTATTTCTAAAATCCTTTTGTATTTTACGATCCTTCTTTGAATGTCTAACATGGTATCAGTTGCTAGGTTATAGCTTGTTTCAATCTTCTTTTTCTTCTTCTCGAGTCGAGTTTCTTTCTGTGAGGTTTTTTTTTTCTTGTTTTAGCTTCTTTGTTTCTGCAATTTCTTGTTGCTCATGGCTCCTGAAATTACACTTGCTGAAGATGATTATGTTCTTGAAGCTCTGCTGTTCTCTAACAAACGTATCAATGTTTGTCTCACGGATTCCAACTTTCTTCTCTGGAAGTAGCAAGTGGTTTTGACCATTCGTGGCCTTGGTCTGGAAGGGTTTCTTAATGACTCCATGCTTGTTCCTGCGAAAACAATGCGCAATCGAGCAGGTGAAACTGTGCTCAATCCTTCTTACATTCATTATTTCAAGCAGGATAGCTCCCTTGCTTCTTGGTTGCTATCTACTGTGTCTCCGAACATTTTGCCAAGACTTGTAGGGTCTGAGACTATAGCTGATTTGTGGAAATCGATTACTGAGATAAACTCTGGCTTGTCTACAACCAAGATGATGAATCTACATTGCAGGCTGAGATCCTTAAAGAAAGGAACTCAATCGATGCGTGAGTACACCATGGCTGTCAAGGAAGTTTGTGATCTTCTTTCAGCTTGTGGTAGCAAGATCACTGATATGGAGCATATTGCTACCATACTCAATGGGTTACCAGTGGAATTTGAACCCTCAATTTCAGCTATCACGGCCAGCAATGAAACATATACTGTTGATAATGTGGTGTCCATTCTTGTGGATGCTGAAACTCGCCTTGAAGATTCGACAAGGTATTCTGCAGGCGTCAATTACACCAGGTACAATTCTAAAAACACTAATTCCTCTGTTGATAATGATCAAGAAGAAACATCTCAATCCTCAGTCGATTCTGCCAAGAATACTTCTTCCTCTTTCAAGTATAAGGGCAGGCCTCGACATTAGTGTCAACTTTGTGGGAAATTGGGGCATCTGGTCGATCGTTGCTGGCACCGATTTGATCAAAATTTCAAAGGTGTTACTGCTCAGCAATCAAAGCCAAAGGTTCAGGTGCACAATTGTACATGCTGCACTCATAGTTCAGAACCAGCTTATGATCCATGCACACGTGTGCATACTCATGTTGATCAACTTGCTGATGATGGTGATAATGTTCAAGTCAATGCCCTAACTTCTGATGGACCAGCCAGCTACTCCAAATGGTTTTCGGATTCAGGAGCTACACATCATGTAGCTAGCTCTTCTTCTGCTCTACAACACAAAACTTGTTATGGTGGTAAAGGTAAGGTTCATCTTGGTGATGGCACCTCCCTTAATATTATGCAAATTGGTCGTGTATGTCTTAAATCTTCTACTAGGTCTCTTTGCTTGAATAACACATTATATGTACCACAAATCTCCAAAAATCTCATGTCTGTAGCAAGGTTTGCACAAGATAACGATGTCTATTTTGAGTTTCATGCCACCTTTTGTCTTGTTAAGGTGCTTGCACACATAAGGTACTACTGAAGGGTGGACTTGATGAAGGTCTCTATAGTTTCGAGAATGCAGTGGCTGATAATGATATACGTGTCCACAACACCATGGTGCGGGATGATTCTGATTTTTGAACCTGTCATAGAAGATTGGGGCATCCAAGTTCAGAAGTTGTTAGATTAGTTACTCATAAAACTGCACCTAGTACAGAAAAACATGTATGCATGGCATGTCAAATGGGAAAAGGCCATGCATTACCTTTTACTTCTTCTACTACAATGTATTCTCGTCCTTTTCAATTAGTTGAGGTTGATGTATGGGGACCAGCTCCTGTTGCATCCAATGGATTTCGATATTTTGTTTTGTTTGTAGAAATGTACAGTCGAAACACTTGGCTGTTTTTGTTGAAGAATAAAAGTGATGTTTCAACAGCCTTTGACTCTTTTTAGCTATAGTTCATAATCAATTTAACTCCAATATTGTTGCTTTACAAACGGATGGTGGAGGGGAGTTTCGATTTTTGGAAAACTTAGCTGTAAAGAAAGGAATTGCCCTTCGCAAGACTTGCCCACACACCTCTCAACAAAACAGTGTCGTAGAGCGTAAGCATATGCATGTTGTGGAAACAACTCTTGCGTTGTTAGCTCAAGCTAGCATGCCTCTCAAGTTTTGGTCCCAAGCAGTTATTAGTGTTGTTTTTTTATCAATAGATTGCCCACAAGAAGTTTGGATAGAATGTCTCCCTATCAAAAGCTATATGGCACAGCTCCTGATTATGGTTTTCTCAAGACGTTTGGATGTTGTTGTTATCCTCATCTAAGGCCTTTCAACAAGCACAAATTTGATTTCAGGTCTTGACCATGTGTATTCTTGGGCTATTCACCTCTGCATCATGGATATGTATGTCTGGACAAGGATGGTCAATGCTTTACCTCCAGGCATGTAGTGTTCGAAGAAATGCATTTCCCTTTTGCTACTGACAGTTTGGTTAAGTCTCAGGGTTCTTCTTTTGTTCCCTCAACTTCAGTCCCTCTTCTTCCCACGATGGATGCTACAACAACTTCCTCGAATGCTGAACCTGAGCATGCTGCATCTGAACACACTGAATCTGTGCATGGTTCTTTATCTGAGGTTGGTACAACTTTTGTCCCTCCTATGTCTCAGTCCAATTCTAGCTTTGATACTCAGTTGGCTAGTACTGCACATGAGGAGCCTACATCTCCCATCTTGAACACTTCTTCACCTGCTACACATGGTTCTGAAACTGCTACGCCCACATGTGATAATAATTTACCTCCTGAAATACTTACTCAATTTCCTGTGACTAATGACTTGGTAATTGAGGATTCTAGTTCTGCTCCAGCACATCCTGTGACATCTTATGATGTGGCTCATGTGGCTACAGCTCCCGATGAAGAGGTTTCTGTTCGAGATAGTGAAGCTCCTTGTCTAGTTGCAATGCCTCACACTACTGTCAGTATACAACCTCAGTCTGCAGTTAATGTACATCCTATGGTCACACGACGCAAGAATGGTATTGTGAAGGCCAAGGTTTACAATGTTCAGGTTAAGTCTACTCCTGATGACATCTATAGTGCTTTGGATGATCCTGATTGGAGAGCAGCTGTGATGGCTGAATATCAAGCATTGATCAGCAATGGTACATGGGATATAGTTGAGCTACCTACAGGGAGAAAAGCAGTAGGTTGTAAATGGTTATTCAAAGTTAAACTTAAAGCTGATGGGACTGTTGATCGATTCAAAGCCCGACTTGTTGCAAAGGGCTTTGCTCAAATACCAGGCTTCGATTTCATGGACACTTTCAGTCCCGTTGTTCGTCTTGCAACTATTAATATTCTTCTTTCCATTGTTGTTTCTAACCAATGGCCAATTCGACAGGTTGATGTGAATAACGTGTTTCTAAAGGGAGATCTACAGGAAGATGTTTATATGCAACAGGTTCCAGGTTTTGAAGAAAGCTCGTCCTCAGGCACAGTTCTGGTATGCAAGCTTCGTAAAGCTCTTTATGGATTACGTCAGGCGCCCAGGAATTGGTTTGTTAAGCTCAAAGAGTTTCTGTGTTCATTGGGCTTTGTGGAATCTAAGGCAGATCCTTCTCTCTTTCTGCTCGTTGATGATCATGACACAACCTATTTGGTGGTCTACGTAGATGACATTCTAATTACAGGGAATGCTCCTTCTAATGTGGACTATGTTATACGTGAGTTGCGTGACAAATTCTCCCTGAAAGACTTAGGTCTTCTTCGATATTTTCTGGGGTTGGAAGTCACACGATCTAGCAATGGATTATTTCTTTCTCAGAAGAAATTTGTGTCTGAGCTACTACACAAGGTTGGTATGAAAGGTTCGAATTCAGCCTCTAGACCTATGCCACCTAATTTCAAACTGAGCCGGTTTGAAAGAGAGCCTCTTCCTGATGCTCAGTTGTATCGTAGCACGGTGGGTGCCTTGCAGTACATAACCCACACTAGACCTGACGTGTCCTTTGCTGTGAACAAGGTGGCCCAGTTTCTTCAGCACCCTACACAGGATCATTGGCTTGCTGTGAAGCGTGTCTTACGATATCTCAATGGTACTAAGGATCTTGGTCTGTGGTTTTCTTCTCAGGTGCAGAGAGGTGCTACCCTGCAAGTGTTTTCCGACGCCGACTGGGGTGGTGATATAGATGATCGCAAGTCTATATCTGGGTATTGAGTCTATAATGGTGCTCATTTACTTACCTGGAGTTTGAAGAAGCAGCGTGCCGTCTCCCGATCAACTGCCGAAGCTGAATATCAGAGTCTAGCCGATGCTGCTGCAGAAATCACCTGGATCAAAGCTGTGCTTATGGAAATAGGGATTAGTATACTGGAGTGTCCTCGTATTTGGTGTGACAACACCAGTGCGGTTGCCATGGCAGCCAATCCTGTGCTACATGCCAAGACCAAACACTTCGAGCTCGATCTTCATTTTGTTAGAGATAAGGTAGCTGCACATGAAATTCAAGTTGATCATGTTCCAACTGACTGTCAAGTTGCAGATACTTTAACCAAACCTCTTCCAGTTGCTAAGTTTGAGTCTCTTCGACGGAAGATGATGGTGTTCGAAGCACAAGAAGTTTTTCCAGAGCTTAGAAAGCAATATGAATGTTAAACCTTTGTATATTGTACGTAGTTCATACTACAAAACTACAAAACCCTAATGTTCAGTAGGTTATCCGTTGCAACTGCTTTTGTAAGTTGTTAAGCTGGTTTCACAACTGTACGTTGCTGATTGGATGTGCAGTTACATTGAAAACTGCTCTAGCTGTGTATATAAACACACAAGCATCCATTGTGTAAATCAGAGTTGTTGAAATGAATTGAGTGTTATCTCTAAAATCCTTTGGTATTTTACGATCCTTCTTTGAATGTCTAACAAACGAGACATGGATCCAGGCAACGGCAGATCTACGTATAAGTTTGAGTGGACACAGAACTTTTTAAAGTACATACATTTTATTTTAAGTTTTTTCTTTTAATTTTTATGAACCGGTCTTTATTTTAAAAAAAATAAAACTTACGTCTACACTCAAAAATATTTTAACTGTTGTTTACCCTAAAAAATATTTTTGGATACGTCAAAAACTCATAGGACTTTGAATAACTTAATTGTGGATCCACTTAGAGAGAAGTCCATGAGCCCATAATCGTGAAGGATACAAGTGAAAGACTTGTGGCTCTATTCTAGTCCCACGATAACCTTACATCAAAACCAGAAGAAATTTTTTATATTTTGACTTAATTTTTAATTAATAATTAAGTTGGATTTTATTTTTAATTAATAATTAAGTTAGATTTTATTGTAATTAAGGTGGTTGAATACTACTTGGTAAGAGTTTACTTTAATGATTAAATATCTATATTAGTTACGAGATGTTATTAATAAGGTTTATTGGTCACCAAGTATTTGAGTTTATAAATATAGACTAGAGTTTAACCTTTAGAATTATGAAAAAAAAGAAGATAATTACTCTCGAAAGATGTAATCACATTTGAGATCTCTGTGACCAGGGACAGAACTAGGATCTGGGAGATAAAACATAAATATTTGAAAGTGAGGGGATTCATAAATAATCCAATTTTTTTAAAACTATATAGAATAACGAAAGTGTAAAAAAACATTGACTATAGTGATTATGTTGTAAAGATGAGTATTATAGGGACGTTGAGAAGAGTGTTTTTAAATATACAAGATTTCAAGATATGTACCAAGTTTTAGGATACATGAGATATCATGTATTTGTACTATTCGTGTTCTCTACGTTGACAGTAAATTATTCGTCTTTCTCATCCATAGAGGTAAATAAGAATGAACCACATTAAATCTTATCTCTTATACACATCTTATTTTATGTTGTTATCGCTTTCGGGTATTTTTTTCATACCAAATTCTTTACAAAGTTAATCACCCATTGTTGACCGAAAACCCCATTAATACACCATTTCATCAATATATACGGTGAAATACATTAAAATGATGTGAAAGCCACCACTGTTGACTGAACTTGTAGTTTGTTTTAGTTTGGAGCACATCAATTTCTAGCACTGTGGAACCCCTTATTTTGTAAATGGACATTAATTAGCAAAAGTCACATCATACATTAAAAAATGGAAAGAAAAAAATTGTTGAATTAAATTTAGGGGTCAGTGTTCGATCGAGTCGAGTAAAAAAATCTCGAGTTATTCGAGTTGACGCGTCATATTTTACAACTTGAACTTATTTTGAAAATTTTTCGATTCGAGTCGAGTTTATGAAATTCGAGCTGAGTCGAGTTTCGAGTTCCTATACAAATTTAATTGTAATTATTTATCATGTTATAGTACAGTTTGATTCTAATTTAAACGACTTTCTCTAATCATATATATATATATATATATATATATATATATATATATATATATATATATATTTCTTCATATTATTTTTCACATGTATAAGTAAGATTTGCAATGTTATTTAATAAGAAAAATATCATCTAAACTTCTAAAATATATTTTTAATATTATTTTTAAATAATAAACTTTTGAGGATAAAGTATTGATGGGAGTATAAATGAGTCAATGAATTGATGTGAAGAAAAAAATTACAAAAAATTCAGTTGAATGATTAAATTGAATAAAATATAAAGTTAAAGAACTAAATTGAAAAAAGAATGTATTTGTTAAAAATATGAATTGAAGTTATATAGATATTATATAGTGTTAGTGAATCATGTGATTTAATTTTGGTCAAAAATAGACCTAAAGTTAAAACGAAGGAGGAATTGAAAAAATGAGAATTCATTCAAAGTTGAGGGGCTAAACTGAAAAAGTTGAAAATTTAAATTAAAAATGGATTGAAGTTAAATATGTATTATACGGTGGTTTATGAGCATGCGATTCAAATTTGGTCAAAACTTGACTTAAAACGAATGAGGAATTGAAGAAATGAGGAAATCATACAAAGTTAAGGGGCTGAATTGAAAAAAAATATGAAATTTATTTTTAAAAATATAAATTAAAGATAAATAAGTATTCTACGTTGGTTTAGGAATACATGGTTCAAATTTGGTCAAAAAGAACTTAAAATGAAGGAGGAATTGAAAGAAAAATGAAACCACGTACTAAATTATAAAACTATAAAATTCGATTTTTCGGGTTTTCAAATTGGGCAAATTTCAATTCGACTCGAACTCAAATTTTTTTCGAATAACTCAAATAACTCGAAATTAAAAAAATATCAATTTTTTCGATTCGATTCGAGTTTTTCTCGCCCACTAGAACTGATAACCACCAAAGCCTAGAGAACACTTTGATCCAAAAATATCTAGATAAAAAATGAAAATGAAATATGTCAACGGTAAATATGTTTTATAAATAAATTTGAATAAATTTAAGGTGTTTAATGAAGGTAATATCGATCCAATAAAACATCAATTACTACTAAAAATAAAAATTCAATTAATATATATAAACCACGTATATTTTAAAATGTACTAACAAACACAAATTTATATTTTAAAATAGCCTTAGTGACTTTTTTTTCTTCAAAAGTTTAACTTTCATTCCGATCAAAGAAAATTACAACGCGAGAAAACAACCAACGAGCCCCCCCCCCAGTAAAGGAACGTACAAAACAAGCAAGAAACCATGCAAAGGCCATACACGGCCAGAGAACAAAAGGCACGGTTTGCAACAACCGACCACCATCCCGGAGAAACCAAGGCACGGTGATAAAAAGAAAACACGATAAAAGGCATGAATAACCATGCTTACAACCAAACATGAAACAAAGAAAAATAAACACGACCCTCAACCTTAGAAGAAAAGGCAAGCCGAAACATAGCAAAACACCATTGACGCTTAAAACGCACCGACACCATGCTTCCGGTGGCAGAGCCCTGGGTAGCATCAAACCAACATCACAGTCCATTAGAAAGGACGAAAGATCCGACACCCGCTCTCGTATTCTTAGGCCACCACAAACATAACTAACTCCACCGGAGAGCTCTATCCAGAGGCAGGCTTTCACACTATAGGTTGTGATACTTGTCACGGTGATAGTAGACATGATCTTTGAGAGATAGCTTGGGAACACGATATCAGGAAAATCACCCATCCGGGACCGAGAGTCAGGCAAACATAAACCAAGATAAAGAAAAACAACAATAAAGCAACGAAAGTAAGGAAGCAAATACACCGCCACCAACCACTCCTTCCACAAGTCGGTAGCGGGAGAGGAGAGGATCATTCATGCTGCGGATAACTCCCACCGGAGTTATCCGCAATCTTAAGGACGGTACCGTTGAGAACAGAAAAATTAAAACAAAGCCCATAATCACCAGCAATTCCACCCTTGCATGTACCGAGCTGTATCTCACTCAGCAAGAAATCTTGCCACTTTGGTGGGAGCACATATTCAGAAAAAACTGGGCCCACGCACCAAAACTTTGAAATTTTTAAGAAAGCACCGTAAAATACCCTTTGCCGAGCGACAAGGAACCAAGAAAAGCTCAATAAACCCTCGAAAAGCGTGCTCTCATAGCTGGCCGTGATGTCGACGTGACTTAGGAAAATCCAAAAAAACTGTTGATATCCCTGAAAATCGGGGTTGACTTCGTGGCCAGAACATTCTTTTGAAACTGCATTGGTTCTGCCGTAGTTTTGTCGCAAGTGTCCAGCAGCTCTTGCCCCCCCCCCCCCCCGACCGGTGACTTCATGGCTTTGCCGCCACGGCTTTCCCACACCCGGACCACAGCTGCCCCGTCCCCATAACTCTCTTCCTCGTAGCTCCATCGTCTCCCGGTCAAGCTCGCGAACAGACGCCGACGAAACCCACCAGAAAGGGACAACACTTGAATGGAGATCGACTATAGCCCCTTCCTTAACTTTTCGAAACCACCAACGAACAGCGTACTCGAAGCATCTCCCTGCACGTCGGCAAGAGACATTTGGCGACGACGCCGTAACCAGATCAGGACCACAACTAGAGACAGCAAACCCCAGCGTTAACCAAACCGGCATCTCTCCCTTCCGCTGGTCCGAACCACCAAACAGAGTCGCCCTCCGTTTCGCCGGCGACCGTCGACCCTTGAAGGGTCCGACACCTGAAGCCGGAACGGAGAGGTTAAAGCTCCACCTGAGGGACGAGGGTTTTGGAAACAAAGGTGGTTTGGGGTGCGCGTAGAGCACGTTCAACATTTTCTTTTCCTCACAGTTGCTTTCATGATTTAGGGTTTCAATCCTCTTTTTCGAGCCGGTCCTACTCCTACCTCTCCATTCTCATACTCCTAATCCCGAAATCCTAAGCCACACCACTCCTAAATAGCCTTAGTGACTTTAACATTATCTTTCTAGTTTCCATAAATTTTGCATCAAATATTATTATGCAATAGTTTAGATTAAATTCATATACAGATTAAAAATCATTGAACTTGTTTTTAATTTTCTTTTTAACTTAATCATAAATATTTGACTTTAATTAACTAATTAAGACTGAATTTTATAAACTCCTAATATGAGACTGAATTTATGATGTAAATGAAAGTAAATGTTAAGCTTGTGATATAATATGCAAATTATCTTTTTTACCCTTTGAAGTATAATTTTTTTAAAATAAATTAATTATGAATTTGTTCTATTTTTAAATATTTATGTTTTGCTCCAAACTCTAACCCTATTTCATCCAAAAACAATTGGTTGAATTTATAATTCTGATTTATTAATAAATTAGTTTGAATTCAAATATTTATAATATAAACGATTTTTTAGTTAAATTTACTTTATTTATGATATTAAAATATAAATCTTAAAATATTACTTATAAAATTTAAACTTAATTCAAATAAATCAGAATTTTTCTTCTATGACCGACCGATATAAACATCAACAACTCCGACTGCCTAAGCAACAATGATTTTAAAGATAACACAGCAGTCAAGTCAACATAATTTGTAGTCTTTCCACAGTAGAATTTTTAAATATTTATGAATTTATTTTATTTTTAAATATTTATGTTTTGTCCCATCCTTCATTCCTATTTCATCCATGAAAACAATTAATTGAATTTATAATTCTGATTTATTAATAAATTACTTTAAATTCAAATATTTATAATATAAACAATTTTAATTAAATTTTTAAATATGTATGTTTTGTCCCAACTTTCAACCCTATTTCATCCCTAAAAACAATTAATTGAATTTATAATTCTGATTAATAAATTAGTTTGAATTCAAATATTTATAATATAAACAATTTTTAATTAAATTTACATTGTTTATGATATTAAAATTTAAATCTTAAAAACGTTATTTATAAAATTTAAACTTAATCGAAATGAATCAAAAAATTTATTCTAGGATCGACCGATATAAACATCAACAACTCTGATCCCCTAAACAACAATGATTTTAGAGATAACAACACAGCAATCAAGTCAACACAATTTGCAGTCTTTCCACATTAAAAAAATAATATGGGGGTATATTTGCATGCGTTACACTTGGTACATATTTTCCCACGTCAGTCCCTTTTTCTAGTTCACAAAAATCTTTAAGACAAAACATGTCTAATATTAGGTCTGTCTGCCCACAAATATGGGTAAGTCTGCGGTACAACATGTTACGCTACGGTTATAATGCGACGCAAATTGAAAATGTAAAATATGACGGAAAATTTTACGTGTGATGAACTGAACATCACTAATTTTGAATATCGCTGAATATCATTAAATTAATTAATAAAAATTTATAATTTCAAAGAGCCATCAAACAATTAATAATTATTTTAAAAAATTTAATTAAATTATTTTTATATATTAAAATTTTATTTTTAATAAGGGTAGACTATATACTTAGTACCTCATCTATTTCCGTATTTCTATTGAACCATTATTATTTAAATAGTATTTCAATTTGATCTTATTCTTTATAAAAAAATAATTTAACCCTTAACCCTAAAACCCTAAACTATTAAACCTTAAACCTTTAAACTCTTAAATCTATACCCTAAACCATATACCCTTAAAAATAATTTTATTTAATAAAATAATTAATATAAATTATAGCCATCAACAAAGTTCTTCACCCCAATCACATTTTTTTATTAGTTTATTTCAGGGAATTGTTTAAATAAAATTATTGTATGAATTTGCTAATTATTCATTTGCAGTTACTTATAGGATAAAAAGTTCATTCAAAACATATTTTTAAAATTTATATTCTTAATTTACATATGTTCATCGAGGTTTAACGGACATATTCATATTTTATTTGAGTGCTTCTTCGTGTTTGTTTATTTAAATTAAATGTACTTCCAAGAGAAAAACATATCTTTTGAAATTGGAACTAGTTTTTTCAGTAATTTGAATATGTATATATATCGGTTAATATTATTTTAAGTGATTGATCGGAAAACGATCTTCATTCATTTTATATTATTGAAATTGTGTTATGAAGTTATAATGTGTAGGCTTTCTATCAACAAAATTTTCACCATTGTGGGGTGGTACTCATATGCCCATATCAAGCAGCTAAGAAATTGGCTATATATATTTGTCGGTTTAATGACTTGACTTAAACACCAAACAGAAGAGTACTGGGGCTTCAAATTTGAATATTGTTAGCTTGTGTTTCATGTAGGATCCTTAGGCACTTGTAAGATAATAATAATAATAATAATAATAATAATAATAATAATAATAATAATAATAATAATAATAATAATGATAATGATGGAAATTTGAGTTTTAGTACCCACAGTAGCTTAAAAATCGTCTGAATATGCCTTAAAGATTTAAAGAGTTTGCTGAATTTTATAATTTAAATGGCATCTAGTAGGACAGTTGTTTCAAATTTAGAGTCTTCCTAGAGTGCAGGAAGACGCATCGTTTTGCTATTTTTCTTTTTGTATGATTTGGCATTGAATTGTTGTGTGGAACTTTTTTTATATCCAAAACAAATAGAATTCTGTCATGTTAATTCTGGTTTTATTTGCTGTCCTCTGTTTTGATGCCTTAATTAGAAGCATATTCATTACTGCCATCTTTGCATGATTAGTAACTACATCTACAAGTTTACAACATTATGATATTCCATTCTTCTGTAATCTGTAAATAAAAAACATAATAGTTTCATAGACCAATTTAATGGATTTCATATTTTAACTATTGTTACTTATAGATTTTATTACTTTCTTTGAGGGAATTGTTTAAACCAAGTAAAATATGTTTTGAATGAACTTTTTATCCTATAAGAAACTAATAATGAATATATATATATATATATATATATATATATATATATATATATATACACCCCAAATTCATACAAATATATAGATTTTATTAAATAAAATTATTTTTAAGGGTATATGGTTTAGGGTATAGGTTTAAGAGTTTAAGGGTTTAAAGTTTAATAGTTTAGGGTTTTAGGCTGAGGGTTAAGGGTTAAATTATTTTTTATAAAGAATATGATCAAATTGAAATAATATTTAAATAATGAGAGTTCAATAGAAATACGAAAATAGGTAAGGTACTAAATATATAGTTTACCCTTATTAAAAATTAAAATTGTTGTAACGCCCGTGTTTTGGGGTTAGGAGTTAGTTGAGTTTGCGGTTCGAGTCGGTAAAATAAAATAAAATCAATTCAACCTTAATTGAGATCTAATTAGGCTTTAATAAAAAGGGGAGGGACCAAAGAGGCAATTTGACCCTAAAGAATTTAAAAGGAAGACCACTTTAATGAAAAGTTGTCATCTTCTCTCCCCCACTCCCCCTTTCCAACGTGAAGTAGCCAAAAACCCTCTTTCAAACCCTCCCAAACTCAAATCACTATTACATTGATTTGCAACTCAATTTCAAGACCATTTTGAGAGGTAAGGGCATTTTCTAATTCTCCTTTTCATCCCCTATCTCCCCATAGTCATAGATTTCAAAACTATGAACTTTTGAAATGTTAGGGTTTTGCTAAAGCTTGAGTTTTTATGGTGATTTTCACTTTATTTTGAAATATAAAGTTAAGTTTTATTTTAATCACATTAAGATGTATTATATATGTCAAAATGGTTGGGTTTTGTTGAAAACTCGAAGTGGGTTCTTGGAGCAATTTTTGGGATGTCAAAACTTGATTTTTGGGTGGGTTTTAAGTGGAAATTAAAGGGCTAATAGCTTATATAGGTTAGGAGGATGTTTTAGGACCTTTTGGGGGTCATTTGGGTGATTGAAAATGGAAATTTCAGCTAGGGTTTGAGGGAGCACGAAAATTGATATATTTGGGGATTAATTTGGTTGGAAAATTTGGGTGAAGTTAGTTTGAGCTCGAAGGTTGAGTGTTGATTGAATGTTAGCATTGATTGAGATTTTTGGTTGTGTTTTTGGTTGGCTAGAAGCAAGAGGAGATGTCGAAGGAGCATTGGGATCGAATCCGGGCTCGTAGGAGATTTGCTTTGGTTGCTAAGGAAGGACGGTGAGTGGTTTTAATCATGGTTTAAAGTTTGGTTCGAGTGTGTGTAGAGTGTGAGTGAAATGTGCTTGGTAGGTCATTTTTATATAATTCAAGTTGTAAATTTTAGTTATTGATTTCCATTTAATGCTTTGTGTATTGCCTATTTATGCTTTTGTGCTATGAGGTTAAATTGTACATGTATGCCATGATGTGTATATGTGATAAGCATGAGATGTGGTTGATGGATTTGTGATGTGTAAATGAAAATTGGCACTAATTACTTTACCGGGTGTAAATGATCGATCATTAGGATTAGTGTGCACACAAATTGAGTCAAAACGTACGTGGCCTTGATGGCGTTAAGTCATCAAGGAGGAGTACGGTGATGTAATATTCCACCGGAAGCTATTATATATTCTACGGGATGATGAGTGGAATCCCATCCGTAGGGCATGTGGCGATGAGTGGAATCCCGCACACGCAAGGTCCAGTGATGAGTGAAATCCCACCGAGGTAAAGTGGTTGTTGAGATTTAAATCCGCACATCCGGGTAACTAATAGTGGCCAATTAAACTTGTTCATATGATTGTGATATTTGATGTTGATACACGATAATGTTATTGATGTTCGAGCTTGATATGATGTGAGATGCCATACATGACTCTTGAAAGACTAGCTAGGTCCACTTGTGAAATTTATCTACGCATGTTAGATATGGGTTTTAGGGTATACATGCTTGGACCCTGCATTGTTGATGTTTTCGGTTTTAGAGCACCCTCACTAAGCTTATAGCTTACGCTCTCATTTTCAACAATGTAGATCATTAGCGTGGCGTTAGATCGGAGCAAGGCAAGAAGGGCTTTCCAAGTTCGTGGTTCAAGTACAATTGTTAATTATGTAGTAGTTAAGCAATGTGGCAAGGGAGTGTGTTTGTATGAGCTTGTAAGACTCATTGTTGATTTTGATGCTTATGCTTGGCTTGGTTTGTAAGCATGTTTACCTTGCCAAATGCTCTTTGATGTATGCCTTTTGAATATTAATATTGCTTTATGGTATGAAAACCCTTATGGGATGAATGATGCTTTTACTTATCAATGTTTTCAAGCATGACTTGTATGAAAGGCTAATGTATATTTGTCATGTATGTATGATTGATTAAATCCATGTTCGTGGGTGTTTGAGTATGTTAAACCTAGGACGTATGCCTCTAGACTTTGTTTGATGGTGTTGTGTGCCTTTAGGGGGTCCTTGGGGACCTTTAGACTTGTCAAGACTCACCTAAATCTGAATTTCAAAGGTTGCAGATAGCCAGCGTTTCGAAACGGGAAGGGCCATTTCGGAACGGGTAGGCTTCAGGGACCCCGTATCGGAACGCGTTTTGATACGGTATGGCCTTTGAAACCCCTGTTCCGAAACGCGTATCGGAACGTTTTGGCTACTGGAATTTTGAGAAATTCACGAGATAAAGGTGTTTCGAAACGGGCCTGAAGGTTTTGGAACGGTCAAAATCTCGTTGACCATGAGAAGTTGACCGTCGTGGGCGTTTCGGAACGGTTGACCACCGTTTCGATACGGCCCCTTGGATAGGCTATGGGGCAGTTGACCTGGTCAAGGCGTTTCGAAACGCCTCAAGGGTGTTTCGAAACGGCCTGCCTAAAAGATTAAAAATTGGGCTGTTTAAATGTTGTTTCGGGTTCGAATGGTTATTTCGTGTATGTTGTTCCGCTGTTTGATCACATAGGTCTTAAATGAACTTTTAGAAAAGATTAAGTTAAAGAAAAAAAATTAGGGTTGCTAACCGAGGGGGAACCTTAACGGGTTTCGCTTCGATTTTCCCCGTGTGGCCCACTCGGACCGGTCATCCGGCCAGACCTGGACGAGGGGGTTACATTTGTTGGTATCAGAGCCTGAGGTTACCGAGACCTCGGGCAGGTAAGTGAGGTAAGTTTGATATGCTAAGTGATTGTGTTGATTCGATGCATGCCTTGCCATGAATTCTTGATATTTGACTGTTCACATGATGTTTTGAAGCATGAGTTGTTGTGTCTGGTGTAGAGTGTGTGCCCATTGCTACTATTACTTAATTTAAAAAGATTTTTGGTAAAAAGAATACTTGAGCACTATTGGACCCTTGCTTTGACTAACGTAATCCCTATTTGTTTGTTGTTGTAGTTATTACCTTGCTAGCTGTACCATGAGACCACGTGGGAGGCCTAGGATGGTTCGACCGGAACCACGGGCAGCGGCTTCAGGAGTTGAGCCAGTAGTTAGGATTGAGGCTCAAGTGGGAGAGCCTGTGGTTGGAGTTGGAGCTCCTCCACCACCTCCACCACCACCTCCTCCTCCACCTAGAGTAGGAGGCGAGGCTGGGGCCGAAGGAGAGGGACCACAGGGTGGCCAAGGTGGCCAAGGACCGGCCGAAATAGACTTAGCTCTGTTGGTTCAGGCGATAGCCGGGGCATTTCAGACTGCAGTAGCTGGGGGTCAGGCAGCACATCATCAGGGTGAGGGCACCGGGTTGCCTTTAGAGAGACTTCGGGGCCTAGGGGCCGAAGAGTTCAGAGGGTCTACTCTAGAGAGATCAGAGTTGTGGTTTGAGAAGACTGTCTGTATCCTTGCTCAGATGGGGTGTACTGGTGAGCGCAAGTTGGGATGTGTTGAGTCCTTGCTTCAGGGTGATGCCTACACTTGGTGGGTCACCATTACTACGGGTATGGATGAGGCCGAGATTACTTGGGAGTTCTTTGAGACAGCATTCCGTAAGAAGTATCTGGGTCCGCGATACCTCAATGAGAGGAAGAGGGAGTTTATGACATTGCTTCAGGGGAGTATGTCCGTAACAAACTATGAGATTGGGTTTGTCAGACTGAGTCAGTATGTACCTGAGCTTGTTCCTACTGAGGTGGAACGTTGTAATTGTTTTCGTTATGGGCTGAGTGAAGAGATCAAGACGTACACTCTAGCTTCAGACTACACTTATTTTGATGTCTTGGTCGCGAGGGCCAAGGACTTAGAGCACAGTTTGAGCTTGACCAGGCGATCTGGTGGATCTAGTTCGGGTAAGAGGTCCAGTAACTTTAATAGAGGTGATGCCAAGAGGCATCGGGACAACAGGCATCACTATGATCATAGACGTGGTGGCGGTAACCACGGGAGGGGCCAACAGGGCCAGAGAGCTGGTGGGAAGTTGCCCACATGTGCTACTTGCGGGAGGAACCACACCGGCGAGTGTTGGGGAAATTTTCATTCGTGTTGGAGTTGTGGGGCTAAAGACCACATTAGGCGTGACTGTCCACATCAGGTGGGACAGGCACCAGCTCAGGCTCCTGCTAGAGCCAATGACTTTCAGAGAGGTCGCTGGCGCGGTAGAGGTAACTTCCAGCCGAGGAACGATGGTCAGAGGAACATAGCACATGTAGTTGCAGTTCAGCCGGAGGGCGGAGGTCAGGCCAGAGTTTACGCTCAGCGTGGGGATCAGCATGACACCGATGTGATCCCAGGTAACTTCTCGATACAGTCTTTGGGTTTGCTTTCTTTGATTGACTCTGGGTCTATACATTCCTACATATTGAGTGAGCATGCACAGTCTTTGAACTTGCCTTGTGAAATGTTAGAGGTAGGAGTTAGTGTTACTAGTTCCTTTGGGGACACGGTAGTAGTTAGAAAGATGTACCGAAGGTGCCCGTTGATGGTTCAGGGGCATGTGTTTCCAGTGGATATGATGGAGCTTCCTTTCTATGGTTTTGATGTGATTTTGGGTATGGACTGGCTCACAGAGCATAGAGCTAGACTTTGAAACTAAGAGGATTTCTTTGAGGCTCACAGATGACTATGAGATTGTAGTGGTGGGTGAGAACGTGAAGTTCTTGTCCAATGTGGTTTCAGTTTTAGAGGCTAAGAGGTTAGTTGAGTTGGGGTGTGAAGCATACTTGGCGTATGTGATGAACCCTAACATGAGTGAGGTTAGGCCTCAGGACATCCGGACAGTGTGTGACTTTCCTAGTGTGTTTTCGGAAGAGTTGCCAGGGTTACCACCGGACAGAGAGGTAGAGTTCACCATTGAGACTTATTCTGATTCAACTCTTGTTTCGATTGCTCCGTATCGCATGGCACAGAAAGAATTGAAGGAGTTGAAGACTCAGTTGCAAGAATTGACAGATAGAGGTTTTATTCGGCCTAGTTCTTCACCTTGGGGTGCACCAGTTTTGTTTGTGAAGAAGAAAGATGGAAGCATGAGAATGTGTATAGATTATAGACAGTTGAATCAGTTGACAGTGAAGAATAAATATTCGTTGCCTAGAATTGATGACTTGTTTGATCAGTTGAGAGGAGCATCAATCTTTTCGAAGATTGACTTGAGATCGGGTTACTACCAGTTAAAGGTAAGAGAGGTTGATGTACCGAAGACGACCTTTAGAACTAGGTATGGTCACTATGAGTTCTTAGTCATGCCTTTTGGGTTGACTAATGCACCGGCTGCTTTTATGGACATGATGAACATGATTTTTCATCAGTATCTAGATCAGTTTGTAGTTGTGTTTATAGATGACATCTTGGTGTATTCGCGAACTGAATAAGACCATGACCGACACTTGAGACTAGTTTTGAAGACTTTTCTAGATCATCAGTTATATGCGAAGCTAAGCAAGTGTGAATTCTAGATCTAAGAAGTAGTCTTCTTAGGACATGTAGTGTCAGCCGATGGGATTAGAGTTGATCCGAAGAAGATTGAGGCCATTGTTGAATGGAAGCAACCGAAGTCTGTGACAGAGGTACGTAGCTTCCTAGGCTTAGCCGGATACTATAGGAGATTTGTAGAAGGTTTCTCTAAGTTAGCCGCTCCATTGACACAGTTGCTTCAGAAGAGTGTTCAGTTTGAGTGGACAGATGCAAGACAGAGAGCCTTTGAGAAGTTGAAAGAAGCTTTGACCCAAGCACCGATCTTGATTCAACCTGAGTCCGGGAAGGACTATGTAGTTTACAGTGATGCTTCTTATGTAGGGCTAGGATGTGTTCTTATGCAAGACAAGAGAGTAGTGGCTTATGCCTCAAGACAGTTGAAGACCCACGATCGCAACTATCCGACCCATGACATAGAGTTAGCTGCAGTTGTGTTTGCTCTGAAGATTTGGAGGCACTATTTGTATGGTGAGAAATGCACAGTGTACACTGATCACAAGAGTTTGAAATACATTATGACTCAGCGAGATTTGAATCTCAGACAGTGTAGGTGGTTAGAGTTGCTAAAGGACTATGATCTTACCATTAAATATCATCCGGGTAAGGCCAATGTAGTGGTCGATGCATTGAGTATGAAGATGGCTGTGGACTTGAGAGCCATGTTTGCTAGATTGAGTTTGTCCGGAGATGGTGGCTTGGTAGCCGAGCTTCAGGTTAGACCTACTCTAGGTCAGTTGATTAGAGAGAAACAGCTCTTGGATAGATCTTTGGCACCTCACGTGCAAGATATAGCCGAAGGTAGATCTTCAAACTACAGTTTCAGTACTGATGGAGTTTTGTGTTTCAAGGATAGAACAGTTGTGCCAGAGTTCAGTGACTTGAGACGTACGATTTTGACTGAAGCCCACAGTAGTCCGTTTGCTATGCATCTTGGAAGTACGAAGATGTACCGTGATTTGAAGAATGAGTACTTTTGGGTTGGCCTGAAGAGAGATGTAGCCGACTTTGTGAGTAAGTGCTTAGTGTGTCAGAGAGTGAAGGCGGAACATCAGGTTCCCTCAGGTTCGTTACAGTCGTTGAGGATTCCGGAATGGAAATGGGAGAACGTCACCATGGATTTTGTATCAGGCTTGCCTTTGACTCCTATGAAGAAGAACTCAGTGTGGGTTATTGTGGATCGTTTTACGAAGTGTGCTCACTTCTTGGCAGTCAATACTACTTACACTTTAGATAGATTGGCCGATTTGTACATTGGTGAGATTGTCAGACTGCATGGTGTGCCGAAGTCCATTGTGTCAGATAGAGATACGCGGTTTACTTCTCGATTTTGGGAGTGTCTGCATACAGCTTTGGGTACCCGTTTGAACTTCAGCACGTCTTATCACCTACAATCAGATGGTCAGTCAAAGAGAGTTATTCAGATCTTAGAGGATATGTTGCGTTGTTGTATCATTGACTTTCAGGGTACGTGGGAGAATCACTTGCCTCTAGTAGAGTTTGCTTACAATAATAGCTTTCAGTCGAGCATTCAGATGGCTCCGTATGAGGCCTTGTACGGCCGGAAGTGTAGAACTCCAGTTTGTTGGGCCGAAGTGGGACATAAGTTGTTACCGATGCCGGATTTGCTCAAGGGGACAACTGACAAGGTAAAATTGATTTGTGATCGTTTGAAAGCTGCTTCGGATAGGCAGAAGTCCTATGCCGATTTGAAGAGGAAGGAAGTTGAGTTCTCAGTGGGTGAGAGGGTATTCTTGAAAGTGTCCCCGTGGAAGAAAGTGATGAGATTTGGCCGAAAAGGGAAGTTGAGTCCGAGATACATAGGACCGTATGAGATTGTGAAGAGGGTTGGTCCGGTTGCTTATCAGCTGCGATTTCCATCCGAGCTAGAGAAGATACACGATGTGTTCCATGTTTTGATGCTCCGTAAGTATAGGTCCGATCCATCACATGTCATGCCCGTAGAGGAGATTGAATTGAATCTGGATTTGACTTATGAGGAAGAACCAGTTGAGATTCTAGCTTCTGACAGTAAGGTGTTGCGGGGTAGATCGATGGAGTTAGTAAAGGTGCGGTGGCAAGGTCGAGGTGTGGACGAGGCCACTTGGGAGAGGAAGGAGGATATGGAAAAGCAGTTTTCGTATCTCTTTCAGTCAGGTAATTTCGGGGACGAAATTCCTTAAGTGGGAGAGAGTTGTAACACCCGTGTTTTGGGGTTAGGAGTTAGTTGGGTTTGCGGTTCGAGTCGGTAAAATAAAATAAAATCAATTCAACCTTAATTGAGATCTAATTGGGCTTTAATAAAAAGGGGAGGGACCAAAGAGGTAATTTGACCCTAAAGAATTTAAAAGGAAGACCACTTTAATGAAAAGTTGTCATCTTCTCTCCCCTACTCCCCCTTTCCAACGTGAAGTAGCCAAAAACCCTCTTTCAAACCCTCTCAAACTCAAATCACTATTCCACTAATTTGAAACTCAATTTCAAGACCATTTTGAGAGGTAAGGGCATTTTCTAATTCTCCTTTTCATCCCCTATCTCCCTATAGTCATAGATTTCAAAACTATGAACTTTTGAAATGTTAGGGTTTTGCTAAAGCTTGAGTTTTTATGGTGATTTTCACTTTGTTTTGAAATATAAAGTTAAGTTTTATTTTAATCACATTAAGATGTATTATATATGTCAAAACGATTGGGTTTTGTTGAAAACCCGAAGTGGGTTCTTGGAGCAATTTTTGGGATGTCAAAACTTGATTTTTGGATGGGTTTTAAGTGGAAATTAAAGGGGTGATGGCTTATATAGGTTAGGAGGATGTTTTGGGACCTTTTGGGGGTCATTTGGGTGATTGAAAATGGAAATTTCAGCTAGGGTTTGAGGGAGCACGAAAATTGATATATTTGGGGATTAATTTGGTTGGAAAATTTGGGTGAAGTTAGTTTGAGCTCGAAGGTTGAGTGTTGATTGAATGTTAGCATTGATTGGGATTTTTGGTTGTGTTTTTGGTTGGCTAGAAGCAAGAGAAGGCGTCGAAGGAGCATTGGGATCGAATCCGGGCTCGTAGGAGATTTGCTTTGGTTGCTAAGGAAGGGCGGTGAGTGGTTTTTATCATGGTTTAAAGTTTGGTTCGAGTGTATGTAGAGTGTGAGTGAAATGTGCTTGGTAGGCCATTTTTATATAATTCAAGTTGTAAATTTTAGTTATTGATTTCCATTTAATGCTTTGTGTATTGCCTATTTATGCTCTTGTGCTATGAGGTTAAATTGTACATGTATGCCATGATGTGTATATGTGATAAGCATGAGATGTGGTTGATGGATTTGTGATGTGTAAATGAAAATTGGCACTAATTACTTTACCGGGTGTAAATGATCAATCATTAGGATTAGTGTGCACACAAATTGAATCAAAACGTACGTGGCCTTGATGGCGTTAAGTCATCAAGGAGGAGTACGGTGATGTAATATTCCACCGAAAGCTATTATATATTCTACGGGATGATGAGTGGAATCCCATCCGTAGGGCATGTGGCGATGAGTGGAATCCCGCACACGTAAGGTCCGGTGATGAATGAAATCCCACCGAGGTAAAGTGGTTGTTGAGATTTAAATCCGCACATCCGGGTAACTAATAGTGGCCAATTAAACTTGTTCATATGATTGTGATATTTGATGTTGATACACGATAATGTTATTGATGTTCGAGCTTGATATGATGTGAGATGCCATACATGACTCTTGAAAGACTAGCTAGGTCCACTTGTGAAATTTATCTATGTTGAGTGTGTAAAAGTTCTATTATTTACACCCTTTTTAACCCATATTTCTGCTGCATTCAAGCATCATTGCATTGCATTTAGGTTAGTTTTCAGCAAAAACATCACAAATATGTAAAAGGCACGGATTCTACTAAAAGATGGCTTATTTTGCAGGCAGCTGCCATAGTTGACAAAGAAGGCAGGCGTAGGGCAGAGAAGCAGAAGAGCTTAACTGGACAAGCAGACGAGAAGGACGAAGCTGCCATGGACCTGTCGTGACAGCAAGGTGACAACAGCCTTATGAAGAGGAAAATTAAAATGGACCTCGATAGATAGAGAAAAATCTGCTCGTCTGTCGTGTGAAAGCCAAATATTTTTCCAAGCCCCGGATCAAAAGATATGTCAAGCCAAAGCTCAAGGAGAGGAATTCCCATAAAACAAGGAGGCGGCTGAAAAGTAGGAATCCTAAACCTAGGAGATATCATAGATCCAATACCCCATAACCGATAACCTAAACCCCTCTGTCGTTCACCCGTCACCGACATGTTCTAAATTCCCCCTAGGGCCACGGGTTGTTTTGTAAAGTAGTTGCAAGGGTTGTTTTGTTTTAGGATTTTCCAAGTTCAATAAAATAAACTTCAAGTTCTCTTATTTTGGTTATTAACATCTTGCAAGAGCATCGGGAGAGTATTGTGAGGTTATCTATTTACTTAGCACCGGGAGAGTTAAGTATACGAAAGAGATAAGAGCGCGTTCTCTAGTTTATAGTTGAACCATCTCATGCCTAGGGATAGGGCGAGGTTAAGTGGCTAAGGAAGAATTCATACACATCGGTGTTCATCCTTCGATTCACGCCGGGAGGTATCATCAAAGACGTGATCATCGACAGACTTGGACCTAGGGATAGGCCAAGGCAAATCTGGGATTCTTGCCAAACTTGGAGTACGGAGTTGGTGTGTTCGCTGCCGCGACAGCTAACGGACAGCCGCCGCGACATGTGCTGTCAGCGACGGGCGCGACGACAGAACTGGAGTTCCTAAGCAATTCAATACCTGCACTACTGAGCAATTCAATACCAGCCCATTCTCTCTATCTTGATATTTCTACTCTTTTACTTACGTTTTCTTCAATATTTTCGCGACAACTTTCTAAAATATTTCTTTTACTTTCGTGCAGTAAAATAAGGTGAAGCTATTAGCCCAATCCCTGTGGAGACGATATCCGATACTTCGTATCACTTTACTACTTGCGTCGTGTACACTTGCACTACCATTGCGATAGACTCTTTTACACGCAACAAGTTTTTGGCGTCGTTGCCGGGGATTGGCAACATAACTACATCCTTCTTTTATTGCACTTTTCGTTTTTATTTTTGTTTTCGTTTTAATTTTTATTTAATTTTTCTTTTGTGCTTTCAACTCTCGCTTTTCACGAGGTTTTCTTGTTTATGCGCAGATCTAAAAGAGGTGAAGATCCTGAGTATCCATTAGATCCGGAAATCGAACGTTCTTTCAGTCTCAAGAAACAACTTTGCCGACTTTTAGACAGAAACGAATACCTCGAGGAACAACTAGAGAAGATGGGCCATAACCAACCTGCCGGCGGTCGCATTCCACCCCTTGGCGATAACCACCCGCCTGTCGGTGACCCGCCCGCAGCAGATGGACGACGATCATGTCGCGACTACATGCTGAACGATCATGTAGAGCTGGAGACCACACTGCCGGATATTGATGTTGATAACTTCGAGCTTAAACCTGTCATGTTTAGTATGATCAACAACGCCGGGCAGTTTAGTGGTGCCGTGAAAGACGATGCTAGAGAGCATCTCAAAACGTTCCAGGAGATCTGTGGTTCGTTTAGACTGCCAGGAGTTAGTCCGGAGATACTGAAGCTTCGGTTATTCCCCCATTCATTGAGGGACAGAGCTAAAACTTGGTGGAATAAACTTACACCGAGTTCAATTATGACTTAGGTAGATCTAACTCGTGAATTTTTATCTCGTTTTAATCCTTCGCATTTATCTGAGCGATTACGTAACGAAATTGCTACTTTTCAACAGGAAGACGACGAGCCGATGCACGAGGCCTGGGACAGATTTACTACTCTTCTACGGAACTGCCCAATGCATGGATTCCCTGTCTGGAATCAGGTAACTAAGTTCTATAATGTTGCTAACCTACAAACTCGCATTCGAATTGATTCTGCAGCAAATGGACTATTACTGGATAAAGATCCGGACGAGGCTTTGCAAGTTTTGAAAAATCTGGCCAAGAATGAGGAGCAGTTTCCGACAGCTAGAAGAGGGGGTAAACGGGTACTTGCTGTCAAGGACTATGAGGCCGACAACACTATGAAATCACAGGTAGCATTCCTTACTAAAGCAATGAAACAGTTATTGAATGAAGATGAATTACAAGGATTTGCTGTCGAGGAAGTTTGTACTATCTGTGAGGGAAATCATAGTCGGGATGAGTGCCCAATACAAATAGAAGAGGGAAAATATGTTGGAAATTACAAGCCGAATTATAATTCCAACAATTATATTCCCAATTGGAGGAAGGATCCCAAATTTTCCTGGAGTAACCCTAACAATGCCCTGAATCCGCAAGCACATAATCAGAATCAGGGAGGTCCTAGATTGCTGACGCGACAGCAACTGCCGCCGTAGCAGCAACAGCAGCCACCACCTGCCACGAGCAGTATATTGGAACAGACTCTGGCCACTTTTATGTCTCAGACCGGTACGCACATGGAGAATATGAAAAAGTTTGTCAAGAAGACGAAAATCTTCATGGATAAAACCGAGATGAGAATGACAAATCATGAGGCTACCTTGAAATCTCTAGAGACACAAATGGGTCAGGTGTCGCAACATATTAAGCCAAGGCAGAATGGAGGTTTCCCTAGAAATACTGAAAATGCTAGACCACCCCCACATGAGCAATGCAAAGCGATTACTACTAGGAGTGGGAAGAAATTACCAGGGCCGGAAAAAGAAGCTGAAACAGAAAAGGAACCCGCCTTGGATAAGCCTGCCGAGGAAGCTGCCCCGACAGGTGACAAACAGACTGCTGCCGATGAGCCTGTCACGACAGCAGAAGCGACAGAGGAGAAAAACGATGATTACCGTCCTCAGATTCGCATGCAGTGGGAAGGACGCATTGCTGATTACCGTCCTCCACCACCTTTTCCTCAACGGATACAGCAAGCTAAGCATGAATCTCAACTTAAAAAGATTTATGATATTTTTAAGCAGGTTCGTATTAATATTCCGTTGTTAGATGTTGTTAGGGAGATGCCCGGTTATGCTAAATTTCTCAAAGATGTTATGTCGAAAAAATCTAAACTTGGGGAATTTGAAACGGTAAAGATGACAGAAGGTTGCATGAGTATTCTTCATCGGCAGCCACCCCAGAAAAAGAAGGATCCGGGGAGCTTCATCATACCTTGTGTAATCGGCGATAAATTTGTGGGTAAGGCACTTTGTGATCTTGGTGCTAGTGTTAATCTAATGCCCAAATCTGTTTTTCAGAAATTAGGTATTGGGAAGGCGCGGCCCACGACAGTAACTCTGCAGCTGGCCGACCGCTCTTACGTTCATCCCGAAGGAAAAATTGAAGATATTCTGGTAAGAGTGGATAAGCTTATTTTTCCTGCTGAATTTCTTATCTTAGATTGTGAGGCAGACGAAAACGCACCAGTCATCCTTGGGCGACCCTTCTTAGCCACGGGAAGATCACTGATTGACGTGGAAAAAGGAGAACTCACCATGCGAGTGAACGATCAAGAGATCAAGTTGAATGTTCTCCAAGCAATGAAACATGCTGATGTGGACGAGGAATGCAAGGCTATCACTGACGTTAACCTTGATCAACCCTGCATCAGGTCGGGCTGTCACGATATTAAATTTGGGCACTGCCGCGGCAGCCACTTACAGGCCTGTCACGACAGCAATGACGACAGCACCGACGACAACGACCCCTCTGATTCCGAAACATCTGATACTGAAGGTCAAGAGGAGGTAAACTGGATGGGCAATCGTCCAGGTATGTTATTCGAACCTTTGAATTATACTTCGGATAACCATTTAATCCAAAAGCCATCTACTGTTGAACCACCTACCTTAGAATTGAAGCCCCTGCCAGGGCGGCTTAAATATGCTTTTCTTGGTTCAAATGATACGTTGCCCGTAATCATCTCTTCTAAGCTGCCGCAGGAACAGGAACGACAGCTAATCGACATGCTACGGCAGCACAAAAAGGCGATTGGATGGACGATTGCTGATAAACAAGGCATTAGTCCGGCGTTATGCATGCACAAAATTCTTTTAGAGGAAGATCATAAGCCGACTATAGATGCCCAAAGGCGGCTAAACCATGCGATGAAGGAGGTAGTGCGTAAAGAGATAATTAAATGGTTAGATGTTGGTATTATTTACGCCATCTCCGACAGCAAATGGGTGAGCCCGGTGCAATGCGTTCCTAAGAAAGGAGGAATGACCGTGGTAACCAATGAAAACAATGAGTTAATCCCAACCAGGACTGTGACCGGTTGGAGGGTTTGTATGGACTATCGTAAGCTTAACAAAGCTACCCGAAAGGACCACTTTCCTTTACCCTTTATTGATCAAATGCTTGATAGATTAGCGGGTAAACCTTACTATTGTTTTCTTGATGGTTATTCAGGTTATAACCAAATTGCTATTGCACCAGAGGATCAAGAGAAAACGACTTTTACATGCCCCTACGGAACATACGCGTTTAGGAGGATGCCATTTGGACTCTGTAATGCACCTGCCACCTTCCAAAGGTGCATGATGGCCATATTCTCCGACATGGTAGAGGACTTCCTGGAGATTTTTATGGATGATTTTTCTGTCTTTGGAGACGATTTTGAGAGCTGCCTCGGCAATCTTCAAAAGGTACTTGAAAGATGTGAAAAAGCTAATCTTGTTCTAAATTGGGAAAAATGCCACTTTATGGTGGATGAAGGGATAGTCCTCGACCATAAGATTAGCTGCCGTGGGATAGAAGTCGACAGAGCCAAAATAGAAGTAATTGAGAAGCTGCCGCCGCCAACTACAGTCAAGGGCATTAGGAGTTTTTTAGGGCATGCTGGTTTTTATAGGAGATTTATCGCGAATTTCTCGAAAATCACTAAGCCTTTATGCCATCTCTTAGAGCAGAACCGACCCTTTGACTTTAATGAAGAATGTGCTGAAGCATTCAAGGTTCTGAAGGAAAAACTAGTGACATCCCCCATAGTACAACCACCAGATTGGAAATAGCCATTTGAGATTATGTGTGATGCTAGTGACTATGCTGTCGGGGCAGCACTTGGGCAGCACAGAGATAAGCTGTTTCACATCATAAACTATGCCAGCAAGACGTTGAAAGACTTCCAAGTGAACTACACCACCACAGAAAAGAAGCTATTAGATGTGGTATTCTCCATCGACAAGTTTCGTTCTTACATACTTGGGACGAAAGTAATAATACACACCGACCACTCTGCCCTAAAATATTTGTTCGCAAAGAAAGATGCAAAGCCTAGATTGATACAGTGGATCTTGCTATTACAAGAATTCGACCTTGAGATCAAGGACAAAAAGGGGACAGAAAATCAGGTGGCAGACCACTTGTCGAGGTTGGAGAAGGGACAGAGTCTACCAATCGACGAGACAAACATACTGGAGACCTTCCCAGATGAGCAGCTCTTTGCTGCCGCAATCGCTGTCGCGACAGCCATGGCGGCAGGTAAGTCTTCTGAACTTCCCTGGTATGCTGATTTCGTTAATTTTATAGTTAGCGGAATACTTCCTTCTGATCTTAATTATCAAGCCAGGAAGAGGTTCCAAAATGATGTTAAACATTATTATTGGGACGAACCTCTTCTTTTCAAAATGTGTGCAGATCAGGTTATAAGGAGGTGTGTACCACAAGAAGAGCAAGAAGACATTCTCCATCACTGTCATGCTTCACAATATGGAGGTCACTTAGGAGGCAACAAAACTGCTGCCAAGGTGCTGCAGTCAGGGTTCTACTGGCCGACACTTCACAAAGATGCACAGGACTTTTACAAGAACTGTGACAGGTGCCAGCGGACAGGTAACATCTCGAGGAGAAACGAGATGCCACTGCAAAACATTCTAGAAGTCGAGATCTTCGACGTTTGGGGGATTGATTTTATGGGACCCTTTGCATCCTCATGTGGAAATTTATACATCCTCCTAGCAGTGGATTATGTCTCCAAGTGGGTAGAAGCAATCGCAACTCAAAAGAATGATGCCAAGACAGTTCAAAAGTTTTTACACAAAAACATTTTTTTTAGATTTGGCATTTCTAAGGCGATTATCAGTGATGAAGGGAGACATTTTGATAATAAGGTAATTGCTGCCGCCTTGAAGAAATATGGTGTCAAGCACAGGATCGCGACAGCATACCACCCACAGACCAATGGACAGGCTGAGATATCCAATAGGGAAGTGAAGAACATTCTTGAAAAGATGGTTAAGCCAACTAGGAAAGATTGGTCTTTACTTCTGAATGATGCATTATGGGCATACATGACAGCTTTTAAAACTCCATTGAGCATGTCTCCATACCGTCTGATTTATGGAAAAATATGTCACTTGCCTGTCGAGATCGAGCACAAAGCATATTGGGCAATCAAGGCAGTGAACATGGACTTGGACAAGGCAGGCCAGAAAAGGTTATTAGATCTGAATGAGATTGAGGAATTATGAACAATGGCCTACGACAACGCAAGGATCTACAAGGAAAAAACTAAGAAGTGGCATGACAGGAAGTTGCTGCCAAGACAGTTCTGCCCAGGGCAGCTTGTGTTGTTGTTTAATTCTAGGTTGAAACTCTTCCCAGGGAAGTTAAAATCTAGATGGTCTGGTCCGTTCCAAGTGGTACAAGTTTTCCCCATGGTGCCATCACAATTCAATCATTAAAAGACGTGCACCAATTCAAAGTTAATGGACAGCGCCTCAAGCATTATCAGGGGACTGAAGCCCCAGGAATACATGAAGTGGTTACTTTAGGAGATGCCCCACAAGGCATCCCTAATTTAACCTAAATCTTATTTTTATATTATTTTCTTTATTTATTAGGAAATTAGGAAATTAGTTTTATTTTATACGAATAATGTTTTATTTTTCTGTCTTTAGGAAATAAAGGAGTCAAGAAGAAAAGAAGAAGTGACCCAAGCCCACCACCCATCCATCAGCCCAACAAAGCCCATTTATGGAAGCCTGTCGTTTCGGCTGCCGTCGCAGACGGATATGACAGGCTATCAACAGACTGACACGGCAGACGCAGAAGCGTGTGACAGACGCATAACAGACGCATAAATGCGTGTCAGATGCGTCAGACACGCGAAATCCCATCCGTCGCCCCGTTATTCACGCCTGTCGTTACAGCATTAAACGGGCAGACCCTCGACCGCTATAAAACCCCGTTTTCATTCTCATTTTTTTCACTTCTGCTTATTCTTCCTTGCTCTCTCCCCTAGTTTTATTTGCTTTCTTCATTTTTCACAACCCTTGCAACTAACATGTCGTCTAGACAGACCCGCCGTAGTGCTGCCTCAGCCTCTTCTTCAGCAGCAGCGACGCCCTTCGCCACAAAGGAGCTATGGGAGGAAAGGGGTTTCGTGTACATCCGAAAAGCACCCAACATGGGACTCCGGCCGTTCATCTTAAAGGCCATCACGGCTCAACTATAGGAGCACTTTGCTGAACAATCGGCAGAACTAAACGACACATTAGTCCGGGAGTTTTATGCGGCCATAGACAGCAGAACGGCAACATCTGTCACCGTTCGAGGAGTAAAGGTGCCATTCACTGCTGACAGCATCAACCACATGTTTGGCCTCTACTTTGGCCCCGATGATGATGCCCACCAGAAATTTCTTGACACCCTCGATGCTGCCGCTTATGATGTTGTCATGGCGGAGGTGACAGAGGACGGAACATCATGGACAACCAGCAAAAAGAACCCCCACTCCGTCAACAGGGGGCAGCTCCTCCCAGAAGCCAAACTTTGGAACGCTTTCATCAAAAAACGTATCATGCCTTCTTCCCACCACACGACGGTTAACCGGCAGCGGCTCGCCCTCATTCATTCCATCATGCACGACAGGCCTATCAATATAGGCCGCTATATGAGGGACAGCATCCTGGACTGCACCTTCCGCTCCGACTCCCGCCTCTGCCTGCCATTCACAATAACCTCCTTATGCCGCTGTGATGCTGTCCCCGAGGAATCCTCCGACAAAATAATAAAGGGCAGAGGCTGGACAGACAACAACATCAACAGCCTCATGGAGCTGGTAGTGGCTACACCTATCTCTTCCTTCAACCCAGCCGGCTCCCCAGCAGACTCAAATGAGGAGCCTGCCCCTGAACCTGCCGCCGCCACCGCCCCGACAGACCAGTCTACCCTCATCCTTGCTGCGTTACAACGGGTAGAGGAGAGACAAATGGGACTAATGACCTTCATTCGGGACTTCACAGATTCGACGGTAAACTTCATTACCCGCACTTTAAATTTTCCCGATGTTCATTTCCCTACTTTTCCTGCCCATTATTTCCATATACCCACCCCTGTCCACACACCCACTCCACATGTTTCCCCACATTCCCACTCTACTGCTTCCACCCCATCACCTGCCCCGACGGCAGCAGGCAACCCACCGGCCGACACCTCTGCCAGAGGAACAAAAAGACCTGCCTCAGATGACAGCCCTCTGATTAGGAGGAATTTGGAGAGGGAATTTACGCCGGTCAAGAGGATAACACACGTGGCAGACAGGAAACTAATGCCCAAGGCTAGCACCACCACCAGCAGCACTTGGGACAGTGGCAGCAGTTCCGACGTCCAGCTCGTGGAGCAACCTGCCCCTGAATCTGCCCTTGAACCTGCCCAGCCTCCTCCACAGCCCAGACGCCGTCGTCAGATCCGTGTCAGCAGCAGCAACGAGGACAGCGACTGAAAATTTAAGTCTTATTTTTCTTTTACTGTTGCCTGCCTCTATCTTTTGTGATGTACTTTTCTTCATATTTTTGTCTTTTCATGTCATTTTGCATTGAGGGCAATGCAACCCTCGAGTTTGGGGGTGGCAACCCTCCATCATTAATGGAGTCTTAAGTACATCTTTTTATTAATTGTTGTGTCTTAATTTTTAATTAATTTTCTCTTTAAAAAAAATCAGAAAATATAAAACTGTTGGCTTAAAACTGTGAAGTTAACTTACCTGTCATGACAGCTCTGTCGTGGCAGCATCTTTAGGACAGTTTAAGGAGAAGTTTAGAGCCTTTCTATAGTTCTGAAAATTTAAACACCTTTGTGACTGTTATATTGCTTAGATTTCTTTTAGCCAAACTAGAATAGGATGCTTAGAACTTGGATAGCCCCTAGAGGTGCCTAACACTGGCTCTAGGAAAGAAGTTTAGCAAAAGAAACTCAAAAACCTAGAGGTGCCCGAAACCGGCTCTAGGAAGCTAACTAGAGGTGCCCGAAACTGGCTCTAGTAAAAACTTAGCTTGAAAATAGAAGAAAAGAAGCATGAAAATGTGTCTTCAAAATTAAACTTTGGCATAAAAATTCGAGTTAAAAAGTTGAATATTCTAGTGAAACTAAGAGAGTCTTAGCATATAACTATTCACAAGCATGCACACACTGCACGAGAGTTATAGGGAGATTCCGGACAGTTCCTAACCTTTCCGACAAGTTGCTGCCGCACAGAGAATGAGCGACGGGTAAGGGACAGTTCACTGTTTGAAGGCCAACACAAAAATACTCATTTTTCTTTTTAGGTTTAATTGCTTGAGGGCAAGCAAAAACTTGAGTTTGGGGGTGTGTTGAGTGTGTAAAAGTTCTATTATTTACACCCTTTTTAACCCATATTTCTGCTGCATTCAAGCATCATTGCATTGCATTTAGGTTAGTTTTCAGCAAAAACATCACAAATATGTAAAAGGCACGGATTCTACTAAAAGATGGCTTATTTTGCAGGAAGCTGCCATAGTTGACAAAGAAGGCAGGCGCAGGGCAGAGAAGCAGAAGAGCTTAACTAGACAAGCAGACGAGAAGGACGAAGCTGCCATGGACCTGTCGTGACAGCAAGGTGACAGCAGCCTTATGAAGAGGAAAATTAAAATGGACCTCGATAGATAGAGAAAAATCTGCTCGTCTGTCGTGTGAAAGCCAAATATTTTTCCAAGCCCCGGATCAAAAGATATGTCAAGCCAAAGCTCAAGGAGAGGAATTCCCATAAAACAAGGAGGCGGCTGAAAAGTAGGAATCCTTAGAGATTAAGCATTTATTAGAATCTTACTTTTCATTAAAGTTGTAATCCTTGTTAACTTAGAATACTTGAGCCCAAAGCTTATATAAGGGCATAGATTTTAACCTAGGAGATATCATAGATCCAATACCCCATAACCGATAACCTAAACCCCTCTGTCGTTCACCCGTTACCGACATGTTCTAAATTCCCCTAGGGCCACGGGTTGTTTTGTAAAGTAGTTGCAAGGGTTGTTTTGTTTTAGGATTTTCCAAGTTCAATAAAATAAACTTCAAGTTCTCTTATTTTGGTTATTAACATCTTGCAAGAGCATCGGGAGAGTATTGTGAGGTTATCTATTTACTTAGCATCGGGAGAGTTAAGTATACGAAAGAGATAAGAGCGCGTTCTCTAGTTTATAGTTGAACCATCTCGTGCCTAGGGATAGGGCGAGGTTAAGTGGCTAAGGAAGAATTCATACACATCGGTGTTCATCCTTCGATTCACGCCGGGAGGTATCATCAAAGACGTGATCATCGACAGACTTGGAACTAAGGATAGGCCAAGGCAAATCTGGGATTCTTGCCAAACTTGGAGTACGGAGTTGGTGTGTTCGCTGCCGCGAAAGCTAACGGACAGCCGCCGCGACAGGTGCTGTCAGCGACGGGCGCGACGACAGAACTGGAGTTCCTAAGCAATTCAATACCTGCACTACTGAGCAATTCAATACCAGCCCATTCTCTCTATCTTGATATTTCTACTCTTTTATTTACGTTTTCTTCAATATTTTCGCGACAACTTTCTAAAATATTTCTTTTACTTTCGTGCAGTAAAATAAGGTGAAGCTATTAGCCCAATCCCTGTGGAGACCATATCCGATACTTCGTATCACTTTACTACTTGCGTCGTGTACACTTGCACTACCATTGCGATAGACTCTTTTACACGCAACAATCTACGCATGTTAGATATGGGTTTTAGGGTATACATGCTTGGACCCTGCATTGTTGATGTTTTCGGTTTTAGAGCACCCTCACTAAGCTTATAGCTTACGCTCTCATTTTCAACAATGTAGATCATTAGCGTGGCGTTAGCTCGGAGCAAGGCAAGAAGGGCTTTCCAAGTTCGTGGCTCAAGTACGATTGTTAATTATGTAGTAGTTAAGCAATGTGGCAAGGGAGTGTGTTTGTATGAGCTTGTAAGACTCATTGGTGATTTTGATGTTTATGCTTGACTTGGTTTGTAAGCATGTTTACCTTGCCAAATGCTCTTTGATGTATGCCTTTTGAATATTAATATTGCTTTATGGTATGAAAACCCTTATGGGATGAATGATGCTTTTACTTATCAATGTTTTCAAGCATGACTTGTATGAAAGGCTAATGTATATTTGTCATGTATGTAAGATTGATTAAATCCATGTTCGTGGGTGTTTGAGTATGTTAAACCTAGGATGTATGCCTCTAGACTTTGTTTGATGGTGTTGTGTGCCTTTAGGGGGTCCTTGGGGACCTTTAGACTTGTCAAGACTCACCAAAATCTGAATTTCAAAGGTTGCAGACAGCCAGCGTTTCGAAACGGGAAGGGCCATTTCGGAACGAGTAGGCTTCAAGGACCCCGTATCGGAACGTGTTTTGATACGGTATGGCCTTTGAAACCCCTGTTCCGAAACGCGTATCGGAACGTTTTGGTTACTGGAATTTTGAGAAATTCACGAGATAAAGGTGTTTCGAAACGGGCTTGAAGGTTTCGGAACGGTCAAAATCTCGTTGACCACGAGAAGTTGACCGTCGTGGGCGTTTCGGAACGGTTGACCACCGTTTCGATACGGCCCCTTGGATAGGCTCTGGGGCAGTTGACCTGGTCAAGGCGTTTCGAAACGCCTCAAGGGTGTTTCGAAACGGCCTGCCTAAAAGATTAAAAATTGGGCTGTTTAAATGTTGTTTCGGGTTCGAATGATTATTTCGTGTATGTTGTTCCGCTGTTTGATCACATAGGCCTTAAATGAACTTTTAGAAAAGATTAAGTTAAAGAAAAAAAATTAGGGTTGCTAACCGAGGGGGAACCTTAACGGGTTTCGCTTCGGTTTTCCCCGTGTGGCCCACTCAGATCGGTCATCCGGCCAGACCGGGACGAGGGGGTTACAATTTTAATATATATATATATATATATATATATATAATAATTTAATTAATTTTTTAAAGTAATTATTAATTATTTGATGGGTCCTTAAAATTTTAAATCTTTATTAATTAATTTAATGGTGTTCAGCAGTGTTCAGCATTAGTGGTGTTCAGCGGTGTTCGTCGCATGTGGTAGACTCATCCAAATATGACACTGAAATTGTTACATCTTTTTATAACATTTTCAGTTCTTACAAAAATTAAAAATCTTATCAGAAGTGATGAAAAGTTTCGTAGCTCGAAAGTTTAGATACTTGTCGCAACTGAAAACGTTATTAAAACATATAACATTTTTAGTGTCATATTTTATATTTTCATTTGGTATCGCACCGCATCGCAGCCGTACTGTAAACTACATTTTGTTAGACAAGTCCCACAAACATTCCTTTCTAAGACATGCCACATGCCCCATATATCAGATTGTATGTCAGAAATTCAGTGTATATTTTTCATTTTTTCAATAGTTTCTACCATGACACTAAAATTAAGTAATGTCCTCCAAGTTAAAAAAAGGGAAAACTACATCGATGGTCCTTAAACTATTACCGTTTTCTTATTTTGGTCCCTAAACTATGTTTTTTGGCAAAATCGTCTCTTTTGTTACATAGTTCTCCTCTTTTGGTCCCCCGACGTTAAATAGCTAACGGTTTTGCTGATGTGGCATTTTTTTAAATATTTTTTAATCATTTATCTCTCCTCTTAAAAAATGTCACGTCAGCAAAACCTCTAGCTATTTAACGTCGGAGACTAAAACATGAGAACTATGTAATAGAAGGGACGATTTTGCCAAAAAACATAGTTTTGAGACCAAAATAGAAAAATTGTAATAATTTGAGGACCACCGGTGTAGTTTTCCCTAAAAAATTGTGCTGAAAGTTACCATGCGACAATAGAATTGAATTTTAAGCTTAAGGTCCTGACTCCTGAATGGGAACCCTATAAAAGTAAATTATTTACTCTCCTCACAAAAATTATCACATGTGTGATACATTCTGGTCATTTTTTTAATTTTATTATCATATTTTTTAATATTTTAATTAATTAAAATTTATATTATAATATCTAAAAATTATTTGATTAAATAGTTTTTAAAATATATTTTTATATTATTATCAATAATAAATTTTAAACAATAAAGAATCGTAGTTGAAATTTTTAACCAAAAATATTGATATGTGGCATTTTTAGTGGGATAAAAAATATTTTCTTTTATAGTTTGGGTATTTTACAGGTCGTGTAAATTATCAAAATATTATAATAGGTTTAATAGAATATGAGAGATAAATTTTCAAAACTATCAAATACAGATGTTTTAAAAAATCTTGAAGGAAAAGTCTTGGATTATTTTTTTGAAAGGTAAATAGGGACTCGTTAAAACCCCCTCTAAACCTAGGTAGGGGAAAAAGAGTGCCCGCTAATATTTTATTAATAATTTAGAGATTACAAAGTTCGTCTAAAGAAAAGAAAAGCTTATATGTAATGCTGAAATTGACTAGGGAACAACACTGTGGGAATCAAAACGACCAGGGGAAGGAAGATCTTCATGGCAGCGTTGTCTCATGATACTAAACAGTGGATTTACCCTATTCCTGCCTTGGCTAGAAGGTCCGCAGACGTGTTACAGCAACAGATCCATCTAACCAATATACCTTTAGTTCTAATTAGATTCACCAAACCTGCTACGATCGCAAAATACAATTTCGGAGCCTCTACTTCCTGTTTCAGCCACTTGACCACCACTTGACAATCACTTTCTACCACCAGTCTAAAATTAGCGTCCCATTTGGAGGAAAGAAAATTTTCTATCCCGCACTTGATGGCTAGGATTTCAGCCATAAGAGGAGGAGTTTTGTCGTATGGTTCCGAAAACCGGAGCAAGATTACACCATTCGAGTTCCTTTTGAGGCCTCTGATACCTCCTTTCGAATTAAAACCATCTAACGCGCCATCGGAATTCAGCTTCAGCCAGCCAATGGGAGGGGGTGACCATCGCAAGCATTGAGCAGGCTTTGGATTATCCAAAATGGCATTTGCTGCCACCATAGGATCGCATATGACGCAATCATGTGGTAAATGGCAGTTGATGTATTTACCTTTAACCCAAATTACCAAGCGACACCTTATCAAATGGAAGATTTGGTTAGCATCCATGTGTTTGTCATTAAAAACCAGATCATTCCTAGTTAACCAGATAGTTCACAACACTGCAAATGGGATTAACGCCCAGATTTTCTTGTTCGAAGAGGGGCTAAGGGCATTACAATATTCCAAAAACATCACGGGGTCATTCGGGAGAGCGGATGTAATGCCAGCATATGCTAAGAACTTATTTCACATAGCCCAGCTTACCTTGCAGGAGAAAAAAATGTGAGGAACAGATTCGTCTTCCACAACACAAAAAGGACATGCAAAGTTATTTCTGTGCCTTATGCCCATTTTCCATAATTCAAGTTTAACGGGGATTCGACCTTTGCATACTAGCCAAGTGAATAATTCGACCTTAGGGGGAGCCACTCCTCGCCATATGAATTTATTCCAGAAGTTACTTGCGGGGATAGAGCCAAAATATATTGTCTTTAGGGACTTTACAAAAAAGTGCCATCTCTCGATCCCAACCATCAAACCCAATCATGATCAAAGGGGGTCGATTTGAAGTTGTTTAGTAACGAGAGCAGATTATCCCATACTGGCCGCTCCCAATAAAAAAGCCTCCTCCTCAAAGGAATGTTCCACAACCACGAACGATCAAATTTATATCCAAAGTCCACAATGCATCCATTTTTTTCAATAGCTAAGGCATATAGGCGAGGGAAATTATCTTTAAGGGGTCTATCAATCAACCAAACATCATGCCAAAACGAAATGGATTTCCCATCCCCAACTTGTAACGCTAAGTTTGATCGTAGACATCCATCGAAATTGTCCTCGCTATACTGCGACTTAGTGATTCCATTCCATATCCATGATGTGAGTTTCGGAGCAGAGTGAGCTGGTATTAATTTGCCACTGTTTGAGCAGGTTTTACACGCAATGACCTTCCTCCAAATATTGTTTGGTTCGTTACCATATCGCCAAACCCACTTGCCCAATAATGATCAGTTAAAAATATCTAAGTTCAGAATACCCAAACCTCCCAATCCAGTCGGCTTACACATCGAGTCCCAGTTAATCCAGTGAATTTTCGCTTTGTCTTCATCACCACCCCAAAAGAAACGTGACATCAATCTATTCAACTTTGTGGAAACAGAAACGGGTAATCTAAATAGGGATAGGTAATAAATTGGAAGACTTGTGAGAATGGATTTTATAAGTACTAACCTTCCGCTCTTAGATAGGAGTCTCTGTTTCCAACCTTCCAATTTGGATTCGAATTTTCTGATCACTGGTTCCCATATAGCCATTGAATTCTTCTTGGCCCTAAGGGGAAGACCCAAATATTTAGTTGGGAATTTGTCTGCCGAGCAACCGATTGTATCAGCCCATAAGTTGATATTCCCCTCATCCACGTTGACACCGTATATCTTGCACTTTTTGAGATTTAATTTCAAACCCGCTGCTAGCTCAAAAACTCACAAGACTCTTTTAACATTCCTTACTTGATTTAGAGAATCCCCACAGAAGATCAACAAGTCATCAGTGAATTGCAAGTGGGAAATATTTACCTTGTCGGTGCCTCACCCAATTTCAAATCCTTCAAATAAGTTGTTGGCTACCGCCTTGGTAAGGAGCAGATTGAGAGCCTCCCCCCACAAGATTAAACAAAAGGGGGGATAAGGGGAAACCTTGCCTTATTCCCCTAGAAGTGCAGAAAGATTCGGTTGGTGCCCCGTTGACCAGAATAGAGACTGAAACTGTTGAAATGCACTGAAAAATTTACTTGCACCATCTTTTTCCAAAGCCGCATTTACGAAATATAGACATTAAAAAGCTCCAATTAACCGAGTCGTAGGCTTTGTAAAAGTCTATCTTAAAAGCCACCCCTTTCTTCTTATCTCTAATCATGAAGTTAATTGCCTCGTTAGCAACTAACGAACAATCTAGAATTTGTCGGCCCGGGATGAAGGCGAATTGGGATCCCCTATAACTGAGCTTAAGCGCTTAGATAAAACCTTCGATAAGATCTTGTAAATTCCTCCAACCAGGCTTATAGGACGAAAGTCATCTAATGACACTGGATTGGTCAATTTGGGGATGAGTGTAATGAAGGTGTGGTTGATTCCCGTCTCCCATTTTCTTCTGTGAAAGACGCTGTCAAAAAATTTCATTATATCGTCCTTCAGAATAGGCCAAATTTTTTTGAAAAAACCGATGTTATAGCCATCTAGTCCTGGCGCTTTATTACTGTATGAATTTTGCAAAGCAGCCCACACTTTTTCCACTGAGAAAGGTCGTTCCATTTCCTTCGCCTTGTCTCTGGATATGCGGGAGAAGTTTAATTTAAAATCCTCTAGCTGTAACCCGTGAGTGGTGTTATAAGCCTTGAAGAAATGATCCTTGATGGCAGCTTTAATAGCAATAGGATCAGTAGACACCTCACCATTGACCCTCAAAGATTCAATCGTGTTACTTCTGCGTCTTCCTAAAACCACTGAATGATAGTATTTTGTGTTTCAGGTGCGACTTCTGTAACCATGTACTCTCCTCTTTGCGGTAAGAATCCCATAGCTTTGATCATAATTCAGCCAGACGGTTTGGTGTAGTAGCTGAAACAGATCCTGATTGAAGTTTGAGTTCGAGCCTAGATATCTCCTCTTCAAGCAGTAAAATCGAGGAGGAAGATGGCCTATTAATGTTAGCCGACCAGATTTTTACTGCCGACTTCGATCCCCTCAATAATCCCCCTATGCCGATTCTGGAATTCTTCTGTTTTAACTCGAGCAGTGAGCTCCTTACTATTTCAAAGAATCTAGCTTCATTGAACCAATAATTGAAGACTTTAAAAGGTTTGGGACCCCATCTATTTAACTCTCCGTGTAGTACAATAGCATTATGGTCGGAGATGGATTTATCCAATACTCATTGCCTGATGCTGGGAAACACAGATTCAAACATAGCCCACACCAGGAATTGATCAAGACGGACGAACGTGGGGGGGTCACGGTTGTTGCACCAGGTGAATGACCCTCCTTGGAGCGGGAGATTCATTAACGCGGAATCAAAGATAAAGGATCTGAATAAATTTACAGTGGAGATGTTCAATAAGAAACCCATTTTTTCACTCGGATCAGTGAACATGTTCCAGTCGCCTCCCAAGCACCGTGGGATATCATACCTCTGTGTGAGAGCTAAAATCTCGTTTAAGAAACCTTCTTTGTCCGCTTCGATTGATGGCCCATAAATATTAACTATCCCGCATTCAAGATTTTTCATTTTTCCTGACGCCCCTGATATTCCACGATAGAATTGATAGACTCATCTTAAAAAGAAAGAAGAACCCTTGAAAAAACGATAGATTCAGCAGCCCGCCCTTACCTCCTGCTCCAACTCCAATACCTTCTGGATGACAGCGTTTTCCCCCAACGAAAGAGAATTCCAAGATGTTGCTAATTTCCCAAACGGCATTGGCTTCTTGTCTGACTATAATGGACGGGTCTTCATGAGGAGAGGGCGAAATATCCTCCCTCAGAGGAGACGATTTCTCGCAAGCTTCGCTAATATCTCTCATTAATTTTCTTCTGATTTTCGCATGATAGAAGTCGTTAACCACTCCATCTACTATGTCTCCTTCTAGGGATGATAGTCCCAAAATTTTGAGTTTGCCTCTGTGGAATCGACATTAAACGGATAATTCTCCTCAGTAGATAACTGTTTGTTAAGGAGGAGAGAAAGGGATTGGGAGACTGAAGAAGAGTCTCAAATCTGTGGCCGATTAGAGGCCAGACCTATGCCTTCCGCCAAGGTGGGCCTGCAACCCAAGGATGACGCAAAAAACGCCCCAAGATGAGGCTCAGTTTCTGCTAAATTACAAGTCTGGTAAGGGCCCAATTTAGGACTTAGGCAGCGGTTGTTCTCTTTAGGATCCTCATTGTCTGAAATACTGTCATTAATATCGAATGTCTTGTGGGGCCCCGAGTTTTCATACCTTCTCGGCGGAGGATGAGTTTCCGAGGTAACATTAACTTCCTTTGAGTTGGGATTTGAAGGGTCACTACACTGAACGTTGGCTATGTCGGGGGGAGGAGAAGCGTTTCTTCCAGCGGCTGCCGGCGGAGTCGGAATTTCCATCAAAATTGCTTTCATCCCAAGAGTCCATGAAATTGTTTCCTTCATCATCATATGTGCTCTGGGCGTCCTATTCCTCTGTAGAAACAATACTAATTTTGATCCGATAGAGGAATCCTCGAAATATTATCCTCACATTATCAGGGATGTCAGACGAACTTACTGCCCTTATCAAAAATTTGGTTGTATCTAGCTTGTTCATGAATCTTGTGTTATCTTCCAGACTAATGAATTTACCCCATCGATTCCCCAAAGTCATGAAAAATTGTTCATTCAAGCACTGTAAAGGTACATCTGACAAGGATATTCCAAAAAATTGGTGAGGTATATTATCAATCAACAGAGGAGAAACATTATCGAACCAAAAGCTGATTGCCTCCTTCTTTGTGTCCCACGTTTCGTTCAGTTCAGACAGTGACTTGAATTTGATAATATATGTGTTGCAATATGTTCCCCATTTAGAAATTCTGGCTTTTATCCCTTCGAAAGTGAACGCTTGTTTGACGATACCTTCCTCATATGAATTCTTCAGTATTCCCACTAGACAACTTTTGAACCATTCGTTTTCATGCAACCTAACGTTCAAGTCAAAAAAAGCTCCCATCATTGCAGCCAACCTGGAAAGTTTCCCTGGTAAGGTTATCCGGAACCTCTTATAGACCTGGTTGGTTTTTCGATGTCTCAGTCCGCTCCGAAGTAGGTGGGATGTTTCTGAGGAGTACATCTCTGTAAGATAACTTATCTTCTGCCACTCTATCCCAATGCCTTCTACGATCTGAGGGAAACTGGTTTTTCGATGCTCTGGGATACCGAAATTCCTTCCTCTTCGAACTTTCTTGTCTCTGATTCATTCTATTGAGATCACGTTTCGGATACCTTGCCTTGCCAGCCGATACCACACCTCCATCAATCTTGGTCACATTAAGATTCTCAATGATAGCATTCATAACCTTCCTAGAGGCTGCCGACACAAAAGCGAATGTATATCTTTTGTATTTCTCCCTACTGTTGGTACCGGGGATGAAAACCCTACGAACCTTTCCATAGTGATTACATAGTTCTCACAGCGCAGCCCTGGAGACTCTCTTACTCAGCTTGTCAATGAAGATTGTCCAGTCGTCGTCTTTTCCGTCAACTTCATCTCCGATCTTTTGGTTTGCCGCTTCGTCTGTCCTTCGAGAGCTCTCCATGCCACCCTAAAAAACTCTAAACAAAAAGTCTTGGATTATAAAAACAATGGTGTTGCATATTCTTATTAGACATAACTCAAATTCATATATTTTTGAAAAAGAATACAACTAATATTTAAAATATATTTATGTAAGAGTCACTCAAACTTTAAATCTTAAACTCAAAATAAATATGAAGGAGAATTCATACACGATAATAGGACATGATAAGACTCAAACTTAGATGTTCAAAATCTTAGAGTCTTAATTTCAAAAATACAACCAAAATTTTGATAATTATTTAATGCCCAGGCGGTTACCTTAGTTTTTGGGTTTAGGGGTTTAAGTGTGGTAGTTTTGTATTTAAAGGTTATTAATAGAATTTTAGGTTTAGGGTTAGGGTTTATAGGTTAAACCTAAATACTTATCATATTACCTTGACTCTAAATTCTAACCCTAAATCTTAAATTCTAATCATAAACCAAAAATTCTAAACCCTTACACAAACTCTTAAACCCTAAAATTAAGGCGCTTGTGGAAACAATTTCCACCGCCTATGTATGAGACAATAATCCCAAAATTTTATCAATAAATTCGTGAGAATAAGGTAAGATTTTTTTTTTAAATAGTCTAAAGGTGATTAGAAAGTAAGTTAATTAGATAGAAATTATAAGGATTATAGATTAATAGAAATGTGATTTAAGTAGGTTATTCTTTTATGAAATATAGGTTAACATATGAGGATTTGGACCTTCTTTTCGGCTCAATCCTCTGGAGTTTATGGTTACAAAGAAACAAGCATATTTTTTTATCAGACCAAACCAAAGTGGATCCAGAGACAATACTTGAAAGGACTTGTCGTCTCAAAGCTGAAGCTTCACATGTGATTTCCTCAGCGTTGGAGAAATAATTGTACAAAACCGATAAATTTAATCTGATTATATATATATATATATATATATATATATATATTTGAAAGAAAATGAAATTGAGATTCAAAATTTTATAATTATTAAATCTTTGGGTAAATTACAACGAAGATGATTTAATTATGGGTAAGATTACATTTGGGTCACCCAATAATTAAAAGTTACACTTGGGCCACTCAATTTTGGGTAAGGTTACATTTGGGTCACCTTTCATATTTAAAAAATATATATCAATTTGTGTGTTAGATTAATTAATGATTTCAAATGAAGTAATTTAGTGTTAACGATGGTATACAAGTGATTTGGAAGAAAAATGACTAAATTGATATGATTTTTAAACATGAAGGGTGACCTAAATGTAACCTTACCCATAATTGAGTGACCTAAATGTAACCTTACTCATAATTGAGTGACCTAAATGTAACCTTACTCATAATTGAGTGACCTAAATGTAACCTTACCCATAATTGAGTGACCTAAATGTAACCTTACCCATAATTGAGTGACCCAAATATAACTTTTAATAATTGGATGACCCAAATGTAACTTTACCCATAATTAAGTGACCTCTGTTGTAGTTTACCCTAAATGTTTATTTTATCAAATATTGTTAGATTTAAGGGTGCTTATTGAGTTGAGCAGCTCGCAAACAACTCGAGCTCGACTCGGTCAAAACTCTGTTAACGCTCGACTTGAGTTGACTCGACTTGCAATCGAGCTTGACTCGAGAACTTAGCGAGTCAAGTCGAGCAATGCCCAACTCGACTCGATAAGTTCGTGAGCAACTCATTATTTTTTTTATTAAATTATTTTATGATTTTTTCTATTTACCTTAAAAATTTATATTCCAAGAAGTTTAAATATTAGTTGAAAACTCTAAAAACGTACTATGAAAGGTAATTTACTCATAAAATTTTGGTTTCAAATTTTTAAAACGTTTTGTATTTCTCAATAATTAAAAAAGTTAATTGGTATTAATAAAAAAATTAAATTATAACAATGAGTCTTTGCTTTTTTATTAAAGTTTTTTCTTTTATTATTATTACTTTATGTATAAAAGTAAAAAAAATCCTCAATTTCCACTTCCCATATAAAAAAATGCAATTAAAAGTTAAAACTCCAAAATTCTCAAGGCATCTCTCATTCGTTATTCATCGAAGCTTGTTGAGAAGTTAAAAAGAGTCTCACACTTGAATATCGACTTAATCTCTAACTCGGTCATGACAAGTTCTTTTATTTATCTCCTCATACTTCATGTTTTTTCTATAATTTCTATGTTTATATTAACATCTAATAGTATCACTAGATTTTACCTATATTAAAAAAACAAGGTAAAAATGCGAGCTTAACGAGCAACGAGTTGAGTCAAACAACGAGATTATTTAACAAGCACGAGTCGAACAAAATGTTATCGATCTTAACGAACAACGAATCGAGTCGAGCAATAAAAAATTTTAACGAACACTACTCAACTCGCAATCGACTTGCTCGATAAGCACTCATGGTCAGATTGTATGAAACAATTATTATACCGATAAAAAGTGTTATATTTATTATTCAGTACATGAAAAAACAATAAATTAATTTCAGTTTGTAACTTTTATTTACTTACCTTATTTAGTTTGAATAAGGTGAGAGAATAAATTATTTTTTTATTAAATAGAGAGCATTGTTGTGAATAAAATAATAAGAACAACGAACAAGAATAAAAGAACAAAGAGATGAGAGAAAGAAGGAGATTTGTATTATTCTCAAATATAGACTTGTGTATACAATGCCTTCAATGAATCATCTATTTATAGGCATAAGAAGTACATAATACATTGAACTCTAATTAATAGAGATAATACTCCTAATAATAAATAAATCAAACTCCTTAAATAAAGTTCTAATCATGATAGACATCCACATAAATAAATATTCATAACACTCCCACTTGGATGGCTATGAAGATAATGTGCCTCGTTAAAACTTTACTAAGATAAAAACCCAGTGGGAAAAAAATTCATTAGTGGAGGAAAAAGAGTACACACATCTTTAATACGCATAACATGTTGCCTTATTAAAAACCTTACCAGGAAAACCCATCGGGACAAAAACATTGGTCAAGGGAAAAAGAGTGCAACGCGTATTTACTCCCCCTCATGAAAACATCACAGAAGATCTTTGAATCTTCATAATTCAATCTTGAATATTATTTTTCTAAAGATCGTGAGGGATGGAACTGTGGAGTAATATGTTCCATGATGTATCCACATTTCAATTGAGATATACATCTTGCATTATCTTCACACAAGGTAGCTTTTATCATATCTTGTAAAAGTAAATCCACATATCGTTTGGATATGTTGGGTCAATGATCTTAGTCAAACACATTTTTGGCTTGCCTCGTGCATAACAATTATTTCTACGACATTTGAGGAGGCGTCAACGAATGTTTGAAGATCTAAATGTAATGATCTTTGTATATCCATTGATATTGCTTGACCAACTAATATATGGTGCTTCAAAACCAAGAAAAGATATAATCATCTTTATTCACATCCAACAATCTTAGAACTCTATTCATATTGAATCTTCTTTAAGATTCTTTCAACTTATGTCTATTCATAGACAAATATATATATATATATATAAATGCTCGATCTTCAGGTCGAGATAAACTTGATGTCAAGATTCAAGTACTTGTATTGAAAGTACTTCATGAGTTTCCAATTTGAAGCTCTTTAGGAGTTCTAAAATTATCATAATGGATCTTGATCCAAACTCCTTTATAAAATACATAAGGAAATCTGATCATTCTTATAGTATTTTCTCAATTAGTATTCACTAAGGCGATTATACCAAATGCGCCAAAATATTCATGAGACATGTCTAAATAAATTTTCTCGGAAATTTCCAAATGCTTCTAGCATTTTAAATCCTTCAAGGATAAATACGAACCACAAATAATTAGACGCATGCAAAAATTTTCATAACTGCCAAAGTAATTGCATCCACCATGAAGTAATTAAAACTTTTCATAAATCATAGTTCAAGTCGTATTTACGACTACTTATTTGTGTTTCACTTGCATTACACCTTTAGGTGTTTGGACTACTGGTCCAAATACTTATATTTTAGAAGTTTAAAGCGTCTTTCAACATCGGCCAATTCAATATCTATACTTATGGATAGATTTTATACAAGATCCTCGATTTCTTTCTTTACTTCTATAGAAGTATTTTATGTAAAATTGTTTGTAAAATCGTTGTCGACAATTTTCCAATTTTATGGTTCCATTCTCGTAATGACATAACTCATCGAGATCTCTTCAAGATTTCAATTTTTTTAGGTACCTAAAACTCTTCAAGAATTTTATTATTAGTTATGTCTTGGGTCTCTCCAGGAGCACCCGCCTCCTATATATGACCATCTCATATTACTTTCTATTTACGAGAATTTTGATCATTGAAATCATTTCAACTATCATGCTTCAAGCATGATTTACATCCACTTGCTCTAACTTGTAATTTAAACTTAGAGCATTTCGGCTGGTATATGAGACTTAATTACTCTCATTAGGTCAGTAAATATGTTTGGCAGTTGACATGTAATAACATGAATTATTTTATGAACTTCTAGTTCATATACGAGGATCTAGATAATGATAATTCATTTTCCTCTATCCAGTTGATTATTATCTCCCCCTGATGTTGAGAAAAATCATGTCATAAATGATTCTCCAATTAATGTTTAAGAATTTAAACATAAAAAGAGACTCGTACTCAATATATATTCTCAACCCTTTTTACTTGCCCATTTTGTGCGTTATGGTGGAGCAATTCAACTATATATCGCACATTCAAAAATTAAAAAAAAAATGGGAAATATAACTTCTAGCCAAAAGTCTTATCATGATGGGGAGTTTACTATAACTCGTTGGCTTGATGCGTATGAGTGTTGCTATATGGAAATACCATATAAATAATAAATGTTTTGTTCTCACAATTTAGCTATTAAATAGGAGGCATCCAATTAAAAGTTTGCTAAACCGTATTTTTCATAATCAATAGGCTTTGTAACAACCGATATAGCCTAAAATATAAACCCACTAGCTTTTCAAGACGAATAGTCTAATTGCATAATCCGAATCTTTTTAGAATCAATCTCACAAACTTCTGGTTGTAACTTGTAAGTCGATAAAACAATGTAGATGCATCTACTAAAATCATATAAAACTTTCCACATTTGTGGATATATGGGCCCATATTTCGTTCAGATATGCAAGACATACAATCTCAACTTCAGTACAAGAACTTTAAGTTCTAATTCTTTTGATAAGTGGGATCATCTATATCCTTTGAAAACAAACAACACAAGAACTTCAGATTCTTTAAGTAAGTGGAATTTAATCAATTCCTTTAAGCAACACAAGAACTTCACGTTCTTTAATAAGTGGAATTTAATTCATTCCTTTGAGAATAAGCACCACAAGAACTACAAGTTCTTTTAATACATGTGCATGTAGATCTCAATAATTTCTGCACCATTATTGATCAGGATGGTCTAACCGATCATGCCAACTATATATATATGTGTGTATATATCTCTGAATTTATAAACTTCTTATTTACCATAACATGTAATTCAATCTCACTCGTACATGTCTAGTACGGCCATCAAAATTGTTCCTTTAAATAGGAATATATTTAGCTCTTTTGGAGCTTTCAATTGAAATTATCCTTTGGTAGCAATATATAACTCTTCTAGAGCTTTCAACTGGCTTTTTGGCTACCAAAACTTGTATCCATATTGGCTTATTTCAAATGCCAATTGATAACATATGTTATCTATAATTCCTAAAGGGATATTTTGCGAACTCATATTGCTCTCTTAAAATTTCTACTTATAGTGGTGACGATATTATTACCATTAGCAGTAATTACTGCAATATTCGCAATTCTGCGCTTTTCATAATGTGCTTTCTCTCAAGAATTTATTGCTCTTCTAGAGCATTAATATTTTCAGTACTTTGAGATATAGTACTCACATTATTCCCTTGCATTTAAATGAGAAAATATATCTTATGCTTATGTTGAGCATAAATCGTCGTCATAGATTGTATTTGACAAGTAAACATGTCAAACAAAATAAATAAATAAATATGATAATATATAAATATAAATATTAACATGAATATAAATATAAAATGTAAATAATTAAAGTATGAAGTAAATAAACATAAAGCAAAATAAATAAAAAGATAATTAATTCTCTTCAAAATTTCATAATAATTAGAAGATGATTTATTCCATTCGAGGGTTATAAGGAAATCAACAACGTCCAAATGAGTTGGACTAACAATGTCCAAATAAGTTGGACCAATATCATCTTCGTTGTTTTCTTTCATTTATCATTCAATCATTGTTAATTTTTCCAACGTACAATAAGTACGAGACCAATGGTTTATAACATCACATTGGTAATAAAAAGAGTTTTACTTCAATAGAATGATCTTTATCATTCTTGTCATCATTATAACCTCACTACCGGTGGGTAAAAGTATTCTTAAAATGACAATATTTTTCATGTCTATATTTGTTGAGTGGATCTAATGATCGATGTTTACCAAGAGGGGGGTGAATTGGAAATTTAAAGGATTTTGGTGGAAATTGGCAAATTGAAAATTGAAGAACAAGGGATTTAGAGTGGTTCAAGTTCCAAATGAACTCTACATCCACTACCTTAGTCTCACTAAGGGTTTGCAACAATTTCACTAAATTGATCTTCCCCTTTTCTAGGACAAGGAGGCAACCCTTTACAATTTTGGTTGATTTTTCTACCCAAAAATCAACCCAACCCTCACACAAGAGAACAAAGAAATTTGTAGACTAATTAGGTATCTCTCAATACAAATGATAGCCCCAATACAAGCACTCAACCCAATTTTACAAAGTAAGAATGAAGAACACAAATTGGGATTTTAGACAAATATAAAATTTGGCACAATTGCTTGGATTTGATGAATAAGTGTTTGCTTGAAGTTTAATAGTTGTTGCTGTAGCTTTTTGATGTCTCTTTTATACCTCTTCATTGATTTCTAGCCGTTTGGGTGGTTGGGGATCTAATTAGAGTCGTTGGAACCCTCTCTTACCACCATAAATGCACTTCTGCAGCTACCAGTATCGGTACGCTGGAAGGTGTATCGGTACCTGTCTCAAAAAAGAAAGAGTCGTTGTGCACATTTAATACAGGGGTATCGATACGCGCGTAAGCGTATCGGTACGGGGTATCGAAACGACAAGGGCCGTATCGATACTATTTTCTGAACTTAGCTCACTGTCCAACTCCGTATCGGTACGGGAGTTATGCGTATCAATACGGGTCAACAAACTTTTAAAGTTTGGTTACCAACCAACTGACACCAACGGTCATATTTTTTAAACCGACTTATCTTAAAAAATTACAAGGCCCGTATCGATACGGGGGTTAGCCGTATCGGTACCGCATTCAAACTCTTAGAATTTTAACACAGGGTCGTATCGATACTAGGGTTTAGGGTATCGATACAGATGTCGACAGTGACCAAGTTTGGCAAAATGGTATCGATACACTAGATGCTGTATCGATACGCCTGGACGTTTTTGGATGGTTTTGCCTTGGAACACTTAGAAAATATTTTGAGTTTGAGTTTTATAAATCAGTTTCAAAGTGTTGGTGTTTTAAAAACTTATTAAGGGACTTAAAAACTAATTTTAAGTTTTACGAAATAATCCTTAAAGATTTAATTATATCAAAATCAAACATAGGTTTTACAATCTCCCCCTTTTTGATATAACAAAACTAAAACTTAAAATTTTTGAAAAATCTTCATAAAGAACTCCCCTTTAATATAAGCTTGGTAACCTTTGAATTTAAATCAAAATATTTTAAAGTGTGAGCTAGTTTCTTCTCCCCCCTTTTGTTAGATCAAAAAATCTTTGAGACAATTAAGTGCATAGAGAAATCAAAGGTATAATAAGCAACATAGATATTATTCATTAAAGCAACATACTTAAAATCCAAACAAAGGCAAAATAGAAATCAAAGCATAGGTTTTAATCCTAAGACAAACTTAATCCTAAACACATAAAGCATAGGTGCATAATAATATAAAGTCCTAAATGATATGCATGACAAAGAAGAGAAAACGTCTAAGCATCGTCTTCGTCGTCTTCATCCTCTTCATCATCATCTCCCAAAGGCTCATTGGTGCGCATACTATTACGCTACTCATCATGGAAAGCGGCAATGGAGATATTCAAGGAATTATGCCCACTTTCAAGAGATGCGAGGCGATTCTCAAAACCCGTCATCCTCGTGTCAAAGGTAGTTTCCATGGATGTGAGACGAGTATTCATGTCCGTACGCAACCCGGTGAATTGCTCATTGAGATAGGTCATGAGAGCATCCATATTAGGTTGTTGGACTTGAGGGGCTTAAGGAGCTTGAGCCGCTTCATGCATTGCGGCGACTTCCGGTGGTAACTCGGCAAGACGAACCCATTCACCGTTAATATAAGAGAATTTTGCCCGAGCAAGGGAGTGCTCATCAATAGGATCGGTGAGAGGAGTTGCAATGTCATAAGAGCAATCAATTTCCTTTTTAATAAAGAAATAGCTCAAAGCCGTACCGTATGTGAAGGAGGTGACATGAGGTTGATGACGATTTTGAACGAGGTAGACAATCTCCGCAAACATAAGTCGAGCTAGATTTGGTCGCTTGGCTTCACGGAAACACCGAATCCAAAAATCATCCACTTGACGGATGGTAGAGTATTTTCCTCCGGAAGGGCGAAACCACCACGATACCATCAAATGTAGAATTCGGTCATGAGCATTGAGGGCGGTGACGGATCCACTAAGAACATGCCCCCCACGATGCTCATCATCAAGGCCTTCATCTTCCAACTTAAAGACCTCACAAATAGACTCGACATCAAGAGTTATTTTCTTTCCCATAAGATAGGAATTAATTGCAACAACTTCCCCATTACGACTGACACATCTTGCATTAGCATAGAAAATCAAAACCAAGAGACGATAGAAAATACCGGGAATAGAGAGAAAATGAATGAAATTCCAACGATGAAGCAAAGGGAGGTATTCAAACTTGAAACGCTCCGAATTGAGAAAGGGGATGGATACTACCCTTTCGGCACGGATCTTGTAATTCTCATATTGACGGAAGTGATTGAGACCCGAATTGCTTTCAAAGGATTGCTCATAGATAGTCGAGTAGTTAGGACGAGCAATCACTCAGAGGTTGGAGGCTTCACCGGCTTGATTAGCCCTTTGACGCTTCCTCGATGGCTCTTTTGGTGCCATGATCTAAAAGAGAAATTAAGCAAGGGAGATTTCTTCAATTTGAGTAAAAATCAAGGTAAAAAAAATTTTAAAGAGAAATTTTGAAAAGAAAAATTTTAGAAGAAAATCAAAGAAAATTTGAACAAAAGCAAAGTAAAAAGAAAATCAAAACAAAGAAAAGAAAGGTGATTACCTTGACAGAAACTTGAAGAATTGAAGAGAACTTGCACAAAGATGAGAAAGAGAGCACAAAGCCTTGCTTGATTTGAAAACTCTTTTAGGTTTGAGTTGAGATGTGAAAAATATGAAGGAGGAAGTGCCTTTTTATAGGCAAAAACGGCTAGGGTTAATTAGGTTTTGAAAAGTTTGAGTTTAGGTAAAAGTTGAACTCATTAAAAGCTAATTAAAGCCATCAGCGCAGTCGGGTATCGATACGCCCGAAGGGGTATCGATACGATGATAAAGATGTCATTTTGCAAATAAGGCCGTTGGAACAGTCGTATCGAAACGGATGGATCCGTATCGAAACGACTCGTATCGATACGGGATTAATCGTATCGATACGCGTGAAGCGTAAAGAATTCTGGGAAACGAAATGAAGAACAGGTATCGATACGCGTACAACAGTATCGATACTGCAAGCCCAGAAATGCATATTTGGTACAAAGAACAACCAAAGGCTCGAACCTAATCTCTCCTATGAGTATGCAAATGATGTATGAGCAGTTCTAAGCATATTTTAACAGAATCATACTCCCCCTAACTATAGGCATGGAAGAAATTGGGAGTCTAAGCATACAAACATGGCATTTCACAAGATCAAGCATATTTAAGCACAAAATGGGTCCAAAAAGGTCAAGATAGGCTAGCTAGACCTAACTCTCTCCTAAGGGACCAAAAACGCTCTTTGTCTAAGGGTTTTGTAAAAATGTCCGCTAATTGATTCAAGGTGTCTACATACTCTATAACCACATCTTCCTTAAGGACATGATCTCTAATGAAATGATGCCTTATTTCTATATGTTTGGTTCTAGAGTGTTGGATGGGATTTTTAGTTAAGCATATTGCACTAGTGTTGTCACATTTTAGGGGTATGGTTCCAACTTTAATTTCATAATCTAAGAGTTGTTGCTTCATCCAAAGGACTTGAGCACAACAACTCCCTAAGGATATGTACTCGGCTTCGGTGGTAGATAAGGCTACACTATTTTGTTTCTTAGAGAACCAAGATATGAGCATACTACCTAAGAATTGGCAAGTTCCCGAAGTACTTTTCCTATCAATTTTGCAACCCCCATAATCCGCATCCGAGTAAGCATGTAGGTTGAAGGTAGAGTCTCTAGGATACCAAAGGCCTAAACAAGGAATGTCTCTAAGGTATCTAAAGATTCTCTTAACGGCTATAAGGTGAGACTCTCTAGGACTAGCTTGAAACCTAGCACACAAGCAAACACTAAACAAGATATCCGGTCTACTTGCGGTAAGGTAAAGCAAAGATCCAATCATAGAATGATAAAGCTTAGAGTCAACACACTTACCTCCTTCATCTTTGTCAAGCTTTGTAGATGAGCTCGTAGGAGTGGCTTGAGGCTTTGCATTCTCCAAGCCAAACTTCTTGAGCATATCCTTTATGTACTTAGCTTGATTGATGAAGGTGCCATCCTTATTTTGCTTGATTTGGAGTCCCAAAAAGAATGAGAGCTCCCCCATCATGCTCATCTCAAATTCACCTTGCATTAACTTAGCAAACTCTTGACAATGACATTCATTAGTAGAACCAAAAATAATATCATCAACATAAATTTGAACTACCAAGATGTCATTTTTATACATTTTTATAAAGAGTGTAGTGTCCACCTTACCTTTTTCAAATCCTTTTTCAATCAAAAAATTTGAAAGTCTTTCATACCAAGCTCTAGGAGCTTGTTTTAAACCATAAAGAGCTTTGGTAAGTTTGAAAACATGATTTGGAAATTTTGAATCTTCAAAACCCGGTGGTTGTTCCACATACACTTCTTCATTTATAAAACCATTTAAAAATGCGCTTTTAACATCCATTTGAAAAAGCTTGAAATTATGATAACATGCATATGCAAGCAACATCCTAATGGCTTCCATCCTAGCTACGGGTGCATAGGTTTCATCAAAATCTATTCCCTCTTCTTGAGTGTAACCTTGTGCTACAAGTCTAGCTTTATTTCTCACAATGTTACCACTCTCATCTAGTTTGTTCCTAAAGACCCATTTAGTTCCTATTGTAGATTGATTACTAGGCCTATCAACTAATGTCCATACATTACTTCTCTCAAATTGATTTAACTCTTCTTGCATAGCCATAATCCAAAAGTCATCTTTCAATGCTTCTTTTATATTTTTAGGCTCTATGCATGAGATAAATGCAACATGATTCATTAATCTAAGAGAAGAACGAGTGGTTACCCCCTTGGATGGATCACCCAAGATTTCACCATTTTTGACATAGTTCAACTCCCTTGGGTAGCTCACTTCCTTTTCCTCAATAGCCAAGTCCTTCAAGGCTTCAAGAGGTGGATCTTGTGTGTCTTCTTCTTTTGGTTGAATCTCATCCTCCTTTGAAGTTTGACCTCCATCAAAGGCATTTATGATTCCTACATCATCATCATCACAAGAATCCTTCCTAGGAAGGAGGTTATCATCGAATACAACATGAATAGATTCTTCTACTACTAAAGTTCTTTTGTTAAATACTCGATAGGCTTTAGAGGTTAAAGAGTAACCTATAAAAATGGCTTCATCACTTTTTGCATCAAATTTACCTAAGTTATCTTTTCCATTATTTAAAACAAAACACTTACACCCAAAAGGGTGAAAATAGCAAATGTTAGGCTTTTTAGATTTTAAAATTTCATAAGGTGTTTTCTTTAAAATTGGCCTAATCATTACTCGATTTACAATATAACAAGCGGTGTTTGTGGCTTCCGCCCAAAAATATTTAGGTAAATTATTTTCACAAAGCATAGTTCTAGCCATTTCTTGTAAAGTTCTATTTTTCCTCTCAACTACCCCATTTTGTTGAGGAGTTCGAGGAGCCGAAAAAATATGGCTAATACCATTTTCATTCAAAAATTCTTCAAACCCTAAATTTTGAAACTCGGTTCCATGATCACTTTTAATGTGTGAAATTCTAAGTTCAAGATCATTTTGGGTTAATTTTGAAAATGTGATGAATTTTTCCAAAGCCTCATCTTTAGTACTTAAAAAGAGAACCCAAGTAAATCTAGAAAAATCATCAACTAGCACAAAAGCATAAGATTTACCACCCAAGCTCATAGTCCTAATTGGCCCAAATAAATCCATGTGAATTAATTGTAAGCATCTACTAGTAGAAACATCATTAATGGATTTAAAGGAAGACCTATGTTGTTTACCCTTTGAGCATGCATCACAAATTTTATCATTTGAAAATTTTATTTTGGGCAAACCTCTAACTAGATTTAGAGAGACTAGTTTTTCCAAAACACTAATGCTAGCATGTCCTAGCTTCCTATGCCACAACCATGCATCATTTTCATTTTGAGCAACTAAGCATGCATGAGATGTATGTATGTCATCTAAATGCACCATGTATATGTTTCCTATGCGATGACCTATGAGCATAATATTATTAGATTTAATGTCTACAATTTTGCAACCATTTTTATCAAATAAAACATTAAATCCTTTATCACATAATTGACTTATGCTCAATAAATTGTGTTTAAGACCATCGACATATAAGACATTTTCAATGAGAATGGTAGAGTGATTACCTATGGAGCCAATACCTTTAATGTGGCCTTTGGAGTTGTCACCAAATGTTACTACTCCTCCACTTTTTGGCTTTAAATCCATGAATCGACTCTTGTCTCCGGTCATGTGTCTCGAGCATCCACTATCAAGGTACCATGAGTTTTGACTTTGTGCCTTGGCCTTGTAGCAATGCTCCCCCTACAAACAAAGATATTAAACCTTGGTTTTTGGTACCCAAATCATTTTGGGTCCATGAGTGTTAGCTCCCAAAACCTTGGTTCCCTTAGGAATCCAAGATGACATAGCAATAATATTATTAGATTTTACAAGTTCCTTAGGAACCCATACACTACTAATTCTTTTAGCTTTACTATGTCTAGGGTAGCTACCTTGTTTGTAGTAATTAGTCCTTTTCTTAGGTTGGTGTGTTCTAGAGGATTCTCCTACTTCATGCTTGACACTACCAACAATTTTTAAGGACTTTTTGAGCTCATTTAGCTCACCTAACACCTTTTGGTGTTCACTATTGCATTGAGACAAAAGATTATTAAGATCAACATTTTCATCTTGAAAGAATTTAAGTTCATCTTTTAATCCTAAAATATTTTTCTCAAATTTAGAATTAGCTTGAGTAAGTGAGTCATTTTTCTCATTTAGTTCTTGAATAATCTTTTTATTCTTAATGACCGACTCCTTAAATTTCTCAACTAATTCATCATATACCTCTTGTAACTCATCATATGCATCATTTAATTCTTCATATGAAAAATCTAAAGTAGATGAGTTAGAGGTTACCATGGAGGAATCTTCCTCAAGTGCCATGAGACAAAGGTTAGCCACTTCTTGTTCGTCATCCTCCGATGACTCCTCATCACTCCAAGTAGCAAGTTTGGCTTTGAGTCTTTTCTTCTTCTCAAAGCCCTTCTTCTTGAGTTGAGGGCACTCCGAACGGATGTGGCCGGATTGTTTGCACTCATAGCAAATGATGGGATCCTTTCCTTCTTCTTTGTTCTTTCCTTTGAAGTCCATCTTTCTTTGGATTTTTCTTCCCCGGTTGGACCTCATGAAGCGTGAGAATCGTTTGGCTATCATAGTCAATTCTTCAAGTTCATCCTCCTCACAAGATGAGCTCTCATCATGTTGTGAAGCTTTAGCCTTGAGAGCTATACCCATCTTCTTCTTCTTCTCAACCTCAAGCTTCTCTACTCTTTTCTCTTCTTTCTTTTTCTCATCTTCCCTTCCTTGCTTCATGATCTCATGAGTAAGGAGAGAACCCACAAGCTCATCAAGCTTTAATGTCTTCAAGTTCTTTGCTTCGATGATAGCGGTTCTCTTCCCATCCCAAGCTTCGGGAAGTGAATAGAGTAGCTTCCGGACAAGCTTGTCTTCCGGTATGATCTCTCCATATCCCTTTAGACCGTTGACGATTGTGGAGAATCGATCAAACATCTTTGACACCGTCTCATCGGGTTCCATCTTGAAGTTTTCATAACTAAGATTGAGAAGTCCAATCTTAGTTTCTTTGACATCATTGGTGCCTTCATACGTGGTCTCAAGAGTGTCCCACACTTCCTTGGCACTTTCAATGGATGAGACCTTTGAGTAGATGTCCAGACCGAAAGCACAAAAAAGCATGTGGAGAGCTTTATCGTTGACTTGAATCTTCTTCCTCTCCTCTTCACTCATTTCGGCTTTCTTCTTCAACACCATCTTGCCTTCACCATCTTGCTTCAATGGAATGTATGGCCCATCTTCAATGACATCCCACACGAGATAGTCACTAGACTTGATGAATAGCCTCATTTTATTCTTCCAAAAAGAATAGTTGTCACCATTGAAGAAATGAGGCTTGGTGGTTGATTGTGACTCGTACATGCCCGAACCGGAGGTTGAAGCCATCTCTTGATAATATGATGATCACACTCTTCCAAGGATCTCCTCTTGTGGTTGTTAATCCTCAAAGAGTTAAGCTCTGATACCAATTGTTGAGTGGATCTAATGATCGATGTTTACCAAGAGGGGGGTGAATTGGAAATTTAAAGGATTTTGGTGGAAATTGGCAAATTAAAAATTGAAGAACAAGGGATTTAGAATGGTTCAAGTTCCAAATGAACTCTACATCCACTACCTTAGTCTCACTAAGGATTTGCAACAATTTCACTAAATTGATCTTCTCCTTTTCTAGGACAAGGAGGCAACCCTTTACAATTTTGGTTGATTTTTCTACCCAAAAATCAACCCAACCCTCACACAAGAGAACAAAGAAATTTGTAGGCTAATTAGGTATCTCTCAATACAAATGATAGCCCCAATACAAGCACTCAACCCAATTTTACAAAGTAAGAATGAAGAACACAAATTGGGATTTTAGACAAATATAAAATTTGGCACAATTGCTTGGATTTGATGAATAAGTGTTTGCTTGAAGTTCAATAGTTGTTGCTGTAGCTTTTTGATGTCTCTTTTATACCTCTTCATTGATTTCTAGCTGTTTGGGTGGTTGGGGATCTAATTAGAGCCGTTAGAACCCTCTCTTACCACCATAAATGCACTTCTGCAGCTACCAGTATCGGTACGCGGGAAGGTGTATCGGTACCTGTCTCAAAAAAGAAAGAGCCGTTGTGCACATTTAATACAGGGGTATCGATATGCGTGTAAGCGTATCGGTACGGGGTATCGAAACGACAAGGGCCGTATCGATACTATTTTCTGAACTTAGCTCACTGTCCAACTCCGTATCGGTACGGGAGTTATGCGTATCGATACGGGTCAACAAACTTTTAAAGTTTGGTTACCAACCAACTGACACCAACGGTCATATTTTTTAAACCGACTTATCTTAAAAAATTACAAGGCCCGTATCGATACGGGGGTTAGCCGTATCGGTACCGCATTCAAACTCTTAGAATTTTAACACAGGGTCGTATCGATACTAGGGTTTAGGATATCGATACAGATGTCGACAGTGACCAAGTTTGGCAAAATGGTATCGATACGCTAGATGCTGTATCGATACGCCTGGACGTTTTTGGATGGTTTTGCCTTAGAACACTTAGAAAATATTTTGAGTTTGAGTTTTATAAATCAGTTTCAAAGTGTTGGTGTTTTAAAAACTTATTAAGGGACTTAAAAACTAATTTTAAGTTTTACGAAATAATCCTTAAAGATTTAATTATATCAAAATCAAACATAGGTTTTACAATATTTATAGCCTCGACCTCGACCACGACCACAACTTCTAATGTGGTTTTTATTCCTTCCATAATATAATCTCACATTTACTTCAGGGAATGGAGTAGAGCCAGTGGGCTTTTAAAACCTTTTTCACATATCCTTATCACAGAGAACAAATATTTAATCCTCGTACGCGACATTGTTAAACCTATTCACAATGTCCTTTAAAAAAACTTCCTTTGAGACCAGTAGCCTCGCAGAACGGGATGTCCAGCCAATATTCTTGGATTATATCGAAATTATGTCTCTAATTAAATAATAATTTACCATGTTTGCATTCACTTCAGGGAATGGAACAGTTCCAATAATCGCATGGAATAAACATCATGCTTGCATTCACTTCAGGGAATGCCCCATTATTGATAATCGCATGGAATAAACATCATGCTTTGCATTCACTTCACGGAATGCCTCCCATAAAACTTTTTGGATCAAGACAAATTTTTATAACTTGAAATTGGGAGAAGTCTATGGTCGAGTTTTCGACGAAGAAGAAATATTACTTTCGAGCAAATATAGACTTTATAACAATCTTTTTATAGATTGAAATTCACCATGATTTATCGCACATTAAAAATAATAATTTAAAAAAAATAAAAATAAAATCAAAATTTACCGATATTGATTTTCCTCTCGAGAACAATGGAGACATAGCAAATGACCAATACAGCTTCTCATAATTGCTTTATGTAATGTCTCTTTTCAAGCCATTTAAAGATATGTAAAACTCAAAACATGGTTAAAAACATCAATATCATCAAATAAAATATCATAAACAAATATTTATCTCTAATACATAGTTTAACCATTATGAAAAACATAAACATATATAAAATTATAATAATAAGATCAGTATGGTAAAAATTAATATAGAAACATAAATAAATTTAACAATACCGAGTAGTGACCATGATACCACTTTGTATGTGTGGCTGAATGGCTGGTTCAAGAAACAGGGGTTAACGCTCGACCAAGCAAAGAGAAAGGGCAGTAGTGGGTTACTAGGCTGGAGTGGTTTTCTTTCCAAAATTTAATGGCTTGATTGATTGACCAAAATCTCATGGCCTTTGCGATTCGAACAACAAGAACCTCAGTTGATTAGAATCGTGTTGATAACGTGTTGTGAATAAAATAATAAGAACAACGAACAAGAATAAAAGAACAAAGAGATTGGAGAAAGAAGGAGATTTGTATTATTCTCAAATATAGACTTGTGTATACAATGCCTTCAATGAATCATCTATTTATAGGCATAAGAAGTACATAATACATTAAACTTTAATTAATAGTGATAATAGTCATAATAATAAATAAATCAAACTCCTTAAATAAAGTTCTAATCATGATAGACATCCACATAGATAAATATTCATAACAAGCATTTTATATTTTAAAGACATTCAAATTTATACATTACCTTTAACCACTTTATCAATTAATGAGAATAAGTATTGTTTATGTTGCATTTTTTTTATGAATACAGAGCAAAAATGATCTAAGAACTCTATTGAGCTTCAAACTGGAGCAGTGCTATTACATTTAGAGGAGGGAGTGAAATATGGTTTTTCTAATTGTTTTTTCACTGGGATTTAAATAGGGGTCTGCTACTGCAATAGTGACTATTATATAATACTAACATCACCATTTGATACTATTGCGAAAAAATAACGGTCTGCAATAATTACAATGCATCCATTATTGTCTGCAATCACGATAAAATACTGTAATCGAAAATACTATCGCAACCGCAATTTGTAGGTCGAAGCAACAATTATATTCCCTTCCAAAGCCTTATGCTGAATATATATTCATTATATTTTTACTTGAATTTTACTCATATTTCTAACATCAAATTTAAATTCGTACTAATCTGATTTAAGTTTTGACCAAAAAAATCCAACTCAATAACTCACTATGTAATAACTATTTTCAACAGTGATAAACTAAATTTCTAACAGTTATTAAAAAGATGGTATAAAATTGTCGCTGATTACAGAGAACATCGAAGCCCTATGTTGATGAAACTCACCATGCATGCAGTTGTTGGCTTCGTCGTCGCATACAAACGGATATTATCACCTTTGGACGCCGGCACAATCCTCGAGGTTCTAACAAGAGTATATCTCGCTTGAGTCTGAAGAAAACATCGAGGATGTTCAGTGCATCCAAAGGAGACAATGTCGATTAGTATGCGACGGATTTCGTCGAAAGAAAGGAGACAGCTCCATTGCAGCAGAGATTGGAGTTTTTGAAAACTATGAACAATAGGGTTCATTGGATGAAGAAAGGACGGTGATACTATATATTAATTGAACAGCTAGAAAAGGTCCCTTTCAGCTCCACCACCAATAATGCGATTAGGGATGGGCAAAACCTGACTCGAAGTGAAAATATTCTACTCGGAATTTTATAAACTCTACTTAACTCGAAAATTTTTAAAATAAAAATTTAATTTATAAAATAAAAATTTGAATAATTCGAATTTTTAGTGATTAGTGGATCAATTTTTAAGTTTGAGTCGAGGTATTTAAGATCTCATCATAAATCATTTAGGGTTTGAGTCGTTTTGAATTAGGAAGTTGTTGAGATTAAATGAGGATGAAATTGGAAGATTTAAAAGTTTAAAAGCCAAACTAAAATTAGGGTCATGGTTTTAGGGATGAAATTGAAACATTCAAATGTTTGGGGGTCAATTTAGAATATAACTCATAATTTGAGATGAAATTTAAACCTTCAGAAGTTTAGAGACCAATTTAAAATAAAAATTATAGTTTAAAGATGTATGATGTAATTGTCTATGCCAAATTAAGTTGAATTGAGATATAGAAGTTAAATTTCAAATTTAAACATAATAGGGAGACCTAAACCTGACAAATTTGACTCGAGACCCGAAACCCGAACCGAGACTGAAAATCAACCCAAAATTGACCTGAAATTTGATTCGAAACTCGAAATAAACCGAACCGAAACTGAACCAAATTTAGTTGAACCGAATGGACACGAACCGAATAGACCCGAACCGAATGGACCCGATTAATAGAAATAAAGAAAGATAAAATATGAACAGCCACACAAGTCACTAAAATGTTAAATATATTAACTTTATAAAGTCATATATAGGGTGTAAAAATCTGACCAACCTAAAAATTTGATTAAATTCGACTGATCTCTCATTGAACCGAAAATAACCAAATTGAAATCAACCGAACCGAAAATAATCGAACCAAAAATCAACTGACCCGAAATGACTCGAAACACAATAGACCCGAACTAAAACTGAACCGAAACCGAATCTGAACCGAAAATATCAGACCCAATATAACAGAAACTGAAATGACCTGAACCGAACCCGAACCGATTAACCCGTTTGTCACCTCTAAGGAGACCAGAATCAAAACTTAATAAATAATTATATTTTTTACACTTTGAGTAAAAATAATTACACAATCCTTCATTATAACTTGAAATCTAGAACTTTAATTCTAAATTTTATACCATAAAATATAAACTTTAAATATAACATAACCTCATAAACCCTAATTTTAAATAGTTATTGATTTTTTTTATTAAAATAACGTTGAACTCCATAAAAAGCTGTTATTCTCTTCCACTTGGGGCATGCAATGGCCCTAGTAGGTCACAGTGAGAGAGAGCCCAAAAGATAATGTAGGTCTAAAATCCAACATTTTAAATGCTGGGTATTTTATTGTTGGTCCTCCTAATTAGACCGACTATACAATTGATAAATATGATTAAAACTCAATGAGTGAGTGTAGAGTGTATACGGTACAGTTTCGGTTTAATTCGGTAAGTTATTTTAGTAATTATTGACTTTTTATTCGATTATTTTTTATTTTTGATTTTTTTTCATATTAACCTTAGATTCTGAAATTTTATATTTTATTTTGACAAAATAGCTTTATTTTATGATTTTTAAACATCATATAGTAAAGTTTTAAAATGTTTTTCATATAATTTTAGGGTAATTGTACCATTAAGTGGCGGTGTAAACATTTTTTTCCACAAACATTGTTAATTTCACTATAAAATCAAAATTTTAAACTCTAGTCCTAAAAATCTAACCCCTAAACTCTAACTTTAAACTTAAATTAAATCCCTAAACTCTAAACCCTACAACCTAACCTCTAAATCTAAACCTTAAACTAAATCTTCCACTTATTAAAAAACTTCTACTACCAGTGCATCAAATACTTTTTTCAAAAATTTATTAAAAACTTAACTTTTATAAGTAAAAAATAATAATTAATAATGCATATATAGTATTTTAGAGTTAAAATACTTATTTTTGAAGTTAAAATAATATTAAATCAAATAAACAAATCAAATTTGGTTCAATTTAGTTAACCACGGTTCATAAACTTGTGAATCATAAATCGAGGATTAAAAAAGCCGATTCGACTAAAAAAATATCGAATTATTTGACTCGACTTGATGTCAAATACTTGACTCGACTCGTTTCGAATTTTTAAAAAATAAAGTTTGAGTTATAAAATAATAATTCAAATAACTCAAATTTTTTAGTAATTAGTGGATCAGTTTTCAAGTTCGAGTTGAGTCCCTCAATTCTTCCTAACATATATCACATATGAAAAATATAATGAAATATATGGATCAATTTTTAAGTTCGATTTTAGTCTCTCAATTCTTCCTAACATATATCACATATGAAAAATATAATGAAATATATATGTGTATTCTATATGGTTATAGAAAACCATTTAAATTGGAACTAATTAGTATCGTAACATTATAAACGTTTACAATTAAATTTAAATAGAAACTCAAACTTGGCCGGAACTCGAATTTTATAAATTCAACTCGAACAAATTCAAATAAAACATGAATTATAAAATATGACTCTTCAATCGACTAACTCAAATTTTTTTGACTCGTTTCAAACAAATGTTACGAGTACAATAATTCAATTATGTGGGACCATTGTTTATTACGCCTCATGAAAGGCGATAGAAAGGGTGATTATTTGCCTCGGGAGACCCAACACCTTTACGGTCATAACGTCGTGTAGTAGCCCATTGTAACCGCACACTGATCCATTAATAGGCGGGCGCTCCCCCAATCATATAAACTGCGCTGCTTTGTGGCTTCCTCAATTACTTATAAATTATATTTCATGATTTTACATAAATATTCAAAAGAATATAATATTGACATCAATTCACTTTAAATGTACTACAATACAAAAAAAATAATATATTATATTTTTAAATGTTATTATATTATTTAAAATTATATTGATAGAATATCGAATCTTAATTCAGATGACATAAATGTGTCTATACAATTATATAATTTTAGAGGTTTAACTATAAAATAAGTGTCTAAATTATGTCTCTTTTTTGCAATAGGTAACTAAAGTATTTTTTGGCTGAAATAAGTGCTTAAAATTTCATTTTTTGCTTGTTTTAAAGTCAATTGAGACACATACTTTGGCACATATTTTAATTAAAAATGAAATTTTAGGCACATATTTTTGCAACAAAAATTTTTTAAGCACCTATTGCAAAAAAAAAACATAATTTAGACACTTATTTTATAATTAAGCTAAATTTAGAAGTAAGCATTAATCACGTGAACAAATCTAGAAGTTGGTAGAGCGATGCCCCTTCTAATCAAATGAATAAATTATCATTTTAATCATTCTAAAAAATTTACACATTCGAGAAAGCACATTTGATCAGTTAACTAAATTGTTCGTTTTTACTCTGTTATGTTTTTTTAGATCATGTGTTTTAGACTCACTAAGAGCACCTTCTTCCTTCTTCTGGAGTCTCATTCTCTTCCCCTCTAGGATTATAAATTGAATTAAGATTTGTCAAAAATAATTTGACACATTAAATTTAAATATTTATTAATATAGAAATTAAATCTCAAATTTTATTAAGTACAAAAAGTAATGATTCATAGATATTTTTAATTTTTTGACAATATACAAACACTTTGTAAACATTGCGATTGAACATGAGTCTCCTAAAATGAACATCATCTATTTTTCCACTGAAACCACTTGTTGAGCTCAATTAAAATGTCTAATTGATTGAGCATGGTATATATTTGTTATAGAGGAAATAAAATGAATTAACAAAAAATAAAGATGTATATACCAATAATTAGTTGGTTTAGTGTGACGATACATTACATCTTTTAAATAAGATAAATTATTTAATTAAAATTAAATATTTAAAGTATGTGTTAAGAATGAAACAATTGAAACAAAAGAATTATCCCATAATAAGTATTTACTGTATCTAATATGAATCAGTTAACGAATAAATTAGATACGAATTATTATAAAAACAAATACATACACATTATTTTTATTACTGTGTTCTCCCGTCATGATTTGGACGACGAATCTTCTTTCTTTTATAAACACAGTGGCCTCACAATTTCCTTTCTAAAATAAATACTCTTTCAAAAAATTTGCCCATGCTGATATTAAAATTTGGATTCTATCATATATTTTCATTTTTTTCTATACCATTAGATGTGATGACGTTGAACAATATTAAAATGTTACACCATTATTTAGTTTTTTAAATAAAAAAATTTAAAATAATATAAAATGTTCAGACTATATAAATACGGAGTTTTTACCCAACTATTGTTCCTGGATTTCCCCCCTAAAATATGGTTCATTCTTGTTTATTTTCCGATCTATGGTAATTTACTGTTCCGATCAAAAACCGGGTGGATTTTCATCCGTTTTTGAATAAATATTTCATGCATTAGCAGTAAAAATTTACTTTTAACAAGCGGGTCCAATTTAAAGTTTATAAATTTAGTTTATGATTTATAATTTAGGGGTTAGAATTTAAAATTTAGAATATATGATTTAAAATTTAGGGTTTTAGAGTTATTAATTTTTAATATAAAATTAAAAATATTTGTTATATAATATATACTTATTTCTAGTATAATCCTTTCTAAAAGTAGTAACATTTGCTTAGAAGCGAGCAAGAAGCTTTTGAGGCAATGCAAGTTTGCTGTTCCAATCATTTAGTTATAGGAAGTGGATGAGAATCACTCATCTGTAGCTTCAAAAGTTGGACTTAACTGTTTTTAGGACATATTTAATCATTAGATTAAAGATCCGATTAAATTTAATTCAGTTAATATTATTCCCAATATAATATAAAAAATGCAAAATTGGATATATTTAAACGTTCATTGTACTTCAATATAAAAGCGGGTTAAAACTCTCAACGAGTGGTCATAGTGAGAAAAGAAAACGATGTTCATTCTAAGAGACTCGAATTCAATCAATTTTATCTGCAAGGTCTGTATACATTATCAAAGAGTCAAGAAAAAATATAAACAAATATTATGTCGTAATCATCTTAAGAGTATTAAAAAAATGTGTTAGTAGTCTCATATGTTGAAACTTTTAGACAAAAAAATAAAGTTTTGGTGGTTGGATTTCGAAAGTGAAAAGTAATCATATTTAATTTTAATATTTCAAATATAATAATAAAATGTCAAATTTTATTAAAAATTTACAGAGATTGAATATGTTTTTTTTGAAATAGTCTTAAAGCGATTACAAGGTAGTACTTGTTCATACTTTTCTTAACTTTTATGTGTCACACACCTTGCAGACAAAGCAGATTAAATCCAAATATCTAAGATGAATATTATCATTTTTCACTGAGACCACTCGTTGGGTTTAGAAACCGAATATTTTTTGATAAAAAAAGTAAACTTCTAGAACTCATATGATAAATAGATTATTATTGTTAAGTGTAAATGCGTGGATGTTACAAAAGCATCTCCAACTACTCAATCATTTGCACCTTGAAACAATAATCATTCCCTAATTAATTTAATTTGAATAAAACTAAGGTACTTATGACAAACATGTTTTATAATAATTAAAATTAAGGTCATTTTTCTATGAAAAGAAACATCTAACTCTTAAGTTTTGTCCATTTCCGACAGGTTAACCTAATTTTTTAATAATATATTACTCAATTTATATTTCTTGCCCCACTATCCATTGGGTTAATTGCGTTTGGTGCTGTACCTAACTCATGAAAATTATCTTATTAATTTGTAATAATATATTCTAATCAAACCCAAGTTTTGTCTTTTTGGTGCAATTAAGGTAAATAATTTAAGACGAAATCTATTAATATCTTTTGTTTTTGGAAAGTATTATGTATATGGATTTTGTTTTAAAAATGTAATCTGATGATTAAGTCCCGGATATTTTAACCCAAACCAAATATGAACATAAACGGCATATTGATATTGACACTCCGTTTTATTTTATTAACCACCGATTTTTAATCTATTGAGTGATTAATCTGAATTAAATATTATAGAAGTTTATTATTGGGGGTGATCATCCCAACCCAGTTTATTCCATTCACAACATACATATTTGAACCCTCTGGTCTTATTATGTTTTTAATGTGAAAGAATTAGATCATGGATGGTTATGGACGAGTAAAAGTGGATGACTCGATTTTTTTTGAAATTTTTTGTTCGACTCGACTCGATTTTTTTTAATAAAATTGAGTTGTAAAATAGGACCCGAATAACTCAAAATTTTGAATGAATATCTTATGCAATTCAATTTGTTTTATTCAATTTAGTCATCTGACTGCAATTCTTTGCAAATGCTTTCTTTCCACCAATTTTTTGACTACTTTATACTCTTATTAATATTTCCCCTTCAAAAATTTTTTTTTATAAAAATAATATTATAAATATATTATATAATTTTTGATGATGTTTGATTTATTAAATAATATTGTAAAATTTACTCACACTTGTAAAAAATATAAAGAAATATATATATATATATAAATACATATGTAAATTGTATATAATTATAGAAAATTATTTAAATTAAAAAAATTAGTACTGTAACATTATAAATATTTACAATTAAATTTGAACAGAAACTCAGACAACTCGACTCAAGAAAAATTCAAAAAAAAAATAGTGATAAAATAGAACTCGCCAACTTGAAATTTTTTTACTCAACTCGACTCAACTTGATCGAATAATCATCATAGTATTGGTGCCTTGTTAAAAGAAAAACTTGTAATTATTCAAAAAATATTATTTTATTAAGTGATGTTACAATAATATTTTCAAGACCACATGACTAATTAGTGGATCTCTTAAAAATAGTATTTTAATATAAGATCTTTTTATCCGCTTGATTAAATGAAAACTTACATATTTAACCCTTCTCAAAAATGAATAATTCAATTTAAGGTCTTATAGTACCAAAAATATTAATTTCATCCATTCCCAACTCAAAATTCCTGACTTTACTAAATTGTTACTATTTTTGCCTAAAAAATCCCAGGAAGCAGCTGAAAACAGCTTAAAGAACTGCATCAAAAACCATAGCCTAGCCTTCGGATAATGATGACACATATCTTAGCTGTTGTTGACATAATTCCAGAAAGATTGTATGAGCAAAATCTTAATTTTTTTTCAAAAGGGTTTTCGAGTTATGACAAAAGAAGAGGGGGACCAAAACTGAAGTGAAATAAGTGTCGTGTTAAGGCAAAGACTTTCACTCTTCACCATCAACATCTTCTTTGAGACTGCCAAAGTTTTTAAGTCTAGAATTGACCATGTGTGGAAGACTCGTTGAGACGCTAGCATCATGCTCACCCGAGCTTGATGCTAGCACTCGTGTATATGTGCATATTTTTTTCTTAACCATTTGATAATACACACTTTACAGATAAAATTGTTTGAACTCGAGTCTCTTAAGTTGAACATTATTTTTTTCATTGGATCACTTTCAATGTAAAACAAATTTAAGTTAAACTCGAGTCTCTTAAGTTGAACATTATATTTTCATTGGACAACTAAAAGTCTAATATTTACCACTTAAAAAGTGCTGCTCCTTTTGCATGTTTTGAGCAAAATCATTTACAACATTTTCAATATGAACTTCTTCCTAAATACCACTCTCAATTGCCATCAAAGCAAGTTTATTTAAATTTTCTTGCGAGATAGTTGTATGACTTCAACAACTTTAATTTTGAAAAACATCGTTCTATAAAAGTAACAATAATAAGAATAGTCAACAAGGTTCTATAAGAAATTGTCGCATTTGGGAAGCAATTAAAACATTTTAAAAATCTTCATAATTCCATTGCTCTCATTTTTTTCCTTAGGTAAAAGTTCTCTAAATAATTTCAGCTTAATAAATGATGTATTTCTATCAACATCAGATAACTTGCTTTTTTTAAGAGCAGTTTTAAAATTATTAATGAAAATGTTTTATCATAATGAAACAAGAAGCCAAAAATATTCTTATATAATTGATGTTGTACAAATCTCTTATCCAAAGAAATAATGACTTGATGGACAATATACAAGAAACATTCAATTCTAAATTTAAGAGATATTAATGTTCGTATTTTGCAATTAATTTGAAGAATGATATAAATTTTTTGTAAGTTGTTAATTATCAAATATACAAATTTATAAATATCTAATTTATATTTGGTCCATATTTTTAAGTCCTTTTTCTTGGACACTGTGTGGTTGCTCTACTTGTACATGTCCAGAATCCCATTGTCAACGAATTAAATTTCTAATCAATTCATTATAACTATGCATCGAATATATAAAACAATGAAAAATACAAAGAAAGAATGAAGGAGGAATGAAAAGCAGCCAAATTTTCATTTCTCAACCAATTTTGGTTGTGAACAAATGACAATGACATTCTTACAAGCATTTAATTCGAACATTAACGGTAAAACGGACATCAATGTTAAAAAGAAAAATAGAACATAACTTCTATATCCCGCTGCTAAAATCAAATTATGGGTTAATCTCCTCGTCGTCCTCCAAAAGGACATTCCTAACACTACTTAACTCCCATTATTTCGCACTCATGCCCTTCATCTTTTTACAAATTCACCAAAGGCACAATCATTTTTTCACCTTTTGCTTTTTGGTCAGCAAGTGTAGAACTCAACCAGCTCCTCCATGGCACCCAGTTGAGCCCCATCGTTCTCCAGCATCCAAAGCAAGTGCTCGAACAAAACGACCTCGCAAGAGACCAAAACTTCACCGTCGTCATCGTTGCCGGACCGATCAATCAGCTCTTGGAACACGGGGTGGCCGATGATCTCTGACCTCACGAGGTATCTCCGCCGTGACTTGCCGACGTAAACAACGTGAAGACCCGTCGGGATACTCGACTTCTCCTCCGAATCCGATGCCGCTATGGCGCTGCTGGTGCGGGTCAGTTTCGTCAGAGACGGCCATCTTTTTATTGCAGATTTGAGCTTTGTTAGCTTGCCGATTTTCGCCATTCTATATATATATATAGCTTCAAAATTCAAAGTCTTTTGAGAGAATTGAAGAAGAGAAAGGGGTTTGAGTTTGAGTTGAAGTGCAGAGAAAAATAGAAGAAGGCTCGTATATAAAAGAATGGAGCGGGTCCATCGTTAAACAGACAGGCATTGATACAGATAAATAATAGGTCAAATTCAGTAAAAGGCCCCTGGACTAGTTCTTTTTGAAAAATTTAATCCCCTACTACAATTTTTCCATTTCTAATTTGTTTGTTTCAAAATATGTATTTTAAATCTCGAGTTCAACTTTTTTCATGAACCCCATCAAATAATTTGAATTTTATATTATGGGGTGTGAAATGTTAGGGAGTTCGAGTGCGAAATTACAAAATTTTAAGGGTGCAAACTTAAATCATCAATAGAAAATACAAAAAATATATATAAATTATATGTGAGCTTAATTTTTTTCAGAAAGTACGACTTCCCCTTCCAACACCCTTTGGTCCATTATTTAACGGGTGATGTGATGTATACACCTTAGCATTTTCTGTACAATTTATTGTCCAAATGTAACAAAAATAAGTCATGTCAAATTATTTGATGGAGTTCATGAAAAAGAAAAAGTTGAGCTCGGGACTAAAAACGCATATTTTGAAGAAAAAAAAACAGGTTAGAAACGATAAATTAATAGTGGGAGGATTAGATTTGCCAAACATTTATAGTAAAGGGATCTCTTACAGAATTTGACCGAAATGGAATTGCAAACGGGAAATACGAGCTTAATGCCCACTGTTTAATATATACCAGCTAAGCATGAGATATTTGGGATCAAAAAACCAGTGGCCCCTGTTTGACCATTTGGTGGGGACATTTTTTGTTTGAAAAATAAAATCATTTATTTATTCTTTATTAATATGAAATACCCTTTTTCGCAAAAATATTTTTATAATACTTCATGTGTTTTTTAAAAATAAATTAGGTATGGACAATATTTATTATTTATTAATCAGTTCAATTCTCGAACTTTGAATATGAAAAAGTAAAACAGTCCTGATACATAGGGGTGGGAGAAAATACCCGATCCGGTTGACCCGACCCGAAAACCCGACGACCCGAAACAAAAATACCGGGTAATTCTCGAAAAAAAATTATCCGACCCGGTAAATTTTTCGGGACACGGACCGAGAGTTTTCCCTTACCGGGTACCCGACCCGACCCGATAAAATTTAATATATATTTTTTATATTTAAAATTATATTTTTATTTTATGTTTCTTAATATTTTCACTCTAAAATTAAGTTTAAATTCCTACATTTTTTCTATGTTTGTATTATATTCTTTTAAGTTTTAAGTTTAGTTTTTTTTTAAATATTTTTGTGTTTAACATATAATTTTTTTTTAATTTTAAATTAAAAAAAATAAAAAAAAATATGAACCGGGTACCCGAATTTTACGGGTACCCGAATCCCGGGTACCCGGATATAATGGGCCGGGACACGGGCTGTTTAATGAGGTACCCGGATGAACCCCGTACCCGGTTTTCCGGGTACCCGAATCCCGGGTACCCGACAATTCCCACCCCTACTGATACATCAAGTATGCATAGAAATGTTAGAATTTGTATATATAAATATTAAAATTGACTTTCACAATAAAAAAGTAGTAAATTAAAATTTTATTTAATTTTATAAACTTATAGATTAAATAGTTTCTTACATTATTTGTCGATGATAAACATCGAACTATATAGAGTTCGGATACAATTATTTTTTATTACTTCTTTAACAACTAGTAATTGATATTAACTTTCATGGTCCTGCCTTTTTTTCTCTTAAGATTCGAATACAAAAATTTGCATAAAAAGCATCAAATTTCTTATAACTCGATTCAACGTACATTGCAAAATTATCATATTTTGATATCTTAAAAATGACTCCCGAATTCTAACATATTATGATGAAAATTTATTATGGAAAAAAGAAGAAGCAAAGTACACATCAAAATCAAATTTCACAAAGTAATATTAAAAAGGAAAATATTTATTGATTTATTGTGTACATAATAGCCTTACTTTTGAATAAAAAATAGTCTAACATGACTCAAAATTTATGAAATACAAACATTATTTGCTTTCCTTATTGCGCGCTCGTTCCTAATACAAATGTCCATACACACCTTATTTTTTTTGGTACAATACATGTTTATTTTATGGCCAACGTTCGGAATTCGTAGCTTTCCCTCCCAATAATATCGTCACTAAAACTTGAACTCGAATTCTCTTATTGGGATAGCAATGTGCCTTGACGATGCGATATTAAAACCACCTTTAAATAATAATAATAATAATAATAATAATAATAATAATAATAATAATAATAATAATAATGCAGGGGAAATGGTGGTTTCAATGTTCTTGTTCATGCATGATTAAAAGCAACAAAATCTAGCTGTTGGTTGGTAAGCAGTCACCATTTCCAAACACTAAATACCCAATTTTTTTATTTAATTATTATTTTATTTAGGTTTTCTGTTTCAGAATTTGTAGTATAAAACAAAGCTTCGAGCTGTTAGCACATCCTCTTCCCCCTTTATACGTTACAATTTGTACAGATTTGTCTTCTTCCGTATTTTATAATACGTACGTTACCAAATCAACTTTTCATGAGTACCCATTTTTATATACAAATACATTAGTAAATTTCCATTTATGAATTCTTTGTGTAATTTATTTAAATTTGTATTTTCGAGACAAATTTTACTATTAGTTCTTGTACTACGGAAGTTATGGATTTAGTTCATATACTTTAATACAATTATTTTTAGTTGATGTATTTTTAGGTTTTAAAAACAATTATAACCGTACGAACCAACTTGCTTTAGTGATTAAGAGAACGATTGTTCTTCCTAAAGATCACGGGTTCGAGCACCAGCAGCTGCAGCAGGGTGATTGAGCATATATTGTCAAATTCAGAACATATATTACTTGTAATCACCTTAGCTTTACAAAAATAATAAAAATAATTATAACCCAATCTAAACCCTGAAACTACATGTCCAAAATTATAGAATGGACGGAGTGTGTGAATTTTATCCAAATTTAAAATTATACTAAAATACTACTTTATAGTTAAAACAGGATGCTAAAAGGAATCGTGTTTGTCAAATACATTTATCTTAATCTTTTTGCTTAAGATTTGATAATTATTCTTGGGGTTTGAATTATTATCATTAATAGAATAAATTGTCATAATTTTGTATATATATAGAAAAAGGGAGATTAGTCCCACTAAATTATATAGAAATAATAATGGGTATAGTTTCTTTGAGTCAAGTGGCAAAGTTTGAGGGGTCCCTTCAAAGGTACCTTTAAATGGTACATTGACAAAATTAGAGATGAACATGAACCAACCGCAAGTGGTCAAGTGGTATGTTTTTTTAGAAAATTAACTAAAAAGACGTGTGTATGTGCTTGTACAATGTAAGATTAATGGTATTATCTACTGATAAAAATCTTCTGCTCCTTTTTAGTGCCTTTATTTATGCCCCAAAATAAAAAAAAAAATTATTACAAAATTAAATTCTAAGCTCTAACCTTAAATTTTAAATCCTAAACCATGCATCCTAAAAAATACACCGTACTATAAATTCCATAAACCCTAACCTAAAATTTTAAACCCTAAATCTAATTTTGAACGTGAGGACATAAATAGGAGCACCAAAAAGGGACAGAGAATTTTCATCCCTTATCTACCGTGGTGTGAATATGTCTAATTTCGGATTATTGTAAAATACAATTAAATCAAGAGAAAAAAAAACAAGATTAATCATTAATCTGTTACTAGGTACAGGGGCGAACGCAAGATTTTATGTTAGACGACGAACCCATAAAATTTTAAGGGGGGGCGTACTTATAAAATTTTATGAGGGGCAAAAATAAATCTTTAATAGAAATACATAGAAATTTTTTTAAAAAATCTACATCATATATAAATTTTAAATTTTTAGAACGCAACTGCGTTTAGTCCCCTCTAGGCCCATCCGTATCTCTTTATATCTCTTGTTGTTATATGAATTAATGTTGGTTGTTGTCGACGGTCCATATACAACGGTAGAAGAGTCATCTATGATTTTACGGGTGGTTTTAGATAGGAATAGAAGATTCTATAATTTGTACTTATTTATCTGGACAGTGTAGATGGTAGAGCGAGTAAAATTCGACTTGATTCGAAAAATTAATTTTTTATTTTATTTTAAAAATGTTAATGAATATTTAAATTGTAAAATAAGATTCATAAATTTAATTATCTCAATACTTTTAACTCGATTCGATTGAATATTCGGTCCCAAAAAATGATTATATAATAAGAAATTTCGATGTGAGTCATTTTAATAAGTATATGCTAAGGAAAAAATTATTATATGGTCTCGGCCCACCACGTTATTCATGTTCCCGTCCACTAAAAATCAGCCAACTAATTTCTTTTTTTACTACATTATTTTTTTAGAGATAAATCTTCACTTTTTTATGCCATGTAAATTGGGAGTGGGTGACATAAAAGTTGATTATAAATGGATTAGTGACATGAAAAAAAATTAATCGACTGATCTTTAGTGAAAGGAGACCATAGATGAGATGGTGAACCGAGTCCATAAAATAATTTCTCCAGCTAAGGGGAGTTGGTAGTTGAGTTAATAGTAATTCTAAACATGGGGGACAGATTCGAGTTAGGTGAGTAAAATTTGATTCTGTTTGAAATTTTACTTTTTTTATTTAATTCGGATGTTATAAACTCGACTCTGATTTGACTCGAATTTTATAAATTTGATTAGACTCAAAAAAATTCAAATAAGTTTTGAATGATAAAATATGACTCGAATAACTATAATAACTAAGTAACTTCAATTCCATTTTTGAAAATATTTTTTTTAATTTAGTCTCTCAACTTGTATTTTGTTCGATTTAATCCCCTGAGTGCAACAATGTCTTTCATTCCATCAATTCCTTGACTCCTTTGCACTCTCATAATTATTTTTCCTTAATATATCTTCTTTAAAAAATAATATTATAAATATATAAAATAGTTTTGGATGATATTTGATTTATTAAATAACAATACAAATCTTACTTACATTTTGTAAAAAAAAATGAAGAAATATATATATATATATAGAGAGAGAGAGAGAGTTAGTTAGTTAGTTAGAGAAAGTGGTTTGGATTGGAACCAATCAATATCATAACAATATAAATAATTATAATTAAATTTGAACAAAAACTTAAACAATTAGACTCAACTCAAATTCCATACACGCGAGACTTAAAAAATTTAAATAAAATTTAAATGATAAAATAAGACTCGTCAACTCAACTAATTCATTTTTTACTCAACTTGACTCTAACGAATGAAAAATTATATGATAGGTCCGGCTCGCCACGTTTTCACTTAATAAAAATATAACATGAAAAAATTTAATGAAACCGATAATTTTATTGGTTAAAATCATAAATAACGTAGTGAACCGAGCCTATATTATAATTTCTCTAAACGAATACTCACCCTTAATTCAAATAGATAACGGCCATGGCCTCCCCTTGAAAGAATAGAAACATTACATATTTAACCTCTCCTAAAATGCATAGTCCAATTAAATCTTTTAAGGCATTTGACTAAATGAAAAAAAAAATATTTTTTTTAAGAAAAAAAACAGCAATAATTCAATTTAAATTGTTTTAACACAAGTTTTATTTTTAAATTTTGACCGTTTAAAAAATTTATATTTTAACCCTCTTTAAACCAAAAAATATTAGATGAACCCAGCTGACTACATCATTCGTGGTCCCGGCCAATAAAGTTCATCCATCTTACATTAAATTCCAAATAATTACTCACTCTTTATTTACATGTAAAAAAAGAGGTGAAGACTCACTTTAAAAAAATGAGATGAATAGACCTTATTAATTTGGACCACAGATGAGATAAGCCGGGTCCATCTTATAATTTTTCGTTAAACATGTGTATAAAAGACTTGGGGTGGTTTGGTTTTAGAAAATATTTTCTATTTTTGTTTTATGTTTTCAATTTTAAAAAATAATTTTCATTTTTAGAAAACGGTTAATAGAAAAGGAAAGTTATTTTAAAAGATGAAAATAGTAAAAATGTGTTTGGTATATAGCTTTTCAAAATAGAAATGAAAAATAATAATTATTAAATAATTGAAATAAAATATAGTTAGAAAAATATAATAATAATAATAATAATAATAAATAAATAAATAAAATATGAGTAAATAAATTAGAGTTTTAAAAAATAGCATTAGAATGATTTAAAACCGGGTTAAAATTTAAAAACTCTTGTTTTTTATATTTTTCATTCTCCTAAAACATTTTCAATGAAAATAATGAAAATATCTTTATTATATTTTTAAATTTTCACTCATTTTTGTTTTATTTTTTAAAAATTATTTTCTATTTTCACAACCAAACACGTTTTTTGTATTGTTTTCTATTTTCCAAAAAAATAAAAATAGACTTTATTCTCTAGAACCAAACACACTTATTTTCATAGTGTGTACCTCCAGTGGTGGAGCCCGTAAAAAGATGGTGTGTTAGTTGATACCTAATTTTTTTAAAAAAATTTTTTATCTATTTTTATATAAAACATATTAAAAATAAAATAAACATTACTTTAAAACAATATTAACACCACTTAACAAGAGTATTTACATCGTAATTTAAATTTTCTTAATTCCGGGGTACCTCTCAAATAATTCTTATTCCTTTCACCTTAATCTTAGGCATCATGCTAATTATGTCAAAAGGACTAGGGATATGTAAAAAAAAAATCAATCTGATCGATCTAATTTATTTATTCGTTGATCCGATCCAAATTTTAAATTTTTATTTTTTTAATTTTTCGAATAATTCGGATCAAATATTCAAAAATTTTAAATCTAATACGGATAATTATTTCACAATTTCAAAATTTTATTTTTTTTATAAATATGATTCATGTTATATTCAATATTTTTACTTGCTATATATAAAAATTTGAAATTTCCATGAATACAAATTTTGTTATATTTAATAATTTATTAATTGTTATATTCAAAAATCTAATTTTTTTATGAATTTAACCGCCAAATTAAAAGAAAAATAGTCATAAATTCAAATATCTAAATATACTATCCAAAAATTTGATATCCAATTTTTTGGATCAAATATTCGAAATGTGCACCACTAACAAATGATTACCATATTTTATCTTCATAAAAGACAGTCTTAGTTGATAAATAGAGGGGAATTAGATGATTGAACAATTATTTATTATAATTGTTGTGCATAGCGGCATAGACAGGCAGTTGGGTAAATCTCAATATTTTGGATCAGTCTGGTTCAGAAGAAACACTTAGAGATAATGTCATGTGCCAAGCTTAATATCAGCTGCAACTAATCATTGATTACCTTTTTATTTTCTATTCTTAATTACAATTACTTGTCATAAAATATTTCAGTAGCTATTAATAACAAACGAAACAAAAAAAAAGACAAAATGACAAAAGATGCTCTCAACGTTTGCATGGTTTGTCATTTGGCGGCCTATTTTTTGAGTAAATTATTCTCATCGTTTTAATTTTGTCCAAATATGCCCCTATTGAATAAAATTGCCAGTCAACAGCTAATGTTGACTAGACTTGTCACGTGTTAAGATATGCTAATGTGCTAACATCATATTCACCTCGTGTCAACATCATATTCACCACATGTCGCCATCCGGTTCGACCACATGTCAGCATGATAGTTAACCATGTATCACCATAAAGAAAATATAACGAAATAATTTTTAAAAAAAAATTAACATGACATACCACGTCAACCGATCTTAACACATAGCAAATCCAATCAGAATCAGCCGTAAACTATCAGTTAACTGGTAGTTTTCATCCAACAAGAGCATATTTAAACCAAATTGAAATGTTAGGGTTATTTGCTAAAAAAATAATAGGAGGCCAAATGACAAAATATGCAAAGTTTGTGCATCTTTTGTCACTTAACCAAAAAAATATTCTTATACTTGTAGGGTCGAATGATAAAAAAATCAATAACTTATGGAAAGTACAGGGACCAATGACAAAAAACTTGACATAAATACATGCATACATGAAGTGAAATTTAAATGAAGTGTTTAAGAAATTTTCAATCATCAATCACAAAATGTACCATTTTTAAAACCAAAATTTTCCATCAAGACATGTTCGGGTATGAGATAACAATAAAATTATAGCATGTAAACGACAATAAAACAAAAATTTCTAACCTGAACAATTCCTGTCCCTCAATTCACTGGTATCTTTGCCTCCAGAAGATGTTGCAAATACTACTGGAATATGGAATCCATTACCAGATTTAGCTTCAATTTCGATGCTGCAAAGGTGGGAATATTGTTCATTCATTTGTCCGGAGCGAGGCATGCCTCGTCCTTCGTTAATGGAGAGTAATTAAACAAACTTTCACAATGTTATACCGTGAGATTTTGAATAAGCAGGGTAAGGCGGGAGTCACTTAGATGACTTCTTTTTCCCGGGTTTGGACTTTTTCGTACTTGTGGAATCTTTCTCGGACTTCTTTTTCCCAGGTTTGGACCTTTTTGTTCTTACCGATTCTTTCTCGGTGGGACTATCCTCGTTTAGCAAATGCTCATAGTCTTCAAGACTAGCAAAGGGAGAAGCTAAAGTCTTTTTACCAGACTTTCGTTTCCTTTTTCTTTGATGAAATTCACCCTCATCGTCGCTAAGATCATCTGCATCTCCAAGAGCAATGAGATTGTCACCATCTTCATCATCATCATCGATCTGATCACTTGCGGCATCAGCATCGAAATCCTCTCCATCAGCATAGTCCGAGGGTAAGTCCATCTCTGCATCACTGGCATCACCTATCAACTCATCATCATCTTCATCGGCAACACGATCTAGATCATCATAGTCATAGTCCCCATCGGCATCTGCGGAAGGATTGGTTGCGTCCAATAAATTCTCAATCTCTTCATTGTCACTTTCATCACCGCCATCCACATAATCATCATCCATTTCATTGCCACCAGCATCAAACAATTCCTCAGCAGCTTTCTTCTTCTTCTTCTTCTTTGGTTTGTTCGAGGAATTCATTTTGTTCATATAAAATTTGTGGAAGACGAGATCTTCTGGAGGGACATCTGTTTCAGCTAACGACAGAATCTCTTGCCCAATCAAATGGTTGTTCATATCAAGCTGAGAAAACAGGAAAATAAGCAAAATTTTGGAAGTTATCGGCTTGGTAGCTAGGACTGAAACCTCAAAGCAAAAAGGACTTTGACTGAGAAGATAAAGCTAACCTTTTTGGCAGGCTCGATTTGGGATCCACCATGCCATGAGCTTGCTTTTGGTTTCTTTTCCATGAACTTGTCTAGAAAGGCAGTAAGTGATAGGTCATTCAATGGGTTTCCATTGTAAACAATATTGGCCCCGGACAGAAGGGTTGAAGCCATGGTGGCAACCGAAGGGTGAACATGGGTCGAAAGTACCATCAGCTCCCACCAGCTCGCATGATCAGCATTGCTGTTGAGATAGACATACACAGTCATGGAACAAAATCAAAAGATAAAATTCTGGTTCAATTGATATGAATGAGTACTAATAAGAGAAAATCCCAGACCATGTAATTTGTTTGCAGTTCCTCTCGTCATCAACTCATAGAAAAACTCTTTGCTTTCTTAATAATCAGAATGATAATGATGCAGAATTATATCAAGACAACTTAGTCATGCGTACTCATATATAATTAAGATACCTATAGGAAGGTTCCCTGTGCCTGGGATCGTATCCCCCAGGCAAGAAAGACTTGGTAGTGGATTTTGGAGTTTTTGATGCATTTTGATTGGATACAGTCTTGGGCTCCTGTACACGTAGATCCTTCGGAGTCTCTCTTATAATCAACTCATCTTCATCTTCCGAAATATCGTCATCAGAATAAGATGGCAAAACACCTTCATCTTCGGAAGAATCACTATTGGCAGCTTCACCAACATGGATATTTTCTTCTTTCTTTGATGCCAAGCTAGGTTCAGCGACAGTTTCCTCTACAATATCTTCAAAATGTTCAAGATCATCATCAACTGACTCATTCTGGAGCATCGTATTCCTGAACAAGAGAAATGGCTTTCTTGTCAGAAGAGAAAAAACTTCTACACGTGACAAAACTCGGTGCACAGCACATCCAAATGAAACCGGTGTCAGTTACCATAATTGTGGCCTTGCTTTGAGGACTTCTGATATAAGAAAAAGGCAGCCACAGGTATATTGGGGAGGTTGTTGAAGTGCAACCTGTCAGATGTTTGAATTGTTAAATGTTGAAGATAGTACAGAAACCGAAAGGCAAAAACTACAGAAAACAGACAACACCACAGTTCATTTGTAGAACCAACAGATATTCAAATTGTTAAAGTTGGTATATATATATATATACACCTACTTAGAGCCAAAGAAAATGCAGTGTGATGCTTACCTGCAATATACGTTTTGAAAAGGCAGACACACGTTTCAAATTGACATCGCTTTTCATGGCTCTCAGAAGAAGCCCAATAAACATTTCTGCCTGAAAAGACAACCCATGTGGATTTAGGGATGAGTTTTTGAAGTAATAGAATCCACAAATGCAACTTTATGCTAATAAACTACCAAGTTAACTGTGATACTGTCGGAAGGAGTAATAATCAGAAACAAACTTTCTAATCATCTTCCACATAATTACAAAATGTCAGAAGCATTAGATCACAAACATATTGCATTGGAACAAAAAAAAATAGTCAAATTCAGCTTCACTTGCCTTAGATGAATTCATAGCAGCAGGAAGTAAGAGTTTTGAGTATAAGGCCCGGTAAAATCGGTCGCTGACAACCTGATTCTTCGAAGATATTTTATCAAGAAGCATTAGCGCTTGAACTCCTACATTAAAGTTCTTGGAATGAACCTGCAAATTCTCCATGTTAACATCCAAGATCCAATATTATGGTAAACCTAATCGATGACTAGAAACAAAACATCTATCCACATGTTCTAGCCGTCTAATATTAATAAAAGAAGTGTCATAATCTGCCTACCAGTTGGAAGAGAATTGGTGTTTCTATATCAACTATGTCATCAGCTTCATTGCTTGAAACATACGGAAATGCTCTATTAACTCCCTGTAGATATGCAAAAGGGGAACCACGGAAGTCAGAAACAGTTGCATATCTTTTTTCAAATCATGCAGGGAACTTTCACACAGAGACGATACTTACCATAAGGAGAGCAGACAGAAGCCTTGAATCCAATTCAACATGTGATTCTCCACTACCTTTTCTCTTGTTCTCCTTTGACCTATGAGTATTTTTTACTGCTTTGTTGCTTTCGTTATCTGGTTGCTGACCTTTTCCTGCCTCAGAAATCAGTACCTGAAATTGTGAAATATAAAATCTCTTCTTTCAACAAACTAACTAATCAGACTACAACTACACATTTAAAGGAAAATATTAAAACTACATCCAAGTAGTTAGTTGCATCGAGTAAGAGGCAGGATAGGATATCCAGCCATACAAACTAAACCCACACATACCTTGAAAAGTGCAAAGTATACTTCTACCAAACGTTTTGCTACCCTTGGCCCATCTCCTTTTTGAGACAAACGAATTTGGCTCAAAAAATTGACCTGTACATGGCAAAGGGCATATTAGTGAGTTCACAGCTAAAACCAACCAAAAAATGAATTGCATAATAACTTTGAGTAATGGAGTTCAAAAGATTAACTGGCAGAACTTATAATTAAGACCTTCCAATAAACAGTCAATTGATAATTCTTAAGAATGCAACCAGCTCAGACACTATGTTATATCGGTCAAACAAAACAAATCATCAAATATAGAGATAAAGTTCTAAATATCACAAGCAATTCCAAATTAATTGACAGTAATAGAACTATTATATCAAGTCAAAGCAAAATATTTTTCCGTAAGTATCCTCAATAATTGCTAATAAATACAAAATATTTGCTCATCTTTTTACTTTCTGAAGACCCTGGCTATGTTTTAAAAGGAGAGATGAAATGTTCTCCCTCAATGACTTGAAGTAGCATGCAATCCTCATTCGCTAATTAGCAAATTTTCTTGATTCGCTATAGCGATAAGGTAGAAAAGATTGTACAGTATAATATTTATAATATGATAGTAAAACAAGAACTGGATGGCCATACAGCGTGGTACTTGGCACGAGGTCCTAAATGAGGCCGGAAAAGGAAAGTATCCACTTCATCAATAACCACAGCCTGCAAAAATCGGAAGATCTTAGCAAAAACATAATGCTATATGCAACATTAACATGCGCAAGAATATGTGAAAGGTTTTCTCAATGATAATTCCTGTGCATTCATTTCAATAGTTTTGAAATTTGGTCCTACAGTTAAGAATATTATCCTCTTCTCTAGCAAAGAAAGCAATTGATTTCATATATCATAATACCAATGATTTTAAGATAAAAACTTAGCTAGTTTTGAAATATGTCCCAACTCAAAGCAAAAGTCCCACGTATAACTTGGTTTGCATAATGCGACATCTAAATACACCACAAATGAATAAAAACACAAAGCTACCAGAGCTTATACCTTCATGTTAGGGTGGTCTGATAGAAGGTTTGATAAATAAAAGTCCGCATTTGAAGCACCCTTGTTTTGAGGATCTCCAAGCTGACCAGAATATGATGGAACACAATTATTACAGCTTAAAAAGCTGTTACAGTGTATAGGCTTCAATAGATGGAAAAATTTAGTGTTCAAGTAATTTAGTATCAACTTACTTTGTTAACTAGAGAAGATAGCAGCTTACGTTCTTGCTCCGGTTTGCTCTTTAGCAATGCATACATGGTCTGCAAAATATACAGAAGTTAAGACATCTGGTTAAGACATCTGTAATATAACCTAATGGAAACAAGAATTAAAGTAGAATAAACAATTCTAATTACTCTACTAGGATATGAGATTCCATCCCCCGAAGCAAAACCTTGACCTTGCAAAACTCAGATCAAAATACTCTAGACTGACCTATGATCTATTTTCAAATCAACTAAATTCAGATGCATCAAGTCAGCTTAAACCTCCATGTAAAATAGGAATTCCAACAAAACTCTTCAACAAAAAGATAAAAAAAATCCTTGATGATCGCACAATTTGTACAAGAAGATTCATTCTACTCAACCTTCCACAAAAAGTGAGATCTGCTACTGGTCATAAGTAGTGCATATATTAGCGGATAAGACTAACCTTTAGTGCCTTGTCTTTCAGAGACGGTAACATATCTCTCGATGCCTCTTCAACTGCCTTGACAAAACGTTCATACCTGAAAAAGTTGAAGAAAACTCAAGCTGTTTACCTTTGGATTATTTTTTCAAATCATTTCAGTTTGACACTTGAGTTATTCAGGTTTGTTACAGTCATTGGAACAATTTTTTTAGTTTGAAAATTAAATTAGTTAAGTTTTGAGATAGAATTCGGAGGGTTTGGTTTGGTTTGGATCATTTTGACATGTTAATTTGGAATCATGCCATCTCGGTTTCAGTAGGTAAGGTTCAAGTTGTCAACTTAATTATGGGTCAAATTGAGTTAGATCAGTTTTCGACTTAAGACAAGTTGAATGGGTTTTCTGGTTTCGGGTTAGTTTTGACAGCTCAGGACGGAAAGAGCAGGAAGTCCCCCCCAACCCTTCTACATATTCAGTTATTGACAAGTACAGGAAAACCACAGACGCAGAAATGAATCTCAATCAAATCAACTAATGCTTGCATGGCCGGTCAAGCTATAGGGAACTTATAGGAATCACATATCGCACACATGCCTAAATTAATTTATAATGGGTTCCAAGGACTATTCTCATTAAAATTTAACAAAGTGACCAACTTAGGGGGCTTACAACTGCCACAAGGGGGGAGTGTTCAAACATACCTCTGCTTCAAGCAGTCCTCCCAATACCAGAAAAGCAGAAGGGAATAGCCATCTTTTGTCTCTGGAAGCTCGTTCACAGGACGTTGTAAAAGTGTTTTCAGCTTTCGATCAGGCAATAACCTGTAAAAAAATGAAGTGTGCAACAATTGACAAAAAATATCAAACCATGTCAATATACACTTCCCACCTTAGATTTTGAAAAATCAATAGACCAACTAAATCTAGATATCTTCTAGAAGTGCATAGCAGGGATTCGTGTTTGGAATGTCATCACCTTTAAAGGACAGCTACTATAGATGGAGGTTACCAATCTTGGGCACATCTTAGCACATAAGGCTCTTACGCCTCCTACCTTAGCCACAATTTATAGATAACTTTCACTATATCCTAATGCAGCACGTAAACTACATGAATCTATGAGACTGAAAAGAAACTCGAGAAGAAAGAAAGAGGATTAATTATGCATAGGATGGGAGGGAGTACTCACTTTGAAATAAAAAGTTCTTTTAAAGCTTCAAATCCAGTAAATGCATATCGCTTTCCTACTTTTGATGTTACTAACCCTGCAACAGTGAAGTCAATTTGAACAATAGCAGTTCAGCAACTAGGAGGAAATATCCAGGGACAGCTAAATAAAATGCATACAAATATTTGAGTAGATCAACACATGTTGACATTTGTACATTACTCAAAGAAACTCATGAATAGATTTCTTAACGAACAACATTCGACATATAAAACTAAGCCGATTGCCCATGATCAAATTAAAAATACTCACACTTTTTTAGTTTTTAACAGCAAGCAAAAACATAACTACTACACCCCCTAGTTTTGCAAGAAAACGCAACTAAAAGTTCATCAAAATGAGCATAAATTCAGTAATGGCCAATGGATCAAACAACCACAACCATACATAAAATGCATTAAAACCATAAGCTCGACAATCAAAACTTTCCCAACTCCTTAAAACTTAAATCAAAAAAGGGGGGAAAACATACCCAAAAGTCCGTCAAGCGACTTCAAATTAGCAACAGGATTATCCGCAACCACGAATGAAAAGGCAGAAACTTTATCAGCAGCCGTCCCTGACCTCTGACTAGCCAACACCATCTTCATATCCCCAGACTTCCCTTTCGATAACTCATAGTCTTTCGCGTACTGCCACATCAGTCTTTCCCCAAGTTCCCTCTTCTTCTCCGCAAATCTCTTCAACTCATCCACGTTTCTAACAGCTACAGCCTTTTCCCCCTTCCCCTCTCCAAGCACTTTCTTCTCCAACTCCGATTCATCCTCGAACCACACACTCAAAGCACTCGCTTTCACCAAAGGCAAAGCTGGCATATTCTTGAACTTATCAGGCTCTCTAGAAAACCTATTACTCTGATTGCCGTCTTCAAGTGACAAAACTGGAGGCTTGGGTTTCGGTCGTGGATTGTTTTTCACGTTTTTATCAGTTTTTGGAGTTTGGGTATTGCTAGGTTTCTTCTCGAGTTGTGAACTCTGGTTTTTGGTGTTGGGAGTTTTTGGAGGGTTTGGAGGTTTAAGGGGACCATCTTTTCGAAAATCGACATCGTTGAAGCCCGAATAAGGGAGGGAAGAATCGGCGGCGAGGCCGAGAGAGGAAGCAAATGATGCTATATCGGATTTCAGGAGCTCAACGTCTTGGGTGGGTTTTGAGTTCGACATTTTTGCTTTTGCATTAGGCTTCAACGAGAGAAAGAGGAGAAGGAAGATAAAAGGGGGTTTAGCCGTTTAGGGTTTAAAACCAACAAGATTATTGATGGGCAAGAATTGGGTCTAATTATTCTTTTAGTCCCTCTGTTAAATGATTTAACAAAAAAATTCAATGTGTTTATGGAGATTTTGTCTCGATCTAAGATAATTATAATTTATATATTATTAGTTAGGTTTTAGTAAAATTATATGTAAAAGATTAAGTTAAATGAATAAATTTTTACTTTATTTTATGTTGTTAAATAAAATAAATTAATATTTTCTTCAATTACTTAATTTTTCACTTAAATTTATGTATTGAATAAAATTGCATTTAAACTCGGTTGAATTTTATTCAAATCATGTTGTGTCGGATTTGGGTCGACTCAAAATTTGTTCTAAATTATCCCCTTATCATCCCTAATTCAAATAGTCAAGATTATATAAAACAAAATCCAATTAACTCAAAATATAAACCCAACCCAACAGTAAAATATAAATCCAAATGGATTACTCAAATAATTAATTGAATTTACCAAATAAACTAACTTAATTTAAATGTGAAATCAAATACCAAACATGAAATAAGTTAACTTAATTATTCAATTAATTTGATTTTTTTCTCTTAAAAATAAATTTGATTATGTATAAATACCGAATCAACCAAACCAACTGAATAAACACCCTATAAACAGGTGTAAATTGATAACATCATTAATTACCGACGTTATAAATAATATATATAAATATAACTTATACACTAAGGGGGAAATGAATGCTTTGCTAATAGGGCAAGGGTGACTTTGTGCCACTATCTGTCATCTCAAATTTGAAGAAATGGTCAAGCTTGAATGACATGGTATTATGGAACAAAATCTGTTAATCTCAAAGACCTCTGTTAATTCTTGCAAAATCAAATTTATTCAAGGGGATGATTTTGGGTCGACAAACAAGTAGATAGTTTTGTTTTGGCTACTAACTCGGTGTCATATGCAATCTAATCACCAAACATGCGGATAAGAAACAACCACTCTGAACTCGAACTCGATTGCGAACAAAGACAAAATCGATCTCAATATGCTTCATTTTGCTATGAAAAATTAGATTAGGGCATAAATAGGTAACACCCATATTGTCACAGAAAATAGTGGACTGTTTAGGAAGTGGAAGGCACAACTCTTAGAGAAGGATTGCAAACCCAAAGTGACTTTAGTTAGTGCACCGAAAATTACTCTATACTTTGCTTCAGCGGACAATCGAGTAATAATTGGTTGTTTTTTCGATGACCAGCTAATCATACTCTATCTAAAAAAGAGTAAACAACTCGGGGTTAAAATTCGATATTACTCATTAATGTAACAAGTCAGGTCACTCATTCACTTGTTGGCAGGCAGGTAAGGGTACGGTAACCATTTTATAATAAAATTAAAAGTTTGATAATTATTTTATAATTTCTGAAACATAAGTGACCAAAAAGATTATTTATGCTTAGTCCAGTGACTAGTAATATACTTTACCCATATAATTTTCGGACTTCTTTCGTAATTTGACCAAAACAGATATAACTATTCGCCCTTTCCTCGAGTAACTTATAGGAAATACGAGAAAACACCGAGCCTATAAGTGTCATTTCCTTTAATTAGGGTTTCCGAAACCCTAGTTTATAAACAACTGAAATTAGCTTGCTTAAGCTCCCTCTTGCCAGTGTATCCTTGCGTTTTTTTCCATTTACACAATCTTCTCCGCCGGAAACCGAGTAAACAAACAACAAAATGGCGACCGCCGTGGCCCCAACATCCGCAAGGCAGCTTTCTCCTAAAGAAGCCGACATCCAGATGATGTTGGCTGCCGAAGTCCATCTCGGTACCAAGAACTGTGATTTCCAAATGGAGCGTTACGTTTTCAAGCGTCGCACTGACGGTAAATTTTTATCCTTTTTATTGTTCTTTATGATTTTGCTATACGGTTCTATGTTGGGTTTTGGCGGCTAAAGCTTAAAACTTTCAGTTTTTTTTCATATACTTTGTCTATTAAGATTTGGGTTGTTGTTTCTCAGTGTTATAAGTTTTGGGTTTCTTTGATTTATTAGATTAGTAAAGATTGTGCATTTTCAATACCTGAGATCTGTTCAATGCGTTGATTTTAGTGTGTAAATATATATATTTTATATTTGTTAATATACCTTAACATGCCAAATTTGCATTTTAGATTAAATTATTTATGGTAATACTGTAATGGTGATTTGTTAGATATATGCTGGGTTTGTAGCCTTGTATGTATTGTTGTTGATATGATTGCTTACTGCAAATGTTACCGGTTGAATTTCTAATCAGAGAATGATAGTCTATTTGGTTATAAGTTGTATGTAATTATGTATTAGTATATGTTTTTAGGGATTGAATTGCTTTTTTTTTTTTATGTTTTGAATAGGAATCTACATCATCAACCTCGGCAAGACCTGGGAGAAGCTTCAGCTTGCTGCTCGAGTAATTGTCTCTATTGAAAACCCTCAGGACATCATTGTCCAATCTGCAAGGCCCTATGGTCAGAGAGCTGTACTGAAATTTGCGCAGTACACCGGTTGTCATGCGATTGCTGGTAGGCACACTCCTGGTACATTCACTAACCAGATGCAGACATCTTTCAGTGAGCCTCGTCTTCTGATCCTCACGGACCCCAGGACTGACCACCAGGTAAATTGTATGCAATAGCTGAATTGAGTTGAATTGTATCGTGATCCAATAAACAGTGTATTGAATTGTTATGGATTGACTAACACTCGAGTGTATTCTCTGCAGCCTATCAAGGAAGCTGCTCTAGGAAACATTCCCACCATTGCCTTTTGTGATACCGACTCGCCAATGCGATACGTTGACATTGGTATCCCAGCTAATAACAAGGGAAAGCACAGCATTGGTTGCCTTTTCTGGCTATTAGCGAGGATGGTTCTTCAGATGCGCGGCACAATTGCTCCTGGACAGAAGTGGGATGTGATGGTAAAAGATACAACAGTCATAATATTGTCTATATGATCTATATGTTTTATAGTTTGTGTTCTAATGCATGATTTGTATGTAGGTGGATCTATTCTTCTACAGGGAGCCCGAGGAAGCTAAAGAGCCAGAAGAGGAAGAAGCCATTGCTGCCCCTGATTATGGACTCCCTGCTGCCGACTTTGGAATGGGTGCTTTAGCAGCTGACCAATGGCCGGCACAAATGGGCGATCAATGGTCTGCTGATATGGTTCAGGCACCTATTTCTGGTGTCCCTGCTGCTGGTGTTAACTGGGGTGACCAAGGTAATATATATGTTCTATTTCTGTCTATATTAGTTAATTTACATCCCATTGTTTCCTTTCCTTAACCTACTTTGAAAATTTGAATGCAGTTGCTGTTGCTGCCGATGTGTGGGATGCTGCAGCTGCTCCAGCACAAATCCCTGGTGCTCCCGTCGATGTTGTCACGGCCCCTGCTCCCACGGGATGGGAATGAGAGGGATTTGTCTTTGGGTTTTGACAAAATGTTTTGTTTTAAAATGGGCCATTTTGAACTTTGTGATGATAATTATGGAATTGTGTGTTTTTGGCACAATTTAGTTAAATAGTTTTGTTCTAGACATCTTTAATGTTGGAGGAATCATGAGTTATGAATTTACATTTCACTCTGTTTCACGTCCGTTTGATTCTTAATATGCCAAAATAATCAACAACGATGATGTCTATTGATTTCATCCAAAGCTTGATTCCTATCTAGAAATGTGATTTGTGTTTTTTTAGATGTATTATCAAGGATTAATTTTTAAAAATCCAAACCGATGTTACTATAAAGTTACATTAATACTTAATAATAGCATAAACAAAACAATAGCGTGTTTCAATCCATGTGCTTAGGTGGTGTCCAAGAGCTCGTTCATTGTGGCGAAGAGTGTTGCCAAATGCGTGTTATGGTGAGTTCATGACATTACCGTTACAAAGAATGGATTATTGCAAACCTATGATCCCCATGCCGCCTCGTTCCTCGTTCGCAATGATGATCGCCGGGCCGGCAAGTTTGTAGTATTATGTTGGCAAAGCTGAAAACGGCGTTGTAGCTTACTGCTAATGATAATTATGTGGAGAGGGAGGATATTCTTATCTATAGCTTGAGGCTTGCTGCAGAGTTTGCTGCTGTGAATGATCATTGCCCGGAACAATATTGCTTAATATCCTATGGCTTCTTGCACCTGGAAGGTACCAATGGAAGGATGGATAAAAGCAAATGCTGATGGGACAGTGAATACCGGTGATGGTTCGGCTGCAACTGGCGGTGTACTACGTGATGAGCAAGGCAACTGGAGTTTTAGTTTCTCCCGAAGTATTGGATCCTGCTCTGTGTTGATTGTGGAACTTTGGGCGATTCATAATGCTCTTCACCATGCTCGGCGACTTGATTATCGTCGCCTTGATTGGGAAACTGTGGTTCGTCATGTACGGCGCGATTCGAATAAAGTTGCTGATAGATTGACTCGCAATTTGTTCCGGTGGGTGAAATTGATTTTGCCGAGGCTCCCCCTGAAGTTTCTGCGATTTTGCTGGATGATTTACGGGGAGTGATATAGTTTCTATTGTTGTCTCAGTATTAGCAAAAAAAGAAAAAAATATATATATCAGTACCTATATCATATGAGTCTGGTGGGTTTAACTCGTAGACTCAAATTTTATCATTTTATCTTTATACTTGTAAAATTTGAAAATTGAATTTTAACCCAAGAAGTAATTATAAAATCCGTTGAACCAAAATTTGTCATTAATCCTTGTTGATTTAGTTACTCCAAATCGGTCACATTTAATAACATTGTTCGTATTAATTTCATTAAGACTAAAATTGACAATTTATGTATAATAAAAGAAAATAACAAAATTTGACCTTAATTTTATTGATCGTCAATTAACTTTTTTTAAATAATTTTTACTTAGGAGAAAAGAAATTACACTTAATGGGTTTCAAACCCACAAACTAAAGGAAGGGAATGTGTCAATTGAGAGTTTTAACTAGGGGTGTGCAAAATAAACCGTAACCGTTAACCGTAACCGTTAACCGGTATAACCGTTCATTTTATAAGTTAATTAACCTAACCATTAAGGTTAAACGGTTTCGGTTAACCGAACCGCTAAAAAGGACGGTTAATGGTTAACCTATAGGTTAACCTATTGGTACTTTATTTTAACTAAGTGTAAAGTTTGTGTTTAAAATTTTTCTATTTAAGTTAATTTTTTTAAAAAAAATTAATACAATATTTATCGGAGAGATATATTTATTATTCTAAAAAAGAAGTAATGAACATTTGAAAAGAAAATCGTAATAGGTTACAGGTTAACCTGTAACCGATCCGTTCCTTAACGGTTACCCACTATAATGGTTAACCATTTAAAAAATTAACGGTTAACCGTTTCTTAACGGTTAGTAACGGTTAAGTTACGAATAATAACCGCTATAACGGTTAACCAACCGTTTAAGATAAACGGTACGGTTAACCTACCATGAACACCCCTAGTTTTAACCACTTCTAGAAGATAAATTCCCACGCACTTCAACTAAAGGCTACCGGTGATGGTATGACCGACCCTGAAAACAAACTGAGAACGACAACATGAAACGAATCAAAAAAATCTCAACATTCAAGCAAACAATTATGTAGCCAAAATTAAAAATCCATAGCAAGAAAAGATATATCTGTGAATGTACATTAATGTATTTCCCCAAAAAAATATTACACTGAAGCACAAGGAAATACAGGCATAACAAATAATGTTAAGAGGAAGGCGTCTATCTATTCAGGAAATATTTACAACCTTTAGAACTTGAAACCCCCATGGCGTTTTTGCAGATTTGAGGCAGTCTGAACTCCAGAATGAATCACCTTGTCCCCCCTCCAAATAAACTCATCATGATTAATGCAGTCGTATCGGATATAACACCGGCTGGAAGCTGCTTTCCCTTCTGAATCTTCAGCTGGTTTATTGTTTTTATTATTTCGAAATGGAATCACATCCTTCGGATGGATTCGATTCGGTTCTTCTTGTGGTGGAAACGAATTCTATCATGAAACTACAACTACCTACTTCATCTTAAAGTGTATCGGAAAAAGCAAATCCCCATTAGTTATCCAATCCACAAAGCTCTCAGTATATTCATCCATGATACCATCACAACTCATATCAGATGCCGTTCGGTCCACTCCCTAAACAAATAAAGAGATTGTTTTCAACTAATGGGAATGGGAATACCAAATGTATTAGAGCAACAATAACCCTAGTTAACATAAAAATATTGTGTATATACAACCCGCATGGGATAGACAGAAGGGTGCTAGGGGGACAGTCGCACCCTTGAAATTTTAAATATTTCATATATTTCAGAAAAAAATTGTAATTTGTAATTTATATTGATGATTTAATTTCGCACGCCTGGGATTTTATTAATTCTCATATAGTTTTACTAAGCATAAAAGTTCGCAGCCATGTCATAAAATCCTACATACGTCCCTGGATGGAAGGGTGCAGTAATTTAGTTCTTGTTAATTAGTTACAGAACAACAGAGTAACTGACCTTTATGCTAGAACCAGATTCACTTGGAGATGTAGCCGTGTCAATTCTTAGTTCAGCACCAATAATTTCAGAGGATAAGCCCGTGGTAGACCTGCAGAAAGAATCAAGATGGTTGGTGTAAATTAAAGAATCTTGAGTCTGAAATGTCATCAAAAGTAGATTTCAAAACCACAAAAACACTAAAATCCTGATTTTTTTTTGTTTGGATTTGAAAATCATGATCTTAATTGGAAAAGCTACACTGTAAGCGGGAAGGCTGTGAACAAATTAATTAAAAGGGGTTATGGTACTAGCTGAAAATGGAAAAGGCAGAGATAATTGGTAGTGGCAACATGATAATTGTTTTCAGAGTGCTTTCGAAGTTTGGTTACCGAAGGCGACTTTTAACTACCTGTCATACACATCACCATCACATGAATTTCCTGATGAAGAAAGCCAGTCCATATCGAAATTGGTGCAATTACACTCATCAACATTTTCATAACATATGCGATTACTTTCAAGAAACTGGTCCTGCATATCTCCGAAAAGTTGCCTGCAAGACATTCTTGGTGTAAACCTAGAAAACAAGAAAAAATTTGGTATGAGACAGCTGATGATTTAAAACATTTAAGGTGATTCGTTACCATGGCTCCTTGAAACAACCAAAGAACTACTCTCCACAGAAGTTTGGAACAAGATTGGACAAAAATCGTACACACCTGGAATAAGTCATGTCACGAGTTGGCATTTCCAGAGTGGACTCTGAAAGATCATGGGTAGCTTTGTCTCTATTTTCTGACAGAGGCTGGTGGTGTCTGACATTTGACGCACCCATGGGACAAAGGATGTTGCCATCAGACATTGATCTTTTAAAAGATGTCCTACAGATAAAGGATGTTGCCTCATTAGTGGTTATTGCAAGAAAGGTTAGATTTACCATATTAACATAGGAAAGAATATTGCTTTACTCCTGCATATTATATCTAAAAATTGAATAATTTAGTAATATGTAGTCTCAAAAAAATCATTGGAAGTAGAAACTTGTATAAAATCTCTTATCAATTTGGAATCTCGATATACCTAGCATCCTCATTAAGAAGGTTAGGACCATGCCTTCCAACAGTATAGTGTTGGTCTGAATCCAACTCCCAGAGTGCTGGTTTTCCCTGTTGAGGCTGAAAGTGACCCAAGAACCTGCATAGGGTAATGCCAAAATCTACGAGTGTTATTATCCACAACCATCCTTATGCACAGACAGTGCGCTTGCTCTAACATGGGATAGTGTAATGGGAGGGAGTCCTCATTGCACTGGATACTCTGCGCTACCAAGCACAGTATCTTAAGTCTCAGGGAATGCAATTTGCACGATTCTACAAGCATTTCTGTTATAAGCTATAGAAACTTTTTTTAACTTACAAATTAATGGCATTTTGCTTTTCTGCATCCATATATGCATTGCTATAGTAACGTTGCAATGTTCTAAAGAACTCCTGTGACTGAGTTGCTGCTTGCCATTGACCTCTCCTTTGGCAAAATATCTGTTTGACATGATCAATGCAGATTAATGAAACGTACATGGGGCATAATACTTTTTGGTTTCATGGCAACGAAAATCAGATAATGATCTATTGCTCTAAAGAAAACTAGTAAGCTCTCTTGTGATGATACTGTGCAAACTACTCCATGTTACTAGTAAAAGGTTTCAGGGTTTACTGTGACATCTAAAGAACAAAAAAACTAATTTGATGGCCATGGTTGGAGAATTTATTAAATTTGATAAATTTCTTTTTATTTATTTTATCTCGTCAATTTCTTTAGGGATTATTATGAAAGCTCCCTAAGTCTCTCAGAAGATTCACCTTGTTGTGCGCTGCAGAGCCACCATATTGTAGAGCAAGTGTGTCGCCCATTTTTTCATAAACTACCATTAAATCCTCCGCGAAAGGACTATTTTGATCAATAGTCTGGGATTCTGTGAACCCCATAGCATGTAGCTGGCGTCCAAGAGCCATCAAACCATAAGAATATTGGGCAACATTAGTGCGATCTAGACAGTCAATGCAGTTGGTTCTAAGGACTCCTTTCTGGAACATGGGAGGCTTTACATTTTCCTTAGAATCCTGTTTCTCACTACCATCATTCGTTTCCAACTTCTCAATATCACCACTTTTGTCTGAAGAGGTCTGAACAAAGTGCTCATCATTTTGCCTGCAAAAGATTTGTAACCAAAGTAGCATAAATAATTAAACTCAAATAATTAGAAAAGGCATTTGCTAAACAAAAATAAAAAAAAGGCTATATTTTTTCAGGAAAAAACAAATGCAAAAGGACAAATAGCACGAGAAGTTACATATGCAAATATTATGTTCATTCTAGCAATAATTATATGTTGAGATCATTCATGAAAGAAAGGGCAGAGCAAACAGATATTATTTGATCAAATAACTAGTAGCTAAAGAGATTAGGAATTTTACATGTTTATATTTGAACAATAGACTGGACTTGCTAACAAAGGCAAACAATACAGCATCATAAAAATAAGACCAAATCATATGTTACTCACACCAAGCAAGATAAATTCAACAACCCCTCAGGTATACGATTTGGTGTTACTTGACAGTAAAAGATGCCCGTTAAGTTTAATGCATAATCAGCTACTCTGCCTAGAAGTTCCAAAACATTTGTAGCTCTGCAAAAATAAAAAGATCTGTTCAGTCACCATCTTTTGAAAGATTATTAAGCAAGAATTTTGCATTAGTAAGTCAAGTAGGGACAGGGAAGTACTTTCTGGAGTGTCGGCTTAGGTCCCAGTGAAGAAACCTCAGACGGTTCTCCTTGGATAAACTTTTATTGATAAATCTGATGGCCTTTGCAAACTCTGTACGAAGAATTGTTTCCCGAGGTTTCTTTTCACACCTCTGTTAATCACCAGAATAAAAAGCAGAATGAATCAGGAAACGTTGCAGATAGAAGAACACCATACAGTTTATAGAAACTGACAGTCAGCCAAGGCCTACCTTTATCAAATTCAATATAATTATTGGATTTCCATATCTCCTTGAAAGATTTTCAAAATGTAGTTTTGTGGCCTCATAATTTGGATCCTTCTTTGATACTGGAAACAAGAGGTGAAATTAGGAAAATATACTGTAATTACCATGTAAAAATACAGATTCAAGGCTCTCATTTTCTTATTCAATAGGAACGAATTCATACATATGATGTCAGGTTTCAAATTCAAGCGCGAAGTTTCCTGGGACCAGAAAAGTGGGATAGAGCCTCTATTCTGGACAACAGAACTTATTTGTGTGGGGAATCCTTCAGGAACATCATCAAACACAATTTGTTCTGTCTCAACGTCATTTGCTACTCTACCTTTCTCATTCACGCCACGCTTTAAATATCTATGCAAAGAACAGAAATAAGAAAGTGAGCCAAGTCTGAATAAAGATCGACAACAAAGAGTAGGTGGAAGAAATTTTCATCTACCATATGAAGGGAGAAGAAACAGACTAGAACTCAAAAATATGCAAAGAAAACATAAAACTAGGTCAAATCGCAGAGCATTTAACAATGAAAAGTATTACAAAGCAAATTTTCCTAATGATTGTGGACCAAAATAAATGGTAAAAGGAGGTTCAAATTAATGCAGTAGACATTTCAATCAATAGCTTGTAAAGCATCTAAACCTTGTTCCAGCATAATGTCTAGAACGCCTTGCGATGAGAGTTAACTTAACGTCCCTGCCAGATACAGAAAGTTTGACCTGGATAGCAAAGTTGGAAAAAACAAACGTCAGATCAAAATTTTAAGTCATGCGTCAAAAACAAACAACAATATTTGCAAACATGTTCGCATAGCGGCATAAGTTGAAAGTATGAACCTGCATTATTTAACAGCTTGAGTTAAATCATTTTAACATGTTCAACAACAACTTTGTAATCAGGTAGTTTTGCTTAATCCTTAAGATTATTGACAACAAAATAGAATCGTAGAAATTACAAATCTGAGAGTTGGTCCTAATATTGATGATCACAAATCTAGATAACACATCTAAAAAATTCCAAAATTGAAGAAAATAGTAATAAAGTTCAGGGTTACCTAGATTCCTGTAAAGCAAAAAAGTTTTAAGCATAAAAAATACAAAGAACTTAATGAAAATAAAATTAACTACTTCAGCTTAAAAATCTTCTTGCAGATCTTTCCATTTTCACCTACCATGCCAAATCAATGAATAGGAAAAAGACAAAAGTGTATTATACATACCTGCTTGAAAAAGCCATATACCAGTGCAACAGTCCACAGAGAATTCTTGAGATTATTCCGGATTCCCCGAGTTAAGAACTCATTCCAGACAAACATTGTTTCATAGTGTACTATTCCTGCCTCATTCTTACATAAATTTCTTTGGAGGCTATGCATGACATTGTACGAGTAGCTAAAAAAGAAGTCCTTTGTAAGATCCACTGTGCACAGGAGCTTCTTGTATCTATTTAAAAAAAAGGAAAGGAGAAGAAAGAAAGAGAAGACATTCCACGTTAATGAATTTAGTTACTAGATGAGCTAAAATAAATGAAAAAAAAAAACTGTGAACTATAAATTATAACCAGGAAAGTAAAGAGAAAGACAGTAATTTCCCCCCAGAAACCCTGACAATACCTTGTCTTAGTCAACATGTAATACTAAGATCACACATCAATGATGTTAACCCCTGCGCATATGCAGGAAATGAACTGGCAATAGCCTCTACAAATGGTATTAACTAAGAAGATGCTACAATCAATGGTCAAAGCCAATTTTATTGGCTCAACAGGAAAAGAAGGGGGAATATATTTAACCACAAAAGTGGTTATTTCCAACTGCATCAGCCAACATCAATGATAAAACATAAGGGTGTACAATAAAGACAGTACAGAGATTACCTCCAGGTCATGGAACTACTCTTCTACTATAAAAAGTGAACTCCAGAACTCAAATTATTGTCCCAAAAAACACAATTAATTGGAAGGAAGATAAAACAACCACAACATAACACAATTCTAGTTAAATACAAATGGACAACGAATACTCTAAGTGCTAACTTCATATGTTTTCTTATAAATACCAAGAACAGATTACATTTACATGAAGAATTGACAAAAGACCTTTTTTCATTTTTAGAATAAGCCATATTTGACTGGACAGAAGAATTGGGAATTGTTATCATGTCGCTCTTGGTAATGGCATAGATAGTATGGCCACAAATTGCACCAATCTTCCTTCTTTTTGTGATCAGCAGCATGTAATAAGGTCCCAAAAATTTCACAAACCCTAAATTAATAAGAAAGATCCATTAGGTCATGCTAAAATGAAGACAGTGGAAGGTGGAGAACCTGAGTAATATTACATACCAATGATTCCATAGCAAGCCGTAACAAATTTAAGTCCACCTATGGACCTGTTTCCTTCGTGTATCCGCCTTAACAGATCAGAGCATTCAATTTCTGAGTATGATGTGGAATCTTCAAGAATATTAAGTTCAGAAGGTTCTAATCGATCAATCTTTAATACCCTCCAAACAGTTCCATTCTTGTCTCTTCCAATCATATAGAAATGCTGTTACACAAAGAATATACAAAATGTTGCATTAATATTATGTAATTGAAATGGAAGCCACATAATTATAGCGCAAAGAAATTTTTGGGGAAAGAGAATACTTAAGCGAACGCAGCAATAACATTCTTTTCAGCATCATAGAGAAAAACGAAAAAATATCTTATAAATGTAGAACTTACTCCGCGCACAGGGACTATTTCTATCAACAATACCATGACCTCAAGAGTAATGAATCGTTTTATTAGATAAAAGAACAGTCTAGCACTTCATAGGAGATGATTGCAGCTGAAGATAAATGTACACAAAAGAAAATACTGACAAGTGAAAACTATGAACCTATTATTACATGAAGATTTTATCCTGCCAAGCTGAATTTATAACACAAAAAAAGTTGACTGTTGTATGCTGGATATAGAAAGAAAAAAATTACAATATGCAAAATTGCAAATAACAAAACCACTGCTTATAATAACAAGCAAAAAGAAATTGACGATAGAAATAAAACTGCATAATTACACTTCCTATTGCAAAATACCAGTTCAATACGCATTCATAAGCCCGAAAAAATCCAAGTCAACACACAAAAACGAATTCATATGAAGATTTGGTTAATAAATCGTCAAAAAGACTAAACAGTCGGAGGAAACCAAAAAAAAAGCCAAAAAGATCAGAAGAGCTTTAGCGCGATGAAGTCAAAAGGCTTAAACGAAGTCCAACAGCCTTATACACAAACTTACGAAAAACGAAACAAAACAAAACGAATAAGATATACGAGTTGGAGAGGGGAAATACCGAGCGAGTCTCGTAGAGTCTGAATTTCTGCAAATAACAAGGATTCGGATCGAGTCCACCATCGCTGCAATTCTCGGCTGCCATTAGCTTTTTCGGATCCAGATTTCCCCGAGCCTCGAAGCTCGGGTTCACTCAATATAAGATCAACGAAGAACAACGAAGAACAACGAAAAAAGAAGAACAACAAAAGAAGCTCTCTCGATTTACAAAATTCAATCTATATTATGTGCTGATAAAAACACAGAAAAATAAGATAAAAAAGCGTCACAAATCACAAATTCACAAAACAGAGTTCAACCTGAAGAAAAACACAAAATTGAATTAAAAAACGGTATAAATCTGCGAGAAAACGGCGCGACCTGCTGGAAAAGAGGGAGAGATCGAGAAGAAGATGCAGAGAAGAGAAACGTACAGCTAATGGAGAAATTGAAACCACAAATAACAAACTAAAAATAATTATTATATAGTATGGAACTATAAATAATATTTTTTCTAAAATAAATTAAAAAAAAAAACAAATTGCGAGATAGTGGCGTGTCTTAAATTTAATAATTAATTTCTGTTTTTCCACGGTAACTTACGTTTCGGTTATGATTTTGTTTTTCAACTGATGATTGGTTTGACGAGTTATTTATGAGTTAGGACTCGGACATGTATGGTCGTTTTGACTCGGTTGAATCGGTAGCGGGGGCGGAATCCACTGTGTGCCTGACTTCTGGTTGAAAGCTAAGATCTCCTGTTTTTTTTTAATCTTTTTCGTATTGAAACGTATTTCATTATATTATAATCCAATGCAAAAAATATGTAAATATTATTTAAAACGTGTATTTCAGTGCATTAAGTGTGTAATATTCTTCAATTTAAGAATTTAAATGTAAATAATTTAGATATTATTAAAAAATTTACACTCAATTTTCTAATTAAATCCAAAAACAAATATTAGAGGATAAGGTGATGATTTGAATAAATTAATATTTCTTATCTAGATTGAATTTTATTTGTTTAGATTGATTTAATCATTATCTTTGCAGCTGTTGTATTTTGATTCTATAAGTAAGGCTAACCAGTAACTTTTAGGAGTGTTATTCTATCTTCAAATATATTTTTAGAAGGAATACAAATATAATTATATTGAGATAAATTAAGATAATATTCATCTGAATCACAACAAATAAAATTAAATAAATAAATTAATAAAATTAATATAATTCCAAGTAGAAATCGTTTTGATTTAAACTAAAACAAATTTAACATAATCAACACATAATTTTAATTTTTAAACTAAAATAAAGAAATAAATAAGTTGCAATAAAATTATTAAATTTTATAGAACAAAGAGTCTTAAAGTTAAAATTTAGTAAAAACCCTAGTTTATGTCGCAAGAAAACTCTGTGGGTAACTCTAGTCTTTATGTCGATGGATTGCCGGTGGAGGGATAGTCGGAACCACTGGGAAGGAATGACTTGGCGCTGCCAACGCCACTCGTGATCCAGGTCTTATTCACGCCGGCGTTGGAGAGAGCAGAAGCGCCGGTTGCGTCCGAGGATCGTCGCGAGCCTAAGCGAAATTGTGTGGATGGCTCGGCTGGGGCTGCTCTAGTTACGTCTGGCTCATCCAGTGGGAGTGAGATGGAAGTTGAGTCAACTTTGTCTATTGAAGGGGATGTGCCGGTTGTGGAAGGAGAGCGGGGTGGATCGGAGGTGCCGGCCAAGGCATCGTTTGCGGCGGCTGCTGGTAAAGTCGTCAGTGGGGAAGGTGCCAATGCGAAGGTGTCTAACGATGAAGTTGTGGTTTCGAAAGCGGATGTGTGTGTTGTGCGTGATGGCCCGTGTCCGGTTATTCAGTTCTCAGATCGTGTTCATGACCTGTTAGATCATAGCATGCGTAAATCGGTAATAGTCTGATTATTGGATAGGAAGATTGGCCATGGTGCTTTGCTGAATAGGATTCGGGCTATATGGCAGCCGAAAGGGGATTTTCAACTGGTTGATATTGAGAATGACTATTATGTGGTTCGTTTCGTTCAATAGTGTGATTATGTGAAAGTCCTGACGGAGGGGCCATGGACAGTGTATGAGAGTTATTTAACGGTCCAGTCTTGGAGCCGTGCTTTCTCCACTGCAGAGCGACATCCATCACATGTTATAGTTTGGGTGCGATTACCGGGACTTCCGTATCGATATTATTCAAAAGGATTCTTTAGACATGTCGCCTCCACCATTGGTAGAGTTATTCGGATTGATTACAAGACTAATACAGGGAATCGTGGTCATTTCGCGAGGTTGGCAGTTATGGTCGATCTGTATAAACCATTGCTACCGTGTATTGGCATAGATAACTTCGTTCAGAAGATTGAATATGAGGGCTTTCCTGAAATATGTTATAAGTGTGGTCGTTATGGGCACTTGGAAAATGTGTGTGGTAAAGAATAAGCTTCTGCTAAAGAGGTGGAGTTACCGTCAGGGTCTGAACAAAAAGAAAAAGAAAATGAGTCCCTTTTCGGTTCTTGGATGATAGCGGATACTCGCCGTCGTAGACCTCAGAAAACTGGTGATAGTGGTGTAAATGGCGGTGGGCGTGAGGAAGCACAAAAAGGCTCCCGGTTTTCAGTATTACTGACGAAGAGTGATGATGTTGTGGGTGGAGATGAGTCGCGGGAAAAGGCTGCTACAGTGGAGGCACGTCCGAGTATGGTCCAGGCTTCTTCGGTATCGACTCAACACGATAACAATAAGAAGGGTGGTCAGTCAAGGCCAAAGGTCAGTGCGGGAAAGAAGGATGATGGTATACAGGGTAAGTTGGTTGTTTTACAAGATGGTGAGTCGGTCGTCGCTTCAGAATATTCTCTGAATATTAAGGGTGGTTCGCACTCTGTAATTGTCATCAATGAGAACAAAGATGTCGATGAGGGGTCAAGTAGGTTGAGTGGTAAGCTGGCAATGGGTAAAAAACAGCATGCGTCGTCAGTTCGTAAAGGTTTGAGTGTTCGTAAGTAGTCTGATTTTTTATTTTCGCCAGCTTCGATTCTTTCAGAATGGATCCAAGTTGATAATGTGAAATTTGACCCTAAAGGTAGAATCTAGAGAAAGGTAAGTATGTCAATTGACCTTGGAGAACCGAATTAGAAGCAACCGTTGGTTGTTAACATTCCAGACAAGTATGTGTCGGTTCCTATCAGGCTAGATACCCCATCTAGGGAAGCAGTAGACATGGCGGTCAATAAAGAGAATGTCGCTCCGCGACAGTAGGTGTTGGTCTCTTTATTTTATACCTTTTAATGATGAGTGTTTTCATTTGGAATTGCTAGGGTGCAGCTAGTTCAGACTTCAGTTGTCACTTTCGGGATTTCATGCGGCGTCACAGACCTTTCGTGGTGGCCTTGATGGAACCTCGTGTTAGTGGCATTCGAGCGGATAGAGTGATCCAAAAATTGGGTTTTGCGCACTCATTTCGTATTGAATACCATGGTTTTAGTGGTGGTATTTGGATTCTTTGGCGTAATGGTTTTTCTGTTGATATTTTGCGATTTTCTAACCAATTTGTGCATTGTCAGATTCAGGTTGATGGGTCTGGGGAACATGTCTTATTTACTGCAGTGTATGGTAGTCCGTCGACCAGTAAGCAAAGACAATTATGGCGTGGCTTGCTTGAGCTGGAGCCGCTGTCGGATCATGCATGGTTATTGGGCGGTGATTTTAATGTTATTTTATGCTTTGAGGAAAGGTTAGGGGGTTCGTTATCTGCCTTGGGTACTAGTAGTATGTTTCAAGACTTAATTTTTGATGTTAGCTTACTTGAATTACCTTTCTCGGGACCACAATATACTTGGGCTAGGGGTAATATTTTTCAGCGTTTAGATCGTTGTTTGATTAACGATGGGTGGTTTCAACGGTATCTGGTGTCGTTTGTTATGCATTTGGAGCGGTTGGGTTCCGATCATAGTCTGCTTTTAGTACAATTGGGATCTTCTGAGGCACCAGTGGTAGATCGACCGTTTCGGTTTCTAGCAGCCTGGCAAGATCATCCTAGTTTTCGACCTTTGTTGGAACATTGTTGGGATAATGAGCAGGATGTTTTATCTAATTTACAGACTATTAAAAAAGCTTTAATTGACTAGAACGTTCATGTTTTCGGACATATTGGTAGAAAGAAAACGGCTCTGATTAGACGTATTGGGGGTATTCAAAAGGCATTGTGTAAACGGTATACTGGGTCATTGGCAAAGTTGGAGAAGAAGCTTCAGAGTGAATTAGATACGGTACTTGTTCATGAGGAGAGTATGTGGATTCAGAAGGCACGGTGTCAGTGGGTTTTAGACAGAGATTGAAATACGGCTTTCTTTCATGGCTTTGCTATGGCGCGACGCCGATACAATGCTATCTGTGCATTGCGTGATGGGGAAGAGAATTGGGTTACGAATTCGGTTAGGCTCAGAGACATGGTGGTGAGGTTTTACAACCGGTTATTTCAGTCAGATACCTCTACTACGCAATACTAGTATGCGATTAGGGGGAATTTTTGGCAGCTACATCATAAGGAGGCATTCGAACTGACTAGGGAGATAACGGATGATGAGGTGCGGATTGCTATGTTTAATTTGAGTTCGCTTCAAGCCCCGAGGGCTGATGGGTTTCAAGCTATCTTTTATCAACGGAATTGGGACACTGTGGGTCCAAGTGTGTGTAGAGTTGTTCGTGCTTTTTGTATAGGGTCTGATGTTGATGCTTCTTTAAACCGTACGCTCCTTGTCCTTCTCCCAAAAGTTGATGAGCCAGAATTTATTACCCAATTTCGACCTATCAGTCTATGCTCTATTCTGTACAAGCTCATAACGAATGTAGTGGTTAATCGTTTGAAAGGTTTTATGCTTGATTGAATCTCGCCCATACAAACCAGTTTTGTTCCTGGTCGATCTATTGTTGATAACATAATCATTGCACAAGAGGTCATTCATTCCATGCGTAGTAAGAAAGGTAGGAAAGGTTTTTTGGTGATTAAAATTGATCTTGGGAAGGCTTATGATAGGTTAAAGTGGTCATTTATTGATGACACGCTACAGGATGTGGGTATCCCAGAGTGGTTACGCTTGGTAATAATGAGATATGTGATATCAACTTCGATGCAGGTTTTATAGAATGGCTCGACGTCGGACCCATTTCAACCTAGTAGGGGAATTAGACAAGGTGATCCTATCTCGCCTTGTCTATTTGTTCTTTGCATGGAGCGGTTGTCGCAAGCGATACAACGTGAGGTTGATTGTGGGGCTTGGAAATCGATTGTTCTAGCTCAGAGAGGGTCGGGGCTTTCACATCTGTTCTCCGCCGATGATATGGTGTTATTTGTTGAAGCCACCGAGGACCAGCTTGATATTATTCGAAGAGTTTTGCTTGATTTCTGTGGGGCGACAGGCACAAGGTTAGCGCTCCAAAATCAAATATATTTTATTCACGTAATGTTCCCACTGAGCGCATGCAAGTCATCAGCTCGGGGTTTGGTTTTATGGAGGTTAATGATCTTGGGCGATATCTAGGTGTTCCGCTTCTGCATGCACGGGTAACTAGATTTACTTATCAGTTCCTTGTGCAAAAGGTGCGTGATCGGCTTTCAGGTTGGTTATCTAAATGTTTATCATTCGATGGCAGAGTTACTCTAGCAAACTCAGTTTTAAAGTCTATTCCATCGTATACCATGCAGACAACTCTTTTGCCAAAGGCGATTTGTTATAATATTGAGTGATTGATACGCAGGTTCATGTGGGGTAATGCTTCTGATAGATGTCATGTCCATTTAGTGAATTGGGAGGTTTTATGTAAACCACGATATCTTGGTGGTCTTGGTTTCAAAAGCTTGGTCGATCAAAATAGAGCTTTCCTCATGAAGCTCAGGTTTGGTATTGTGTCCCACCGTGAGGATTTATGGGTCCAGGTTCTTCGAAGAAAGTATAAATGTCGAGAGGTTGTTCCGGATAACCTCGGATGCCGCGGTAGTTCTAATTTGTGGAGGGGAATAGTGAGTGTGTGGGAGCTTGTGCGGAAGAACTTGGTCTAGAATGTTGCAAACGGCACGTTGATAGATGTTTGGCGTAGCCCTTGGGTAGCTAATCTTGGCGCTTTGTTGGACCACATTTTGCCGAGTGTGGAGTTGCCTATGGGTCCAGCACCTTTGTGGTCTATGGTTGCAGGGAATGGCGAGTGGGCTTGGTCGAGATTTGAAGGGATGCTGCCAGCGCGGGTCCTTAAGTACATAGCGGCGATAAAGCTGCCAATGGTACAACACCACCGGATTGTGTGAGTTGGAGTTTAATGGCCAATAGAATGTTCTTGGTAAGCTCGGTATACAAGGCGCGTTGCTTGGGTATGAAGGATGATGGAGATACGATATGGAGTGTTATAGCTAAGTATGAAGGTTGTCAAAGGGTGAAGATGTTTCTTTGGTTGCCTTGTCATGGTCGGGTTCTTACCAACGAGGAGCGTGTCCGACGGCACCTAATTATGGATGAACGGTGTGGTGTTTGTTTAGCACAACTCGAAACTCTTGATCATTTGTTTTGCCCGATGGCATGTTTGGCGTGGAGAGGAATGGTTAAGCAAGATAAATTCCAGCTGTTTACATCATTGCAGTTACAGGATTGACTGCGATTGAATTTGGAGAGTAATGTGTGTGTGGCCGTGGGTCTTGATCAGTGGGACGTGTTGTTTGGTGTCATTGTTTGGTACATATGTAAGCAAAGAAATGCTTGGGTTTTTACAGGTGAGGCAATCCAGTCGAAGGAGATTATCGTGCAAGCTAAGGGTATGGCACGGTCATGGGAATCTGTACGTCGAGGGGTGCAGCGCGGGAAGCCGCCTACTGGGGTTGATGCGCCCATGGAGCCGAAAGTTTGGTCTCGCCCGATGCTGGGTTGGGTAAAGCTAAATTCTGATGGGGCTCATTGTTTGATGTCGGTTGAATCGGTTTTTGGAGGAATTCTTCGATCATCGATGGGTGAGTGGATACTAGGTTTCTCTAAATTAGTGGGTAATTGCTCAGTTCTTGAAGCAGAACTATGGGGAGTGTTGGAGGGGCTACAACGAGCATGGTCTTTGAATTTGCGGCAAGTGTGGATTGAAGTTGATAATGCCGATGTGGTTAGGATTTTAAAGGATAATGATAGGCGGCATCAGTGTTTTTCGATTTTGCATCATACTCGATGATTACTACGCTTGGATTGGGAGATTCCCTTGACTCATATTGGTAGGGAGGCGAACTTGGTAGTTGATTCTTTGGCGAAATATGGCTTAGGTATGGATGGTGGTGAGATATGGTCTGCGGTTGATTTCGTATATTCGCACAACGTCGTTTGATTTCTTGTGACGGAATGGTGGGGGAAATGGACGTGATGGTCCGACGACCGATTTGGTGGACGGCGGCGTGGCAATTGATGACGGAATCAGCTTAAATTGGGATTTAGATATTAAGGGTTTAGGGATTTTGGAATTTGGGGTTGTTTTGTAAAATCTAGAAAATTTAAAGATTCTTTGAAAATTAATTAATTTTATTTATTTATAATATAATTTCTGATTTTTCTGGAGGTGACACGTGTCTTTTAACGGAAAAAAAAAATTAACGACGAACCTTAAGTGTGTTACGGAATGAAATGTTAGGCACCTAGTTGGCCCGAAAAATAGTTTAGGCACCTAACTGGAAAAAAAGGGTATAGTCTGGGCACCTATTTGACAGATAAGCCTTAAATGTATGAAAAATATATCATATTCATATGTATTATGTATATATGTTCTTTTAGTGTGTGTGTGTAGGGATAAAGCCTAAAATAACGCGATAACATTATATATTCATCAAAATAGCACCCAAAGTTCTTTCTTTCTGGCACCGGCTTGTTCGATGAGATTCTTGTTCTCAGCGTTTGTGGTCCTTGTATGGGTCATCATTTGCAAGGAAGGAGTCAGGTTTGTGGAGAAGGTTTATGCCTTTCCTTTTTCCGATTTTTTCTTCCCCTGTTTTTGATTCCGCCATTTTTGTTGGGCTGCTCTCTCAGGTGGCAAATTTTGTGTTTTTTCTCGACCGAAGGTTTAAGTTTTGGTTCGTTCCTATTGGAGATGCATGATTGATTTGGCTTCTCAGTGTCCTCTTCTCTATGTGTCTTCTCCGACGATTTACCATGTTGTCTATGGTGGTCCTGCTCCTTGAAGATTTGCTCTTTTATCGGCCTTTCACGTCGACAGTGATGCTTGTCTTGACCATTTTTGTAACTCTTCGACCCAGCCTAGCCACCAGACCGAACCGAAAGGGTTGCACGGAGATAATCGAAGCGAAACCCGTTAAGGTCTCACTACGATTAGCAATCATATTTTTTTTAAATTAATCTTATCTAAATGTCATATTTAACCTATGTGAGGTGGCATGCAGCGAAAAAGCAAACACGAACATGAACCAAGCAAGACAGACATCAGAAGCAACATTTTATGAATTTCCACAGGCCGTGTCGATACACCTAAGGCCCGTATCGATACGCCTACAACGGTCAAACTCCCCAAGGTTAACTCCAAGAGATCGTATCGATACTGCCCTTGAGCGTATCGATACGCCCTTAATGGTCAAACACCCAAAGTCAACTTCAAGGACCGTACCGATACGCCTAAGGCACGTACCGATACCCTAATTTCTCGCCAAAATCTCATATTTCCAGAAACCTAAAACGGTATCGGTACGCCCCTCGCGTATTGATACGATGGGCTTAAAACAGGGGACTGTATCGATACTGCACTTAAGCGTATCGATACGCCCTGCCCAGAAAGACTGGTTTCTGCAATTTTTTAAACGTAATGGGAAACAACACAACTCACATTCAAGCACCCAATTGACTCCTAAACATCCATACAACTTAAGACAACCATTCTAGAGGCAAAACACCTTAAAAACACGTCTCGATCATACATACACACAAACGTGAATTTCAAACTCAAGAGCCCAAAAGAACACTTCAATTCAAAACACTAACAAGCCAAAACACAAGGCATTTAACCAAAAGCCCAAACGAGTCTGAACATAGCATGGTTTCGACATTTAAAACATGTTAGCAACAAAAGCAACCATATGCGAGTTTAGACACCAACTCCCCAATACAAAAGTCTAGCATTCCTATTGCCTAAGTATTATTACAACCATGAAAAGTCATACTTGAGTTAGCAAATAAACTCCAAGAATCCTTCTTTGCCCCACTTGCCTCCCGTAGCCACTAACGATCGGTAGAACCCAATGATAGCCGAAACACCAATTTCAAGCCTTCGCAACACCGGGTATCGCGTCCGAAATACCCAAATCAATCTCCTCTTGCAAATTTTTGATAAAGGAAAGGTTTTTGGATTGAATGGGAGAAACCAACGTGAAATTCCTTTTGCTCAAAAGTGAAGATGATAGCTTTTTAGTGAAATGCCCTTTTTGATTTCAAAATACCCTTTTTTCTTTTGGGAAAAATTCCTCTTTTGCCACTCAAAATTTCATTTTTGCCCAAATGTATTTAAAAAACATTTTATTAGAAAATGGTCCCCAAAATTAGACCTAACAAGCAAACTAACCCGAACCAAACTCGAACCGGATCCGATTACCTTCCGGACCCTAAACTTGGGGCGTTACAACTCTCCCCCACTTAATGAATTTTGTCCTCAAAATTTACCTGATGGAAAGAAGTACAAAAATTGCTCTTTCATATCTACCTTTCTCTCCCACGTAGCTTCTTTCACACCCTGAAGTCTCCACAAAACCTTGACTAACTCAATGGTCCTCCCACGCAAAACTTTACTATCCGTAGCAAGAATCTCAACTGGTTCTTCGTCATACGGCAAGTCCGAGTTCAACTCGATCTCTTCCACTAGCATTTCATGGGACGGATCCGATCTATACTTTCGAAGCATCGAAATATGGAACACATCATGAATCTTTTCTAACTCGGTCGGCAATCTCAATCTATAAGAAACGGGGTCAATCCTCTCAACTACCTCGTAATGACCAATGAATCTCGGACTTAACTTCCCTTTTTTACAGAACCTCATTACCTTATTCCACGGGGAAACCTTCAAGAACACTTTATCGCCAATAGCATAGCCAATCTCCTTTCTCTTTAAATCTGCATAAGATTTCTGTCCGTCTGAAGCTGCCTTCAAGCGAACACAAATCAGTTTTACCTTCTCGATAGTGCCCTTAAGCAAGTCTAGTATAGGTATAAGCTTCTGTCCGGCTTTGGCCCAACAAACAGGTGTTCTACATTTCCTACCATATAGAGCTTCATACGGTGCCATTTGAGTACTAGCCTGATAACTGTTATTGTATGCAAACTCTACTAGCGGTAGATGTTTCTCTCATGAACCCTGAAAGTCAATGATGCAACATCTCAACATATCCTCTAACACCTGAATAACTCTCTCTGACTGACCATCTGACTGTGGGTGATACGAAGTACTGAATTTCAACCAAGTCCCTAAGGCACGATGCAAACACTCCCAAAATCTAGTTGTAAATCTCGGATCTCTGTCTGACACAATAGACTTTGGTACACCATGCAGTCTTACTATCTCACTAATGTACAGATCAGCTAACTTGTCTAAGGTGTAAGTAGTTTGAACATGTATGAAATGGGCACACTTAGTGAATCTGTCAACTATCACCCATATTAAATTCTTCTTCGAAGAAGTCAACGGCAAACCTGACACAAAATCCATCGTAATTTGTTCCCACTTCCATTATGGAATCTTCAACGGCTGTAACAAGCTTGAAGGAAAACTAATGCTCGGCCTTAACACGCTGGCAAACCATACATCTACTCACATACTCGGTCACATCTTTCTTTAACCCAACCCAGAAGTACTCGTCTTTCAACCCACGGTACATCTTTGTACTACCCGAATGCATAGCAAAACGACTGTTATGAGCTTCATTCAAGATAGTACGCCTCAACTCGACATTTTCTGGAACAACTACTATATCCTTGAAACAGAGGATCTCATTCTCGCCAAAGTAGAAATCTGTGAGTTTACCCTCGACTATATCTTGCACGTGAGGTGCCAAAGATCTGTCTTGTAACTGTTTCTCTCGAATCAACTGGACTAAAGAAGGTTGAACCTATTGCTCGGCTATCAAACCACCATCTTGAGACACGCTCAATCTAGCAAACATAGCTCGCAACTCAACTGCCACTTTTCTACTCATTGCCTTACCCGGATGATACTCTATCGTGAGGTCACAGCCTTTAAGGAGCTCTAACCACCGACGTTATCCAAGGTTCAACTCTCTTTGCGTCATAAGGTACTTCAAACTCTTATGATCGGTGTACATTGTGCACTTCTCACCGTAAAGGTGGTGTCTCAAAATCTTCAAAGCAAACACTACCGCAGCTAACTCTATGTCATAAGTGGGGTAATTCTTCTCGTAAACCTTCAACAGTCTCGAAGCTTAAGATACAACTCTTCCTTCTTGCATAAGCACACAACCTAAACCTACATATGATGCATCACTAAAGATTACGAACTCTTTCCCTGGTTCAGGCTGAATCAAAATAGGAGCTTCCGTCAATGTTTTCTTCAACTTTTCAAACGCTTGTTGCCTTGCATCTGTCCACTCATACGAAACATTTTTCTAAAGCAATTTAGTCAAAGGTGCCACAATCTTCGAGAATCCCTCAACAAACCTTCGATAATACCCAGCCAAACCTAACAAACTACGGATTTCAATCACTGACTTCGGTTGTTTCCAACTTACTATTGCTTCTATCTACTTAGGATTCACACTAATCTCATCAGCTGAGATCACATAACCTAGAAAGACTACTTTCCTAATCCAAAACTCACACTTACTCAACTTGACATACAACTGATTTTCAAGTAATGCATGTAGCACTAATCGCAAATGCTCATCATGCTCTTCCTCGATCCTGGAGTACACTAAAATGTCATATATGAACACTACTACAAACCTATCCAAAAACTTGTGAAACACTCTATTCATCATGTCTATAAATGCAGTTGGGGCATTAGTCAAACCGAAAGGCATTACCAAGAACTCGTAGTGCTCATATCGTGTACGGAAAGCTGGTTTCGGTATACCCACATCTTTTACCTTTAACTGATAATAGTCAGATCTCAAATCAATCTTCATAAATATTGTAGCACCTCTAAACTGATCAAGCAAATCTTCGATCCACGATAAGGGATACTTGTTCTTTACGGTTACATTGTTCAACTGCCTATAATCTATGCACATCCTCATACTGCCATCCTTTTTCTTCACAAACAAGACCGGAGCTCCCCACGGAGAAATACTAGGCCTAATGAAACCTCTATCTGATAGTTCCTGAAGATTTGTCTTAAACTCTTTCAACTCTTTAGGTTCCATTCTATACGGAGCAATGGATACGGGAGAAGAATCTGTATACGTCTCAATAGCAAACTCCACATCTCTATTTTGAGATAGACCCGACAACTCTTTTAGAAAGACACTCGGAAAATCACAAACTGTTCTAATGTCTTAGGGTCTAACTTCACTCATGTTCGGATTCATCACATAGGCCAAATATGCTTGACAACCCAAATCCATCAATCTCTGAGCTTCTAAAGTCGAAACAAAATTGGACAAGAACTTAATGTTCTCGCCAACTACTGCAACCTCATAATCATCCTCAAGTCTCAAGGAAACTACCTTGGTCTCAAAGTCTACCCTAGCCCTATGCTCTACAAGCCAATCCGTGCCCAAAATCACATCGAAATCATAGAAAGGCAATTACATCATATCGACCGGAAACACATAACCTTGAATCACCAAATGACACCTCCTGTACATTTTCCTAGCTACCACGGTCTCACCAAAAGAACTAGTAACATTCACACCTACCTCTAACCACTCATACGGTAAATCTAAAGATCTTGCATGCTCACCCAATATGTATGAATGTATAGAACCCGGATCTATCAACGAAATCAAGAATAAAGACCGTAACAAGAAATTACCTGTGATGACATCCGTATCATTTCTGCCCTCTCGTTGTGCATACACCATAGTCGGTCCTCCACCATCGGGCTAAACTGCTACCACATGTGCTACATTTCTGACCATCATTAATTGGCTGAAAGTTGCCTTGACCGTGCCCACGGCCTCTCTGATGCTCAAAACCTCGAACTGGGGCATGTACGCCCCCAGCTGAGTGAGGACAATTACGCCTCAAATGATCTCGGGATCCACGGTTCCAACATACCCCAAAGGCACCCATACACTCGCATGAATGACGTCTACCACATCTAGTGCACTCGGGAGTGTGAATAATAGCTTTTTGGCCTTGATTGACACGTCCATGGTTACCACCTCTACGTCTCCAGTCAGGTTGATATCTCTTATCTTTGTGCCTCTTGGCATGCTCTCTGTCCCAATCCACATGTCGTTTCCCTGAAATGGACCTACTAGCACGAGCGTTCAAGCCCAACCTCTGCTCAATATCCTTGGCCCTAGAGACCAAAACATCAAACTCGGTGTAATCAGAAGCAAGCATATATGTCTTCACATCCCTAGTCAACCCATAACGGAAGCGCTCACACCGTTATCTCTTGTTAGGAACCAACTCGTGAGCATATTGGCTCAACCTCACAAATTGTACCTCATACTCCGACACCGTCTTACCACCCTGAACCAAAGCCATAAATTTCCTCTTCTTTTCATCCTAATATCGGGCTCCAAGATACTTCTTTTTGAAGGTTGTTCTGAAAAATTCCCAAGTGACATACGCATCTCCCTGAAGCAATGAGACAACACAACCCAACTTACGAGTGTCTGAGCACTCCATCTGACCTAAGATTCGTGTAGTGCTCTTGAGACAAGCCTCTAAACCCTCGGGAGTCAAACTACGAAACTCGACCCCGCCCAAACTACAAAGTCTCTCAAGAGGTAAACTAGTCCCCACACCCTGAGGTGGTGCTACAGCATGTATGCCGGCTAAAGTTGTCTAAAAAGCCTCGACTATAGTCTGAATCAAATGAGTCATGTCTGCATCAGCCTGACCCTGGCCAACCTGAGGTCCATTACCATCACCTCCAACGTTCGCATCAGCTTGAGGTACATTACCTCCGACGTTCGCCCCATTACAATCGGGGGCAGGAGAAACAGGGGACCGTATCGATACCGCACTTGAGCGTATCGATACGCCCTGCCCAGAAAGACTAGTTTCTGCAATTTTTTAAACGTAATGGGAAACAACACAACTAACATTCAAGCACCCAATTGACTCCTAAACATCCATGCAACTTAAGACAACCATTCTAAAGGCAAAACACCCTAAAAACACGTCCCAATCATACATACACACAAACGTGAATTTCAAACTTAAGAGCCCAAAAGAACATTTCAATTCAAAACACTAACAAGTCAAAACACAAGGCATTTAACCAAAAGCCCAAACGAGTCTAAACATAGCATGGTTTCGACATTTAAAACATGTTAGCAACAAAAGCAACCATACGGGAGTTTAAACACCAACTCCTTAATACAAAAGTCTAGTATTCTCATTGCCTAAGTATTATTACAACCATGAAAAAGTCATACTTGAGTTAGCAAATGAACTCCAAGGTTCCTCCTTTGCCCCACTTGCCTTCCATAGCCACTAACGATCGGTAAAATCCAACGATAGCTGAAACATTGATTTCAAGCCTCCGCAACACCGGGTATCGCGTCTGAAATACCCAAATCAATCTCCTCTTGCAAATTCTTGATAAAGGAAAGGTTTTTGGATTAAAGGGGAGAAACCAACGTGAAATTCTTTTTGCTCAAAAGTGAAGATGATAGCATTTTAGTGAAATGCCCTTTTTGATTTTAAAATACTCTTTTTTTTCTTTTGGGAAAAATTCATCTTTTTCACTCAAAATTTCTTTTTTGCCCAAATGTATTTAAAAAAACCATTTTATTAGAAAGTGATTCCTGAAATTAGACCTAACAAGCAAACTAACCCGAGCCAAATTCGATTACCTTCCAGACCCTAAACTCAGGGCGTTACAATTTTTGTCATTCCGACCCCTCAAAATACCTGTCGGAGTTTTTCGACCGCTCCCATTTAGTGGACCTTCATCTTGGTCCAGACGACTTGGCTTCATCTTTGTTGTTGATAGGTGGTGGCTGCGCTCTTAGTTTGCTTCCTAGAGTTTCAAGAATTCCTTGTTTTTTCTGGTTCGTTCTTGGCCTTTTTTGGCCTTCTTTTTGCATGGTTTTGCTTTGTTTTTGGTTGAATGAAAGTTATTCTTGCTTTGTTCAAAAAATAAATATAGCACCCAAAGTTTTATATTTCTCAGGATAGCACCCTTACAGTAAACTCGTAGTGACTAGTGAATGCACGAAGAGTTCTAATAAAAAATTATCTTTTAATATTCTTTAATTAATCAATTAATAGATGATTAGTAAATCTTAATTGGAACACATTGTGCATGCTAGGCGAGTTCTACTTAATTTTTTTACAAAATTATAAAGAAAAAACTATTATGAACACAATTATTAGGAACTCACTTCGCATCTTCAATATATTGAAAAACGAAAATAAAAATAATTTGAACTATTAAAAATCAACTTTGATATTTAGCTTCATAAATTACAAAAAAATGTTAGCATTGGTTTATATAGCTCTATAAAATCATCCCAATATTCATAAAACTATTCTTAGTTTTAATCTATTTCTTATATAATCTTCTAGTAAAGCGCACCAATAATTATTAAACTATGAAAAATATTGTTTTTAACATTAACCTTTAAAAATATAAAATCATTAAATTTATTAAAGTGTTACAAAAATAATTATAATTATATAAAAGAATATAATATTTTAATAACAATTTTATAATAATTCAATAAAATTTAATAACTATTTTCTGACAATTTAATTATACCATGATTTTTTAGTTTAGAATGCAAGAGAGAGAAAAGGGCTTTTGATTGTCATTTTTCAACTATGATGATCATCATTGGTTTACTGTACTCTACTATTTCTACTATTTCCACGTGATTTCGTAAACTCAACTCAGTTGATGTATTATGTATATGAGTTAATTCATTATATGTTTTTAAATTATAATTTTTATTTTAAATTAGTCTCTAAAATAATAATATTTTAATTTTATTCCCATATTATCGCTTTTATTTTATATTGGTCCTCACATTTTTGAACATTCTAATTTTATTTTCAAACAGTGACATACATTCTAAATTGATTCTCAAATTTTTGAAGGTTTCAAATTTATCTCAAAACTACTAATATATGCCAAGCATGTTCACTTTTAATAAAACCATTAAAGAATTGTTAATTTATCATATAAATATTTGATGTGTATCATATAATAATATGATGTGGCATAAATAATAATTAATGTTGTATCATGTTTCCTAAAAATCATCATTTAAAATGAAATTGAAAGGTTCCTTTTTTTATTTGTGTTATCTCAATTTATTTCCATACAAAAAAAAATTCTAATAGTTTTCCCATGAGCGGCTCCGAGGTTTGTGGAAACCCTTTGGCCTTGAAGAATTCGGCGCTGGCAGGCCGGCCGTCGGATCCGATGGAGACGAAAGATGATGGGGTAGCGGTGGCAGAGACTCCGCCTACCATTGCGTATGTGGAGGGCATGGAGGAGATTCGAATGGACGTCGATAATACGCCTGCACAGTCTGAAGGAGGGGAGATTCGGGAGATGCAGCACCAGGATCATGGCGGAAGCGATGGTTCCAGCGAGGGTAAGGGTAAGTTGTCGTTTAGAGATATGGTGGTTGGACAGGATAGGAGTGGGCGTAAAGAAAATTCGATACGTGAATTGGACGTTGAATTACGTGAGGGTGATGTTGTGATTGGGAATCGGGGATCGCTACCGGAAATTAGCTTTTCTGACAGAGTTCATAAGATTATCGATGAGAGGTTGGCGAAATTGATTGTGGTTAGATTGCTTGGTAGATCGATTGGGTACCGTGCATTGCAAAATAGAGTGCAATCGATGTGGAAACCTTCTGGGGAAATAAACATTGTGGACCTTGACAATGACTACTTTCTCATTCGATTTGCTGAGGAAGCTGATTATGAGCGTGTACTTACAGGGGGACCGTGGATGATTTACGGTAGCTATCTTACTGTTCAGCCGTGGTCAAGGAATTTCTCTACCTCAGAGGATCATCCGGGGAAGATTTTGGTTTGGGTAAGGTTGTCGGGATTACCCTATCGATACTATTCGAGAAGTTTGTTTGCCGCCATTGCTGGGACTCTTGGCGAGGTGATTCGCATTGATTTTAATACAACGGATGGTTCTCGTGGTAAGTTTGCGAGACTGGTTGTGGTGGTGGATTTAGAGAAGCCTCTGATTCCGGTAATTGTTATCGATGGAAGGAGGCAAGTTATTGAATATGAGGGTTTGCCGCTTATTTGTTTTTCGTGCAGGAAGTATGGTCATGCTAAAGAATTATGTGGCGTCAATACTACGGATACGATTAAAGCCAAGGAGGCTGTCCAAGATAATAGGGATACGGATAGCATGTTTGGCCCTTGGATGCAAGCATCCAATAGGCGTCGTCGTGGGGGGGTGGGTCAAAGGGGAAGTGTGCATGGCACAAGGGAACCAAAACAACTTGGTTCAAGGTTTACCCCGCTGATAATTGCCGATGAGGTGCAAGGGAATGAGGGAGCAGCGAGCGTACCTGGGAATGCTGCCAATGGGGGCGCAGCGGAGTTGGATGCTGGCCGTTCGAGTCAGCGTGTTGATGACGGGGTGGAGCAAGTGCCGGCCGAAGCAAATACGATCACGAAAGGGGCGAGGACGGATATTAGTGCTGGAACGGACACGATGGAGACAGGTCCAAGAAACATTGTATCGAAGGGGATAGATGCTCAAAGTAGTGTGACGATGGGGACAAGTTCACAGCGTAGTGTGTTGAAGGGCAGTGTGCCGGTGAATTGTGCTAGTGGCGGAGGTGCTAGACAGCAGAAATTGAAGGAGGTTGTGGTTGCGCCCAGGGCTGCAGCGATTGATGAACCAACCTCTTTAAAGGCTTCGAATCATGTTGTGGTGCGTGTGGTCAATAAGGGGCAAAAAAAGCAGCCTGTAGAGGTGCAAAAAACGCCATTGCAGGATGCGAATGGAAGGCATAATATGGGGCATGGACGTGGGGGCTCCACGAAGAACCTAAGCTGGAATCGATTGGCGCCGAAGAGTGTGGCGCTCAAGGGTTCAAAGACTAAGAAATCTGACGGTGGTAATTTGCATCAGGTGGCAGTCCAAGATTGGGCGAAATCTTTTGTGAATTCTCTAACGTTGGAGCCGAACAAGGCTGGTCCGAGGGGGGAAACGGAGATGGCAAGTGGTGCGAAGGGTGATACCTCGGTACAATGGATCCCGAACGCCACGTTTGAGGGTAAGTTGCCGGATGCGGCTAACTGATCGATTGTTGGGTTTGGTTTTCTTTCTCCATTTTTGTTTTTATGGTTAAGGTAATCTTATGGAATGCTCAAGGTGCTTTATACCTTGATTTTAATCGGTATTTTAGCTTGGTAAATGCTTCTCATAAGCCTGATGTTTTTGCGGTTTTTGAGCCTAGAATCAGTGGGTATGCTGCGGATAATTTTATCCGGCGTTCGGGGTTTGATTTTTCTTTTCGCGTTGAAGCGAATGGGCTATCAGGGGGTATTTGGGTGTTATGGAAGGATTCGGTTGATGTCGATATCTTGGTTATCTCTAATCAGTTCGTACATGGTGTGTGTGTCGAACGGCAATCAGGTTCTGTTTTCTTTTTAACTGTGGTTTATGCTAGCCCAAATCAAAGTATCCGTCGCGATGTTTGGGATGAGCTCCGGGTGTTGGAACCAGGTGCTGATAGGTCATGGGTGTTAGGGGGAGATTTCAATGTTATTTGTTCATCGGATGAGAGACAGGGGGGATCTCAGAGAAGGACTGGTGTTTGCCGTTTCTTTGGTGATTTTTTATTTCACTCGGGTCTGATTGACATGGGTTATAGTGGTCCGCGGTCCACATGGCAGCGTGGTGACCTTTATCAACGACTTGACCGATGTCTTTGCTCTAGCAAATGGTATGAGTTTTTCCCCACTTCTGAAGTTTTCCATTTACAACGCCTAGGGTCTGATCATAGGTCGATCCTCCTGTCTACGGAATGTGCTAATAAAAATTTGGGACCCCGACCATTTCGCTTTCTAGCTGCTTGGAATGATCATCCGGGGTTCGAAAAGTTGCTTTTGGATAATTGGAAGAATGAGGAGGATGCTTCCGTTAATCTTGATAACTTGCAGGTACAGAGTAGGCAATGGAACCGGGATGTTTTTGGCCATATCGGTCGTAGGAAGAATCAGTTGCTTGCTAGGATCAGGGGAGTGGAGCTGGCCCTTGAACGATATCAGATGCCTTTCCTCATTGAGTTGGAAAAGTCTTTAAAAAATGAGTTGGGTGATGTCCTGCGGCAAGAAGAGAGTTTATGGTTTCAAAAGTCTCGAAGAAAATGGATTCAGTTGGGTGATCGTAATACTAAATTTTTCCATGCCTCTACTATGAGCCGTCACAGGAAAAATGCTATTAAAATGTTACGGCTTGTTGGTGGGTCTTGGTGTGATGATCAAGAAGGAATTCAGAAACATGCGGTGGAGTTCTTCTCCAGCCTCTTCTCGGCCGCTACATGTACTGTGCCCCATGCGAATTTCTGTGGTGGGTTTCCGAGTATTACAGGTCTTGGGTTGGATTGGATGGTTTGGGATGTGTCTGACGAGGAAATTAGGGAGGTTGTTTTTAGTATGGAGCCGTTGAAAGCACCAGGAGCTGATGGGTTCCATGCTATGTTTTATCAAAGAAACTGGAGCATAGTTAGCGAGTCTGTTATCCGATATGTTAGGGGATTCTTTGAGTCTAGAAGTACTTCGGAGGTGGTTTATCAGACTATTATGGTTCTTATTCCGAAGGTCACGAATCCTGAACAGATAAGTCAATTCCGCCCTATTAGCCTTTGTAATGTTCTGTATAAAATTATTTCAAAAATTTTGGTTAATCGTTTGAAACCGTTCTTATCTGATTGGATTGGACAGAACCAGGTTAGCTTTGTTCCTGGGCGACAGATTACTGACAATATAATCCCAACGCAGGAGATTATTCATTCGATGGCTAACAAAACCGGTTTAAAATGTTGGATGGCTATTAAGGTGGACCTTGAGAAAGCTTATGATCGTTTGGAATGGTCATTCATTGATGCGACGATGAGGGATCTTGGGTTGCCGGATAAGTTTCGCCAATGGGTTATGTGGTGCGTTAGCACTGTATCAACAAGAATTGTTGTGAATGGGAGTCTTTCTGAAAGCTTTAAACCATCTCGTGGGCTTCGTCAGGGGGATCCGCTGTCACCTTACATCTTTGTTTTGTGTATGGAGAGGCTTTCTCATGCTATTAATAGAAGTGTTGATCGGGGTGAGTGGAAGAGTATTCGGATCTCTAGGAATGGTCCAAACATCTCGCACTTGTTCTTTGCAGATGATTTGGTGCTTTTTGCGGAAGCATCGATGGAGCAAATGATTCGTATCAAAGCTATCTTGGATCTTTTCTGTGAATGTTTGGGGCATAAGGTGAGCATTTCGAAAACTACTATCTATTTCTCCAAAAATTGTGATGTGGATGGGCGTGTCGCTTTGGCGAATTATGGTGGTTTTGAGCTGGTAGAGGATTTAGGCCTGTATTTGGGAGTACCCTTGCTTCACAAGCGTGTCACAACAACTACTTATCAGTTCCTCTTTGATAAAATTGAAAGGAGACTATCCGGATGGGCTGCTCGCACGTTAGCACTTGCGGGTCGTATAACTCTTGCTAAGGCCGTTATTCAAGCGATCCCTAACTATGCCATGCAAACTGCATGGCTGCCAAAAGGGGTTTGTGACAAGATTGAGATAATGATCCGACGCTTTATTTGGGGAGGGACGGATGGTCAGAGAGGTGTGCACCTCGTGCGTTGGGAGGTTTTGGCCTCAAACATAAAGGATGGGGGACTTGGTTTACGTCATTTACATCGACACAATGAAGCTCTTATCATGAAAGTGGGATATCGCTTAATCACGAATACGGATAAATTATGGGTGAAGGTGCTTCGACACAAGTACAAGTGGGAGGGGACTTTGCCATCTTCTATATATCGTGTTGGTAGCTCTCGGCTATGGCTTGGGATTAGTCAAGTGTGGGAGGAGATACGTAAGGGCATTGGGTGGCACATTCGAGATGGGTGGTCGACGGATTTTTGGTGGGACTGTTGGCTTGATGATGTGGGGAGCCTTGCGCCTTTTTTCTTGAATGGGAGTGCGTCGGATGGAATTAAAGTGGCATCTATGACAAATACGGCGGGTCAATGGGATTGGGAAAGGTTGAGCATTGTATTGCCTTCGGAAATGTTGGATCGAATTGCAACAGTGCTGCCCCCTCACGCTGCACTAGGTGCGGACCGTCCAACTTGGCGCTGGACTGATATGAAGAATTTCACGACGTCGTCAGCATATGCAAAACTGAGTGAGGGTAATGGAAATTCTGTTGATGGTGTTTGGCAGAAGATTTGGGCGCTGAAGGTTCCGCAGCGAGTGCGTGTGTTCTGGTGGGTGGTTATGCATGGGAAGTTGATGACTAATGCTGAAAGGTATCGTCGCCATATTACCGCGGACAACAGCTGCCATGGATGCGGCGCGATGGTGGAAGACATGTTGCACGTGCTGCGTGAGTGCCCAGCAGCACGGGATGTTTGGAACCGTGTGTTGCAGGCTAACGCTGCGGGACGGTTTTTTGCGCTGAGCTTCGAGGATTGGGTGCAGGAGAACCTGTCCGCCACTGCTACTATGCAGCAGGGTACAAGCTGCTGGAGCTCTTTGTTTGCCGTTATATGCTGGCTGCTGTGGAAGGATCGCTGCAACCGCGTCTTCAACAGCCGGCCCGGGGGGGGAGGTCGTCCTTTGTGTTGTTGGAAGCGGCAAGGTTGTACAATGACTGTGTTGCATTTTTAAATACTGGTGCAGCGCGGAATGGTGGGCGTGCTGGTCCAAGTAGCAGAGACGTCGCGAAGTGGCAGCCACCAAATCCAGGTCGCGTTAAGGTAAACATCGATGGAGCGGTGAGGGGTGCGATGAAGCAAACATCGATAGGTGGTGTCATTCGTGATGATGCTGGCGTTTGGGTGTTTGGCTTTGCGAGGAATATTGAGGCTTGTACGGCGCTTATGGCAGAACTATGGGCGGCGTATGATGCGCTTATTTTTGTGTGGGGGCGTGGTTATCGATTGGTGGATTTGGAAACGGATAATAAAACAGTGGCGGCGATACTTAATATGGAGTCTAGTATTCTGTCGGAGAATGCTTTGGTCCTGCGTCTGCAGAAACTTGTTCTCCAGCAGTGGGATTTGTCGGTACGGTTCATTTACCGAGAAGCGAACATGGTTGCGGACAAATTAGCAGGGTTGGCTCAGAATAGACAGGGAGGATGCTTGGTGTTTGATTCTCCCCCACCTGAAGTTGCTCAGTTGGTTACCGATGACTTTGGGCGATGATTAGTGTTTTTGTTTGATTGTATTACCCTTTCGGTAACACCATGTGTACTATTTTCCCCCATTTAGGTGTAGGGGGTTTTTAACGAGGCACGTGGTGTTACGCCGACATCTTTTTTCATAAAAAAAATAAAATTTATAACGATTTTATCGACAGTGGACATGATTAGCATGATAATTATGGAATGAATTTAGGATGTTCAAAGTTTAAAAATAAAACGGAAATGTTCAAAAGTTAGAGAACCAATTTAGAATAAATTTAGTAATTTATATACGAATGTGTGACACAATTAACTCTATTTATATATGATATACTAGTAAATGCTTTTTTTCTTCAAAATATGCCTGTTAATTTATTAATTATTTATCAATAATCTCTAGAGCATGCGGTTAAAAACTCTCAACTGACATCATCCCATTTTTCTTTGGCTCAATACTCATCTGGAATAAATTTCTCCTCCATTCCCTAGACAGAATTATTCAATATATATATATATATATATATATATATATATATATATATATATATATATATATATATATATATAAATAAAGGAAGAATTGTTGCAATTCCATTCCCTAGACAGAATTATTCAATATATATATATAAGGAAGAATTGTTGCAATTACGAAATTAATTTAGTATAAAAATTAAAAATATATAAGGAATAATTGTGTAAAAAATATAAAGAATAAAAATGGCATATGATAATCCCATTGCGGATAAGAATATACTAATTATATACCATTCGTGGATCAACCTGATACTTTACATTGCATAATATAATATACTTTTTTTAATTATGGGAATTTACAGATCAGATATCCACGCTGGAATTTTTGGTATATGCTTATCTAAGCTCTTGCCACCGCAATTTATACCAATGTTATGGTACTACAAGTTTCCTTTTTTTTTCAAGCATCCGATGATAAAAATACTACTTCGTATTTTTCTAGAATACTATAAATAATAATTACCGGACTTTTTAATTTTTAGAGATATGTTTAACATTTAGGTTTTTTATTAAAATAAATTTATAAAAAACGACAAAAATAGATAACGATTATTTTTTAATGTATAAAACATATAAAATTACTATTTGGATCAAATTGTTAGAAGTTAGAACTCTTGACCTTGCTTAAGAGACCTAGTGTCTCATCCAGCTAGATCAAATTATTATTAATTTTAAATTTAAATTTATCTATTTTTTATCTATTTTTTGTTTAACCATTAGTATCTGATTTATTGGTCAACTAATTTGAATTGGTTTTTTTAGAGGATCGATATGGGTTAACCCTCTCAACTCAATTTCCCATTCACAATACTATGATTAGAAGTTATAACTCCTAACTTTCCTTAAAAGATCTAGCGTCTCGTCATACTAAATCAAATTATTATTAATCTTGTATCTAATTTTTTAATTATAGATCTTAACTTTACCTAATCCTAAAATCATGAATATTACTTTCACCCAAAAAAATCATCAACGTTATAATTCTAAATTATAAACTCTAAAAACGAATCAGTAATTTCAATCACTAGGGTTTTATATTGCATTAAGGGCTCGTGAATGTGCATGAAATTAGGGTCGGGCGTTCGATCGAGTTGAGTTAAAAAAAATTGAGTTATTTAAATTTACAAGTCATATTTTACGATTCAAACTTTATTTGAAATTTTTTCCAATCGAGCCAAGTTTATGAAATTTGAGTCGATTTTTAAGTTTCTATACAAATTTAATTGTAATTATTTATAATGTTATAATGCATATTGATTTCAATTTAAACGACTTTCTAATTCATATACGATATACATATATATTTCTTCGTACTTTCACATGTGATATACATTATATATCAGGCAGAATTGACAGACTGGACGCGTACTTGAAGATTGATCCACTACTTACTAGAAATTTTGAGTTATTCGAATTTTCATTTTATAAATCAAACTTTATATAAAAAATTTTGAGTCAATTATTTTTCGTGTTAAATCGAATAATTTAAATTTTTTGAGTCGAGTTTTGCCCAATTCTACATGAAAAGTGTGAAAACTACAAGAGCCCCTAGCATGAGGTTATCTTTTTCCTCTATCACCGGCTCACCGCTCTCGCAGCCACACTTTTTTTTTTCTTTACAGAAAATGACAAACGTTATTTTCATTTTTTTTCTTGAATAAATCATTACTTGTATGATAAAAGTTGACTGTGAAATAAAATTCATGACGATCGGACGATGGAGATGGATGACATACTCAACGTGGCAAAGATCTCCGTCGTAGCTGGAGACAGCAGGCAGGACGACGTGGCAAAACGTGGGCGTTGGGACACCCGGGCACGTGAAATGTGCATGGGGTTTATTTCCAGTGAAGTGTTGATTTTACACTTCCCTATTTTGTAATCTTGTTCCGACAGTGACGCCACGTGTCTGGAACGTGATTGGTTAGTAGTCCAAAATGGATTGCTACAAAGGTATCCGATGGAGCATGTGCTTGGTCGGGATATTCTCGCGGGTGTTCCGGGCCGCACTTTGCTTATAATTTAAGGAATAATTCTTCTTGCAGTTTCTATACGTTTTATACATTTGTAATTTAGTCCATATTCTGTTAATGCAAGCAATTTAATGAAACTTCTGTTAAATTGGATTATATATCTATTTTTAAAAAAAAGTTAGCTCACGTGGCCAATATTATACACATAGAAGGTCAAATAATCAAATAAAAGTTTTTATTTAAATCTCATGGTTGTAAAGTTCCTGATTCTGAAAAATAGGTTATAAGATTATTAAATACTAATTTTTAAAAGTGAAAGCCCATATGAAAATTCTTTGACGGTGTTATAAATTAAACTTCAATTATTAAATTGAAAGAATTTAGAAATAAATTTTCAAATGTATAAAGAATACAAAGGTTAGAAACAAAATTAGACCTTAAGTTGAAAGGTTTATATTTGCACATAATGTAAAACTCATAGTATTACACGTTTTGTGGATTGTTTGATGGGTAAAATAGATGACTGTAATTAACTTCTTACTTTTATTTCAAGTAACAATCTTGACATAAACCGTCGTCAATCTCAACCATCAATTTCACCAATCCAACAATCTAAAAAATGTGTAAAAATAAAAAATTCTTACACTGTGTGAAACAAATATTTTAATTTTGATATAACTAAAAACCTAAGGACTAAATTGAAAATGTCAAAACGAATTTTAAGTCCTCAAAATATCCCTATATAATTTTAATATTATGCCTAAGTTAAAAACATGCCTTTCAAATATTTTTTCTAAGTGTTTCAAACCAGAAACAATGATTTTCAAGCACCCGTTTCGAAACGGCCTAGAGGCGTTTCGAAACGTTTTCATCACTGTCGACCACCGTTCCGGAACGTGTATCGAAACACTTGTAAACGTTTCGAAACGGCATAAATCATTTCGAAATTGTTCTTCATATTGGATTTAAAAAGGGCTAACGGTTTCAAATATTTGCTGAATTTTAAAAGATTAAAAGGGTGTTTCGAAACGGATCAAGCCCGTTCCGAAACGACCCTTGACAGTAGCAAATCCGTTTCGAAACGGATTCATATCGTTTCGAAACAGGTCTCAATATTAATTTGAAAATATGACCGTTAAGAGTTTTTAACTAACTTTTTGGAAACCGTTAAGGCGTTTCGGAACGGGCTAAGACCGTTCCGAAACGACCCTTGACAGTGGCAAAATCGTTCCGAAACGGCACTAAGGCGTTTCGGAACGGGCTCTTAAATGCACCCCAACGGCTCTTTCTATTTTAGTCCGTTCCAAAACAAGTACCCCGTGTTCCAAAACGGGTTGGTGCAGACTGCATTTATGGTGGAAAGAGAGGGTTCCAACGGCTCCATTTATGTTCCCAACCACCCAAACGGCTAGAAATCAATGAGAAGGTATAAAAGAGACATCCAAAAGCATCAGCAACAACTATTGATCCTAAAGCAAACATCCAAACATCAAATTCAAGCAATTGTGAAAAAATCCCACTTTGTGTAAAATCCCAATTTGTGTTATTCATTCATACTTTGTAAAATTGGGTTGAGTGCTTGTATTGGGGCTATCATTTGTATTGAGAGATACCTTATTAGCCTACAATTTTCTTTGTTCTCTTGTGTGAGGGTTGAGTTGATTTTTGGGTAGAAAAATCAACCGAAATTGTAAAGGGTTGCCTCCTTGTCCTAGAAAAGGGGAAGATCAATTTAGTGGAATTGTTGCAAATCCTTAGTGAAGCTAAGGTAGTGGATGTAGAGTTCATTTGGAACTTGAACCACTCTAAATCCCTTGTCCATCAATTTTTAATTTGCAAATTTCTACCACAAACCTTTAAATTTCCAATTCACCCCCCTCTTGGTAAATATCGATCTTTCAATTCACTCAACAATTGGTATCAGAGCTTAACTCTTTGAGGATTAACAACCACAAGAGGAGATCCTTAGAAGAGTGTGATCATCAAAATATCAAGAGATGGCTTCAACCTCCGGTTCCGGCATGTACGAGTCACAATCGACCACAAAGCCTCCTTTCTTCAATAGTGACAACTATTCTTTTTGGAAGAATAAAATGCGTCTATTCATCAAGTCTAGTGACTATCTTGTGTGGGATGTCATTGAGGATGGGCCATACATTCCATTGAAGCAAGACAGTGAAGGCAAGATGGTGTTGAAGAAGAAAGCCGAAATGAGTGAAGAGGAGAGGAAAAAGATTCAAGTCAATGACAAAGCTCTCCACATGCTATTTTGTGCTTTCGGTCCAGACATCTACTCAAAGGTCTCATCCATTGAAAGTGCCAAAGAAGTGTGGGACACTCTTGAGACCACTTATGAAGGCACCAATGATGTCAAAGAAACTAAGATTGGACTTCTCAATCTTAGTTATGAAAACTTCAAGATGGAGCCCGATGAGACGGTGTCAAAGATGTTTGATCGATTCTCCACGATCGTCAATGGTCTAAAGGGTTATGGAGAGATCATACCAGAAGACAAGCTTGTCCGGAAGCTACTCTATTCACTTCCCGAGTCTTGGGATGGGAAGAGAACCGCTATCATCGAAGCAAAGAATTTGAAGACTTTGAAGCTTGATGAGCTTGTGGGTTCTCTCCTTACTCATGAGATCATGAAGCAAGGAAAGGAAGATGAGAAAAAGAAAGAAGAGAAAAGAGTAGAGAAGCTTGAGGTTGAGAAGAAGAAGAAGATGGGTATAGCTCTCAAGGCTAAAGCTTCACAACTTGATGAGAGCTCATCTAGTGATGAGGATGAACTTGAAGAATTGGCTATGATAGCCAAACGGTTCTCACGCTTCATGAGGTCCAACCGGGGTAGAAAAATCCAAAGAAAGATGGACTTCAAAGGGAAGAACAAAGAAGAAGGAAAGGATCTCATCATTTGCTATGAGTGCAAACAACCCGGCCACATCCGTTCGGAGTGCCCTCAACTCAAGAAGAAGGGCTTTGAGAAGAAGAAGAGACTCAAAGCCAAACTTGCTACTTGGAGTGATGAGGAGTCATCGGAGGATGACGAACAAGAAGTGGCTAATCTTTGTCTCATGGCACTTGAGGAAGATTCCTCCTTGGTAACCTCTAACTCATCTACTTTAGATTTTTCATATGAAGAGTTAAACGATGCATATGATGAGTTACAAGAGGTATATGATGAATTAGTTGAGAAGTTTAAAGAGTCGGTCATTAAAAACAAGAAAATCATTTAGAACTAAATGAGAAAAATGACTCACTCACTCAAGCTAATTCTAAATTTGAGAAAAAGATTTTAGGATTAAAAGATGAACTTAAATTTTTTCAAGATGAAAATGTTGATCTTAATAATCTTTTGTCTCAATGCAATAGTGAACACCAAAAGGTGTTGGGTGAGCTAAATGAGCTCAAAAAGTCTTTAAAAATGTTGGTAGTGTCAAGCATGAAGTAGGAAAATCCTCTAGAACACACCAACCTAAGAAAAAGACTAATTACTACAAACAAGGTAGCTACCCTAGACATAGTAGAGCTAAAAGAATTAGAAGTGTATGGGTTCCTAAGGAACTTGTAAAATCTAATAATATTATTGCTATGTCATCTTGGATTCCTAAGGGAACCAAGGTTTTGGGAGCTAACACTCATGGACCCAAAATGATTTGGGTACCAAAAACCAAAGTTTAATATCTTTGTTTGTAGGGGGAGCATTGCTACAAGGCCAAAGCACAAAGTCAAAACTCATGGTACCTTGATAGTGGATGCTCGAGACACATAACCGGAGACAAGAGTCGATTCATGGATCTAAAGCCAAAAAGTGGAGGAGTAGTAACATTTGGTGACAACTCCAAAGGCCACATTAAAGGTATTGGCTCCATAGGTAATCACTCTACCATTCTGATTGAAAATGTCTTATATGTCGATGGTCTTAAACACAATTTATTGAGCATAAGTCAATTGTGTGATAAAGGATTTAATGTTTTATTTGATAAAAATGGATGTAAAATAGTAGACATTAAATCTAATAATATTATGCTCATAGGTCATCGCATAGGAAACATATACATGGTGCATTTAGATGACATACATACATCTCATGCATGCTTAGTTGCTCAAAATGAAAATGATGCATGGTTGTGGCATAGGAAGCTAGGACATGCTAGCATTAGTGTTTTGGAAAAACTAGTCTCTCTAAATCTAGTTAGAGGTTTGCCCAAAATAAAATTTTCAAATGATAAAATCTGTGATGCATGCTCAAAGGGTAAACAACATAGGTCTTCCTTTAAATCCATTAATGATGTTTCTACTAGTAGATGCTTACAATTAATTCACATGGATTTATTTGGGCCAATTAGGACTATGAGCTTGGGTGGTAAATCTTATGCTTTTGTGCTAGTTGATGATTTTTCTAGATTTACTTGGGTTCTATTTTTAAGTACTAAAGATGAAGCTTTGGAAAAATTCATCACATTCTCAAAATTAACCCAAAATGATCTTGAACTTAGAATCACACATATTAGAAGTGATCATGGAACCGAGTTTCAAAATTTAGGGTTTGAAGAATTTTTGAATGAAAATGGTATTAGCCATAATTTTTCGGCTCCTCGAACTCCTCAACAAAATGGGGTAGTTGAGAGGAAAAATAGAACTTTACAAGAAATGGCTAGAACTATGCTTTGTGAAAACAATTTACCTAAATATTTTTGGGCGGAAGCCACAAACACCGCTTGTTATATTGTAAATCGAGTAATGATTAGGCCAATTCTAAAGAAAACACCTTATGAAATTTTAAAATCTAAAAAGCCTAACATTAGCTATTTTCACCCTTTGGGGTGCAAGTGTTTTGTTTTAAATAATGGAAAAGACAACTTAGGTAAATTTGATGCAAAAAGTGATGAAGCCATTTTTATAGGTTACTCTTTAACCTCTAAAGCCTATCGAGTATTTAACAAAAGAACTTTAGTAGTAGAAGAATCTATTCATGTTGTATTCGATGATAACCTCCTTCCTATGAAGGATTCTTGTGATGATGATGATGTAGGGATCATAAATGCCTTTGATGGAGGTCAAACTTCAAAGAAGGATGAGATTCCAACAAAGGAAGATGACTCACAAGATCCACCTCTTGAAGCCTTGAAGGACTTGGCCATTGAGGAAAAGGAAGTGAGCTACCCAAGGGAGTTGAACTATGTCAAAGATGGTGAAATCTTGGGTGATCCATCCAAGGGGGTAACCACTCGTTCTTCTCTTAGATTAATGAACCATGTTGCATTTATCTCATGCATAGAGCCTAAAAACATAAAAGAAGCATTGAAAGATGACTTTTGGATTATGGCTATGCAAGAAGAGTTAAATCAATTTGAGAGAAGTAATGTATGGACATTAGTTGATAGGCCTAGTAATCAATCTACAATAGGAACTAAATGGGTCTTTAGGAACAAACTAGATGAGAGTGGTAACATTGTGAGAAATAAAGCTAGACTTGTAGCACAAGGTTACACTCAAGAAGAGGGAATAGATTTTGATGAAACCTATGCACCCGGAGCTAGAATGGAAGCCATTAGGATGTTGCTTGCATATGCATGTTATCATAATTTCAAGCTTTTTCAAATGGATGTTAAAAGCGCATTTTTAAATGGTTTTATAAATGAAGAAGTGTATGTGGAACAACCACCGGGTTTTGAAGATTCAAAATTTCCAAATCATGTTTTCAAACTCACCAAAGCTCTTTATGGTTTAAAACAAGCTCCTAGAGCTTGGTATGAAAGGCTTTCAAATTTTTTGATTGAAAAAGGATTTGAAAAAGGTAAGGTGGACACTACACTCTTTATAAAAATGTATAAAAATGACATCTTAGTAGTTCAAATTTATGTTGATGATATTATTTTTGGTTCTACTAATGAATGTCATTGTCAAGAGTTTGCTAAGTTAATGCAAGGTGAATTTGAGATGAGCATGATGGGGGAGCTTTCATTCTTTTTGGGACTCCAAATCAAGCAAAAGAAGGATGGCACCTTCATCAACCAAGCAAAATACATAAAGGACATGCTCAAGAAGTTTGGCTTGGAGAATGCAAAGCCTCAAGCCACTCCTATGAGCTCATCTACAAAGCTTGACAAAGATGGAGGAGGTAAGTGTGTTGACTCTAAGCTTTATCGTTCTATAATTGGATTTTTGCTTTACCTTACCGCAAGTAGACCGGATATCTTGTTTAGTGTTTGCTTGTGTGCTAGGTTTCAAGCTAGTCTTAGAGAGTCTCACCTTATAGCCGTTAAGAGAATCTTTAGATACCTTAGAGACACTCTTTGTTTAGGCCTTTGGTATCTTAGAGACTCTACCTTCAACCTTCATGCTTACTCGGATGCGGATTATGAGGGTTGCAAAATTGATAGGAAAAGTACTTCGGGAACTGGCCAATTCTTAGGTAGTATGCTCATATCTTGGTTCTCTAAGAAACAAAATAGTGTAGCCTTATCTACCACCGAAGCCGAGTACATATCCTTAGGGAGTTGTTGTGCTCAAGTCCTTTGGATGAAGCAACAACTCTTAGATTATGGAATTAAAGTTGAAACCATACCCCTAAAATGTGACAACACTAGTGCAATATGCTTAACTAAAAATCCCATCCAACACTCTAGAACCAAACACATAGAAATAAGGCATCATTTCATTAGAGATCATGTCCTTAAGGAAGATGTGGTGTAGAACTAATGTTTTGATATAATAATTGAAAAATGTTTTGGACTGTTTTAAAAAGTATTTAAAACATTTACAAAGTCCAAACAACTTGAAATAATGTCTAGGGAATTTTTCAAAAGGGGTTTTCATGTTTTCAAAGGCCTATCTACACAAAATTGTCCTAGTGTTTCGAAACACCTTAGGGCGTTTCGAAACAGGTGCCTCCAGTAGCCAAAACGTTTCGAAACGTGTTTCGAAACGGGCTCTCTATGGACAGGAGTTTTGCCCAACGTTTCGAAACGGGCTAGGCCGTTTCGATACGCCCACGTGGCACTGACCACAACGGTCATAAACCCCAACGGCTCTTTCCCAACTAACTTTTAAATGTAGGTCGTTTCGATACGGGCTAAGGGCGTTTCGATACGCGTTTCGAAACGGCGAGGGGGTGTTCCGAAACGGGTACCCTGACAGACTGCAACGACTCTTTCTATATTGAGAGTGTTTCGAAACGGCTTCGAGCGTTTCGAAATGGGGAGCTGCAGAACTGCATTTATGGAGGGAATTAAAGGCTCCAACGACTCTATTTCAACCCCAACGGTCCTAAACGGCTATAAACTCAATTGGGAGTATAAAAGGGACCTCCAAGCATCAAGAGAAGACTAATGCTCATATTGTCAAACATCAAATGATCAAGAAATTGTCTTAGTGCTTAATTTGTCATTTCTTGTATAGACAAACACTAGTGAGCCAAAATTGTCAAATTTGCTCAAGTGTTTTAGGTTTTGGGTGAGTGCTTCATTGTGCAAACAAACACCTATTAGAGGGTTTAAGTTTGCTTTTATTTATCTCTTTGTAAAAGAGGGTTTTGATCAAGGCTTGGGTAGAAGCTTGATCGGTTGTAAGGGTTTCCTCCTAATCTTAGAAAAGGGGACGAATCAATTAGTGGATTGATTGTGAAATCCTTAGTGGGGAGCTAAGGTAGTGGATGTAGGTGCTTGTTAGAAGGCCGAACCACTATAAATCATTGTGTCTTTATTCTTTCTAGCTTCCTAAACCCTTCCACCCAAATATCCACCTCTCCACCACTTGGTGAGCATAATCGGTTGAACGAATCGAGCCCCACACAACTCAACAATTGGTATCAGAGCTTGGCTCAATCGAAGAGGATTAACATCCTATTGAGAAGATCCGGCAAGCTCGACCACTTTTTCATCAACCGGCTCAATGGCACAATCAATCGACAAACCGCCTTTCTTTGACGGAGCTCACTATGCTCATTGGAAGACAAAGATGAAGTTCTTCATCAAATCAAAAGATTACAAGCTATGGGATGTAGTTGAAGATGGCCCGTTCGTGCCTCAAAGAAGTAAAGCGGAGTGGAGTGCCGACGATCGCAAGAAGATGGAGCTAAATTGCAAAGCCTTGTACATTCTATTTTGTGCATTTGGTCCATCCATCTATGAGAATATGTCTTCTTGTGAGAGTGCCAATGAGGTATGGGACAAGCTTGAAGTCACATACGAGGGGACAAATGAAGTTAAGGAGACCAAGATTGGGCTCCTAACCTTGGAGTATGAGAACTTCAAAATGGATCCGGAAGAGAACATCGAGAAGATGTTTGATAGGTTCTCCACCATCACCAATGGTCTCAAAGGCTATGAAGAAGCCATCCCGGAGGAGAAGCTTGTTCGAAAGCTCATCTACTCACTTCCCGAGTCTTGGGACTCAAAGAGGACCGCCATCATCGAAGCCAAAAATTTGAAGACCTTGAAGCTTGATGAACTCATGGGGTCTCTCCTTACTCATCAAATCATGAAGAAGAACAAAGAGGATGAGAAGAAGAGGGAAGAAATTAGAGCTATGGGAGAGAAGAAAATCAAAGGGCTTGGCATTAATGCTAGTGCCATGGCTCTCAAGTCCTCCACTTGCCGTCATGTCTACTCAAGTGAAGAGGAGGATGAAGATGAAGAGATAGTTCATCTCTTCAAGAAGTGTACCCCTTTCATGAAGAAAGCCTTGAGAGAGCTTGAACGTGAACCTAAAAGAAAGGAGAGGGCAAGCACTTCAAGCCATAAGAAGAAGGCACATGTGGCTACTTGGAGTGATGAGGACTCCACCGACGATGAACAAGCCAACCTTTGCCTTATGGCCATCGAAGAAGATTCAAGGGTAACTTCTAATTCATCTACTTCATGTTCTTACACTTTTGATGAATTACAAGATGCCTATGATGATTTGGTTTTAGATTTTAAAAGCCACATTTTGAAAAACAATAAATTGATTTCAAAGTTAAAAATTCAAAATGATTTGCTTTCTAAAACCAAACTTGAACTTGAAGCAAAACTTGAAGAGTTTGAGTTAAAATGTCTTGATTTACAAAAATTGCTTCAAAAAGTTCAAGGAGAAAAGGATTTGATTTCCAAAGAGCTTGAAAAGAAAAACAATTTTGGAAAATTAAATTTTTATGTTAGACAATCTAGTGCCCCTAGATTTGTGAATGGAAAATGTTTTAGAAGTGTTTGGGTCCCAAAAGGACTTAATACTTCAATTAAAAAGGATGACATTGAAAAATGGATTCCTAAGGGGACTAAATTTTGTGCAACTAACGTTTATGGATCCAAAGCAATTTGGATACCAAAAATTACTTGATTGTCTATTGTAGGTGTGATGGAGATGTTCAACAAGTCAAACATTGAGGGGGAGCTCCATACACACAAGGAAGAACACTTGAAGAAGGAAGGCTTCACATCCTCCCTTGGGTTCAAGTGTGGGTAAAATTTCTAGTTGTTTCGATTTTATTTGTCTTATTTTCTATTTAATTCAACTAGATGATCATATATGTTGGACTAACATTTCAATGTTGCTTTGAGTAAGGGGGAGCCATTTTTAAAACCAAAATTCATATTTTTGTCAAAATTTACCTCTATTGTTATTTTTTTGAACTTAATGTTTTAAATCTTTTTGATATAACAAAAAGGGGGAGAAATGGTTTGAAAAATTGAATTTTCAAATGAATAAGGGGGAGCTTTATTTGAATTAAAATTTTTAATCTCTTATTCACATTTTTAAAGTTAAAGAGGGAGAATCCCAAACAATTTTTCAAGTGGTTTTATTATATCAAAAAGGGGGAGATTGTAGAACTAATGTTTTGATATAATAATTGAAAAATGTTTTGGACTGATTTAAAAAGTATTTAAAACATTTACAAAGTCCAAACAACTTGAAATAATGTCTAGGGAATTTTTCAAAAGGGTTTTTCATGTTTTCAAAGGCCTATCTACACAAAACTGTCCTAGTGTTTCGAAACACCTTAGGGCGTTTCGAAACAGGTGCCTCCAGTAGCCAAAACGTTTTGAAACGTGTTTCGAAACGGGCTCTCTATGGACAGGAGTTTTGCCCAACGTTTTGAAACGGGCTAGGCCATTTCGAAACGCCCACGTGGCACTGACCACAACGATCATAAACCCCAACGGCTCTTTCCCAACTAACTTTTAAATGCAGGTCGTTTCGATACGGGCTAAGGGCGTTTCGATACGCGTTCCGAAACGGCGAGGGGGTGTTCCGAAACGGGTACCCTGACAGACTGCAACGACTCTTTCTATATTGAGAGTGTTCCGAAACGGCTTCGAGCGTTTCGAAACGGGGAGCTGCAGAACTGCATTTATGGAGGGAATTAAAGGCTCCAACGACTCTATTTCAACCCCAACGGTCCTAAACGGCTATAAACTCAATTGGGAGTATAAAAGGGACCTCCAAGCATCAAGAGAAGACTAATGCTCATATTGTCAAACATCAAATGATCAAGAAATTGTCTTAGTGCTTAATTTGTCATTTCTTGTATAGACAAACACTAGTGAGCCAAAATTGTCAAATTTGCTCAAGTGTTTTAGGTTTTGGGTGAGTGCTTCATTGTGCAAACAAACACCTATTAGAGGGTTTAAGTTTGCTTTTATTTATCTCTTTGTAAAAGAGGGTTTTGATCAAGGCTTGGGTAGAAGCTTGATCGGTTGTAAGGGTTTCCTCCTAATCCTAGAAAAGGGGACGAATCAATTAGTGGATTGATTGTGAAATCCTTAGTGGGGAGCTAAGGTAGTGGATGTAGGTGCTTGTTAGAAGGCCGAACCACTATAAATCATTGTGTCTTTATTCTTTCTAGCTTCCTAAACCCTTCCACCCAAATATCCACCTCTCCACCACTTGGTGAGCATAACCGGTTGAACGAATCGAGCCCCACACAACTCAACATGTGGTTATAGAGTATGTAGACACCTTGAATCAATTAGCGGACATTTTTACAAAACCCTTAGACAAAGAGCGTTTTTGGTCCCTTAGGAGAGAGTTAGGTCTAGCTAGCCTATCTTGACCTTTTAGGACCTCTTTTGTGCTTAAATATGCTTGATTTTGTGAAATGCCATGTTGATGTGTTTAATCTCCTAATTTCATCCATGCTTATAGTTAGGGGGAGTATGTTTATGCTTAAATATGTTTTGCCTGCTCATTCATGACATTTATGCATGTTAGGCCTCTTAAAACTTCATTTTTCTGCACTTTTAGAGCCTTTTCTGCACTTCCAGGCCCAGGTGTATCGAAACGGGTGAACATGTTTCGATACGGATACCTTAAATCCAGCTCTGAGAGAAGGGCGTTTCGAAACGCCTCCAAGGCGTTCCGAAACGTTTTTGCTACTGCCAAGGGGTGTATCAGAACGTGTTCCGATACGGGTCAAAGGGGTTTCGATACAGTCAACACCGTATCGAAACGGTCAGCTTATGGTCTTAAAATGGTCAAAACCCTAGCCGCCCGTTCTGAAACGGTCTTGACCGTTTCGAAACGGCATCGCGGACTGCTTTAAATTAGGGCTTTTAATGATAAAGTTAACTTTATATCAAACTCTTAAAACCCTAAACCGCCTCCCTCTCTATAAATACCCTCTCAAACTCTTTGATTTTCACAAAATTGTGAGGGGTTTTACTCTACAACTCAAGTCTAAGCAAGTTTCATCAATCTTGTGCAAGGATTTTAATCAAATCATCCAAAATCCCAAACTAAGGTAATTTTTCTTTTTTTCTTTTTCTTTCAATTTATGTTCGAATCTTAGGTTAGAAAATTTTATTTTTGTATAAATTATATGTTTTTAGTTGTGGGTTTTCAATTTCTTGTAAAAATTTTTCCAAATCTCAAAATTTTTTATTCGAATATAAAATTTTTCAGTCGTATTTTTTTAAATTTTTTTTAATTTTGTTTTCAAAAACCTAAGTGGGATTTATTATTGGATTGATTTTTAATATCAATGCATACACTTAATTTTAAACCACTTGCTTAATGTTTTTAGATGGCGGATCAAGCTAACAAAAAGCGCAAGGCCGTTCAATCCGGTGATTCGAGCATTCGTCCAAATATTACTATGCTTTTTCAGAAATCCCTTAAAACTCCGGAGGCACGTGCTCATTTCTCTTATGTCAAGGATTTTGCAATTCGCAAGGAACGTGTCATTGATCTTGAGTTCCTCAATTCCGAGCGATTCCTTTTCCGTTATCTCGCTCGTTTGGATGAGTGGAATCTCATGTATCTCTTGAGCATTCCGGATGTTCGCTACAAAAACATGGTACTCATCTTTTACTCTAATGCTCGTTTTCTTTATGATGAGACCAAAACCGAGATTATAGGAATTGAGTCATCCTTATTAGGCAAAAAGTTTGTTGTTAATGTTGCTCTTTTGGAGTCTGCTCTTAAACTTAAGGATGAGGGTCTTGAGGATGAACGACACTTTGGCAATTTTACCGGCAAAGCACTTTTTTTGGATGTGCACGATCGTGTTCTTCACTTGATGGTTTCTTGGTTCATTCGACCTTCCGGAGGTAAATACTCCCACATCCGTCAAACCGATCATTTTTGGCTAGAGTGTTTCCGTAAGGGTGAGCGCCCAAATGTGCCTAAGATAATTTTTGCCGAGATAGTCAATAATATCAAGCTTATTGACACAAATGAGTTGAAATCTTTTACATATGGCATAGTCTTGAGCGCCTTATTTCATGATCTTGGCATCGATTGTTCTTATGACTCTCCGGAACCTCGCAAGACCAAGATTGGTGAGTCATCCCTTCGCAAGTCCGGGTTCACATATGTGAATGGTGTTTGGGAAAGAGTTGATAGAGAAGCGGATCCTCCTCTCGTTGCTCCTCCACCGCAAGTTCAAGTTGCAAACAATGAAGCCCTCGCGGCTCTCATTACCGAGCGGTTCAATGCTTTGGACACTAGCATTGCTTCGGGTTTTTCGGCCATGGACAATCGTTTTTCGGCCATGGACAATCGTTTGAAGAATGTCGAGGATCGCCTTCTTACTCTTGAGACTTCGCATTCCAACTTGGATCTATCCTTCTCCACGCTTTATGGGCAATGGACGAAGTTTCACCGTTCTCAAGCCAAGAGCGATGATGATACTTCAGATGATGATGACGAGGCTTAGGATCTTCATATCATATCATATCATATCATATCATATCATATCATATCATATCATATTATTTATGCTTTTTAGGATTAAGATTGCATCTTTATGTTTTCTCATGTTTTAGAAACCTATGCTTATGGCTTTTTTATTTGGGATTTTATTGTTTGAATTATGTTGAACTTAATGTTTGAATTATGTTTTGGATATTTTGATTATGAATTAATATTATGGTTGGTTATTATTGCTTATTGGTACTAATCCTTCATCTTCTCTATGAGCTTTTATTGTTCTTTTTGATCTAACAAAAAGGGGGAGAAGAAATTTAAGAGCCACAACACTAAAATTCGTTTTAAGTTTTAAAAGGTTTTAAAGGTTTACAACTTGGATTTCAAATTAAAAATTTCTTTAAACTTTAAAAACCTATCTTAAATTAAGGGGGAGTTAGAATATTTTTCAAAACTTTCAAAATTCTCAAAAATTCTAACTTTGGTTTTGTTATATCAAAAAGGGGGAGATTGTGAAACAAATATTTTAATTTTGATATAACTAAAAACCTAAGGACTAAATTGAAAATGTCAAAACGAATTTTAAGTCCTCAAAATATCCCTATATAATTTTAATATTATGCCTAAGTTAAAAACATGCCTTTCAAATATTTTTTCTAAGTGTTTCAAACCAGAAACAATGATTTTCAAGCACCCGTTTCGAAACGGCCCAGAGGCGTTTCGAAACGTTTTCATCACTGTCGACCACCGTTCCAGAACGTGTATCGAAACACTTGTAAACGTTTCGAAACGGCATAAATCGTTTCGAAACTGTTCTTCATATTGGATTTAAAAGGGCTAACGGTTTCAAATATTTGCTGAATTTTAAAAGATTAAAAGGGTGTTTCGAAACGGATCAAGCTCGTTCCGAAACGACCCTTGACAGTAGCAAATCCGTTTCGAAACAGATTCATATCGTTTCGAAACAGGTCTCAATATTAATTTGAAAATATGACCGTTAAGAGTTTTTAACTAACTTTTTGGAAACCGTTAAGGCGTTTCGAAACGGGCTAAGACCGTTTCGAAACGACCCTTGACAGTGGCAAAATCGTTCCGAAACGGCCCTAAGGCATTTCGAAACGGGCTCTTAAATGCACCCCAACAGCTCTTTCTATTTTAGTCAGTTCCGAAACAGGTACCCCGTGTTCCGAAACGGGTTGGTGCAGACTACATTTATGGTGGCAAGAGAGGGTTCCAACGGCTCCATTTATGTTCCCAACCACTCAAACGGCTAGAAATCAATGAGAAGGTATAAAAGAGACATCCAAAAGCATCAGCAACAACTATTGATCCTAAAGCAAACATCCAAACATTAAATTCAAGCAATTGTGCAAAAATCCCAATTTGTGTTATTCATTCATACTTTGTAAAATTGGGTTGAGTGCTTGTATTGGGGCTATCATTTGTATTGAGAGATACCTTATTAGCCTACAATTTTCTTTGTTCTCTTGTGTGAGGGTTGAGTTGATTTTTGGGTAGAAAAATCAACCGAAATTGTAAAGGGTTGCCTCCTTGTCCTAGAAAAGGGGAAGATCAATTTAGTGGAATTGTTGCAAATCCTTAGTGAAGCTAAGGTAGTGGATGTAGAGTTCATTTGGAACTTGAACCACTCTAAATCCCTTGTCCATCAATTTTTAATTTGCAAATTTCTACCACAAACCTTTAAATTTCCAATTCACCCCCCTCTTGGTAAATATCGATCTTTCGATCCACTCAACACACTGTCTAACTGGATCTTAACCCTATGCATAGGGATAGGATCCGATTACACTGTATAAAAGTTTTTAAGTTTTACATGTTTTTTCTTATCGTTTGATCACTAAAACATGTGACTGAGATTAATAGTAGAATATGTGAAGATTGTCACTTGAAAAAAAATAAGAATTTAATCTCAAACATTCATTTTACATTTTTACAATTTGTAAGCGGAACCTAACCCATATATATATATATATATATATATATCAACACGCTTTTCAGATTTTAATTAGGTGAAACTAATGGACAAAACGGTAGGAGAGGGAAGTGAGGAGTAGTTTACTAACTTTGGACTATGCAAATTGCATTAGTATTAGACGAACTTGTTGTCTTCTAGGAGGGAGGGAGGGGATTAATAAACGTTTATTAAACCCTTAAACAAGAATGAATATATTTAGTAGGTTGGTCAAGTTATTCGTCTTTTTTATTCATATTATTTTAGGTTGTGGGTTCTAAGCTTACTATGAGCACTCATTCTTTCCCCTATAGTCACTCTTTCCCTCTCTTTCAGATAAGATTAAGATTATAATTAGGATTTGTCAAAAAAAAATCCTTAAACAAAATAAAAAGTTCAAATCTTAGTGTAATGAATAAAATATTTAAGTTAAAATCAAGTCGCTCTTATAATGATCATCTACAATACACAATCTAAAGTATTCAACTAATAAATTAAAAACCAATCAGTGCATAATTTAAAACAAATCAACCAGTCGACTATACAAAGTGATGTATACATAGGTATAAAAATGATTTTGGGTGTGGAAAATGGAGGTTCCCACAAGCCGACTCTAATCATTGCTTCTTGGTAATGATTATTAGAGGCTCACTCTTGGCTTTTTTCCCCCTTCCACTCGAAGCTCTTTTTATCTTTTTATTTATTTAGTCTTGATATGCTTTGAAATTGATGTATTTGGATCAATCGGGTGGTTGGTTTTTGTCAAATGCGTGCAAAGTAAAGCCAAAATCAAAGGGTTGTTTAATGTTTTACACACAACGCTTATTGACTAAAATGGTTGTTGCTTTTTAGGGTCTGTTTTTGGTTGCGTTTGGCAACCAAAAATCACTTTTTTAAGTGTTTTTAGTTAAAATAAGCTGTTTTTTGTTGCTTTTAAAACTAGTTTTTCCACCTAAACCAAGAAGCTAGATTTTATAGCTTTTTGGGTGGAAAAGCTAGTTTGAAAATAAAATTACTTTTTTATCCTTATTATTTAATTATAATTTATTGTTAAAATAATGTTTATGCATACATAATTGTAAAATAATATATATTTTATAATATTTATATTGAAAGTAAAATTATTTTATTTGTACTTTATTTTATATTTATTATTAATGTGTAAGTGGTATGCCCGTATATAATCTAGAATGTAGTTTATATTTTCAAATTAAATTTTATAAAAAAATAATTTTTTTATTATAATTGAAATTGATTTATTTCATAAATCATAACATTAATTAATTTGAACAATCACCCAAATTTACTTTTACTTTTCAATATCATGTCTAAAATAGACATTTTATCTCCTCAAAATCACTTTTTGACATAATGACAAACACTAACCAGCTTTTCAAAACTACTTTTCAACAGCTAGTTTGAAAATCACTTTTTTCACCGCACTTTTTAAAAGCAACCACAAACTAAGCCTTAATCAGTAATCACCATGTAATTCAAAATGAATGGTTGTTTTCTATTGATCTAGAACCGTCTAACGTAGAGGCGTTCATGGTCGGGTTTAAGATGAATCGAGTAGTACTGGGCTCGACTCAGCTCGTTAATATTTTGAGTCGAGTTTGAGTAATTTTTAATAAGTATGAGAATCTAAGTTTAACTCAACTCGTTAATATTTTGAGTAGAGTTTGAGTAATTTTTAACAAGCACTACAATAATTTAGACTTTTAGTGACAATTTGACAGTGACTAGAAGTAATTTTGTCACAAATATTAAACTTCTGTAACAAATTTTTAGTGCGACACTATTAGTATAAGTAATTGTGATGTATTTTATTTGGTCACTATTATAGTAATAATTGTGACGGTTATATTTTTCACAATTAAATTGTCACTATAAGTCTATAATTGTGTTATTGTCACTAAAACTTTGACACATAATAGTGACGATATATAAAGTGGTCAATATTATTTGATATCTCTTGTGACAATAAAATTGTTTGTCAATTAAAATCTTACTTTTTGTTGTGATAAGTTTTGTCACCAATGGAAAAATAAAATTAATGACAAATTAGATATTGTCACAATAATAAATTTATTTTTATAATAATAGTAATAATTACAATTATAAAAAATTGAAGTTACAATAAATTAGTTTGTCAAAAGGTAAAATAATTTTATTAGTCTCAATACTATGTGTAAATTGTTGTTTTAGTCATTTTATTTCGATCAATTTTAGTCCCTATATTTTTCAAAATTTAAAATTTTAATCCTAATCCAAATGGACCACGACAATATGACTAAATTACAATGACTACAAATGACAAAATAAAAGAACGAAAATCAAATATGCAACTTATGTATAACAAATAAGCTAAAAACAAATTTTTACTTAACATATTTAAAGACCATCATTAATGTCAAGATCGAAATTTTAAAATTTAAAAAGTACATAAACTTAAAGTGACCAAATTAAAGTAAAAAGACTAATATGTAATCTTGCCATAATATGTGATGGCAAAATTATACATTGTGAAAAATTTTACGCTTATATTTGTTTTAACTTTGCTTGTGAAGTTAAAATTTGCATTGTTAGTATACACAATAATTATCGCATAAAGGATAGATGTAATTAATGAAAATATAATATATAATATTTTAAGCGTAAATCTTAATAAAGTATGTTTATATTTTAAAACGAACGCAATTAGTTTTATAATTAATACATATTTTTAAAATAAATAAAATTAATTTCAATTAAAATTTAACATAAATTGTATTTCTTCTTTCAAAATAATATTAAATTTCTTGCATAGCCTAGTGGATATACATTGCATTCTCCCCCTAAAGGTTCCATGTTCGATCCTCCATGAAGCCATGCATTCTATTTATTTATTAGAATTTGACATATAAAGTTGACATCATCTATAATTAAAACTTCAGGGACCTAATGACTGCAATGCAAATGACCCATTAAATTTCAGGGACATAAAGAAGATGTTTACATCTAAAAATATAATTATTTTTTATAATTAAAAGTGACAACATATTTTAGACACTATTTCAATATGTATTTGTGATAAAAATGTTTGTCACTAATAATAATAACAATAGTGTCTAAATTTTAGTCACTGTTATTAATCTTTTGTGTCAAAAATGTAGTCACAAATAATATAACTAATTGTGACAAAATGCATAAAAGTTGTCACTATTATAATAGTGACGGAGTTATTAGTGACGAGTGGTGACGACTCAGAAAAATGATCACTGTGAATTTTAGTGACTAAATTTAATACTTTTAGTTACCATTTTCAATGTCACTAAAAATCCATTTCCTTGTAGTGAAGTATGAGAAATCTAAGCTTAACTCAACTCGTTAAGAACTCGAGTCGAGTTCGATCTTGATTCGAGTCCAATCGAGTCAAGTGTTGAACGATCTTTGGCCATGTCGGACTCGAGTAGCTTGCGATCTGTCGCATCTTATTTAGAGCCCTATTAGGGAAAAACTTGATACACAAGTTATGTAAACTCAAGTTTGTTAATTTTATGGTTTAAGGTGTTAGTTTATGGTTTAGAGCTTTAGATCAATGAGTTTAGAATTTAGGATTTAAATTTTAGGGTTAATGACTCATGTCTATAGTTTATGTTTTAGGGTTTATGTTTAGGAATTTAGATTTTAAATTTTAAATTTTAAAAAATAAAAAAAATTATATTATATTTGTAACACCCGTGTCTAGGGCCTAGGAGGTAGCCGGGTTGTTGTCCGAGTCAAATAGAATCTAATTAAAAATAAACCTACTTTAAATAATGACCTATTTGAGTCTTAATAATGATCGAGGGACCAAAGTTGTAATTTACCCACATTTTAAATAAAGGAAGACAACTTTTCCATAAAAGTTGTCATCTTCCTCTTCATTTTCTCCTTTACCAATTTCAAAACCCTCCCCCATTTTCAAACACTCCTAAACCCTAGTTACTATTCCATTAGCTTTGCTAGCCGATTTCTACACCAAATTAAAAGGTAAATATATTTTCTTAACCTCCTCTCCATTCTCTACTTATCTATTGTTTCAAATTTCAAAAATAGTGAGTTTTGGAAATTAGGGTTCATATGGAAATTTGGGGTTTTGATGGGGTTTTTCAATTTGTTTTGAGAAATTGTTTTGGGGTTATGCTTAATCATGATGAAACATGCAACATATCTTAATTTGGTTGATTTTGAGTAAATTTTCGTAGTGGGTCTTTAGGGCAAATTTTAAGGTATGAAAAATTAGGTTTTTGAGAGGTTTAATGTTGGAATTGAAGGGCTGATGGTTTACCTATGTTAGGAGGGTGATTTGGGGTGTTTTGGAAGCCATTTGGGTGCTTGGAATTGGGTATTTCAGTCCTTGGTTGTGGGAGTCCGAAAATTGGGTCTTTGGAGATGTTATGTGGTTTGGAAAATTGTGGAAATGGGTTGTGAGTTGCAAAGTAGATTGATGATTGAATTAGCATTGAATTGGGAAGTAATGTAAGTGTTTTGTTTGACTTGAAGCAAGAGGAAACGTGGAAGAGACTTTGGGACCAAATTCGGGGAGTTGAAGGTTGTCGCTTGCTTGGTCGTTGGGCTTGGAAGCTTAGGTGAGTGGTTAATTGTTTAAAATGGTTTTAAATTGGTTGGTTCGAGTATATGGACTAGGTTGGGTTTGGTAGACCCGCCTAGAGTTAGGATTAGGGTGGTAGCCTAATCCTAAACTTGATCTAGAGCCTTTGGTTGAACTCATTTTATGGTTGTGTATGTCTTGCATAAATTGCGATATGAATGTCTATGTATATTGCTTTATACATGTGAAATGAGATTGGACTTATGATGCTTGAGACATGCATAATGATGGTTGTTGGTGAGTATGTGCTAAGCACAAGGTTTATGAAATGAGTAATGTGATGTGAGTAAATATTGGCACTAGTAAACTTGGATACAAATGATCGATCATTAGGATGTTAGTGTGTACACATGAGTCTAAAGTCGCGCGTGGCCTTGGTGGCGTTGAGTCACCAAGGAGGAGTACGGGTTCGCCCGGAATTGTAATTGAATATAGTCGGTGATGAGTGGAATCCCATCGACGGGGCGTGAGGATGAGTGGAATCCCCTCCGCGAGACCGGTGATGAGTGGAATCCCACCGAGGTAGTATGGTTGTTGGATATGAGTTTCCAACATGTCTATCCGCGTATTCGGGTCTTAACTAGGTGCCAATGTTGTTTGATGTGTATATCAATGTGTTGAGGTTCATGGTTCTTATTGGAATACTTGGTTGTGATTACATGTATCATGGAAATTGAGTTTATGATCATGGCTTTATTATTGTCCTTTGCTCATGTATATATCTTGTGGACCTTTGGTATGTTTGTGACTTACCTTGGCTAGATCGTGCTCGGACCCTGCAATGTTGAGGTTTGTTTTTAGAGCTTACCCTCACTAAGCATCATTGCTTACGCTCTCTTTGTTAAACATTGCAGATCCTTAGTTCGTGGGTTGCTCGGGCAAGTGGAGAGCCTCCAAGTGTGATTTTGACTTGAGTTCATACTTATTATGGATTTTAGTATTTAAACATGTAATGGTTTGAGCAATGGGACATGTATGGTTTTGTTGGATTGTTGTTGGTTGATAGGAGCATGTGTAGACTCCTTTATATATATTTCTTTTGCATGGTTGTGTTGCCATGATGATTGTTAACTCATGCCTATTTGCTTGCTTGAAATGTTAGCCTTATGCTTAAGAGTTTATAAATGTGTTTGAGTGATCTTTGAATGAATGCATGTTTGTGGGATGTTGCTTTAGTATTAGGCATGTCCAAACCTTGTTAAAGCATGATAGTAATGTTGGTATATCTTGGGTTTAAATGCTTGGCTGGTGTATGGTGTTTTGGAGGTGTTTTGGGGCATCATTGTGCCTCAAAACAGCCCAAAAAAGTCTGCAGACAGGGGGTGTTTCGGAACGGGTCCCCCTGTTCCGAAACGGTCCCTGTGTATATGGCCAGCCGTTTCGAAACGGATGAGGGTCGTTTCAGAACATTTTCGCTACTGGAATTTTGAGAAATTGGCGAGATGAAGTCGTTCCGAAACGGGCCTTTGAGGTTCCGAAACGGTCAAATCTCGTTGACCATGAGATATTGACCGTCAAGGTCGTTCCGATACGGGTCTCCCCTGTTTCGGAACGGTCACCTTATGGTTGACCCTGGCCCGTTGACTAAGTCAAGGCGTTTCGAAACGGCCTGCTGCAGAATGTTAAAATGAGCTGTTTAAATGTTGGGTTGGTCGATGTTTGATGTTATGATCGTATCTTCCGCTGCTGTGCCACACTTAGGTCTAAATTATGCATGTAGACAAGATAAGATAAAAAGAAATTTTCTGGGTCGTTAACCGAGGGGAAGCCTTAACGGGTTTCGCTTCGGTTTTCCCCGTGTGGCCCACTCAGACCGGTCTTCCGACCAGACCGGGACGAGGGGGTTACACTTGTTGGTATCAGAGCCTAAGGTTACCGAGACCTTGGGCAGGTAAGTGAGGTAAGTTTAAGTTTTTAAATTGAAATGCACGGTGTTTGCTTGTTTTGTAAGAATGGTTGCTTGTGTGACAAGTATACTAATTGTTTTATTTTAAAGCATGTGTGTAGGTCCCATTGCTACTATTACATTTGAAAAAAAATGATTTTAAGTGAGGAAACGTACTTGAAACACTTGGAAGCCTTGCCTTGCTAACCCAGCTTGTATGTTTTTGTTATTGTGGTTGTAGTTGATAATTGCGAGAGTGATGTCTAGACCGAGAGGTAGACCGAGGTTGGTTCGTCAGGAACCGCGAGTTGTGGCTCCTGTTGAGCCGGTAGTTGGTGCGGGGGCTCACATAGAGGGACCGGGGGCCGCGGGAGTTGGCGCTCCTCCACCACCTCCACCACCACCACCTCCTCCACCGGGAGTTGGGGGCGAGGATGGAACCGGAGGAAATGGACCTCAAGGTGGCCAAGGTGGCCAAGGTCCAGCTGGAATTGACATGACTCCGCTTGTGCAAGCAATAGCGGGAGCGTTCCAGACTGCAGTTGCGGGAGCTCAGGCTGCAGCTCAGCCTAGGTGTGATGATGCTAGTTTACCTTTGGAGAGGCTCCGTAGCTTAGGGGCCGAGGAGTTTAGAGGATCTACTCCGGAGAGGTCGGAGTTATGGTTGGAGAAGACAGTTCGTATCTTGGCTCAGATGGGTTGTGCGGGCGCACGTAGATTGGGTTGTGTGATCTCACTGCTTCAGGGTGATGCCTACACCTGGTGGGTCACCATCACTACCGGGGTTCCAGAGACAGAAATTGATTGGGAGTTCTTTGAGTCTGCCTTCCGGAAGAGGTACTTGGGACCGAGGTACTTGGATGAGAAGAAGCGAGAGTTTATGGCTCTTACTCAGGGGGATGCTTCTGTGACTGATTATGAGACCCGCTTTGTTCGTTTGAGTCAGTATGCCCCAGAGTTGGTTCCTACTGAAGTGGAACGCTGTAACCGTTTCCGTTACGGACTGAATGAAGAGGTTAAGAGGTACACGTTGGCTTCTGACTACTCAGACTTTGATGTGTTGGTCGCGAGGGCCAAGGATTTGAATCATAGTTTGGGTTCAGCCAAACGAGCTGGTGGTTCTAGTTCTGGAAAGAGGCATAACCACTTTGATGGTAGAGATGCTAAGAGGCATAGAGGGGGCGGACATCAGTTTGATCAGAGACGTGGCGGTGGCCACCATGGTAGGGGCCATCAGGGCCATAGAGGAGGAGGGCGCTTGCCCGAGTGTGCACAGTGTGGGAGACAGCACACTGGAGAGTGCTGGGGTAACTTTCATGCTTGTTGGAACTGTGGTTCGAGGGACCACTTTAGGAGGGACTGTCCGCGTCAGGCAGCTCAGGCACCGAATATTGCTCAGGCTCCTGCGAGGGGTAATGATTTCCAGAGAGGCTGTGGGCGCGGTCGTGGCTAATTCCAGCCGAGGGCTGGTGCACCTAGGGTAGATGCTCAGAGGAACCTTGCACATGTTGTGGCTGTGCAGCCAGAGGCGGGAGGACCAGCGAGGGTCTATGCTCAGAGAGAGGCCGGGAACGACACCGATGTGATAGCAGGTAATTTCGAGTTACAGTCTATGTCCTTGCTTTCTTTGGTTGATTCGGGTTCTACGCATTCCTACATTTTGAGTAAGCATGCACAGAAGTTAGATATTCCTGTTGAGATCTTAGATGTAGGTATGCATGTTACTAGTCCTTTTGGTGAGACAGTTGTGGTTAGACGTATGTATAGGAGGTGCCCACTGAAGATTCAGGGTCATGTGTTCTCAGTTGACATGATGGAACTTCCTTTCTACGGTTTTGATATTATTTTGGGTATGGATTGGTTGGTTGAGCATCGGGCTAGCGTGGATTTTGAGACAAAGAGAATCTCCTTGAAACTTTCTGATGACTACGAGATAGTGGTAGTGGGTGAGAACATTAAGTTCTTGTCTAATGTGGTGTCAGCTTTAGAGGCTCATAGGTTGATGGACTCTGGATGTGGGGCCTATTTAACTTATGTTATGAATCCGGATATGAGTGAAGCTAGACCGAAAGATATCAGAACAGTGTGTGACTTCCCAGATGTGTTTCCTGAAGAGTTGCCGGATTTGCCTCCTGACAGAGATGTTGAGTTTGTGATTGAGACAGTTTCGGGATCTAATCCAGTTTCGATAGCTCCGTATCGTATGGCTCCGAAAGAACTGAAGGAATTGAAGAGTCAGTTGCAAGAATTATTAGACCGTGGTTTCATTAGGCCTAGTAGTTCTCCGTGGGGTGCTCCAGTGTTGTTTGTGAAAAAGAAGGATGGTAGCATGCGCATGTGTATTGACTATAGACAGCTGAATCAGTTGACTGTGAAGAACAAGTATCCATTGCCTCATATAGATGATTTGTTTGATCAGTTGAGGGGGTGCTTCAGTGTTCTCGAAGATAGATTTGAGATCCGGATACTACCAGTTGAAGGTGAAGGAGTGTGATGTTCCAAAGACAGCTTTTAGGACTAGATATGGTCACTATGAGTTTCTTATGATGCCATTTGGGCTCACGAATGCACCAGCAGCATTCATGGACATGATGAACAGAATTTTTAGAGACTATCTAGACCGGTTTGTGGTTGTCTTCATTGATGATATACTTGTGTACTCGAAGACAGAAGAAGAGCATGATGAGCACTTGAGATTTGTTTTACAGAGATTGTTGAGCAATCAGTTGTATGCGAAGCTCAGTAAGTGTGAGTTCTGGATTCGAGAGGTTGTATTTCTTGGCCATGTTGTTTCGGCCGAAGGCATTCGAGTTGATCCATCGAAGATTGAGGCTATTGTTGAGTGGAAACAACCTAAGTCTGTGACCGAGATTAGGAGTTTCCTAGGATTAGCTGGTTACTATAGGAGATTTGTGGATGGCTTCTCTAGAGTAGCTGCTCCCTTGACTAGGTTGTTGCAAAAGGGAGTCAAGTTTGAATGGTCAGATGCAAGACAAAAGGCCTTTGAGAAATTGAAAGAAGCTTTGACAAATGCTCCAGTGTTAGTGCAGCTTGTTTCAGGTAAGGAGTTTGTGATTCACAGTGATGCTTCCTACGTAGGCTTAGGATGTGTTTTGATGCAAGATAGGAGAGTTGTTGCTTATGCTTCTAGACAGTTGAAGATTCATGAGAAGAACTATCCTACTCATGACATAGAGCTAGCCGCAGTTGTATTTGCATTGAAAATTTGGCGTCACTATTTGTATGGTGAGAAGTGTATAGTCTACACCGATCACAAGAGCTTGAAGTACTTGATGACACAGAAAGAGTTGAACTTGAGACAGAGGAGATGGCTAGAGTTGTTAAAAGATTACGATTTGACTATTGAGTACCATCTGGGTAAAGCAAACGTAGTAGCCGATGCTTTGAGTAGGAAAGTGGCCGTTGAGCTGAGAGCTATGTTTGCTAGATTGAGTGTGTCCGATGATGGTGGCTTGATCACTGAGTTGCAAGTGAAGCCTTCTTTGATTCAGTTGATTAGAGAGAAGCAGTTGCAAGATGCGAGCCTAGTTCCTCATGTTCAAGACATAGCCGAAGGAAGACCGACTGAGTATAGTTTCAGTGGTGAGAGCTTGTTGTGCTTTAGGGATAGAATTGTGGTACCGGAAGATGTTGAGCTGAGACGTCAGATTTTGAGCGAAGCGCATTCGAGTCCCTTTTCTATGCATCCGGGTAGTACCAAGATGTACCGAGATTTGAAGAATGATTACTTCTGGGTTGGTTTGAAGAGAGATGTAGCCGAGTATGTGAGTCGTTGTATGGTTTGTCAGAGAGTGAAGGCAGAACATCAGGTTCCTTCAGGTTTGCTACAGCCTTTGAAGATTCCGGAATGGAAGTGGGAGAGAATCACCATGGATTTTGTATCGGGGTTGCCTTTGTCTCCTTCGAAGAAGAATTCAGTTTGGGTGATTGTTGATAGGTTCACTAAGTGTGCTCACTTCTTAGCGGTGAACACTACGGATTCCTTAGACAAGTTGGCAAACTTGTACATTCGTGAGATTGTGAGACTTCATGGAGTTCCAAAGTCTATACTTTCAGATAGGGATCCTAGATTTACTTCGAGGTTCTGGAGTTGTTTGCATAGTGCTTTGGGTAGTCGTCTGCATTTCAGCACATCTTATCATCCGCAGTCCGATGGGCAGTCAGAGCGAGTGATACAAATTCTAGAGGATATGCTTCGTTGTTGTGTGATTGATTTTCAGGGTTCTTGGGAGAAGCACTTACCGTTGGTTGAGTTTGCTTACAACAACAGTTATCAGTCTAGTATTCAGATGGCACCTTATGAGGCTTTGTATGGTAGACGGTGTAGAACTCCGATTTGTTGGGTTGAGACAGGTTAGAGGTTGTTACCCATGCCAGACTTGCTTAAGGGAACCACAAAAAAGGTGAAGTTGATTTGTGACCGTTTGAAAGCGGCTTCGGATCGTCAGAAGTCTTATGCAGATTTGAAGAGGAAAGAGATTGAGTACACAGTGGGTGAGAATGCGGCTCCGGGGAGTTGAAGGTTGTCGCTTGCTTGGTCGTTGGGCTTGGAAGCTTAGGTGAGTGGTTAATTGTTTAAACGGTTTTAAATTGGTTGGTTCGAGTATATGGACTAGGTTGGGCTTGGTAGACCCGCCTAGAGTTAGGATTATGGTGGTAGCCTAATCTTAAACTTGATCTAGAGCCTTTGGTTGAACTCATTTTATGGTTGTGTATGTCTTGCATAAATTGCGATATGAATGTCTATGTATATTGCTTTATACATGTGAAATGAGATTGGACTTATGATGCTTGAGACATGCATAATGATGGTTGTTGGTGAGTATGTGCTAAGCACAAGGTTTATGAAATGAGTAATGTGATGTGAGTAAATATTGGCACTAGTAAACTTGGATACAAATGATCGATCATTAGGATGTTATTGTGTACACATGAGTCTAAAGTCGCGCGTGGCCTTGGTGGCGTTGAGTCACCAAGGAGGAGTACGGGTTCGCCCGGAATTGTAATTGAATATAGTCGGTGATGAGTGGAATCCCATCGACGGGGCGTGAGGATGAGTGGAATCCCCTCCGCGAGACCGGTGATGAGTGGAATCCCACCGAGGTAATGTGGTTGTTGGATATGAGTTTCCAACATGTCTATCCGCGTATTCGGGTCTTAACTAGGTGCCAATGTTGTTTGATGTGTATATCAATGTGTTGAGGTTCATGGTTCTTATTGGAATACTTGGTTGTGATTACATGTATCATGGAAATTGAGTTTATGATCATGGCTTTATTATTGTCCTTTGCTCATGTATATATCTTGTGGACCTTTGGTATGTTTGTGACTTACCTTGGCTAGATCGTGCTCGGACCCTGCAATGTTGAGGTTTGTTTTTAGAGCTTACCCTCACTAAGCATCATTGCTTACGCTCTCTTTGTTCAACATTGCGGATCCTTAGTTCGTGGGTTGCTCGGGCAAGTGGAGAGCCTCCAAGTGTGATTTTGACTTGAGTTCATCAAGTATGAATTTTAGTATTTAAACATGTAATGGTTTGAGCAATGGGACATGTATGGTTTTGTTGGATTGTTGTTGGTTGATAGGAGCATGTGTAGACTCCTTTATATATATTGCTTTTGCATGGTTGTGTTGCCATGATGATTGTTAACTCATGCCTATTTGCTTGCTTGAAATGTTAGCCTTATGCTTAAGAGTTTATAAATGTGTTTGAGTGATCTTTGAATGAATGCATGTTTGTGGGATGTTGCTTTAGTATTAGGCATGTCCAAACCTTGTTAAAGCATGATAGTAATGTTGGTATATCTTGGGTTTAAATGCTTGGCTGGTGTATGGTGTTTTGGAGGTGTTTTGGGGCATCCTTGTGCCTCAAAACAGCCCAGAAAAGTCTGCAGACAGGGGGTGTTTCGGAACGGGTCCCCCTATTCCGGAACGGTCCCTGTGTATATGGCCTGCCGTTTCGAAACGGATGAGGGTCGTTTCGGAACGTTTTCGCTACTGGAATTTTGAGAAATTGGCGAGATGAAGTCGTTTCGAAACGGGCCTTTGAGGTTCCGAAACGGTCAAATCTCGTTGACCACGAGATATTGACCGTCAAGGTCGTTCCGATACGGGTCTCCCCTGTTTCGGAACGGTCACCTTATGGTTGACCCTGGCCCGTTGACTAAGTCAAGGCGTTTCGGAACACCCTATGGGCGTTTCGAAACGGCCTGCTGCAGAATGTTAAAATGAGCTGTTTAAATGTTGGGTTGGTCGATGTTTGATGTTATGATCGTATCTTCCGCTGCTGTGCCACACTTAGGTCTAAATTATGCATGTAGACAAGATAAGATAAAAAGAAATTTTCTGGGTCGTTAACCGAGGGGAAGCCTTAACGGGTTTCGCTTCGGTTTTCCCCGTGTGGCCCACTCGGACCGGTCATCCGACCAGACCGGGACGAGGGGGTTACAATATTTTTGAGTAGCTCGCAAACTTTTGGAGTCGGATATCAAGTAGCTCGGTTCAGCTCGTTAAGAACTTGAGCTGAGTTCGAGCTCAAGTTGGACTCGAGTAGCTCGCGATCTGTCTTGTCTCATTTACAACCCTATTCTCATCCTTTAAAAAGTTCCAAACTTTTATATGATTTATGTATTTTTTACATTTACTTTGTATATTTTATCAATGATTTAAGTTCACACCCCATACATTTCTAATGTAACTCCCTAACAATTCACACTTTAATATAAAATTATGTATCTGTCCCTAGTTGGGTTTGATATGAGTTTGAGTTTATTTTTTTGTCCGTAGATCAACTCGAGTGAGAAATAGATAGTTCAAAGTAAAACTTTTATATAATATGATTAATATAGAATTCACGGAGTGATCTCAGTTAAAAAAAACGAGCGTTATTATTTTTAAGAGATCAAAGTTCAAAAATATTGTCTACACCGTGTGTGTATTGCATTATAAAAGACTAAGAGTAAAGAACCTATAGGACTATGTAATCCAACCAACAATGTTAAAAAACTATAATCTATAAATTTTAATATCATACAACTATATTGTAATAGTAATTAGTATGTAAGAGTAATTGTGCTGGGGTTACATTTTGATTTGATCCGTCTCATGAACATTTCTACAAATCTAATGTAATTTATATTGTTTATAATTTGTAAACAATTTTATAGCCGTAGGTCTTAATTCATTGTGAATTTTCAAATAAAACTTAATTGATATGTTATTTGATTATCGCCTAATTTATTATATAAACCATAAAAAAATGTTGTTTGAAGAGTGGAGCAACGGATAAATTCTATTGGTTGTCTAGCTATCTCACGGATTGCTATCAATTTTTTACTCTCTTTAGTAGATCATAGCCGTAAGTATTTAATCACTGGACGGCTTAGATTCGCTCTCGTAATTCCTGATTAAATAATAAAATGCGCCAAACTTCAAAACAATGCCGCTTAAAAAGAACGAATCCTATTGCTCAATTCCCATCACACACGGATCAGTACTATAAACAATTGCAGCCATTGATAGTCTCTCAAATCTACGGTTGATATTGGCCCAATTTTAAATATTTGTTTTATTACTTATTCCCGCTTCCCCCAAATTCCCTACATATATACCCCTCCGATCGCAAAGAAAACCAATTAAAAGCGTTTCTCTTCAAATTCTCATCACTTTCTCGCAATCCAAACACTCCGTTTTCCGTTCTCAAATTCTTCACAGATGGCTCGTACCAAGCAAACAGCTAGGAAATCAACCGGCGGTAAGGCTCCACGTAAGCAGCTAGCCACAAAAGCCGCTAGGAAGTCAGCTCCGGCTACCGGAGGAGTGAAGAAGCCTCACCGTTTCAGGCCAGGAACAGTGGCTCTTAGGGAAATCAGGAAGTACCAGAAGAGCACCGAGCTCTTGATCCGAAAGCTTCCGTTCCAGAGGCTGGTGAGGGAAATTGCTCAAGATTTCAAGACCGATTTGAGGTTCCAAAGCAGCGCCGTCGCTGCACTTCAAGAAGCGGCGGAGGCATATCTCGTCGGACTGTTTGAGGATACTAACTTGTGTGCTATTCATGCCAAGAGGGTTACGATTATGCCTAAGGATATTCAGCTTGCAAGGAGGATTAGAGGCGAGAGAGCTTAGATTGGCTTGTTTTCAGCTATTTGATGTTTAGAATTAGAGATCTGAGCTTCTGTTCAATGTTTAGTATTATCTATCTCTTCTAATGATTAATGTAAATCAATGTGGGTTTTATTTTATGCTGCGTACTTTGTGATGTTTACGTGAAATACATTTCTCGAAATCCCAATGTTTGTTCTTGTAGGAATTTCTTGTTCAGTTCCACATTAGCTCCTCCAGATCTTTGAACTTTCTTGCCAAACATTTTTTTTTTTCAGTTACACAATTGTGATTTATTTTATTTCGAAACATGTTATATAAAGCAAGATTCAATTGGGTTAACAGTATATTCGAGTATTATACACCATCATTAATATAGTGTAGACATACATCAACGGTTTAAGAAAAAGCGGCTATTAGAAGGTATGAATGTCATGATATAGTAGGGATTGGGTGTTCAATTGAGTTGTGTAATTTTTTTTGAGTTATTTAAGTTTACAAGTTCTATTTTATGTTTTAAATTTTATTTAATTTTTTTAATCGAGTTGAGTTTTTGAGTTTATATATAAGTTCAATTTTGTATATATGTTTTTATACGTATATACGTAGCGGTGCACATATATATGCATATATTTACGGCTGTGTGGTATACATTGATTTCAATTTTATCGGCTTTCTATATGCATATGTGATATACATATATATATATTTCTATATGCATATACGTAGCGGTGCACATTATTTTTATATGCATATACTTAGGGCATAGCGGTACACATGTTGATTCAAATTTTAATTATATATATATATATATCTTCATACTTTCACATGTGATATACATAATATATCATGCAGAATTGACATATTAGACTCAAATATGAGAACTGATCAACTAATTACTAGAATTTTGAGTTATTCGAATTTTCATTTCATAAGTCAAACTTTATTTAAAAATTTTTCGAGTCAAATTTATAAGATTACGAATCGAGTGAAAACGAGTCTATTTTTCACCTCGAGTCGAATAATTTATTTATTTTTAAATCGAGTGGAATTTTGTCCACCCTATGTATAGCATACCCCTCATTTATTCTATGTCACTTGAAGGTAGAAACATATATGATAAATATATGTGTGTCGAGATGTGATTGGAAATATCCTCAAGTGAGTTTTAAATAGAGATAAAGATAGAATTGGGATGGACAGTTTTGAACAATAAATCTTGTCTTTTTATTATTATATACATATATATTTTTGTATTAAAAAATTAAATTTTAAACTTTAATTTTAACTTTAATCTATAAATCTTGTATTATATATTCTAAACTTTAAGCGTACTTTTTTTAATGTTAAAGTATACACCATACATATGGGCTCAAAGAACATACAATTTCTATTCGACAGTTGTACCTAATTTTAATGATATTTTTTTAATAATTTTTACTTAGGGATAGAGGAGATGAAATTTACTTATGATAATTTGAAATCAATGTAATTAAATTTGCGTCTTTCAACGTTTTTATTAATTAGTTTTATGGTTATGTCAATTAAAATTAATTAAATCAAACTTTGTCCGGCTTTTTATTCTTTTATTACGTTAAAACCTTTATATTTTCAAATTAATAAATTAAATTTTAATGATTTAATTATTCATTATCAATTTAATTTTAAAATTAATCAAATAGCCTTCGCGCTCTTCAATCCTATTTTAATGTAATCTGCCGCTTAAAAGAAGGAATTGTATTGGTCAAGCTTTCTCGCACATGGATCATCATTTCAGCAGCTTAAGAGCCGTTGATAACCCGTCAAATCTACGGTTTATATTTTCCGAATTTAAAATATTTCCATAACTTCTTATTTCCCGCTTCTCCCCAAATCCCCTTTATAGTGTATATATATATATATATACATATTCCCTCCAAATCCTTCACAATTATTCCACCAAAAGGTTTTCTTCCAAATTACCATCACTTTCTCGCAATCCAAACTCCGATTTTCTCTCGCAAGGTACCATACGAATGGCTCGTACCAAGCAAACAGCTAGGAAATCAACTGGAGGCAAGGCTCCACGGAAGCAGCTAGCCACAAAGGCTGCTAGGAAGTCGGCTCCGGCGACCGGAGGAGTGAAGAAGCCTCACCGTTTCAGGCCGGGAACCGTGGCTCTTAGGGAGATCAGGAAGTACCAGAAGAGTACCGAGCTCTTGATTCGGAAGCTTCCGTTCCAGAGGCTTGTGAGGGAAATCGCTCAAGATTTCAAGACTGATTTGAGGTTCCAAAGCAGCGCCGTTGCCGCTCTTCAAGAAGCGGCGGAGGCATATCTCGTCGGACTGTTTGAGGATACTAACTTGTGTGCTATTCATGCCAAGAGGGTTACGATTATGCCCAAAGATATTCAGCTTGCTAGGAGGATTCGAGGTGAGAGGGCTTAGGTTTGATTGTTTGTCATTAATTTGATTTCTAGAATTAGAGATCTAAGCTTTTGTTCACTTTGCTTTATTTGATTGCTCTGAAAAAAGTTTGATGTAAATTAGTCGAGTTTTATTGGAATTTTAGTTTTGTGATGTTGCTATGAATTATGGTTAATGGAATTGGTGTAGTTTCTTCATATTGTATGATCCAACGTTATTAAAATTTCTTTTTCGTCTCCACCTTTGGTTTTAAAACCATAAAGCGTTGTTCATTTATTTTGTCGGGAAACAATCATAATAATCTGTGTTTGTTTATGTTAACAATTTCGCTATTTTTGTTTCAACCCTTACTATAGCTGATGTGTGTGTATGCATTTATGTGTTTCACGCGATTGCAATATGATTGTTTATTGGGATAAAAATATTTTGCTCTTTTTCTATGTCTTTTTTTACTTATGTCTCAACACTTCAAAAATATTAAGAAAATTAAATTTCAACTTTTAGCTTTAAATTTTAATCACAAACCATACGTTCTAAAAAATATACATTATTTTAAATTCTCTAATTCTTAACTATGAATCATAAACTTAATTTTAAGCATGAGATATAAATAAGAATACCAAAAAAGAGAAGATTTTTATCTTGTTTATTGAGCAAAGTGGAGTCTTGAGCTGAGCAGAACTTGATTCAATTTGTTGCTTGTTAGAATTTTTATATTATTTTTAAGAGTTTATATTTAATACAAGGTTTTATGATTTGATTTTGGAGTTTATAGGTTAGGAGTTTATATTTAAGTATTTAAAATTTAGTAGTTATGATTAAAATATAGAGTTTAGATGTTAGATTTTAAAATTTAGTGTAATATGATTAAAGATTTTAATTTTATCCTATAAACTCTAAATTGTAATATTAATACCTAAATTCTAACTACAATCCATTAATTCTTAATTACTAAACTTAACCTCTAAACTTTAAACCTAAAAATTCAAGTCTTAACTCTAAAATTAATGTGGAAACTTCCACCAAAGACTGCCATTTGAACCACCACTTTTCATGGCTGCAAGAATCTAGTTTCTTTACCACTTTTTAATCTTATCATTCATCAACACTCATTTTCTCTATTTTTAAACAACTTAAAAAATACAGCCCATCAAATTCGGCCAATTTATCTGTATAGGGTAGTTATATCATATGAAATATTTTTGTGGGTGGGCACAAATTAAAATATTTTTGACGGTAGACACAAGTTAAAAAAATATTAATATTTCAAGGTAGGCACAAGTCATAAAAATTAAAAAAAATTAAAAAAATTCATAAAATTTAAAAAATTAAAGCTAAAAGTGTAAAATTTAAGAAGTTGAAGGTGGACACGAGCTCGTCCAAACTTACACTTGCATCCACTGCTAGAAATAGGACGACATGAGTAGCCGTAATCATTTAATCAATTAATAGATCTCACGGATCATATTTCTTTTATGTTAACTATCTGAAATAAATTGAAGAGAAAGTGTTTTTATTAAAGAAAAGTAATACAATGAGTAATTTTTTTTATATAAAAAAATGAAATTTATTAGTTTTTTGAATGAAAATATATCTAAAGTTACAACAAAAGTTTACACTTTAGTAAAAAAACATTTAATTCAGAATATTATATAATCATTAAAACAGAAAACTAGCGTCTTGAAATCATAATAAGACAATACAATAAAAAGATTAAAAAAATCAATCCAAAGACTCGAAAAAAAACAGATACAAATATCACCAAAGATCGACAATAAAAGGTAAAGTCAACAACAAATAACATAAAAATGTATTACAATAAAACAAGTTGATAATACGATTATTATCACAACTCAATCGCGAACAAGAAACATGCATATTACAATAAAAACAAGTTGATAATACGACTATCATCACAACTCAATCGCGAATAAGAAACGTTAACTGTGACAAATTTTCTGAAACTTTGAGATGAAAATATAAAACATGTATAATTTTTTTGACAAATCTTAATTCTAATACTAATACAACCTAGAGTGGACGAGAATATAACTGATTTAGGGGAAAGAATGAAGCATTCCTAGTCGGTCTAGAATCCATGACGTAACAGAAATGAGGTAATAAAAATGAGCAGTTTGGTCAACTATTCAAATAATCTTAATCTTACCTAAGAAGGATGGGGAATAGAACTGATCTAGATGAAGGAAAGAGAATGTTCTTAGCGAGTTTAGAACCCATAACCTAAAAAAATGAGGGAATAAAAATAAACAGTTTGGTTAACGAGTCAAATATTGTTGAGTTTTGTGGGGCTCGATTCGTTCAACCGATGTGGCTCACCAAGTGGTGGAGAGATGGATTTTTGGGTAGAAGGGTTGTGGAAGCTAAAATGAAATGTGACACAAAGATTTATAGTGGTTCAACCTTCTAACCAAGGTCTACATCCACTACCTTAGCTCCCCACTAAGGATTTCCAATCAATCCACTATTGATTCGTCCCCTTTTTTAGGCTTAGGAGGAAACCCTTACAACCGATCAAGATTTCTACCCAAAGCCTTGATCAAACCCTCTTTTACAAAGAGAAACAATAAGCAAACTTAAATTCCTCTAATAGGTATTTGTTTGCACAATTTAGCACTCACCCAAAACTTAAAATACTTCAGCAAATTTGACAATTTTGGCTCAACCTTAAACCCCAAACCCCAAACACTAAACTCACTATTTTAAAGTGGGGGCACAAATGGGGGCAGATGATTTTTATCCTATAGTTGATGTGTGTATTCACGTATCTGTTTTGTGAGATTGCAATATGGGTGTTTACTGAGTGAGTTGGACTCACGAGCTGAGTAGTACTTGATCCAAGTCATTGTTTGTTAGTATTTTTATATTATTTTAAGAGTTTATATTCAATGCATAACGAATAGAAATAAAAAGTTTTTATAAATTTTTTTGTTTTAGGGTTTATGACTAAATTTTGGGGTTTACATGTTAGAAGTTTATATTTAAGTATTTAAAATTTAAGTGTTGCGGTTAGAATTTAAGGTTTAGACTTTAAATTTTAGTGTAATATGATTAATGATTTAAATTTTATCCTATAAACTTTAATTTGTAATCTCAATATAATTTCAATACCTAAATTTTAATGTGGAAACTTCCACCAAAGACTGCCATTTGAACCACCACTTTTCATGGCTGCAAGAATCTAGTTTCTTTACCACTTTCTAATCTTATCATTCAACAACACTAAAGTTCTCTATTTTTAAAGAACTTAAAAAACACAACCCATCAAATACGGCCAATTAATTTATTTAAGGTAATTATATTATACACAGGTAGTGTAATGAAAACAAAAAAAAAATTACAAGCGTTTAAGCTTTAGGAATTTAGTAGCTCGTGGTTAAAGACTTAAGGTTTTAAAATTTAAGTCTCATGGTTAGAATATAGAATTTATAAGTAGTTAATTTCTTAACTATATTACTATAAACCTCCCAACCCTCAATTTTAACTACGAACTTAAACACTAAAACGAGTGACTTGTGAAAACTTTTTGTTTCCACCGATATATTATTATTTTATTTATTTATTTTAAGAACAATCGAATTTTGTTAATTTGACTTAGATTGCATTTTAAAAGAAGAATCCCAATCTAAACTTTGAAAACAATAACATGATACCATTTTGAACGAGTGTGATTTTTCTAATATTTTGGTTTAATCATATAGTAGTTTTTCTAATATTTTGGTTTAATCCTATACTAGTAATGTAGTATATGTTATTTGGTCTTAATCTTTTGAAAAAACATACACAGACACAATACAAATCAAATTGTTTGAACAATAGTCATTTTAGAAGAACGATACTATCATTTATCACTGGAATCACTCAATAAATTTAAAAAATAATTTTTTTATACACAAACAGTATTAACATATTTTTTCTTGAAATACTAAAATTTATATCTTTAATCATAAATATTAAACTATAAACCATAAATGTTACTAAAAAAGATTATGTATTTCTAAATTACACGCACTTGTGTCAAAAGTTGTATTGATCAAGTAAAAGAAATATTCCTTTATTTGATGTTGAAAGGATGTGATGCCTTGTAAGGAGGTATTGGTTTTCCCAGAAAAGCAGGAGTCTTGGACAAGACACGTAAAAGTAATGCACATCACATACACACTCCATTATTACTTCTTATATACACTCATCATCACCAGATCCCTCTAGAGATTTTGCTTCTACTGTTTGCTTTATTTCTGCACACAATTATTTGTCATACACACACAATCATCGGACCCCGTTTATATATAAAATACTTTGATAACGGTTGGTAGCTGCCAACCCCAAACTCACGAACACCTTTTGCGACTATTCTCGACCCGCGAACAATCATCGGCGCATAATCTGCGAACGTTCACCAGCGACAACGTGGTTTTATTTGATGGCAGAGTAGTTTAGAATATCACTTCTTAAGATGTTCAATCATATAAATACGATATCTGCATAAACTACTGTAAATAACCATGCAACATAGAGTAAAACACGATAACACTCTTTCATCAAAAGATTAAGCCAAAACTCACCACCAAAATCATATTCTCCGATTGTTATTCACTTTACCAATCAACAATAACCGTGCCTAATTGTTGTTATCACACCAAACATTGACCCCACCAGTAGCACCGCACAACTCCACATTTACCGAACAGATCCCATCATACAAAGGTGTGACCGCATTCACACGTTCCCTTGCCGTTGCCGACAATAAATTTTGCCATGCTACAAAACAGAGCGCAGAGCAGAAGATTGTAGTTTATTATTATCGTCGTCGTCGTTATTTTCTGCACATTGCATTGCTGAGGCATACGACTTCACGTGGCTCAGCTGTGTGCTGCCACACCAACTTCTGCTGAGGCCATTTTTTGCATATACGCGGCACTATACTATGCAAATAATACTATAAGATAATACCGGCCTCTCATCGGGACCCATATGTTTATTTGTTAGAAAATAAATGGTCTAAATCTTCTTTTAGTCCTCTTGTCATTTAAATTAATCATTTCATCCTTTTATATAGGGGTGAATAAAACTCGACTCGAAAAAACCGAATAACTCAACTCGAGGCGAAAATACTTGATTCAAAATTTCATAGACTCGACTCGTAAAAATTTCAAATAAAATTTGAGTTGTAAAATGAAAATTTAAATAACTCGAAATTTTTAATAATGAGTAAATTTGATCAACCATTTCTAACATGTTAGATGTGACCATTAAAGAAGACTTATTAATTAATTCAGATTCGAATATTGTATAGACTTATTACGGAAATAACACTCGATGTCACATACGTGAAGATAACGTTTTAGAAAGAAAAAAAACCCTGTCATTAACAATAATAATATACTAAATAAAGACTATAAAAGTAAGAATTAGACTATATGTTCAATTTTCTTAACCCTTCAATAAGACACACACCATGCACACATAGTGCTCGAACCCAAGTCATCTGGATAAATACACCATCACTCCACAGGTGCAAAAAATCTTAAATTTCAAGACAATAGATTAAAATCATAATTATTGGACTAAAAGAAGATTTCAGATTGAAATCAGATTTAAACATTCATATGTTCTCAGTATTTTCATCATAAAAACTCAAACATAAAACCACTTATAGAGTCATTCCAAAAGTCTACAAAAATAAAGACATAAAAAGAGAAAACATACTATAACAACCCTCTGAAACCACTGCAAACAAGGGCTTTAAGCATGTAAAAGTTGCATTGCATTTTACTTCAACTTCACAACACACCAAATTCCTGAGACAAAAAAACAAAACAAAAAAAGAAGCAAAATATTTAAATAAATCAACATTTTGTCCAAAATAAATGAAAAAATATAATGTTGTAAAGCAAGCTACCAGAAGGGTTTGTGAAACTTACTAACATGTTGCTTTATTTACAAAAACTAGCAATTAGGGCAGAGTTTTTGCTCAGAAAGAGGCCCCGGGAACGGAAGGGAAGCCATCAAAGCTCCAGAAATCCATCGGGTTTACGCCGTCCTGTGTTGCGTCTCCATTGAGGAATGCATCAATGGAGGCATCCCAGTTTGCATCGAGGAATGGCGGCATTTGAAAGTAATTCATCTGATTGTCCAAAGCCAATAGCTCATCGGATAAACTCTTTCCCGAATTATCTTCGGTAGGCATAACATTGTCGGAACTTGGTTTCAGCTTCTTATTAGGGTTTGCATCCTCCAAGAACTCATCTCCCTCTATAGCAGCTTCAGGAATGGATGATATTTCAGGAGTTTTAGATCCCTGTTCACCCCAGCCATAGTCGGAACAATCGATGGAGTTACTTCCCTGGTCGGAATTGAAATACACAGGGGTATTATCAGATGGAGTAAACGGTTTAAATCCAGCATCTATTGATGTAGGGACAGGGTCCACATATGCAAACTGATTCATCGGAGGCTTCTCCTCTACGAAACCCATGGTATCAAAGTATTCCTGCTCGGGATTGTTCAGGTAATTGAAATTCTGGTTCAGATTAGGCTGAACAGGGCTAAAGTTAGACTTCGAGACTGCTTTCTGAGAATTAGTCTTAGCTGCACGCTTCGGAGAGGCACGTGGAGTCTCATCAGGGAAGTTCACCTTAGCTTTCTTGCCACGAATTTTTCGTGCCGCAGCGTCATAAGCTCTTGCAGCTTCTTCAGCAGTATTGAAAGTTCCTAACCAGACCCTTACCCCTTTCCTCGGGTCTCGGATCTCAGCTGCCCATTTACCCCATGGACGCTGCCGAATCCCACGATACTGATTCTTCCTCTTCCTTTTCGCGCATTTATCAGCTTGACCGTTTAATTGCACGGATTTTCCGGAGCTCGAATCTTCAATGATTGAAAAGGGAAAATTTTAGTAATCATACATATACATGAACCATAAATAAATGCTACTAATCAATGAAGATCTATACAGATCACAACAAAACTTTCACAAGGAAGCAAAATTTAGGACCTTAATCACGAGAAATACATCTACGGCGACTACATCCGCTCGATGCATTTGATCTCGAATTAAATTTCTTCCAAATCAATTAAAAGGAACATCATCCACATATCAAGATTTCAAACAACAGTAGACAGAAGGAAAGTAGAAATACAATTATCCATACAGTTTGGTCCCATAGAAACAATTTAAAGTTTTCCTTTCTAATATTGAATAAAACTTTGTTCTAACGGATTCTTGGATAATCTACAACAAAGATTTCAATATAAATTAAAAGTTAATTTTAACAAAATCCCAAAGAACCAAAAATCCAGAAGCTTTAAATTACTTAAAGGAAAATTGAGTATTTTCCTTTTCAGGTCATTTTCCATCTTAAAATCAAATCTTAAAGGGTAAACATGAAAATAATTAACTTTCAGACATAGAAAAAGCAAAGAACTACAGCAGGTGGAAAAAGATGAATAAAAAGGAAAAGCTTTTATACATAGCCAGATAAACATCTAGAAAAATGGACATTTATTTGCTTAAAAACACAAGCTTTTTAACAAAATTTCAACTAAAAATGCTAATCAATGAAATCAATAGGCCTAGTTCTATTATATAAAATAACCAAACAAGCCATAAAAATTCTCACAAAAATTACAATTAAAAAAAGAAAACTTTTTACCAAAAACTACAATTTCTTTAGCAGAAAGTAAAAACAATTCTCAGAAAAATAAATCAATGTTCTTGTTTACCATGTGAGGCAGCAGGAGAAGGTTTCTTTGAAGCAGAAAAAGCAAAGGGCTTGACATCAGCCAAAACATCATCAACATCATAGTCATCCACATCAGATTCTTCATCCTTGAACTCCTGAAAGTCAGTCTCGAAATCATCGTCTAATTCGATCACCGGCTTCGAGTACCTTTTACCGGAACCCTTTTTAAACCCAGATTTTTTCAGATCAGGCCACAGGAAATCGGCCGTCAGGCGTCGCGATGACCGTGCCGGCGGTATGAAATCGGAGATAATAGCACCTCCACACATGGTGGTGTTTGATCAGAACAACAAAAACCTCAGTGAAAAGCTTTTCAGAGAATTTGAGCTTAACAATTCGTGAAAAAATGGTGAAAAAAACTAGAGGAAATGAACGATTCCTTCAAGTTTTGGTGATTGGTTGTTGGTAGTGAGTTATTTTTTTTGTGAGGATTTAGTGGGCTAATAATGTGCGTTTTATATTTCTTGCGGAGGGAATTATGGAAATGTCGTTATTACCTTTTCACCCTTGTTTCATGATTGAAATTACATTTATATTTTATGTATTTAGCCTTTTTTTTAATCAAGATCCACTTATAAATATAAATCTATTTTATTTTACAGATTTGTTTTTAGGATTGTTGAATTAATTAAATTTAATAGTTGATATTAATTTTTTTAAATCGAACATAATGTATTTTCTATAAAAACACTCTTTGTTTTCAACACACAATCATTATTTTTATTTATTCAACTATTCTAAAAATACAATTATAATAAATAAAATATAAATAAATGTTGTGAATAAAATGAAGAAGAACAAGAATAAAGACAAGAAGAACAAAGAGATAAGAGAAAGAGGGAGATTTGTATTATTCTCAAAATATAAAATTGTCTACAATGTCTTCAATGAATCATCTATTTATAGGCATAAGAAGTACATAATACATTAAACTCTAATTCATAGAGATAATATTCCTAATAATAAATAAATCAAACTCCTTTGATAAAGTTCTAATCATGATAGACATCCACATAGATAAATATTCATAACACTCCCCCTTGGATGTCTATGAAGATAATGTGTCTCGTTAAAACCTTACTAAGATAAAAACCCAGTGGGAAAAAAATTCTTTAGTGAAGGAAAAAGAGTACACACATCTTTGATACGCATAACATGTTGCCTCATTAAAAACCTTACCAGGAAAACCCATTGGGACAAAACCTCGGTTAAGGGAAAAAGAGTGCAACGCGTATTTACTCCCCCTCATGAAAACATCACAGAAGATCTTTGAATCTTCATAATTTAATCTTGAATATCATTTTTCTAAAGATCGCGAGGGATGAAACTTTGGAGTAATATGTTCCATGATGTATCAACTTTCAAACTGAGATATACATCTTGCTTTATCTTCACACAAGATAGCTTTTATCATATCTTGTAAAAGTAAATCCACATATCTTTTGGATATGTTGAGTCAATAATCTTAGCCAAACACATTTTTTTGGCTTGCCTCGTGCATAACAATTATTTCTACGATATTTGAGGAGGCATCAACGAATGTTTGAAGATCTAAATGCAATGATCTTTGTATATTCATAGATATTTCTTGACCAACTAATATATAGTGCTTCAAGACCAAGAAAATATATAATTATCTTTATTCACATCCAACAATCTTACAACTATTGGGATACTCAATAGATATGCTATATTCATATTGAATCTTCTTTAAGATTCTTTCAGTTTATGTCTATTCATAGACAAAAGAAATATATAAAAATGCTCGATCTTCAGGTCGAGATAAACTTGATGTCAAGATTCAAGTACTTGTATTGAAAGTACTTCATGAGTTTCCAATTTGAAGCTCTTTAGGAGTTCTAAAATTATCATAATGGATCTTGATCCAAACTCCTTTATAAAATACATAAGGAAATCTGATCATTCTTATAGTATTTTCTCAATTAGTATTCACTAAGGCGATTATACCAAATGCGCCAAAATATTCATGAGACATGTCTAAATAAATTTCCTCAGAAATTTCCAAATGCTTATAGCATTTTAGATCCTTCAAGGATAAATATGGATCTACAAATAATTAGACGCATGTAAAATTTTTAAAAACTGCCAAAGTAATTGCATCCACCATGAAGTAATTAAAACTTTTCATAAATCATAGTTCAAGTCGTATTTACGACTACTTATTTGTGCCTCACTTGCATTACACCTTTAGGTGTTTGGATTGGTGGTCCAAATACTTCTATTTTAGAAGTTCAAAGCGTCTTTCAACATTGGCCAATTCAATATCTATACTTCTGGATAGATTTTATACAAGATCCTCGATTTCTTTCTTTACTTCTATAGAAGTATTTTATGTAAAATTGTTTGTAAAATCGTTGTCGACAACTTTCCAATTTTTCTAGTTTCATTCTCGTAATGACATAACTCATCGAGATTTCTTCAAGATTTCAATCTTTATTCCAGGTACCTGAAACTCTTCAAGAGTTTTATTATTTGTTATGTCTTGGGTCTCTTCAGGAGCACCCGCCTCCAATATATGACTATCTCATATTACTTTCTATTTACGAGAATTTTGATCATTGGAACCATTTCAACTATCATGCTTCAGGCATGATTTACATTCTCTCGCTCTAACATGTAATTTAAACTTAGAGCATTTCAGCTGGTATATGAGACTTAATTACTCTCATTGGGTCAGTAAATATGTCTGACAGTTGACATGTAATAACATGAATTATCTTATGAACTTCTAGTTCATATACGAGGATCTAGATAATGATAATTCATTTTCCTCTATCCAGCTGATTATTATCTCCCCTGATGTTGAGAAAAATCATGTCATAAATGATTCTCCAATTAATGTTTAAGAATTTAAACATAAAAGGAGACTCGTACTCAATATATATTCTCAACCCTTTTTATTTACCCATTTTGTGCGTTGTGGTGGAGCAATTCATATCGCACATTCAAAAATCATAAAATGGAAAATGTATGGTTTCTGACCAAAAACCAATCATAACGAGGAGTTTATTATAACTCGTTGGCTTGATGCGTATAAGTGTTGCTATATGGAAACACCATATAAATAATAACTCTTTTGTTCTCATAGTTTAGCTATTAAATAGGAGGCATCCAATTGAAATTTTGCTAAACTATATTTTTCATAATCAATAGGCTTTGTAACAACTGATATAGCCTAAAATATAAATCCACTAGCTTTTCAAGACGAATAGTCTAACTGCATAATCTGAATATTTTTAGAATCAATCTCACAAACTTCTGGTTGTAAGTCAATAAAACAATGTAGATGCATCTACTAAAATCATATAAAACTTTCCACATTTGTGGATATATGGGCCCATATTTTGTTCAGATATGCAAGACATACAGTCTCAACTTCAATACAAGAACTTTAAGTTCTAATTCTTTTGGTAAGTGGGATCATATATATCCTTTGAGAACAAACAACACAAGAACTTCAGGTTCTTTTAGTAAGTGGAATTTAATCAATTCCTTTAAGCAACACAAGAACTTCATGTTCTTTAATAAGTGGAATTTAATTCATTCCTTTGAGAATAAGCACCACAAGAACTACAGGTTCTTTTAATATATGTGCATGTAAATCTCAATAATTTCTGCACCATTGATCAGGATGGTCTAACCGATCATGCCAACTATATATATATGTGTGCATATATCTCTGAATTTGTAAACTCCTTGTTTACCATAACATGTAATTCAATCTCACTCGTACATGTCTAGTACGACCATTAAAATTGTTCCTTTAAATAGAAATATATTTAGCTCTTTCGGAGCTTTCAATTGAAATTATCTTTTGGTAGTAATATATAGCTCTTCTAGAGCTTTCAACTGACTTTTTGGCTACCAAAACTTATATCAATATTGGCTTATTTCAAATGTCAATTGATAACATATGTTATCTATAATTCCCAAAGGGATAGTTTGCGAACTCATATTGCTCTCTTTATGACTTTGACGAGTATAACGCACTGTGATTATGGAATAAAGTTCCATTTGACAATAACATATTTGCTCAACCAGAGCCTTTTGTGATATTAGTACTTCCGGATATAGTACTCACATTATTCCCTTGCATTTTAATCGAGAAATGCATAATTGTGCACCTTTCAAAATGTGCTTTGTTTCATTTACTTCAGGTAATGAAAATATGTACTTTGTATCATTCACTTCGAGGAATGAAAAATATAAAATATAGCACATCATATCAAGTCGATTATCTATCAGAGATAAACTTTCAAGTGCTCTTCCGGAGTATTGATATTTTAGTACTTTGAGAAATACTACTCATATTTCCCCTTGCATTTAAATAGGAAAAATATTTCTTATGCTTAAGTACAATATGAGTACTTGCATTATCTGTTAGGCATAAATAACCACAATTCTAGGCATAAATAGCCACAATTCATTGTATATTTTATTCCGGAAGTAATCATATTCTTCAAATAATAAATTAACATAAAACGTAAATAAATAATATGTGAAATAAATAAAGATAAAGCAAACTAACATAAATAAATAATAAATAAAACGAATTAACATTAAAAAAATAAAATAAATAAAAAAAACAATTATTCCTGTTAGAGGTTATAAGGGAAATAAAATAAATGGTAAATTATTCCCTTCAAGGGTTATGAGAAAATTAACAATATCCAATTGAGTTGGACCAATAACGCCATAATTATTTTCGCCATAAACAAATTTTGTTTATATTTTATTTCATTTATCATTCATGATTATGGATAAAGTCCATAATACTTTGGCGTTTGACAAGTACGAAACCAATGGTTTATAACATCACATTGGTAAAAGGATTTCACTTCCTTAGAATGATCTTTATCACTATTGTCATCCTTATAACTTCGCTACCAGCGGGTAGAAGTATTCTTAAAATGACTATATTTTTCATGTGTATATTCATAGCCTCGACCACGACCACAACTTTTAATGTGATTTTTTTATTCCTTCCATAATATAATCTCACATTCACTTCAGGGAATGGAGTATAGCTAGTGGGCCTTTAAAACCTTTTTCACATATCCTTATTACAGAGAACAAAGATTTAGTCCTCGTACGCATCATTGTTAAACCTGTCCACAAGGTCCTTTAAAAACCTCCTTTGAGACCAGTAGCCTCGCAGAACGGGATGTCCAGCCAATTATACTTGGATTATATCGAAATTATGTCTCTAATTGAATAATGATTTACCATGTTTGCATTCACTTCAGGGAATGAAACAGATCCAATAATTGCATGGAATAAACATCATGCTTGCATTCACTTCAGGGAATGCCCCATCATTGATAATTGCATGGAATAAACATCATACTTGCATTCACTTCAGGGAATGCCCCATCATTGATAATCGTATGAAATAAACATCATGCTTTGCATTCACTTCAAGGAATGCCTCCCATAAAACTTTTTGGATCAAGAAGAATTTTCGTAACTTGAAATTGGGAGAAGTCTATGGTCGAGTTTTTCGACAAAGAAGAAAAATTGCTTTCGAGCAAATATAGACTTTATAACAATCTTTTTATTGATTGAAATTCACCATGATTTATCGCACATTAAAATCATAATTTAAAGAATAAAAAAATAAAATAAGAATTTACCGATATTAGTTTTCCTCTCGAGGAAAATGGAGACGTAGCAAATGACCAAAACATCTTCTCATAATGTCGTGTCTCTTTCCAAGTCATTTAAATACATGTAAAACTCAATACATGGTTAAAATATCAATATCATCAAATAAAATATTATAAACACATATTGATCTTAATACAAAGTTTAACCATTGTGTCAAAAATAAACATATATGAAACCATAATAATAAGATCTATATGTATTGGCTGAATTGAATATATCAGAAATCAGAGGATCTATGTCATAATTCTCTTTTAAAAAAACTAAACCAACAAAGGTGTTTCATTAATGTACAGATCTTTGTTACGAAAAAAACCTTAAACCTAGAGTACGTATTTTAATGAATTTATATGAAAGACTACCATAGTTCTACGTACATAACTTTGTTATTCATGATTATAAAGTATAGTCAGTAAATCGAACAGGCTTTACATGCACCATCATCAAACTTCATGAATTTACAAATATACAAACACAAATAATGATAATTAAGTATGAAAAGCATAAGCAGTTGAGTACCAAAAATGAAAACCCACAAATACTTTCGCTTAACAAACCTTAATCGATTTCATCGTTCCCTGCTTTAAAAGCCGAGGAGGCAGGTAAGGAAAACAGCGCAACATTATCGAATTTTTCCGCTAATTAACCCTTTTAGGAACAAGAGAAAACACACGTAATTTATACCAAACGCAACCTCTTCGTCTCTGTCGATTCGTCTTTTGGTTTGTGAGAAGCCACAAATTTATCTCTTTCCAATGTTCGAATAAAATCAAACATACTTCCAAAATTTTCAAAAAAAAATTAAAACAAAGTTAAAATATAAAGAGAAAGACAATCGGTAACTAAAAAAAATAAGGAGAAAAAACTTATATTTGGTTTATTCTATAATCGAATTCTTCCCGGTAACTTCTTTTGAATTATAACGATGAAGACCTCAGTTGATTAGAGTCTCGTGCTGATAACGTGTTGTGAATAAAATGAAGAAGAACAAGAATAAAGACAAGAAGAACAAAGAGATGAGAGAAAGAGGGAGATTTGTATTATTCTCAAAATATAAAATTGTCTACAATGCCTTCAATGAATCATCTATTTATAGGCATAAGAAGTACATAATACATTAAACTCTAATTCATAGAGATAATATTCCTAATAATAAATAAATCAAACTCCTTTGATAAAGTTCTAATCATGATAGACATCCACATAGATAAATATTCATAACAATAAAATATTTATTTGTTTATTAGGCAGAGAGATAATTACATTTCTTAAGACAAATGTCGAATTCGAACACATATGAAATAGGCAGTGGTGATCCAGAAATATTTTTTTGGGTGGGCACAACTTAAAATATTTTTAGGGTGGATACAAATTAAAAAAAATCAAGATTTTAGGATGGGTACAAATCATAAAAATTAAAAAAAAATTAAAGATTAATTTATAAAATTAAAAAAATTAAAATTAAATGTATAAACTTTTAAAAAAATTAAAAGTAAGCAGGAGCCTGTCCAAACTTATACTTGCATCCGCCGCTAGAAATAGGACAACATAAACAACGGTAACTATTTTGTCAATTAATAGATCTCACTGATCATATTTATTTTGTGTTAACTATCTGAAATAAATTGAAGAGAAAGTGCTTTTATTATAGAAAAGTAATACAATGAGTAATTTTTTATATAAAAAATGAAATTTATTAGTTTATTGAATAAAAATATATCTCAAGTTACAACGAAAGTTTACACTTTAGTAAACAAAAACACTTAATTCAATCATATTCATTAAAATAGAAAAAATAAGACAATACAAGGAAAAGATAAAAAAATCAACCCAAAGACTCGGGAAAAAATAGATACAAACATCACCAAAGATCGACGATAAAAGGTAAAATCAACAACAAATAACATAAAAATGTATTACAATAAAACAAGTTGATAATACGACTATTATCACAACTCAATCGCGAATAAGAAACGATAATTATGACAATTTTTTTGAAACTTTGAGATGGAAACATGGAACATATATAATTTTTTTGACAAATCTTAATTCTAATCTTAATACTACCTAGAGTGGACGGGAATAGAATTGATCTAGGAGAAAGAATGGAGTGTTCCTAGCCGGTCTAGAACTTATGACGTAAAAAAATTAAGGAACAAAAATAAACAGTTTGGTCGACCGTTTAAATATACTTACTCGAATCATGTATGGGTTTTTTCTCTCTAGATTTATATGCTGGATATAATAATTCAGATATATTATAGGTTTGACAGCACATATTTGTGGAGCAACCCTATATGGCTATATTCCAAGACTCGTGGTTAGCCTAATGCTGGAAAATGAATACGTTTTCCCAACATTTGAATCCATGCATTCTTCAACCATTCACGTTCTCTTCCTTCATTTCTTCTATCTTGGATAGCGTTTGAAATTTTGGATTTCTAATTTATATTTTTAGGGTTTTAATTCAAGGTATCCCCCACCGATTGCAGTGGCTAATTCTTTTATTACAAGTACTTATAAAATTCAAAGGGGCGAATTTATACAATTTTAAGAGGAGCGAAAATAGAATTTTAATAAAAAAATATATAAAAATTTAAATCATATATAAATTTCAATTTTTTAAGGGGGCGACTACCGCCTTCAGTCCTCCTTTAGTCCATCTCTGATTGATAATATAATTTTAATTATGTCTCACTAATCAGGGACGGACGGACGCAAGATTTCATGTAATGAGTGCGAACTATCAGGAAGCTATATTAGAAATGTAAAAGTGTAAAATTATAAAATTTTAAAAATACAAAATTAAATTATCAATAGAAGATACAAAGAAAATATATAAAATATAAAAGTACTTAAAATTTTTAAATGTAGGAATATCTCTAATATACACAACAACTGACTCATATTTATAAAATCTCAAAATTTTCACCATTAAATTATAGTCAAATGAATTTTGAGTCGTAAATTAAGAATCAAATACAAAAAAACAAAAGCACATGGCAGTGGCAGTCTTGTTTGCTGAGATTCATGTCACCCACGGCTGCAGCTCTGCTATCTGCCGACCTTAGCATTTGTTTCAAATTTGCTTACTTTCTTTTGTCCCTTCAAACCACATAAATCAACAAATTCTTTCACAATTTTCGTCGTCAGTTTCGTGCCGTAAATAGTTCGATATCAATTAAGTATGTCTAAAATTTAAGGTCTTGTATAATAAAAAAAATTACGTTGAAAAAATCATTCATCAAAATTAAATGTGCGATACAGATTAGTCTAAATTAATCAAAATAAAACCCTAAAAAATTAGAAGAGCACTATTTTTAATAATCTTCCTACATACAATTTTATGAATAAGTGCATGTAGATTACATGATAGAATTAGAGGCGGTAGGAGTGGTTGCACTTCAGAAAGCTTTAAAACCTAATATAATATAATTTCTATATTTTTATTGATGTTCTCATTTCGTATTTTAAAATTTTGTAATTTTACGCTCATAAAATTTAGTATATTTTTCTAAAAGTTCACATTCATGACATATAATTTTACTTAATCTTTGTTCACGTCTAAGTAAATTATTGTGATTGAACAAGTACATTTGGCCGGTTGGCCAAGTTGCTCGTTTTTATTCCTTTAAGTAGGATTATGATTAGGTTTAAGATTTGTAAAAAAGAAAAGTAAATTTGTGTGAATATTTCTAGAAGAAAAATGATTATTTCACGTCTAGAAGTTAATGTTGAGTTTTTAATCTTTTTATGTACGGTTTTTTTATGATCCTAAACGATTGGATTTTTATTTTAATAGTTATAAGAAAATGTTTGAATTAAGTATTTAATTTATGTTTACAATTATAATGGATGTTACTTTAATATGTTTTCTTCGACTTTTAAATTTTTTACCTTACAATATATCTTTAATCTTATATATATATATAATAGAATCTTATTATACAATGTAAATATTTTCAGTTTTATATTGGTTTTGGATCATTAAATTATTGTAAATTGATGGTTGAAATTAAAAATTAATAATGACAAAAATTTTAAGGGGAAAAAAAGAAGTAAATAACCTCAACTATTAAGGTCACTCAACCAAATGTTCAAAATCAATGTAAAACTTTCTAATTTTTAAGATGTGTGAATGGATCTTACCCTATCTTTTTATATTTTAAGATATATGATAATAATGTGTGCATAAATATAAATATGCAATTTAAAATATTAAATTATAAATTAATTAGTAAATTCTTGAGTTAATGTGATTATAGATATAACTAGCATCCAAATTTTTTAACATTCATATAATATTAAATTACCCTATCTCATAGGATAAACATCAGCCGCTTTTCCACTGAGACACTTATTGTGTTCTATTGTTAAATAATTATAAATGGATGGATGGTATTACAACTTTTAAATTAAAGATTATTTCAGTTTTTTTCCCGTAAAATACTTCTAATTTTATATTGTTAATCTCATCCATTTTATTTTTACTTGTCTAACTATTCTTAAAATATTTAAAACTAAAAACTTTTACCTTGTGTGCACGGATATATTATTTCTATATGTTGAATTAATTAATTATTTGGTTTAATTTTACAGTTCAAAAGCAGCTTTAACGTAAATAAGTGGGTTGGTAATGAGAAAACATAAGACTGCAAACAAATACGATTTAATCACCGATTTGTTTACTTTTTCTATAAAATATTAAATCTAATCGTTTAAAATATTTCGTGTCTTACTAATGATTATTTATTTCTAAAAAATGAGTTTCTCTCAATAATATTTTTTTTAAAAATAATTTTATTTAAATTAAATTTTATCTCACACACGAAAACACAAAATGAATAAAAGAAAAACATTTCATATAAAAATTTCACAAATAGAGTGAAAAATGATTTGTATATAAATATATCAATCATATGTAGAGACGGACCTAGTATTTTATGTTGTGGACGAACCTATAAAATTATAGGAGACGAACTTATAAGATTTTAGAGAAGATAAAAATAATTTTTCAATAAAAAATTACATAAAATATTTTATAAATCATATAATAATTTTAAACTTTTAGGAGACGACCCCTCCCTCCAACTCCCTCGGTCCATCCTGATCATATGATTCATCAATAAAAGTCAATATTACTTCTAAAAGATTGCATAAAATTTATTCAATAATTTGAGATACTAAAAATGACTATTTATAATAAATAAAGGCGAATATATAAATAAACATTTCATCGTTGATCACATAATTCATTGTCGTAAACAATCAATAAATATCTAATTCAGTTCAATCGGATAATAAAAAAGTACATCAAATCCAAATTCATTGAATGGTTTTATTCAATAAGAGAGTATTATCATTCTTAAAAGATTTGGATTTGAACAATTTTATATGTAGGATTGTTTCGAAACTCATAAGGAAAACAACATGAGCCTCCCACTCAGAGCTCCACATTCTTCTTTTATAACTTCAATAATTTCTCAGACAATCTTGTAAGTTAATAATTGTCCTTATTGTTTTAGTTGTATTTAAAGTATTCTATAAACAAAACAATAAAAATGATCTATTTTTTAATTTTTGTTCCAAACTCAAAAATAAAATAAATGAATTTTATTAATTGAGACTACAAATGACTGATGAGCTACAATTTTTTCACAAATTAATATTACCGTAGGTGAAAATGGGAGGGTGTATCGGGGAAGATAAAAAATGATTCGAGAGACTTCACAGAAAATTTACCGGGATGGGACAAGGGGAATTAAAAAAGGTAAAAGAAGGTGAAAAATGCAGGTGCATGCACCCGAATATGCCGTAAATGTGGAGCAAATGACAAATTGAATGCAAAACGACAAAGTTTTAATATTAAAATATAAAAGAAAGGGAAATGGGACCCGCTGGACGGTTTGCTAAAAGACAAGTTCTTGAGTTCGGACACACGGCCCTAGGCCTAGGACCTACCATTTCTTTTTTCTAATTATTCCCCAAATAGAATTATTCAAAAATAATTGCATCTAATCAACACCTCCTTTATGTTTTAGATTATTAGTATTTTGGTTTAACTACCGTTATTTAATCAATTGATTAATTAACTAAAATTATGTATTACAAAGGCTTATTATGGACTCAATTGTTCTATATTACAACGTCAAGATTCGAATTTTTGATTAGTTAAGAGATTTAGTACTTTATCTAACTAGACCAGCTAGTTGTTTGTGACTAACGAGTTTTTCTTCTTCTAATTTCGATGAATTATGATCTTATTTGATAATTAAAGGATAATTGGTAGTTAATTATGAATTACATTAACTGACTGTATAAAAGTGTTTCGTAAAATTAATTAATCATTGATAGTTTTTTGTTTATTTGAACAAAGAAAAATTATATATAAAGACATTATCGTATTCAATGTTTGTTTTAATAGTTTATTAGTTATCAATATTTGATATCTATTAATATGTATTAGATTATATAATTACTATTTCTAATTTTGTATTACTAAAAATATTTGAAGGTCGTATGTATTATTTTTTATTTATAAAATTATATTCTTAATAAAAGTTGATTCATTATTAAATTTAATTGATATTTGAAGTATATACATTAAAATCATCTATTCAATTAAAAATTATTTAAATTATATAAAAGGATATGTTTTAATTCAAAAGCATAGTTGAATTATTTAAAAATAGTAAAAATTTGTAATAATATAAAAGAAAAAATAGTTTATAAATGTTAAGTATAAAAATATAATTACAACTCTTACATTCAATACTCTAAACAAATAAAATGTTGCTTTTATAAATGTTATTTGAATTATCATTTTATAACTCAAACTTTATTTGATACTTTTGAGTTTAATCGAATTTATAAAATTACGAGTCGAATCGAACATTTTTACATCTAATCGAGTAGGATAATTCAATTTTTTTTAAGTCAAGACAAGTTTTGTTCTCTCTTGGTTTAAAATTTTAATATCAAAGGAAATAAAAATATAAAAAAAATTAAATTGATTTTTTTCCTTAAAAAACCAAAGGTTAAAAAGGTCATTATGCTTTTATTATTATTGTAGTACATACTTACGTTACATTGTACTGCACATATATGATTTCTGGACATGCTAATAAGTTTGTTGTTTACGTGTTGAAACAAGTGGGTTCACCCACCAAGTTGTTTTGATTCTTTACAATTAAGAGACTTAGTCATAAAATTTAATTATTCTTCCAAATTGAACTTAGTCATAGTGATAAAAGGTAGTGTGTTTCACCGAGATAATTCGAGTTCGAATATTTTTTTATTAGAAATGAAGTTGTTATCTTGTGCCTCGTTAAAAAAAACTTCCCTAACATAGGTAGAGGAAAAAAGAGTGCACAAGGAAACAAAAAAAATATCCTTAGCAAGAAAAAACAACAGAAACAAACGAGGAGAAACTAAGTCACTCCATGGTTCGTATTACAAACAGTGCGAGAGCTACGTTTACAAGGAGGACCCTGAACATCCCGAAGTAAGGTAGGAGTAACCGCATCAGGGGCAGAATCCAAAACCACAAGGTCGAATTTGAAAGGGTGCAGAAGCTTGGAAGAGTTTGAATAATTTAATCTATAAGTATATAGGAGTTTATAAAATTTAAAATTACTCATATAGAGCACGCAGTTAAAAGTTTTCGGTTGGTGAATTCTTTTGTAATTTTCTTTTTGGTCTGCATATTTGCACGCTTTTTGTCTGCATTCTTGCACGCTTTTCTTTTTCATTCTCCTTGATAATCCTTCACGAACAAGCGTATTCTGGTTCATTAGATGATGAATGCTAGTCTAGCAAACCTATCTATAGATGATGGTGAGGAAGAAGCCATTGAACTGCCCCCTGATATTGCTGAAGTTGCATATGAGTTTGAATTATGTTTGGTGGGATGATTTCTCACGTCCAGTGTCATCCATTTCTTGTTAATGAGAAATACCATTGCAGATGTTTGGCATCCTCTAGGGGGTATCACTATCATAGACATTGGTCAGAAACGGTTTTGCTTTCGGTTTTATCATGAAGTTGATTTTGAACGAGTTCTCCTTGAAAACCCATGGTTCTTTAATGACCATCTTCTCTTATTACACCAGTTAAAGAGAGGGGAAGATCCGCTACTGATCACCCTGAATATGACCACTTTTTGGGTTCAAGTACATGATTTGTCCCCTGAGTTAATGTCGGAACAAATGGCTCGTCAATTGAGAAATTTCATTGGGGGAGTTTGTCGACTATGATGCAAAGTTGATGGTTAGTGGGAAAAAAACATCACATGCGTGTAAGAGTCAATCTGAATGTGAATTCACCACTGAAGAGGAAGAAGAAAATATCGTTGGACAAGGATCGAAGCATTTATGTACAGTTTCAGTATGAAAAACTATATCTCTTCTATTTTATATATGGAAGACTTGGGCATGGTGAGAGTTTCTGTCCATTGCGCTTAACCTTGGACCCGAAGGAGGTGGTGTTTGGTTGGAATTTGTCGATCAAAGCACTGTCACGAAGAGGACCGCCGGTGCCAAGTAGATGGTTACGTGATGACGAGTCAGGTTCCACTACTCCGAGAATTAAGGGTACAACTGCAATGCATGGGCAGTCACGTGTGCATGAGAAACTACCACTTAATATAAATAAATCATGTGGTATTTTAATTAAGGACAAACCTGCTTTTGTCCAGGATGATTCAATGGCTGAGGGACATTTGGATATGGTGTTGGATGCTGAGGAAAACCCATTGGCTCCCACATATGGGAAAAAACGACAACATGTGATTGGAGAGGGGATGATAGTTTCTGCTGATCTTGATTCTGCATCTCCTATTGATGATTCTAATGTTTTGGTTGGCTCTGTTCAACAGGGCAGCCGGCAATTATGAGTTTCATATGCTGAAACGTCCATGGACTGGGGAAGCCATGGGCGGTGAACCGCCTCAGGAACTCTCTGAGGGGTATTCATCCCCAGTTTTTGTTTTTAATGGAAACGAAACTTAGTGCGAAGAGGATGGAAAAAGTTCGCCACAAATGTGGTTTTAGATTTGGTATTGATGTTGCTGCTATTGGTTCGAGGGGGCTTTCATTTGGTTGGAAGCCAGATTCTAATGTTCAACTCAGGAGTTATTCCAAACACCACATTGATGTTGAGATATAGGACGAAGAAAACGGGCCTTGGAGGTTTACAGGGTTTTATGGTAATCCTGTTGAACAATTATGATCATCATCCTGGGACTTCCTGCGTCAACTGGCAACAGACCATTCCTTACCGTGAATTGTTGTCGGTGATTTCAATGAGATCCTATATTAATTTGAGAAGAAGGGGGACGACAAAGATTGGCTCGCAACATGGCTTTATTCCGTGATGCCCTAGTTGATTGTGACTTAACAGACTTGGGGTTTAAAGGTACTTGGTACACTTGGGAGCATAGTCGTTTGGCAACAAATAACACCCGAGAGCATTTAGACAGGGTTGTGGCTAATCCTAGTTGGTGGGAAAGATTTCCAGATTATTCAGTCACTAATTTACCACACACCATCTCAGACCATTGTCCTTTAAGAATTGAAGCTGTTTCTAGCAATAGACACTGTCGTAGAAAACTGGAAAATGTATTTCGTTTTGAAGCTAGTTGGGTTCTTGAGGAGGATATCGAAAATACAATTCAACAATTCTGGAATAGCAACAATCAATCAGCTCCCACCAAGTTGTTGAATTTGAGCACACATTTATTGCGATAGAGCAAGGATAAAAGAGCAAACAATTCAAATTGCAAGCGAAGGCTACAACAGCGATTGAAGGAGCTTTCAACATTGGATCCCGAGGACGATAATCTAGCTGAACTTACCGAAGTCAAATTGGGATTGAACTTTGAAGCTGACAAAGAGGAACTGTTTTGGGAGCAAAGAGCACGATCGAATTGGTTGAGGCACGGTGATAAAAACATTTCTTTCTTTCACAATTATGCTTCTTACAGGAAAAGAATAACCACAATTAAAGGTATGTACAATGTGCATGGGGATTGGATATGCGATGATAGCAGTCTTGTGCGAGTAGCCACTGATTATTTTAAGGATTTATTTCTCTCATCTGATCCTGTAGATGGGAGAATAATTTTTGAGAAGGTTGTCCCACGAGTTACAAATATGATGAACGATATGCTTCCTGCACCATTTAAGTCAAAGGAAGTATGGGAGGCAGTTAAACAAATGCCACCAATGAAAGCATCATGCTTAGATGGTTTCCTGACTTTGTTCTATCAAAAGTATTAACACATTGTTGGTGAAGATGTAACAACTTACTGTCTGTCAGTTCTCAATGGTAACACAAGCTTGGAGGCCATTAATGTTACCCATATCGTGTTGGTACCTAAGGTCAAGAACCCTAACAACATGGCACAATTTAGGCCAATTAGCCTTTGTAACGTGTTATACAAGATAGTGGCAAAAGTGTTGGCAATTCGATTTGCCCGGGTCCTTGACGATTGTATAGACCAGGCTCAGGGTGCATTTATCCCAGGAAGACACATATCGGACAACATCATTGTTGGATATGAAATCCTTCATTCGATGAGACAGAAACATGGAAGAAATAAAGGATCATTCGCTTTAAAAGCCTATGATCGTGTGGAGTGGGTTTTCTTGGAAGGAATGATGTTGAATCTTGGATTTGAAGCTTCATGGGTGAATCGTATAATGGAGTGTGTGAAAAGTGTCTTTTATACAGTGAGTTTGAACGATGTGTTATGAGATAGCTTCAAGCCTGCTCGTGGGATAAGACAAGGCTGTCCTCTTAGTCCTTACCTATTCTTGATTTGTGCTGAGGGTTTGTCCACTCTAATGAATTATGCAAACCAATCCAGCTTGATCAAAGGAGCAAGAGTTGGTCGACAGAGACTTGAAGTAGGCCACCTTCTATTTGCGAATAATAGCATGTTGTTCAGTGAAGCCACAATGACGGGAGCATCTAGTTTAAAAGACACTTTACTTACTTTTGGCAACGTCTCGGGGCAAAGAGTCAATTTTGATAAATCATTGATCTTTTTTAACTCCAACATAAATGACTCCATTGGAGACCAAATAGGGGCCATACTTGGTGTTCGGGTCTCATCTAATCCAGAAAAATACATGGGACTCCCTACGATAGTTGAAAGAAACAAACGTGAAGCTTTTGGTTATTATTTTGATAGATTCAATCAAAAGACTAATAACTGGGGTATTCGATTTCTATCTATGTGTGGGAAACAGGTGATGATCAGGAGTGTTCTTCAAGCTATACCAACATATGCAATGCAATGTTTCTTGTTGCCTAATTCCCTTTGCTCAGCTATGGAAAGACAAATGACAAAGTTTTGGTAGAGGCACAATGGTATGAAGAATGACATTCACTGGTGTTCTTGGGCATATTTATCACGTCCCAAAGAGTTTGGTGGTCTCGGATTTAGAAACTTATCGCAATTCAACATAGCTATGTTATCAAAGCAATGCTGGAAACTGATAACCAGGCCACAATCTCTACTCGCAAGGGTGTTGAAAGCTCGATATTACCCTAATTCTGATTTCCTCAATTCAAGTCTATGTTCAATCCCCTCATATGTATGGAGTAGTATTTGGACTGCTAGAGGGCTAATCAATAAAGGTATAGGATGGCGAATTGGAACGGGACAGTCGATAAACATCTGGAACAAACCTTGGCCTCTAGGGAAGGGTGAAGGCTTTATTAGAAACCAACATATTAACATCATGTATACTACAGTTGCGGATCTCATTGATGTAGACAACTTGTCATGGAATTCTGAAGCCTTACAAGAGCTATTTGATCATAGTCAGGCTGAACGTATTGCTGAAATACCACTATCGAGATGAGGATGTCTAGATAAACGTATTTGGCGAATGGACAATTCTGGGGAATATACAATTCGAAGTGGATACTTGCTATTAACGGGTAATGCTCCTAACTCTTCCCTCTCAATGTTGGTAAAACAATTCTTTTCCAACTTATGGGATGTTAAGGTGCCAGCAAAAATGAAGATTCACATGTGGAGAGTTGCGAACAATTTCCTTCCAACCCTGTCCAATTTACAAACCCGACGAATAGAGGTAAGAAACAAGTGTCCTATCTGTCAACAACATGAAGAGAGCATTGAGCATGTTATGCGAGACTGTTATTTTGTGAATCAGTTACTTGAGGTAAATGGATTAAACCTTCAAAACTTCCCACAAGATGATAGTTGGATGAACTAGTTAGCTTCTTTATTCTCCATGTTACATGCCAAGCAAAGGGAGTTATTAATGATCTCGTTTTGGGCTGTATGGTTTGCACGGAATAGGGTAGTGCATGAGAATTTCATACCATCTCTATATGATGCACGTACATTTGTGGCTGCAAAATTAAGAGAATGTGAATCAAATGACCCTGTTACGTTTGTCCCCAATGTGAGGAACCCATCAACTTGGCAAGCTCCTTTGAATAATTATATCAAAATTAACTTTGATGCAGCCTATAATCAGGACTCGTATGAGTCTTTTTCGGGTGTGGTTTGCAGGGACAATGAGGGGTTTTGTACTGGCAGTTGGGATTGTGCAGCATTATAATGTGGGTGATGCTTTTGTTGCGGAAGCCATGGCATGTTATCAAGCAGTGCAGTTGGCAAGGGATGCAAGTTTTTTCAATATCATTGTCGAAGGTGACTCCCTAACAGTGATAAAAAAAGTTGAGAATTTCCATCCAGGATAACTCCATTATCGGCCCTATCATATATGATATCAAAAAGGTCTCCAAATGTTTTTCATCAATCTCGTTCAACCACGTTAAACGTGAAGCTAATAATGTGGCTCATGCTTTAGCGCGAGAAGGAAGGAATTTTCAATGCCCCAGGTTTTGGATCGAGGAAGCTCCACAAGGTGTGTTGGCTATAACTGATATGGAAAGGCCTCTTGCGACCATGCCTTAGTTGAGAACTCTGCTGCGCATTGTCATTACTTGAATATTTCAAACTCTGATGAGTTGGTTCTTAATAGTTGGTTCATATATGTCTTTGTCGGTTAACTTTTATTTACATTTTTAGATGTTTCTAACATTCTCTAGGTTGATAGATCTGGTTTATGTGTGCTGTAGGGTTGGGTTCCTTTTGATGCTCTATTGTATGTTGATAACTCAATCTTATATTAATATAAAACCAGTACTTTCTAAAAAAATCACTCATATATTATCTTATATTTGGATAGAATTATAAGAAAAAAAAACATTATTCAAGGAAAGCCCCTTTCCTAAAGGTAAAAGAAAATTAAAAATAATAATATTCAAAATTCAATTTTACTATATATACTCATAGATGGAATAAGGAATGCGGCCTCCTTTAATATTTTAAATCTTTTATAGTATGTATTAAGATTTTTCTATATTTTTTGACAATTTATTTTTGTATCCTGATGTGTTTTCTTCTTCCATTGTGTATTTATTGAGTATTATATATCTTATGGTCTATTAAGTGGCGGATCTAGAAATATTTTTTAAGGTAGACGCACATAAAGTTTTAAAAAGACACAAGTCATGAAATTTAAAATTTTAAAAATTAAAGCTAAATTTATAAATTTAAAAGTTCAAAATAAACACAAGCTCAATCAACTATACAGTTCATCGACCACTTAATCTATTAGTGAATTATCCTTAATGGTAGTTTGGATTTCATTTTCATTGGAAACAAAGCCTTTAACTCGTCAATAAGATTGAAATTTTGGAAACTTTGAAATTTCGAATTTAAATTTTATTATACATGTATTCTATTTATATTTATTTTATTTGATAATTCAATCGTATTTAGTAATGATTAATTTTAATAATTGTGTTAGAAAAATAACGTTAATTTAAGAATAAATAATAAGATAAAATATTATTATTTAAACGAACAGTACAAAATTACTGACGATACAATAATATGTAAACCAAATCGATTTGAAACGAAAAACCAAAGGAAACTTGTTGAGGCCTGCACGAACACAGTTTCCTTAAGACAAATTCGCCTGCTCTTATGGTGCTTGAGAAACGTTTGACGTCTATCTCTTAAGATACAACAACATAATAAGTACAACAGTAGCACATCTGCAGTGATCATCGAACCGTAACCTCGTCTTCTCCTATCACTGACAACCACTTGTAAAATCCATAGAGTAAAACAATAAAATTTTTATGTGGTTTTGAGTTTTGTAAAACCTAGAAGTTTACTCCTTATTTATAGGAGTGTGTTATGAATCGAAAATCGTCATGCAAATGAGACCACTTGAATTAGTTAGTTTTTAGATTAATTAGATAGTAATATTTTATTTTTAATATATGAAATTGATAATAGTATATATAAGTTAGGGTGAGTTAAGGAATGGAAAAAGAAAAATTGTTTAAACCTCTAATTACGACTATTTCTCTCCATATCTCTGTCTTCTCCTCCTTATCCCTTTTTTCTGTTATTGTAATTTCTCTTTCTATCAACGAAATCTAGTTGAATGCTTGAGCTCATATCTTTGAATATTTGAGTTCTAGACATTGGTGCTTTCGTTAAGAGTCGAAACCCATGACGACCATCATCAAAACTTATGAAACAAATACAAGAATGATGAAGCAAAATAAAAAAAATGCTCCAAGAGATACTTAGACAAGTAAAATTGCTATCAGTTCATCTCGCTATAGTGGACGAGGGTGAATCAAGTTAAGTTTTGGTTAAGCAAGATGAATCAGTGATGCAGGTCCACCAAGTGTTTGAAGAATTGCCAACAACCAATGACACCGAAATCGACAAGCATTCGATTCTGAGCAACAGAGAACTTGATTTCTATAAAGATGAAACAACAATGCAGGATAGTTTGGTCACTGCCCATACATCAATGTTCAACTATGAGAAATATGGGTACAAAGTTACAAATCAAATGGCGCCCAAGCAGCAAGTTAACTGGCCTCCTTACGACAACAATGAGGGATCTTGCGTTGCAATTACCGACGTCAATTATTGTGTATTCACCGCTGAAACTTAGAAGTCAACAGATGTGAAGGCTTTGCAAAAGCATCTGGCAACTAAGCACTTGATTTATCAGTATCAGCACAACAAGCAAATGAGCTGCCCAAAATGGCTCATCAACGCATATTAGTGATCGAACCTCAGAAGCAAATAAAAATTACTAAAGTGGTGAAAATCGCTATTGTGGATTGTCATGGGGCACTTCCGACATACTTTGTAAGTAAGTTTACATCCATTGGTTGTTTAAATATATGGTTAAAAAAAGAGTCTAATGAGAAGGAAGTAGTTAAGGTGGTTGACCCATCCATATTTCGACTTTTGGTGATGGAGAGAAGGGTGAAGTGGGATGATAGGAACTTGAAAGTTGAAGTTAATAAGATTATAAGTACGAATGAGTTAGCGAAATATTTATTCGATATCGATTTTACATTTGTTGGTTTCTCGGGTGCAAATGAACGTGGAACCGCTTACTCTTGGATTTGTGTTTGGCAACATGATCGAGTGGAGATCCTCGTCAACAATCAAGGTTTCCGAACATACCATATCATTTCCTTTGATCTTTGGGGAAAACATATTGTTGTGTTTGAACAAGGCAGTGCGGTTTTACTTTTTTCTGGGGTTGCAACATTTCAAGAGGAAATGAGGAAGCATGGATGGCAGGTTCTTTCTCATCCGCTTCAGATCATATCTGCTGCTGTGTTCTTGCCACTTGAATTTGTTTTCTATGAGTTGTTTGCTTCTTTTCTTGGGAAGAAAATGTTTCAATATATTACGCCGGAAAACTACACGCATATCATCACCTGTTATTTTTGCCTATATATTGTTGAAGAATTTGGCCAGCTTCAAAGACAACTTGTTGCACCACAAGTCACAAAGCTCTTTTACTACTTGAGTGAACTCAATGATTCATTGTCTTATGCTCTTAGAGCTCGGCCTTTGGTAATGTTTATGAGGGTTGTGATTATGTTCATACATTTCTCTCCAAGACAATAGATGAGCATGTCGTCCTTTGATTAAAAGCAGTTGAATCAAGTGATGAAGCAACAACGATGAATCCTAGGTTGGAAGCTATTGTGGAGAGAATTTTGAATAGATGTATCGCGAATGGAATATACTCACATGCCTTGAGAATTGCAATTGAGTGTCAGAGACTAGATAAACTTGAGGAAGCCATAATCAAAAGTAATAATGTTCATATGACTTTAGTATATTCTATCAATGTCTCTTATATGTTTGTTTATCATTGAGAGTATCAACAAGAGGTGCTTAGACTTTTTGTTAAAATTTACCAGCTGCTTCGTTCTCTTGATTATTTGAGCATTTGTCAGCGTCTCGTAATCTGGGATGAACCTGATATTGTTGCAAATATATTAAAAAAACTTCTCTGTTTAAAAAGTAAGGAGGATGCTCTTTTGGCTATCCAAATCACATTTGATCTGGTAGAGAATGAGCATCATGGGTTTCTCTTCAATGTAAAAGATCATCCTCGAGATTTCAAATATCTACCTTCGGAATCAGATATTGACCTCCACAAAATGAAAATTTTACTGTTTCAGAGGATGTTTAGATGACAAATAGATCTCTTGTTGCTATGACAATTATGCATGATTCAATCGTAAAGAATGTCGTGATATTAGCTTTTGATGATGATATTTTGGATGTCTCTCTTCTAACAATTTAAGATGGTATCTTTGAAGTGAAAGCCATTGTCGGGAACACTCACTCAGAACCTTGAAGACAAAGTTCTTTTGAAGGCGGGGATAATGTTATGAATCGAAAATCATCATTAAAATGGGACCACTTGAATTAGTTAGTTTTTAGATTACTTAGATAGTAATCTTTTATTTTTAATATATTGCAGTGATAATAGTATATATAAGTTAGAGTGGGTTAGAGAATGTAAGAAAAAATTTGTTAAAACCATTAGCTGCGGCTATTTCTTTTCCTATCTTTGTCTTCTCCTCCTCCTTATCTCTTTTTCTCTTATTGTAATTTCCCTTTCTATCAACAAAATCTAGTTGAATGATTGAGCTCATATCTTTGAATATTTGAGTTCTCAACATTGGTGATTTCATTGAGAGTCGAAACCCATGGCGACCATCATCGAAACTTATGTAGCAAATACAAGAATAATGAAGCAAAATAGCGAGATGCTCCAAGAAATACTTAGACAAGTAAAATTGCTATCATCTCATCTCTTTATAATGGACGAGGGTGAATCAAGTGAAGTTTTGGTTAAGCAAGATGAATCAATGATGCAAGTCCACCAGATTTTTGAAGAATTGCCAACAACCAATGACATCGAAATTGACAAGCATTTGATTTCGAGCAACAAAGAACTTGATTTCCATAATGATGAAACAACAATGCAAGATAGTTTGGTCACTGTCTGTACATCAATGCTCAACTATGAGAAACATGGGTACAAAGTTACAAATCAAATGGTGCCCAAGCAGCAAGTTAACTGGCCTCCTTACGACAACAATGAGGGATCTTGCGTTGCAGTTGCCGACGTCAATTATTGTGATTCGCTGCTGACACTTAGATGTCAATAGATGTGAAGGCTTTGCAAAAGCATATGGCAGCTAAGCACTTGGTTTATCAGCATCAGCACAACAAGCAAATGAGCTGCCCAAAAATGGCTCCTCAACGCATATTAGTGATCAAACCTCAGAAGCAAATAAAAATCACTAAAGTGGTGAAAATCGCTATTGTGGATGATCTTGGGGCACTTCCGACATACTTTGTAAGTAAGTTTGTATCCATTGATTGTTTAAATATATGGTCAAAGAAAGAGTCTAACGAGAAGGAAGTAATTAAGGTGGATGACCCTTCCATATTCCGACTTCTGGTGATGGAGAGAAAGGTGAAGTGGGATGATAGGAATTTGAAAGTTGAAGTTAATAAGATTATAAGTACGAATGAGTTAGCAAAATATTTATTCGATGTCACTTTTATATTTGTTGGTTTCTCGGGTGCAAGTGAACGTGGAACCACTTACTTTTGGATTTGTGTTTGGCAACGTGATCGAGTGGAGATCCTCGTCAAGAATCAAGGTTCCCGGACAGACCATATCATTTCCTTTGATCCTGGGGGAAAACATCTTGATGTGTTTGAACAAGGTAGTGCGATTTTACTTTTTCCTAGGGTTGCAACATTTCAAGAGGAAATGAGGAAGCATGGGTGGCAGCTTCTTTCTCATCCGCTTCAGATCTTATCTGTTGTTGTGTTCTTGCCACTTGAATTTGTTTTCTATGAGTTGTTTGCTCCTTTTCTTGGGAAGAAAATATGTCAATATATTGTGCTGGGAAGCTACACGTATATCATCACCTGTTATTTTGGCCTATATATTGTTGAAGATTTTGACCAGCTTTAGAGACAACTTGTAGCACCGCTAGTCACAAAGGTCTTTTACTACTTTGAGTGAAGTTAACGATTCATTGTCTTGTGCTATTACAATTGGGACCTTTATTGATGTTTATGAGGATTGTGATTATGTTCATACATTCATTTTCAAGACAATAGATGAGTGTGTTGTCCTTCGATTAAAAGTAGTTGAATCAAGTGATGAAGCAACAACGATGGATCCTAGGTTGGAAGCTATTGTGGAGAGAATGTTGGATAGATGTATCGTGAATAGAATATACCCACAAGCCTTGGGAATTGCAATTGAGTGTCAAAGACTAGATAAACTTGAGGAAGCCATAACCAAAAGTAATAATGTTCATATGACTAAAGTCAATATTCCATCAACGTCTCTTATATGTTTGTTTATCGCCAATAGTATCAACAAAAGGTACTTAGACATTTTGTTAAAGTTTACCAGCTGTTTCATTCTCTTGATTATTTGAGTATTTGTCAGCGTCTCGTGTTCTGGGATGACCTTAAAAATGTTGTAAATATATTAGAAAAACTTCTATGTTTAAAAAGTAAGGAGGATGCTTTTTGGCTTTCCATGTCACATTTGATCTGGTGGAGAATGAGCGCCATGGGTTTCTCTTAAATATAAAAGATCATTATCGAGCTTTCAAATCTCTACCTTCAGAATCAGCACAATCAATATCCACCGATTATGCTCCTGCACAAAATTAAAATTTTACTGTTTCAGAGGATGTTCAGATGACAGATAGATCCCTTACTGCTTTGACTAATATGCATTATTCAATACTAAAGAATGTCGTGATCTTTGCTTTTGGTGATGATATTTTGGATGTCTCTCTTCTAACCATTGAAGAGGGTATCTTTGAAGTGAAAGCTACTGTCGAAAACACTCACTCGAAATCTTGAGGACAAGGTTATTTTAAAGGCGGGATAATGTTATGAATCGAAAATCGCCATGCAAATGGGACCACTTGAATTAGTTAGTTTTTATATTAATTAGATAATAATATTTTATTTTTAATATATGAAAACGATAATAGTATATATAAATTAGGGTGAGTTAGGAAATGGAAGAAGGAAATTTGTTAAAACCTTTAGCTGCGATTATTTCTCTCCTTATCTCTATCTTCTTATTCTTATCTCTTTTTTCTATTATTGTAATTTTTTTTTCTATCAACGAAATCTAGTTGAATGATTGAGCTCATATCTTTGAATGTTTGAATTCTCAACATAATGATATAACAACATAATGAGTACAACAGTAGCATATCTACAGTGATCAACGAACCGTAACTTCGTCTTCTTCTATCACCGAAAATCACTTGTAAATTTCATAGAGTAAAACAATAAAAAATTTATGTGGTTTTGAGTTTTGTTAAACCTAGAAGTTTACTCCTTGTTTATAGGCGTGTCATAAGGGTATAAGTGAAAATTTAACCTAATGGAGCATTTAATATTGAGAATCAATTGATTCTTCTATAGAACAATTTTTAAAATCACTATATGAATTAAAGATAACTTTCAATATTTACCTTTTTAATTTCAAGATAAAATTTTACAAATATATGCTTTTATTTGAGGAAAAATTCATTTTAAATTTGAGTCAAAATATCTACAAGCCCACGAAGGGCCAGACCTGTTCAGACATTTGCGTTACACACGTCGTGCACATTTACGAACCAACAAATAATTCTACATTTTATTTAACAATGTTTGAATCAATTTTTCATTTAAAGCTTTAAAATTATCGAATTTTTTTAACAAATTGTGATTTAAGCATTCATTGTTGTACTTTAAAAAGAATTCACCTTTTCTTTTTCTGCTTATTTGTCAAAATTTTGATTAATTACATTCTTTTCATGTTTGATTTTGATTTTATTTAGCGGGAGGATGTTGAATCCGAGTACGTGGCCTACACGTTTTTTTTTCTTCCAATTTTCTTAAGAATATATATATATATATATATATATATATATATATATATATATATATATATATATATATATATATATATATATATATATATATTAAAGTGTGGTCTACGCGCTTCACTTTGACAAAATTAGGAATTTATTAATTAATAATTTTATAAATTTGATATTGATACTGAATTAAAATCCAAGTTGGCCCAGTGGCTTCAAAGCTTTGCTCATAAAAATTGCTGCAAGCCAAGTAAAGCATTTGTTTGACGAAATTCAAACATGAAAAAACTATAATATAAAAAATTAAATTTTTAATTGGATATATGAAAATTTTAAAAGTTTGAAGACTTAATTCGAAACAGTATTATTAATATTTTAAATTTTTAATTAATATATTTTAAAGTTTAAATGTAGACTTTTAAAATTTTATGTGAACAATGAAGACCGAACTCCAAGAAAACACAAAAAATAAACATGGTTGTCAACCATTTTCCAATTAATTTATAAGGTTTTAAAATTTTTGTTAAAAAATTCACCCACTAAAACTTGATTTGTAACACAAATCGATTTATATTAATTAGTCCTTATTATCTATGATTTTTAGGGCAGAATTACATCCTACACTTACAGACAACTTTCATCAGCCAACTCCTCGTGATTTTCTGTCCTAACCTTTGCCTTATGGTGATGCCATTGCCGTTCAGACATTAAAAATTTAAAAGGGAGAATTTATAAAATTTTATATTAGGAGATAATTTATAAACATTTGATAAATATAGACCGACACATAATGTTATGTTATAGGATAACTTATAAAGTTATATGGGGACGAAAGTAAATATTTATATATTTATATATAGGGTTGTAAAAACAAGTCAGAACTTGAAAACCTGCCTGAAACCTACTTGAGTCAGAACTTGATTTGACCCGAGAATTTGATGACCCGAACCCGAATTGTAACTGACTGTTGTTGACTCGAACCCGAGTTGAACCTGTTACTGTAGCAACCGAACCCGATCTGTGTCCGACTGAAACGAACCCGAACCCGAGACCGACCTGGCAAATTACCTGATATTATCTGACTGAATCGACCCGAGATCCGATTTTACCCGACCTGTTTTGAACCCGACCTGTTTTGAACCCGACCTATTTTAAACCCGACTTGTTTTGGACCCGACATGTTCTTAACCCGACCTGTTTTGTACCTGAACTGATATTGACCTGGTTTGATAATTGATACTTAATAAGTAATAATGATATTTTTAATATATGATATGAAGTAATATTATGAACTATTATAAAAAAGTCTATATCTATAATTTGAATAGTTTAAAATGTTAAGTATTTAACAAAATGTATTATATATATAATTAAAAGATTTATTTTTAATAAATAAAAGATTTGTTTAATAAGTAATTAGTAAAAATAAATATAAACTTGATAAATAAAAATATTTATTTTTAATAAATAAAAATCTAATATATACTAAAATACATAGTACATATAGAATTTTTACTAAGGCATATATAGACAAATTTAATAATAAGGCATACTAAAATATATAATATATATTTTAGTATATATTTTTGAAGTCATACTAATTTGATTTGATATTGTTTTATAGTTTTGTTTTATGGTTAGTGATTCAATTTTAGGGTTTTAGGGTATGTGTTTTAGTTTTAAAAGTTTAGGGTTTTATAATGTTAATGTACGTATCATGTATGCATGAAACCCTAAACTCTAATCATAATGTATGTATGTAAGTTATGTATGTATCATATATGTATTTATTATTTAATGTATGTAAAAATTTAAAAGTCTAAAACCCTAAACCCTATAATATAATATATATACATATATATAGTATATACATATACATTAATTAATATATTGTTATATACATATGTATTATAATATATATATATATATTTAATTTTAATTTATTTTGTATAACTTATAGTCCTTAACATCTAATTAACTAATTTTATTTCAAGTTGAGCCTTTTTATTTTTATTTTTTTAATTTAGACTATTGTTTTTAACTTTTTAATATCATAATATTTTTTATGTTAGTCTCTAAAACTTTTATTTAATTCTAAATTGATCCCTATTCGTTATTTTTTTATATTCACTCAATGTTTTTTATTTATAATTTGGTACATTTTTTCATTAGTTTTTTAACTTGATGATTTTTCCATTATAGTCCCCAAAGCTTTATTTGTATTCTAAATTGACTTCTATTCATTTTTTAAAAAAATTAGCCCGATATTTTCTAATTTTAATATGATATTTTTGTTCATTATACTCCCTAAAACTTTATTTTTATTCCAAATTGACCACAATTCATTGTTTTTAAAATGTTTTATAGTTTTAATTTGATATTTTTGTTCATTATAGTCCTTAATACTTTATTTTTATTCCAAATTGACCCTAATTTCTTTTTTAGTATTTTATAATCTTTTTTATATATTTGTTCATTATAGTCACTAAAATTTTATTTTTATTTCAAATTGACACATATTCATTATTTTTCATTTGTCTGATGTTTTATACTTTTAATTTGTTTTTTTCATTATAGTCCCCACAAGTTTATTTGTATTCCAAATTGACCCATATTCATTTGTTTTTCAAATGAATGCCCAATGTTTTATAATTTTAATATGATATTTATGTCCATTCTAGTCCCCAAAACTTTATTTTTATTCCAATTTGACCCATATTCATTGTATTTTTATGTTTTCTAAATTTATTTTGATATTTTTGTTCATTATACTTCACATAACTTTATTTTTATTCCAAATTGACACATTTTCATTATTTTTCTTTTCATTATTTTTTTAAATTACTTCAACCTGAAATGAACCCGACCTGAAGTCCACCCGAACCCGAAATGAACCCGACCTGAAGTCTACCCGAACCCGAAATGAACCCGACCTGAAGTCTACCCGAATCTGAAATGAACCCGACCTGAAGTCTACCCGAACCCGAAATGAACCCGACCTGAAGTGTATCCGAACCCGAATTAACCTGTCAATTATCTGCTTCGGACCCGACCCGTTTTGACCCGACTTGGAATGAACCCGACCTGAAATGGACCCACACCCGACTCAACTCAAGTCAAAACAGAAAAATGACCTGAAATGATCTGTATCCGATTTTACCCGACCTGAAACCCATCCGATTACCTGTTTTTACAACCCTATTTATATACACTGTTCTCTCAAGCCCCCTCGGCCATCCCAGTGTCATACTTTCAAATTCGAATAACGTAATTTCGCACAACGTGAATGGCAATTCAACGGGCCAAAGTAGAAGATGTACTTCAAATATGAATAAAGAGGGTAATTAAATAACATCTCAAAACAAAATTTTTACAGAACATTCATTGCTTTTTAATCTTACACAAAAAATACACTTACCCTTCACCTTGCATTACAAGCAAACTCCAACAGCTTTCTGATATAGAAAACCCCAGCACAAAAAAAGACATTTCTTAAAAAACCCTAAAACCAAGGTGACCCAAAACCCTAAACAAATTAACAAACAAACAAGTTTACAAAGGTTGCTGCATTGTCACAATTAAGGGACTTGTGACATTATGCTTCCCATCAGACCACACTATTGAACCAATTTTCGAGCTAGTCCCACCCGGAGATAGCTTCACCGCGGCGGCTTGAACTCTCACAAGGAAGTTCAATTTTTGGCCGACCCGTCTAAATACAAGCTCTTGTGGTTCAACGGTTACCACCGTGCCGCTTGGTGGGTTGATTGAAACTTTGTAGACTGAATTTGGGTCCCCAACATTGGTGACTTGCCTAATGAGATGTGTAGACATGTTGTGCTTGCCGTATTGTTGAAAAACGGCTGAAAACGATGGATAATTCAGGTTTCCGACATGGCCAGCCCTTTTGGCGCCGCTGCAATCGGCAGTCTTCCGGGTGAGTACTTTGATGTTGTTGATTGTGTAATTGGAATTGCATAAGAAATCAATGTAGTCCATTGTGGTTATGTCGTACACCAGGCCAGGGTCCATGGCTTTGGTGGGATGGACATGGCCGGATCCGAAATCCAATACGGTGGACGTGTTCCCGTTTGATTCGTCGATCATGGTTTTGCCACGGTTGTCGACAGTGTAAGCAGTGGTCATCAAGGCGGATTTTACGGCTGCGGGGCTCCATTCAGGGTGAGCTGCTTTTAACAATGCGGCCAACCCTGAAACATGGGGACAAGCCATTGATGTGCCTGATAGAATGTTGAACTCTGTCTTTCTATTGTCCGAGGAAACACCGGATGGGCCAACTTTGTCCGGCCAGGCTGCGAGGATGTTCAATCCAGGAGCGATCATGTCCGGTTTCAGAATTTCCGGTGTCTGCGGATTAGGCCCTCGAGCTGAAAATGAAGCCACAACCGGAGCTGGTTGTACCCCTAACCGAGTCCCTTTAAAGACTATAGTAGCAGTGGCTGGTGACTTGGATTTAGACATTGAATCAATGTAGCCTCTAATCTCATCACCATTCGAGGCGCCGACGGAGGCTGCCGGCAGGACATGGCAATCGGCGACCAACCCTTCGCCGTCGAAAGCACCATTAGCCAAAATCATTCCAATGCCACCGGCTTTTTTGACAACTTCACCTTTAGCAGCTCTTGAATTAATCCCTCTATCACACACAACAATTTTCCCTTTGACAAATTCAGGATCCAAAGAACCTTCCAAGCACAAAGAAGATGTATACCCATCGCCGCCACCAGTGCCGGCGTATACCAACGGGTACATCCGACCAGGAGATAAACCCGGTCCATTGTAGATACTGACTCCAGGCACGACCTTCCCATTTCCAAGCTTGACTTCGGAGGGAAAATCCCTATCAATCGTCCCGGCACCGATAGTAGCCACCCAAGGAGCCACATTGGTGACAGTCAATCCACCAGGACCGCCGTTTCCGGCGGAGGCCGAAACAAATATCCCCTTATCAGCAGCACTGAAAGCACCGATCGCGATGGCGTCAAGGTGATAGGGTACCACAACACCGCCAACACTCAACGAAATCACATCAACCCCATCAGCCACGGCGGCGTCAAAGGCGGCGAGGATATCAGAGTCAAAGCAACCAGCGTTCCAGCAAACTTTATAAGCGGCAAGTCTCGCTTTTGGCGCCATCCCGGCAGCCACACCTTTAGCATAACCCAATGTAGAAGCCGGAAACACATACCTTCCGGCTGCAATGGAAGCCGTGTGGGTCCCATGGCCGTCGGAATCTCGCGGGGAACGAAACTCCGACGTCTCGTTCATTTTCCCGTTCGTCGCTTCGTACCCATTGCAGAAAAACCTCGCTCCGATCAGCTTTCTATTACAAGAACCGGGAGTAAAATCATTTGTCGTCACACATTGGCCTTTCCATTTAGAAGGAACAGGACCCAAGTCGCGGTCGTTGAAGCTTTGGCGCTCCGGCCAAATACCCGTATCAATGACCCCGATGACAAGATCCGACCCGAAGTCGGATTCCTTCAAAAGTCCGGCGCTGTCAGTGGTTTTTAAACCCAGAAATTGAGGAGAGCGCGTGGTGTGGAGGCGGCGGACTTGTTCGGGGATAACAGCGACGACATGGGGGAGTGTTTGGAGCTTGAGGGCTTGGGTTGGGGTGAGCTTAGCGGAGAATCCATGGAAAACGGTGTCGTAAACGTGGAGGAGGTGGGTTGGGGTGGAAGGGGAGAGGATTGATAAAAGGGAGGATTGGTACCAGTGGTTGTGGGTGGTGAAAACGGAGGGCTTGGCGTCGTTTTGGACTCTGACGATGAAGGTTTTCTGATGGTCCCTGGACGCCGATGAAGCTAAAGAGAGCAACGAAAGGAAGAAGAAGATGAAGAAAGGCATTGAAGGAGGTACTGTGGAGTGTGGATCGAAAAAGAAGAGAGATCTGAAGTGTGTTGGCAGCTGGAAAAACCTGGTCTGGATTTGGACGTAAAGTAATGTAATTATTATTATTGTTGTTGTTATGGAATTTGTACAATACAAAGCTTAGACAAAGGTTAAAGCTTTGATTGGAACTTCGCTGCAACTATATCATATTTGTATTTTAAAGATTTGATTTTAGTGAGTTTAGTGGATGAGGAGTTAGGTTTTTTTTAAGTAATGTCAGTTTAAATTTTGATGTTGTAAACTAAAATAATTAGGGGAAATCAAGAATCAAGGTTATGTGCTAAAATATAGATAATTATAAACTGAATTGATCAATAATGAATTAGATAATATTAATTAAACAAAAAATAATTTTGATAATACATTAAATAATTTTTTAAATATATATATCTTGAATATCTACATTAAATAATTTGATTTTAATTTAGGTTTAGCAGTTTTATATTATACTCCGGGATGGAATTGATGGACAGGGCCAGAGGATAAAGAAATAGAGTAAAAGAAATAAATTATTAAATTATTGATTTTTGTTAATTATTTAACTTAGATTATATTTTTTATAATTTTTTGAGCTCCTGATTTCATATAGTTTTATCTTAATTAATTCGAACCGATTCTTATTTTACACTTGACTCTAGTGGATAAGGAGATTTTTTGCATACACAGCCTCGAACTTAAGATTTATTTTTTTAAATATATTTTTTATAATTTAAATAATTATTTTATAATTTTTAATTAAATAATTGAACTGAAAATATTTTATATCGAGGGGATATACGCGCTGTTTGCCCAAAATCTATAGAGTAGATTGTTTTAAAGAGAGGTAGGGGTCACATGGGTTGGATTTTAGTGTGTTATTTTTTTTGGGCTTATATTACGAATAAGTATATTTAGAGTATATTAACTTTTTTATTTACGCAATTAAAGTATTTTTTATTCAGAAGAAGTATTTAAAGTATATATTTTTATTAAATTAAGTATTTAAAGTATATATTTTGGTCAAATTAGGTACTTAAAGTATACTTTTTAGTCAAACTATGTACCTAAAATATTTTTTTGTCAAATTAAGTACCTAAAGTATATTTTTGGACAAAATGGGTACCAAAAGTATTTTTTGTCAAAGTAGGTGCTTAAAGTACATTTTTCTATCAAAATAGGTACCTAATATGTTTTTAATCAATGTCACATGACAACTTTTAAGAACCTAGATGAAAAATATATATTTTAGGTACCTATTTTGATCCAAAAATACTTTATGTATCTATTTTGATCAAAAACTATACTTTAATATTTATTTTGATGAAAAAAAATATTTTAGGCATCTAAATGAAAAAGTTGGTATACTTTAGGTACTTATTTGTAACATAAGTCTAATCAGGGACGAACTCGGATTAGATAGTAGATGAGGTCAAGTAATTTAATTTCAAAGTTAATATGGACTTAATAAGTATTTGATCATAATATTTAGAAGGACAAAATTTAATTTGACAAATATTCAAATTAGTAAAGACTAAAATTGTCATTAGACTAAAAAAAGAGCGACTCCTCCCAATACCTTAGTAATTTTTTCCCTAACTTCAAAATTAGCCCGATCTAATAAGTATTTAATTATAAAATTTAGGATAAGAAAAAAATTAATTTGACAATTGTTTAAGTTAATAGGATTAGGCAAAAGAAGAAGAAGGAAGGCTGATACCTTGGTAGTTATGCCCCAAAGAACAACTGCAATTTGAGTTTATAAATTGAGTTAGATCAAATTAAAAAATGAGTAAAAAAAAAATTGGATCAAATCAGTGTTATTTTAAAGTTGTACGTGTAGTATTCAAATTAATATATCTATATATATATTTCACCAAAGCAACAATGAAAAGCTGAATTGATTAATTTTTTCGAATCAAGTTGATAAAATTCAAGTCAAGTTAAGTTGTTCGAGTTTAAATTTGATTGTAAATATTTATAATGTTATCGTAATCGGTTTCAATTTAAACAACTTTCTATAACCGTATGCGATATACATATATATTTTTTAATATACACTGTACATATATTAGATAGAGTTGATAGACTCGACTCCAACTTAAAAAGCGATATACTAATCACTAAAATTTTAAGTTATTCGAGTTATTTGAATCTTATTTTATTACTCAAATTTTATCTACAACTTTTTCGAGTTAAATTTATAAAATTACGATTTAAATTTGATCGCATCGAATTAAAATTTTGATTTTCACAAATTAAGTCAGAAAGGTCATGTTAATTAAAATTTGAAAACTTTTGGCCCCATGTAATAAAGGGTCAGCAAACGGGTCAAAAAGTTCATGTTAACTTTATGATTCAAAATAAATGCATAGGCCATTGGTGACCCATACATTTACTTAATTGCGCAAGCATATATGTGTACATGGAGAATCAAATTTACCTAAGTTAAAAAGAATTGGGTTCGGTCCGAGTCATAGAAATGTTCAACCCATAATTATTCGGATCATAAGTCATAACGGGTTTGGCCCAAATTAACTTATTTTTTTAACATGCATAAACTACTGGGAGCCGATGTCTAGGGTGTGCATGCAGTTAATTCGGTTAACTGACCAATCCGAATTACTCAAAATTATTAATCGAATTTTTTTTAAGTATTAACTGAACCGAATTTTTTTCGAAAATATTTAACAAAAATAAAAAAAATCGGTTAATTCGGCGATTTTCTAATTAACAAGAAATTTTATGAAATTTTGGGTAAATTACACAATTGGTCACTTATGCTAAAATTGTCTTTTTAGTCACTAAACTTTCATTTTATGCTAGTTTGATAAAAGTTTAATGACCATTTTATAATATATCAAAAAAATTAATGATCGTTTTATAATTTTTAAAAGTTCAATGACCATTTTATAATATATCAAAAAAATTAATGATCATTTTATAATTTTTAAAAGTTCAATGACCATTTTATAATATATGTAATATATATAATATTTAATATATAATAATTTCGGTTAATTAACCGATTTCGAATCGAATTAACCAATAACCAAATTTTCCAAAAAAAAAAATTAATCGTTAACCGAACCTACATAGAATTAACCAACCGGATTAGCCGAAAAAATTTAATTCGTTCTGTTAATTCGGTTAAAACCGAATAATGCACACCCCTATCGATGTCTGCATCTTTAGAATTAGTGATAAAACTTGATAAAAGAGTTTAAAGATTAATTTAAAACATTTTAAAAATAAAAATTTAAACTAAAATTTTCGAAAGTTTTGAAAATAATCAATTTACATTTCATGAAAATTTAAAGAGGTTTAACTACAATTTTTAAGCTTTGAGAGACTTAATGAGAACATGAGAATTATTTAATTAAAGAAGCGGTGATATTGGAGGAGCTTAGCATCCGAAAATGAAATTCTCCACGTTTATGGCCATTCGTTGCTGATCAGGAAGTGAAGAAGGATGAGCTTGTAATGTTAGAATATGTAATTAGTTGGCATTGAGTTAGTTAGTGCTAGCTAGTTTGTTAGAGTTCGGTTAGTTTGTTACCGGGTTATAATTTGGGCTATATAAGCCACATACTGTTGGTCATTTTCTCCGGCACCGATGTGTGCTTTCTCACATGTAAAGTCGTTTATGGCTTGAATTTTGTACTAATAAATTATGACAATAACTTAACGTGACAGTCGCATCGTAACGATTTTGAATGTCATCATAACACTGCAATCATAACTACAATTTAAAATTATAAATATTTTATGAGAGATAATCCACAACATGAAATTTATAATCACAATATCATAATTGTATCTATAACTGTAACTTAATACTATGCCGGAAGTAAATTTAATCGACGTCTTAACTCTTAACCAGCTTTGAGTAACTCAATTGCAACATCTATATATGTATATGTTTTAGGGTGGCATATAGTAAATTTTATTTACGATTGCATTTTAAAAACTAGGTTAAACTGTTTATATGGTACTATATTTATTTTTTGTTTCAATTTTGATCAATTAACTAATTTTTTTTGGTGAAATAGTATCTAGCGTTAAATTTTATTTTTATTTTAATACCCCACATGTAAAAAGTATCGATAAAGCTGACATGCCATTTTTTATTAAGAGAAAGAAAGAAAAAATAATTAAATATGACACATCAGCTTTGACGTTAATGTTTAACAACGGGATACCAAAATAAAAATAAAACGTAACGTTATGCACTAATTTGTCAAAAAATAGTTTTGTGACCAAAATAAAAATACGAGAATCAATGAGGCACTGAATAGGTAGTTTACCATTTCTTTAACATGGGTATTGAACTTGTTTTTTATTTATTTATTATTATTATAGGTTTTGAAATGGCATCTTGAGAAGTTACAATCCACAAATGACAGAGAAAGTGATGGGTCTTTAAGCAGAAAGGAAAATGCCAACATGCCATTATCAATGGCATTGTATTATCTCAAATACACACACAAAATCAATCAAACATCTGGTCCCTCATACACATTTATGTCAAAATCAGAATATGAAGAAGAAGAAAACTCAAATTGCCATCTCATCAAAATAATTGAAAATTCAAGTTATTTTCAGTATTCCTATTTATGTCTCCACAGTAAAAAATTAGATTTAATATTTAAGATTAATATTTAAGATTAAAGTTTATAATTAGGGTACAGGGGTATTCAGAAATCTCCAAGCCATCTTAACTAAAACTCAATGGCAACCTTTTACTCAAATAGTATACAAATTTAGTACTACTCCATCACTTTATAGTTTATATGAACTTCAAGAATTATGAGACAATTGCCCAGTGGTTTTGGTTTTGGTTTTGATGAGGTGATTGGTTTCTCCGGCGGAGGTCTTCTATGAGGAGACGGATCTCTCTTCGGCCGGAGGCGGCGGCAGCGGTGGTGCTACTACAATGCCTCGGAGATTCAAGCATTCTTTTAGTAGACAGTTGGAGTTCCTCCATTTCATCCAAAACGATTTGCCTTTCTCTACAATCTATGCTGCAAAACCCTTGGTCACCCCTGTACATATAAACTTCTTTATCCAGGCTGAGTTTCTTGCGGCACAATTGACATGATTTGAGGAAGCAAGATTCATCGGCCGGCGACGATCGGCTTCCGCAGCTGGAACCGTGACGGTTCCGAGAGTCGGGTAGGCTTATTTTGAATGCTGGTTGAACGAGGACGTTAGATTTTCCCAGTGAAGTATGTGTAAGGATTCTCAGCCCAACAACAACAACTGATGAGCTGATCTTGCTAGGGTTTGCAGTGTTATTTCTCTTTTCTTCCTCAGTAGTACCGTGTTCTTGTTCAAGCTTGAAAGAGCTCTTATGCTTCATGGTTACTGCTGTTTATTTGAATAATTTAAGCGGCGGAGGCAGCGGCGGCGGAGGAGGGGGAGGAAGAAGAGGAGGAGATTGATGTGAATTTGAGAAGGGAAGGAGTTGTGAATATTTAAAGGCACTCGCATAATTAAAAATTACCATGTCTTGGTGCATGTAGGGACATGTCTTGCTACGTGTAGGGACATGTCTTGTCTTGTCTTGTCTTGTCTTGGTGATAAACGTGAGAATTAGAATAATAATGTTTACCGCGTTTGAGCTTTGCTTTTTTAACCAACGTGAAAGTAAAGTGTTTTAAAAAACCAAAAATATTGTGAAATTATTTTAATAAACATTTGGCATGTTTGGCAATTAGCGAATAGCTGATAGTGCATAACGGATTACATTAAGTGATAGTTAATTGCATTAGTTGATTTGACTAGTGGATTGTATTAGCTGGTTGTATAAAAGTGTTTGGTAAAATTAACTTATAGTTGTTAGATTATTTAAACAAATAAAATGAAATATAAGGACATGATTATATTCAATACTTGTTTGAATAGTTTATCAATTATCAATATTTTGTATCTAATTAACATAATTAGATCTATAAAATTATTTTTAATATGACTTTTTAAACATATTCAAATGATTTATATATTAATTTATTATTTATATAATTATTTTAATATAATTTAATTAATTAATAAATTTAAATATACATATAAATATGTGATAATAAAAAAGTAAATAGGATTAGCTTATAAATATGGTGAGAAAATATTTAATTTAGGTTATTTTGAGATTTTTGGTAACTGGTAAGGGTAAAAGAGTCTTTACAATTCTAATATCAAACCTCTAATTTCAAAAAGCTCATATTATGAGATTTTTCAAAATTAGCGGTTTCATCCCAATCCTCTCTTTCAATCCGATGTTCACCAATAACAATATTAGTAGATTTGACTGGTCAAACCTCTAATTATGCCTCAAATCTCTAGTTTTTGCCCAAACCTCTATTTACCAAACATGGCCATTGATTTTATATAATTATTTGATGCGCTGTTAATAGAAAGGTTTTTTATAAGTGGGTTTCTAAAGTTGTCACACATTTCTCTTAAGACACTAAATCCTAACATTTAAGTTTTAAAAATTAAATCATAAAATATACTTTCAAACCTTAAAATATAATCTCAAGCACTAAAATTCTAAACCTTAAAAATTAGTCACTTGCTGAAAACAAATTTTCTACGATTAGTGTATAGAATACTTTCGTATATGAGTATAAATAATATTATTCTAAAAGACTATTTAGATCATTTTTTACCAAGTCTAATTCTAAACATAATCTTACTTAAAGGGAAGGGAAGGGGAAGATTCTAGGAGAAGGAAAGGGGTACTTCTGGTGTCTAAAATCTATGACTTAAGAAAAATAGGAAATAAATATGAACATATTTGAAATTGTAAGTAAATTTAATGTTAGTTTTAAATAATTAAATCGAAGTTAAATGTTAAATTAAATTAAGTTTGAGTTGGAGGGTAGATTTGATAAAAAAATAATTGTATAGTGATATTTTATATTTTGAAAATTGATGAGGTGGTATTATTTTTTGGTGCCTTCAAACTTAGGTTTTTAGGAATACAAGTTAATCTCTATTAACTAATTATGTACATATAAATGCCCACCCCTTTGTCCTAGTGGTAAAGGTAGATGTTCATCATCTCTTGGGATCTGGGTTCAAGCACCAGTAATGTATGTTGTATGTGCCGTTTTCGAAAAGACTAAAAAAATTAAACAGATGCTACTCTTGCATCACACCAACATATTCAAAAAATGTAAATATATATATTAATATTTTAGTGTGCTTACATGATAATATTTGTTTTTAATCTTAATTCTTTGGAAATGTACATTGTGTATGCAGACAAACTGTTCGAACTTGGATCTTCAAGAGATAACAACATTTTTTTCACTAGAAGTCTAGAACCATTCAACGTGTTCGATTATACTTATATTTGGTGACACTAGAGTTTGATTTAATCTTTTATGTTTTTTTGAACAATTTCAACATAGGGTCAGGGGAAATTGCTCCTATGAAACTAGAACCCATGACCGAGGGGAAGGGATTGGATGTCAATAGGAGTCTTTAACCACATGTTTCAAGTTGTGTTGACTAATCTTTTACGTTTTTATGTTTACACTCAATTATAAAAAAAATACATAAAATTATAGTATTGAAGAACTCAACAAATGTCTCAGTGAAAAATCGCATGATGTTCATTCTATGAGATACGAGTTCAAATCATTTTGTCTACAAAGTATATGCTCATTGTCATAGGATTAAGAAATATGTATGAATAGATACTACTTTATAATCATTTTTATACTATTCAAAATATATAGTATTAAAATATAACTGTCCGTTTTTATATGTTTAATGTGTAGTTTTTTTAAATTTATAAATTTAATAACGATATGATTAATAGAAAAACACGTAATAATTTTTTAAATATATAATACATAGGTTAAAAAAAACAAAAGAATATAACACGTGAGTAAAATTGAATAATGCTTTTTAGGTACTTTTTTCCATTTCTGAAACTGTATTTGGCCCACCACGATTAGGACATTTTGGACTTTTGCTTTGCATATTTGAACCATTCATTTTGCCAACACATGAGAAACGTGCTCGAATATTATTATTATTATTTTTAATTTAGTATTAATGTTTTAGGGCATCGATCATTTTAATAGTAATACAGCTATACATCATGTCCTTGCTTTATCAGCATGGCGAAATTAATAATTCTAAAGTGTTGATTACATGTTTGGTCCCCGAAGTATAACTAAACATACAATGTGGTACATGTATAAAAATGTGTATTTTGAATGATACATGTATGTTTTTTAGATACAATACAACCCGGTTGAATTTTTTTAACGTAGTTAAGGGATTGAAGGGAGCTGTATTTCAAGAGTTATATTATACATTTTCTAAATACAAGCATCATATTGTATATCGACTTAAACCTTAGGGATTAAAGGTGATATTGACCAGAGACTGAGCCAAAATTGAATCATGAGAGGGGCAAGATGTTTAATTTTAGAATGGTCGAAATCTTAAAAGGTAATTAAACTATAAAAAATTAAAGGATATATGATTTAATTTCACTAATTTTATAATTAAAATGTCTTAAAAGCAATTAAACCATAAAAATTCAGGGTTAATGCTTAATTTAATTAATTTTAAAACTGATAAGGTCTTAAAAATAAATTATACCAGATAATTTTGAAGACAAAAATTTTAATTAAAATAATTTTAAAACTATTAATGGCTTAAAATATAATTAGACCATTAAAGTCGAGGTAGAATTGCCCCTCCACCTAATATAGTCCCGTCCCTGTCTCCATGATATTGACCGTATTTTAAAATTAAAATACTAGGGTCTCTGGCTCATTTTCTTAACCACCCGAAAAATGAATATTAAGCAGCTCTTATTAAACTATTAACGTTTAAAATCAACAAAAAATGGGCACACTAACAAAAAGCATTGCAAAACAACTTAAGTTAAATGCTTACAAAAGAAAAATAAAATATTAGTTATGGACCAATAGTAAAACATACGATGAAAACAAAAAATAGCGTTGTAGCTCATAGATTTTGAGTCTTATTATACTCACTTTTATTCAAAAGTCAATATATCACGCACACGATAAGTCAATAAATAAATATTTTTTATATAAATTAATAGCCTCATTCCAATAAATTGCATATAGCCCTTACAATTTTGAATCAACCCTAATAAAGAAAGACCTAATTTCAAAATTTTTAAGATGATATTATTAAGAGAAAATATACTAAATATAAACTGTAAAATATTACTCACATTCAAATAAAATATATTTTATTAGTGTGGAAACTTGAATGCAATGGGCAAGCCTTGGCTTAAACAGTTTACTAATTATGCAGGCATGTAGGACAAATATTATATTAAACTCAAAAGAAATTATTGGTATGCTTTTTTGTTGGAGTAGGTGAAAAGAATAATTAAAATAAAATTCATGAAAAATTGAACGCGCTTCCCACGCGCCCCTAAATCTTTCCTTCGCCGGAATCCCCGAGCCTCCTTCGGAGGAGTGCAGCCTGAAACTGGAAGTAGTGAGCGGTTCGTCTCAGTGTGGCTCCGCCCCTCAGACGACTGTCGTGCTCTGGTGGTGAAGGTTCCGTCCCCGGTGGTGGTTTGCTCGTGGCGTTTTTTCCTGGCTACGGAGAAGATTGCAGCGGGCTTAGCGGCGTTTGGCTTGCTTTCTTTCTTTCTCCGACAGAGTAGTATTTTTGGAATCAGGAGGAATCGACAGCCGGAACGCCCCTTCTCCGATAGAGCACTGTAAGCACCCGGTTTCCTTTCCTCGCCCGGTCAGTTCCGTGTCACCCCGCTCTCTGGTGGTTGATCCCCGTTCTCCCCCTCCACCATGCCCTGTTTCTGGTGACTTGAACCTTTCTTCCCCCTTATCCGCCCCGCTTTCTTGTGGACTTCCCCGTTCTGGTGTTTGTGGTTCTGTTGTTGATTGGCCATGGCTGATATTGTTTGTTGAACTTTCTCTTTGATTTTTCTTGTTCAAGTTTGCGGATTTGTATCTCTCTCTGTTTGTTTTTGCTGGTTTTCTGCTTATCGATGCCTTTTTGACTGGTTGGGTGACGTCGGAAATGGTCCAAAAAGACAAAAGCTTCTGTTTCTCTATAATATTTTGATGGTTTTTGCGGCTTTGTATTCCTCTTTGGTTCTCTGTCTTTGTGTTCCGGAGGAAGCTTTGCTGCCTACGTGCTTTGGTGAGGTGATAGGATTTGCAGGTTTGTGACTACCCCTTTGAGTTCTGCTCCAGAAGGAACTACAAGAACTCGTTGAACTTTGTGGGGATTAGTGGCTGTGACGACCAGAGATACTGACCTTGAGGCTGAAAGAGTGATGTCAATACTTGCTTGGAATATTCGAGGAGTTGGAAACCGAAAATCTGTGAGAGCTCTTCAAAATTCTATCTTCAAAATTAAACCGACAATTATCTTCCTTAGCGAAACAAAACAGAAGAAGAGATATTTGGAGAAGATAAAAATGAAAATGAAAATGGATTCTTCCTTCTACGTAGAACCACAAGGCCTTGCTGGAGGTCTTGCTTTGTGGTGGAAGTCGGAAGTTGATGTCTCTATCCTGGGATATGATCAAAACTTCATCGACACAAAAATTAGAACTCAGGAAGGGGAATCGTGGTACAATACTTTTATATATGGCCCTCCCAATAAAACAAACCGTCAAGAGTTTTGGAAGAACCTATCGAAGTGCAGGATGAATTTACAGGATAAATGGGTAATTATTGGAGACTCAAATACCGTTGCGTGCCAGGAAGATAAAGAAGGAGGGAATCCGATAAATCCCTCGGAAACAAAATGGTATACTGAGTTCATCGATTCTACAGGCATGATTGAGGTTCCTATAAAGGGAGGCAAGTTCTCTTGGTACAATCAAAGAGGGGGAGACCATGCTATACTGGAGAAACTGGATAGAATTCTTTGCTCCCCAGAATGGAGCTTCGCTTTTCCGAAAGCTATGGGAATGATGGAAATTACCACAGCATCTGACCATTCTCCTATAGTCCTCCTCACAAAAGGGCTAGCTAGAAAATACAAGAGAGACTTCAGATTCGAAACCAAATGGCTTCTGGAGGAAGATTGTGCCCGGACAGTGGAAAGAGGCTGGAAGATCGCTCCTGGAGAAAGAGTGAGCTCAAGATTCCGTAGGAAGATCCATAGTACACAAAAGACCCTGCTGAAGTGGAACAAAGAAAAGATGAAGAAGAGAAATGAGAGAAGGAATTCCCTGATGGATAGCTTATCGAAACTTCAAGGAAGAAAGTTATCGGAAAAGGAGCTGGAAGATTACAAGAGGATAAAGGACGAGATCGATTCGGAATGGGAAAGCGAGGAAAGATATTGGCATCAAAGATCTAGGGTGAACTGGCTAAAGTGGGGAGACAAAAATACTAGATTCTTTCATGCCACAACCATCCAACATAGAAGAGCTAACTCAATTCTCAAAATCAAAAATGAGAATGGGTCCTGGATTGAGGAACCGGAGGAGATAGCCACTTTTTTACTCCAGCACTTCCAGCAGGTGTTTCGGAAAGACCATTCCATTGATTCGGATCGGCTTAAAGACATCATTCCCAGGGTTGTTACAACCGAAATGAATACAGCACTGTGTAAGCAGGTTGACGAGGAAGAAATTAAAAAGGCAGTGTTTGATATGGGAGCAACAAAAGCTCCGGGACCAGATGGTTTTCCTGGATGCTTTTACCAATCCTTTTGGAATACGGTCAAGGATGATCTTATTGGAATGATCACAGCCTTCTTCAAAGAGGGGAAGCTTGATCCTAAAATCAACAAAACCAACATAGTGCTTATTCCAAAAAAGACAAACCCTACGGAAGTATCCCAGCTGAGACCGATCAGCCTGTGCAACTACTCAGTAAAAATCATCACCAAAATCCTTGCTACCAGACTAAAGGTCTTCCTCCCGGACATTATTCCGCAGTACCAGTCGGCTTTTGTGAAAGGCAGAGCAATCCAAGACAATATCATCTTGGCAAATGAAGCCTTCCATGCAATTAAAAGAACTAGAAAAGGAGGGAAAGGCCTCATGGCTCTCAAGATTGATTTGGAAAAAGCTTATGATAAAGTGGACTGGGAACTTCTTCAGCTTGTTATGAAGGATATGGGCTTTGATGAGTGGTGGATCAGCAGAGTAATGAAATGTGTTTCCTCTGTGTTCTTTTCGCTGGTGATAAATGGAGAACGAAAAGGAGAATTTCTTGCAGAGCGAGGCCTAAGGCAGGGCGACCCACTTTCCCCTTTTCTCTTCACACTTATATCAAGCACCTTCTCCTGGTTTATTGAAAGAGGAATTGAAACAGGTCTCTTCACAGGATTGAGAATTAGAAGAAGATGCCCCATGTTGAGCCATCTGCTTTTCGCGGATGACTGTCTTGTTTTTATAGAGGCTTCTGAGGAAAACTGTAGAGGGCTTCAGCAGATTCTTCAACTATTTCAATACTCCACAGGCCAAACTGTCAGCCACATGAAATCTTCCGTTTTCTTTTCTCCGAATGTCAGCAATAGTCTTAAATCCCATCTCCAAAACATCATGGGTTTCAAGACAATGGAGGAAGATTCAAAATATCTTGGGTTGCCTTCCTTTTGGGGTCGAAGCAAAAAAGAAGCGTTGGCCTTTATTCGCGATCGAGTTCTAAACAGGCTTAGAGGTTGGAAGACCAAATTTTTGTCCAACGCTGGGAAGAGATACTCATCAAAGCAGTTGCTCAGGCTATTCCCACGTACGTGATGCAGTGCTTCCTTCTACCAGTTACTTTTTGTGATGAGATAAGTTCTATTGTTGCCAAATTCTGGTGGAACAATTGTGCTGAAAAGGAAAGGAACATCCACTGGATAAATTGGAAGGATCTCTGTAAGCCTAAAGAACAAGGGGGAATGGGTTTCAGAAACCTCAGATTTTTCAACAAAGCTCTCGTCTCCAAAATTACCTGGAAAGTGATTAAGAACCCAGAATCCCTTCTTTCTCAAGTCCTCCGAGGGATCTACTTCCCAAACGGGAACATCTTCGAGGCTCCGAAGTGCTCCAATCCATCGTGGGCTTGGTCCGGAATCAGAGAAGGAATAAAAATCATCAAAAAGGGTTCACTGTGGAGGGTCGGAAATGGAAAACGAATCTCAACCTGGTATGACAATTGGATTCCGAAGGTTAAGGGCTTCAGAATTACATCTTCATCGCCGGAAGGTTTTCCCGCACCGTCCGTCTCCTCTCTCATCAGATCCGATTGGACATGGAATGAAACAAAGATTCAAGAGTTGTGCTCCCCAACAGAAACAAAAGCGATTCTTTCCATTCCGATCGGAGGACCAAATGTTCAAGATGTTCTTATATGGGCTGGTAACAAAAACGGTGAATATTCCGCCAAGTCGGGATATCGTTTTATGGAGGAAGAGGATCGGGAAACAAATCAACCTTCATCCAGTGAAGAAATCCTGAATAAAAAAGAACTGTGGAACTCTGTTTGGAAGATACAGGTCCCTTCCAAGATCCGAGCGTTCTTGTGGAGACTATGTCATGATATTGTCCCTACTAAGAGTACACTGAGAACCCGGTTTCATGGGAACCTCAAGGACCAGGACAATTGTCCCCACTGCTATCAACACCAAGAGTCGGCAGAGCATATTCTTTTTTTCTGCCATTTTGCTCAAGCTACATGGAGAGCTTCGGCGTTTAATTACTCCCCCGCTGCATTGGGATTCCCAGGATTCCCAAAGTGGTGGTACCAACTTAGCCATGATCGAAAGATGGGGATGACCAAGGAAGGTCTCGCTCATATTGCTTTTATCCTTTGGAATTTATGGAAAGCACGGAATGCACTCGTTTTCGAAGGGAGAAGGGAATCCCCATGGGATGTCTGGCTAAGAGCAGATCGTGGCTTTATGGAATTCCAACAAGCAAACAAAATTGACTCCTCTGAGAAGGTGAATGAAGGACCGGAAAATGCAAAATGGATACCTCCCCCTCCAGGCGTTATAAAAATTAATTGTGATGCCGCTTTTGACCAAGATTCAGGAAAAGCTTCGATCGCAGCTGTGTTCCGGGATAACTCAAGCTTTTTTGTCCATGGTGTCACAGCTCCCTGTTGGGCGCCATCTGCTGCTGCTGCTGAAGCCTTCGCTATGAAACTGGGACTCACAACAGCGAGTCACCTCGACTTCTCAAAGGTTATCATTGAAACAGACAATAAGGCTGTTGTCAATCGCCTGCAGACAGGGGTTTCCTCGGATTGGACAACCTCTGCCACTGAAGAATGTATCAAGAGTTTGGCAAAGGAGTTTGAGTCCTGTTGTTTTTCCTTCGTGAGTCGATCTTGTAATCAGCTTGCTGACTGGCTTGCTAAATTTGCTAAGACGGAACAGGTCCAAGTTTGTTGGAGTCCTACAGTCCTTCCGTCACATTCATTGTACTCTTAAACTCTTATCTATGCAAGTTTTTATCGATCAAAAAAAAAGAAATTATTGGTATATTAAACAATTGAAGTATAATTTAAATTTAGTGCCGTCCGACACTGTTGCATCAATTTCCCAAACTTAAAAAACGTGCTCATTTCTTGTTTTTGGTGAGGCATGCATACACGTCAAATTGTAAAAACAGTCACGTGAAATTGCAAATTTAGTCCAGTTAAACTAAATAAATATAACGAAATATTTGGTGTTTTTTTATTTTTTATATTAACGGATTTGATCCAAATGGTAAGCAATTTATCACTAAAGCAAATTTCGAGTTCGAGATTTTGTGTTTGAAGAAATATTCGTTAGAAGATTCATCTACTAAAATTAGGTGTGTGACGCGAGTCGGTCCGAATTAATCAAGACGTGAAAGAAATAATTTTTTTCTAAAAACATGTACTTTGTCATTATAATTTATAATATATCTTTTTTTCGTATGATTGTTGTATATCATAATGTGTAAAAAACTTTAGTAATTTGGACCAGTGTAAATACGCCACATAATAGGTGGCAAGAACAAAAATAAAACCTATATGCTAAATTGTTTCATAATGTAGAATATGAAAACATGTATATAACTTAAAAATCAAAATGAAACAAAGAAGTTTAAGGTGCAAAATGAGAAAAAAAATAAGCCAAAGGTTAATTTATGAATTATTATTATTATTATTATTATTATTATTATTATTATTATTATAAAGCCAAAATATGTACTTAACATTTGATTGAATAATTATTTTGACCTCTATTTTTTTGGAGCAATTTAACTATCAACGTTTTTTTGGAGTTAAAATGGCCCATCGGCTGATAAAAATTGTCACTCAACTGATAGTAAATAGCTTGAAATAATGTGACAAACTTATATGATAGCGTACGCTGACATGACATTATTATATAGACAAATGTGTTGATTTGAAAAAAAACGGTACGCCAGTCAAAAATTATTTTTTTATTAAATTATATAAAATATAAAATATTTTTTATGCTGACTTATCATTCTGTCAAATAATTTCAAACTATTTGTCTTCATTTTTTAATAATTTTCATCCACAAAAGGACAATTTTAACTAAAAATAAAATGTTAAGTGTTGAATTATTCTCAAAAAAGAATAAATGTTAAAGTGATTATTCTGTCAAGCGTTGAAAGTATTTTTTTTAACTTTATGACTTATATATTTGGAGAGAACTTATTCATTATTTCAACAACTTTGAATTCGACCCGTTCAGCTTGTAAGTATTTTTTTTAATATAAAATAAATTATCATTAGAAAAAAATCTATCAAGAAAAGTATGTATAGAGGAGGAGAGAGATGAAAGAAGAAAAATTGGAGGAAAGAAAATGGAAGAAAATGAGAGAAAAAAAACATTTTTAAACTTAATGTGTCATGTTAGTTTTTTTAATGTTAGTTGACCACAATGATTTTAATGGAATTAAAATTTTAATGACTGTATTATAAATTTTAAAATTTTGATAGCCACATTACAAATGTCCTAATAATTTAGAGACTACCTGTGTAGTTTGCGTAAATTGTAATAATAAAAAAATAAAATTCAAAATTCGGATAAAAGTACACAATCTTTGTCTCTATCCGAAGGCCAATTACGTCCTTTAAAATCAATAATAACAAAAAAGATAAAAACACTTTTTAATCCCTTAACATAACAACTTTTTACAATTTGATATCAACTCTTTTTGTCCGCATTAATCTTGAATTAGACAACACATGACATAATCTCAAGATAACACATCATTAAAACGACAAGAAATTCAAGTTGAGGTACTAATGTAATGTAGATAAAAAAATTAGAGGGACAAAATTGAAATAACTGTTAAATTCAGAGACCAAAAGTTGTTATATTCCAAAACAATTGGTTGGAAATTCAGTTTGTTCGCATACACCAAAGTTTACTGTTTAATTCGTGTACCCACGTTAATGAGTGTGTCGCGTTTTCCGGCAAAGGATAATGGTGCCAAAACAAAATGGCATCCGCAGCATTGTAAACAAACAAATTTTTAAAAAAATGAAAATTTGGCTCAATTTTGTAGATTGTGAGGTTACTTTTAAATATACCCAGATTTTTCCCATTCAAATTTGTTATATTTTAAAAAATTGGGATTCTTCTTTTCTGATATTTACAACCAGCTGATGATGATCAAGAACAAGAACAATAATTTTATTGATTTATTGGTTTCTTCATAGAGAATTCTATTCTGGGTTTTTGCAAGCTTTTTTATTTTTCATCTTTCATTTGGCCTTTTGAACAAAATATCACGGTTTGTTTGCGTTTGCGAACGTGGCGAGAATCTGTTGGCTGGTTGCTTCATTCTCGAATAGATTGTTGACGTTTGTGATTGGCGGATAGAGGTAAATTGGGTTTGAATTTCGAATGTGGCGCATTTGTTTGCTGGTTTATTGATTTAGTTATTGTTGGCTGGAGATTAGGAAATGATATTTACGTTGCTGGTTTTTTTATGAATAAATTAGATTTGTTTGAAATTTAGGCCTGGGTGTGATTGTTGAATGATGGTTATGAATTGGTTCATTAGAAAAAAAGGGTGTTCGATCTTATTTGTTTCCTTTATTGCAATATGAAATCAGGCATTGATTTGGATGAATCATTTGGACTAAGAGGGAGAAGTGTGAGGTTTGTTTGATTAGTGGATTGGATGATAATTAAGCCTGTTATCTGTTTGTTGTCGAAATTCGATTGTTGCTGTTGGTAAAAATGTGTTTTGTTTGGGGTGATAAGTACTTTATGGATTCTTACGAGTGTCGAATGAAGATGGCATAATGAGTAGGGGCAATAGGATCATTCACAGATGGATGCTCCTAACAAGACAGTTTCTGAGATAGTTGGTTTAGTAAGGTCGTGGCTCCCTTGGCGATCGGATCCTGATCATGTCTCGAGGGATTTTTGGATGCCTGATCATAGCTGCAGTATGTGCTATGAATGCGAAACCCCGTTCACGTTATTTATACGTAGACACCATTGTCGACTCTGCGGCAGAGTTTTCTGTGCCAATTGTACGGCAAACTCGATTCCTGTGCCACCTAATGATTCAGGGATTCCACAAGAAGAGTGTGACAGGATTCGGGTTTGTAACTTTTGTTTCAAGCAGTGGGAGCAGGGAACAACTGCTATTGATGATGGAGCGCAAGTGTCGAATCAGGAACTTAGTACTTCGCCTTTTAATGCAAGTTTCTTCAGCACTATATCTTGTGGAACCGCTCACAATAGTTTCACTCTTGGCTCACTATCACCATATCCAACTGGACCGTATCAACAATTTCGACCAAGGTCTATTCTTATCCCTCATCCACTGCCTGTGATGAATAAAAGCACGGATGGGCCTGGAAATATAGTACCAAATAAGAGGAATGATATGACACTGGATGCAAACGATCCATCCATTAGGATTTATGAGACCCCCTTATCAAGCCAATTTGAGTTGTCATTCCACAGGTAAGATCAGAAAATCTTACCGTCTTATTTCCTAAATTTTTCTAGTTTTGTATATCAGTCGAGCGTAACTTGGAGTTAGATGTTTGAGTGCGCACGTTTTTTTGGCAGCTTCACCTGCATTTTTTTATCAGTGCTATCTATCAAATAGGTTTAAGGAAGAATCAGTAGCCATTAAAACGTAGTGGAAGAGTTGGAGACAGAAAGGGGGTCTAAATGTTGTATTCCTATTACTCACTTGTTGCTTTGTTTTTCTTGTGGCATCAGGAGCGATGATGAGGATGATGTGTTCAGCACCTTCAGCTTCTATATGTCTGATTCTGAAACAAAGCTTTTCTCTCAAGAAAGCGGCTGTCAAACTCCTTTCGAATTTGAGGATATGAGCAATGATGATGGGTTGCATAAATTTCATCCCGATAAAGAAAATACTGACTTCAAAAGTTTAGGCTGTTCTTCTATAACCTACACTTTCCCTTCACCAGGTTTGGAAGGACTACCACCGCTTCCAAAGAAAGATGAGCGTGAAGTTGATGATGAATGCAAAGCATCATCTCCTTTACATCCTGCCGATCCTATAGATTTCGAAGATAATAAACTTCTTTGGCTCCCTCCTGAACCCGAAGATGAAGAAGATGATAAGGAAGCTGCTTTGCTCGAGGATGACGATGAAGATTGTGATGTTACAGAAGACTGGGGATATCTGCGCACAGGTAGCTTTGGAAGTGGGAAGTTCCGGTTTAAGGATAAGTCAAATAAGGAGCAAAAGAAAGCAGTGAAGAATATAGTTGATGGACATTTTAGGGCCTTGGTATCTCAGCTTTTACAGGTTGAGAACCTTCCATTGGGCGATGAAAATGATAAAGAAAGCTGGTTGGAGATCATCACTGCTCTTTCATGGGAGGCTGCTACACTTTTAAAGCCAGACAGAAGCACAGGGGGAGGGATGGATCCCGGTGGATATGTTAAAGTGAAATGCATAGCTTCTGGACGTCGGTGTGAGAGGTAATTGCCACACGAGATGGTAATTGTTTCTATACAACTGATTATGCCATTCTGTTCTTTGAAATACAAGTTTTCATGATAGTACATTGTTGATACGAGATTATCAGTTGCACTGTTTTTATCGCTTTCATTTGCTGCATGATACCAACATGCCAATTCAACTATACTGCTACATTTGTTGATAACATTTTCTTCCTCTTTCTGATTTTGCTATGGTTCTTATAGTATGATTGTCAAAGGAGTTGTTTGCAAGAAAAATGTTGCTCATCGACGCATGGCTTCAAAATTAGAGAAACCTCGGTTGTTGATCCTGGGTGGAGCTCTTGAATACCAGCGAGTCTCTAACCTACTTTCAAGTTTTGATACTTTGTTGCAGCAGGTATTTCATGTTTTTTGTGTGTGTTTAGGATTGTTGCCTTCTGTTTCAGTGATCTTCTAAGCATCCCCTACCTTCTATCTTCTCTTATCTTTCTTTAACCAGGAAATGGACCATTTGAAGATGGCAGTAGCAAAGATACTTGCACATCAACCCAACATCCTTCTGGTAGAGAAATCAGTTTCTCGATTCGTCCAGGACAGTCTTCTTGAAAAGAATATATCACTTGTTCTCAATATCAAGAGGACATTGTTAGAACGCATTGCACGCTGTACAGGCTCTGAAATAGTCCCTTCAATTGATCATCTCTCTTCTCAGAAGATGGGTCTCTGTGAAAAGTTTCATGTTGAGAGGTTGGTGGAAGATCTTGGTTCTGCTGGACAAGGAGGGAAGAAATTGACCAAGACATTAATGTATTTTGAAGGCTGCCCAAAGCCATTGGGTTGCACCGTAAGTTATCAAAAACTAACCAAAAACAATAGTAAATAGTAGAAAATAAGAGTAGATGAAATTTGAAGTAATGGATCATTTAATAGTCTAATCGTGTGCTTGCATGTATATATTTGCTTCAGATATTACTGAGGGGGGCAAATGGAGATGAACTGAAGAAAGTCAAGCATGTGGTCCAATACGGAATTTTCGCAGCTTATCACTTGGCTCTGGAGACATCGTTTCTTGCTGATGAAGGAGCATCTCTGCCAGGATTGCCTTTGGACAATCCGATTGATGTGGCACTTCTGGATAAACCATCAGGCGTCGCGAGGTCCATATCAACCTTTTCTGACTTTACTACTCCTACTGATAAATTGTCCCAGGAACAGCAACTAGCTAATAGTGTTCCCACTTTACCTAGTGGTACAAGCTTATTGTCTGCCAGTCCACCCCCTTTAGAATTCCATGCCCTTTCACCGTCTACTTCTGATGCCTTCTCCCAGAAAACTTGTATGGATTCTGAAGTATCTTCGATGATAGAAGTTTTTGCAGAGAAAAGGGAGTCGACTTTCTTGAATAATGATCTCCATTTTAGTAGTCGTGTACAATTATATTCTTTGGGACAATTTTCTATGGCACACATTGACCAAGAGAATCATATCACCACAGTTGAAATTCAGCCGGGTGGTTCAGAGTTATCATCTGAGCAACAAGATAGTAACAACCTTAATAACAATTCCGAGGAGTCAAAACCGTTGAAAGAAGAATTTCCTTCGTCACCCAAAGACAACCAGAGCATTTTGGTTTCTTTATCATCTCGATGCGTGTGGAAAGGGAGTGTTTGCGAAAGATCCCATCTCTTTCGAATCAAGTACTATGGCAGCTTTGATAAACCTTTGGGTCGGTTTTTACGGGATGATTTATTGGATCAGGTAAATATTTATTTCCTTTGCATTTATGTATTGCATTGTACAAACCCCAGAAGGTCTTTTGAAACTGTGGAGAACATAATTTTTCAGAGTTACCGATGCCATTCATGTGATATGCCTTCGGAAGCACACATTCACTGTTATAGTCATCAACAAGGAACCCTCACCATATCTGTTAAGAAACTCTCTGAAATTTTGTTATCCGGTGAAAGAGTAGGCAAGATCTGGATGTGGCACAGATGCATGCAATGTCCCAGAGCCAATGGCTTACCTCCGACAACCCGGAGAATAGTAATGTCTGATGCTGCCTGGGGTTTATCCTTCGGGAAGTTTTTGGAGCTTAGTTTTTCAAACCATGCAGCTGCAAGCCGAGTTGCAAGCTGTGGCCATTCTTTACATAGAGATTGTCTTCGTTTCTACGGGTCCTTTTCCTATAATCTTTATATTTATTAACCAAATATCATATATATATATAGAATAGTTGCCTCATTCAGAATGTGCTAAAAGACAGCTTTTGTGCAGGTTCTTGACCTATAATTATATTTCACCACATTGTGTCATTAATCATTGCTACATACTTGTTTGATTCAAATCAGCCTTTTGTCCGTACAAACTCGGTCGATGATATCAATCATAGAATATCTATCTACCAGTGCTCTACGAGACTTTGAATGTTCAATTGAGCTGACTATTCAGTGTTTAAATATATGTAGATTTGGGAGGATGGTTGCTTGCTTTCGGTATGCTACAATTGACGTCAATTCTGTCTACCTTCCACCCTCGAAAGTTAGTTTTGACTTTGAGAATCAGGAATGGATACAGAAAGAGGCAGATAAGGTGCGCGGATAATAGTTTTGGTTTTCTGAAGTAGCCAATATAGAGATCTCTCTGCATTAGAGTAATATATTTTTATCTTATTATCTTAAACAGGTGGCTGACCGGGCGGAGCATATGTTTTCTGAAGTACACAATTCCCTAAGTAAAATTACAGATAAATTAATTGCGGCTGGGGCACCTCATAGTATCACGAAAACTCCTGAACTGAGACATCAAATTGCTGAGCTTGAAGGAATGTTACAAAAGGAAAAAATGGAGTTTCAGGTTAGACTTCCTTTATATGTTTTACTTTTTGCTTTGCTGATTATGTTGACCATGAAAAATGAACGACTATGACTGCTGATGACTCCGGCAATAAAATTATCTGTTAGAAATGCTATCTCCGTAGTTTTGAATTTGTCATGTTTGGATATTCGGCAAATTGTTTTGAAAAGTTCGAATTTGTGGAGGTCCATCGTGATTTCCTTTCCATTTATCAATATAATTCTGGTAAAGAATAGAACTTTGGCAAATGTCAAATATATTCATTGCTATTATTAGTGTCTAGTTTCTTATTGTTCTGGGATTTGGTTTAGGATTCGTTGCAAAAGGCTTTGAAAAGGGAAGTGAAAAAAGGGGAACCTGCTATCGACATTCTTGAAATTAACCGGTTGCGGCGGCAATTACTTTTCCAATCGTATATGTGGGACCATCGCCTGGTTTTCGCAACCAACTTAGAAAATTACAACCTCCAGGACATCGATACGCTGGAACTTGGAAAAGGCAATGAAGGCTGTGACATTGCTCTTGCGGATGTGAAGCTTGATCAGGGCTCTGACCAAGGAGAATTAAATGGCAACACTAATCACTCAGACTTGATACATCAAAAACCAGATAAGAGTGAAACTTTGAAACCGGTATCCGAAGACTATAGTATTCCTGCTGATTGCCAGAGCATGTATGAGCAACTGGATTGTGAGAAACCTATGGCAAATGTTCGCCGGGCCATGTCTGAAGGCCAGTTTCCTGTCATAGAAAGTTTGTCAGAAACCCTTGATGCTGCTTGGACCGGCGAAATTCAGCGAGCAGTTGCACTATCCAAGAATATTTCGAGTTTTCTTTCTGATTCTGCTACTTTAGATATTACTTTTGCGGATGCAGTAACAGAGGGTTTAGATTTAGAAGTCCACTCTGAAGAAAAGATTGAGCCAAAGGTTTTTCATCCTCTTTCTCCGGTATTGTCCACTAGAAGCTCCGAAAATATGGAAGACGCTGTAAGCTGGTTAAAAATGCCTTTCTTAAGCTTCTACCGTTCCTTGAACAAAAACCTTTTAGGCAATGCTTCAAAGTTTGATACATTTACTGAATATGATCCAATCTATGTTTCATCATTTAGAGAGTTGGAAGTGCAAGACGGGGCTAGACTGCTTTTGCCGGTGGGCTTTAACGACACCGTTATTCCAGTTTATGATGATGAGCCCACAAGTATGATATCATATGCTTTAGCTTCACCCGAATATCATTTCCAGGTAAGTGATGGGGATAGGCCTAAAGAAAATGAGGATTTAACAGCCTCAGTATCGTTACCTGATTCAATGATTCAATCGTCACTTTCTGTTGAGGAGCTGAGCTTTGATCTTCATAGAAGCCTTGGTTCAACAGATAACATTACTGGATCTCGCAGCTCGAATATGGATCCACTCTCCTCAACAAAGTCTCTGCATGTAAAGGTATCTTTTGGAGATGATGGATCGTCTGATAAAGTGAAATTTACTGTTACATGCTATTATGCAAAGAAATTCGAAGCATTAAGGAAAATGTGTTGCCCATCAGAGCTAGATTTTATAAGGTCTTTGAGTCGTTGTAAGAAGTGGAAAGCTCAGGGTGGCAAGAGCAATGTTTTCTTTGCGAAAACCTCGGATGATCGGTTTGTTGTTAAACAATTCACAAAGACAGAGTTGGAATCGTTTATAAAAATTGCACCTGGATATTTCAAGTACTTGTCTGAATCAATTAGTTCGCGAAGTCCGACGTGCCTGGCAAAGGTTCTCGGCATTTATCAGGTGCTTGTTCCTATGGCTTCAGATGCTCTAATGCTACATACGATAATCATTAATCTAATTTCGGTCAATTAATTGGAATAACCTTGACGTAATCTAGCTTTTAAGTTTAAAATTATCCTGGTTGTTTGATGATGATTGCGTATACTTTCAACGAAACCTTTGCTTTTGTGCGCTTTTAGGAATGAGATGGTATTGCACATATTTTCTGTGATTTATTTTATCTTTCTTATTGTTGATTTCTGTTGGAAGGTTACTGCAAAGCATCTTAAAGGCGGGAAAGAGGCAAAGATGGATGTTCTGGTTATGGAGAATATTCTGTTCGGAAGAAATCTCGCGCGGCAATATGATCTCAAAGGATCTAGATCTCGTTATGTTCCCCAATCCAGTGGAAGCAACGTGGTCCTGCTAGATCAGAACTTGATTGAATCAATGCGGACTTCCCCGATTTTCGTTAGTAATAAAGCAAAGCGGTTGCTGGAAAGAGCAATCTGGAATGACACTGCTTTTCTTGCAGTAAGTTTTAGATCTTTGCTTTTATGCCCGGGCCTGTTGATCCATCTGCATGACCATGCATTTCTAGTTTAGGTTACCCAAAACTGCATGACATCCCGTTTTCCTTATTTCTTTATGGTTTCGACCTTGCAGGCAAGCGATGTGATGGATTACTCGTTACTGGTCGGAGTGGATGAAGAGAAGCATGAGTTAATTGTCGGAATCATCGATTACATGAGACAGTATACCTGGGACAAGCATCTTGAAACTTGGGTGAAGGCTTCTGGTATCCTCGGTGGACCGAAGAATGCATCACCGACTGTAATTTCGCCAAAACAATACAAGAAAAGGTTCCGGAAAGCAATGGCAACGTACTTTCTAGTGATCCCAGATCAGTGGTCTTCTCCTACAACATCAGGCAAATCTCAGTCAGATACGGGTGAAGATAACGGACAACAAGGGACCGCTGCTAAGTGATTTCGTGAACGAAATCTCGAAGCTTAACACTCCCATTCAGTTTTTTGCATTGTTCATATGATAGATTTCCATTTTTCGATTCTTTTGGAAGGGAAATTATTCATTCACACAACAAAAACAAAGAAATTCATAATTCTTTTGCTAGGAGATGTGGAACCAAGGCCTTTCCAAAGCCTTTGGAATTTCTGTCAAAGGTCAAATATTTAGTGACCCTTGCATGAAATTTTTGTAAAAAAATATCCCTTTCTTGTATTTAGCATATATATTCCATGGAAAATTAGCCTTTGATTACATTATGTATACACAAAGTGATTGATTACAGTAGAAAGAGATTTGTTCTTGCCATCTCCTTTTCTGCATCGAAACAATTCCGGAAAAAGGCGCGGAATCTGGTAATAGCCAAGCTTGCATTAGTAGAACTTGTTAAAAATTATTGACACCATTAACAATTTGAAGCCATCTGTCTTGCAGAAGATCAAGGATCTCAGCATCTCTGGATTCAGTTCAACAATGACAGAATACGGTCAGTAATTCGAATATTCGATACTAGAAACATTGAAAGCTATCCTATTGCAGAGTGATCTTACCTGAGATGATAGAATGTTCGTTGACGAAATCGAGGGCCTTCATCGTATCCTTCGCAAACCATTTCTCCGTTTTCATCTCTATAGCAGATTACACCCTCAGATTGATCCTCAAACACCTGTTGAACAAAACCAGACATTCATTCATTCATGTTGCAGACAACAACAACAACAACAAACATGAAAAAAGACAACAGTTTACCAGTTTATGCCTTGAAACACGAACATCGTCGACCTTGGAGAAGGATCTGATCCGAAGATTGGGTGTTTTCTTGTTTGGAACATGGTTTTTCCTAAGCATCACGATCCCGTCGACATGTTTTGCAAGTGAACTCGAAGCTGTAGCTGGAACATGAAGTGGGAAGGAGCTTGTTAAAGACATTGGTTTATGTTAAGACAAAACATGGAGATGGAGATTGAAGTTCTGGTTTGCATAGGTTAAATAAGCTGTATAATTTATGTAATTTTCTCATCATAATGCCGACAACATGGGACCTTGGAACTATGCATTAGAAATCAACGATGAGATTTACATCTCTGTTTTAATCATTGAGTTTTGTATATGATAAAGAATTACACTGCTCTGTTTCAATCATTGAGTTAAGCCAATGGGTTTTGTTGGGCTATTTTAGGAGCTGCCGTGAATTAAAAGAAAGCTATCAAACCATTTTATGCCATTGATTTGTAGGATATCAACTTGAAGGGACAAAATGTAATATTTTTAAAATTTTAGGGCAAAAATTATAATTATTTCATAATTTTTTAAATTTATTACTCTCTTTGTCCTATTAAATTCGTTCTTTATTGACTCTTTCTGGTTATTTTTTAAACGTTGACTCATTATTATTTAAAATTTATTATTAATAAAAATATAAAAAAATTATAACCTTCGATCCAGTAATTTTAAAATATATATTTTATACAATTTAATTATTTAAAATAATCCTAGTCAAAATTTAAAAATTTTAACATTTAAAAGGTCAATAAGGGACAAAATTAATGAAACGGAACAGTATATAAATTAAGGGGAGATTTTTTTTTTGTTGGGTTGGGGGCCACAACCCCTACCACCTATTACATTATTACACATGTTCATCCTTGTATAATTGAAGGAGAACTTTAAAGTAAACGCATGTACTGACATATAATATTAATCGTATGCACGAATATGTATTATTAATTATTTTAATAACTTTTACGTAATTATTTTTTTAAAATAAAATATGTTAAAAAAAACATGTTATTTTTTATATATTTTTTTTAAATGACCACTTTTTATTTTAATAACTTTATTGTTTTTAAATTTAAAAACAAAAAATAAAAAAAAAAGTGGTGCAAAAAGTGTTTTGACACGTTTTATTATAAAAATTAATAATTATATTTTAGATCCTATGATTTTAAAAGTTATTAAAATAATTAATGGTGCATATCAATGTATATAATTAGTGATACAATCAGTATATGACATTTACTCTAGACTCATCCGTAATTAGATGCACTTATATTTCTTTTGCAAGTTGTGTAAGAGAGAATTATCATGGGTCGAGTTGTTTAATTTTAAAATTGAGATTGTTTAAAATATGTTTAGACATTGCTTGTTATGTAAGATGAAAACGAACAAGAATAAAAATTTTATTAGTCAAATTATTACGAAATTAAATATAACCATTTTCTTACTTTGAATCTTAGACATTAATAAATTTGCATCTTTCGTAACAAACAAAACCTTAAATTTAAAAATAAAAATTAAACAATAAAATTACAAAATCCATCGTATTTAAACTATAAAATCTAAAACTTTAAACTCTTAATTATAAACCCTAAACTCTAAACACATAAAATTTAAATCACTAAACTCTAAACCTTAAATTTGATAAACTTGTATAATTTAAATTTTATACGTATCGAATCACTTTTATCTACTTTCAAATTTATTAAACACTCACGCTATCAAAAATCTTTTTTTAAAAAAATTTAAATCACTAAATTCTAAACCTTAAATTCGATAAACTTGTATAATTTAAATTTTATACGTATCGAATAAATTTTATATACTTTCAAATTTATTAAACACTCACGCTATCAAAAATCTTTTTTTTTTTAAGTTTTAGCATATGAACCAATCGAATTAATTCGAAATTCAATTTTTTAATAGTCTAAATGTGATTACAAGGTAGTATATGTTCGTAGATATTCTTAACCTTTTGACAATGCGCATATATCAAGTAGACAAAGCAATTTGAACCCAGATCTCTTAATATAAACATTATTTGTTCTACCACTGAAACACTTATTGAGTTTGAAATTTAAATTTTAAAATAGGAAAAGATGTCAAAGAAGGACGCATAAAAGTTTGATAAGTCCAATAAGTGATGGTTGAAATTATATAGGAATCCATAATTGAGCTACCTGGAGGGTCCTGGGCTATATCTTACAGCATACGTTAAACCTGGGCCTTGCCTTGTTAACTCACTCTTCAATCAAATGTTGGACCACATTGCACACCGTGTAAATCTACTTCACTTTTTCGGTTAAATTACAAAATAAGTGCTTAAATTATATATATTTTTTATAATAGGTGTTTAAAGTAGGGACGGGCACGGGTCGGGTTTTTGGCCTACCCGGACCCGACCCGAAAATAAACACCCTAAACTTATACTCGACCCGACATTATTCTTTAAAAAACTCAACCCGACTCGAAAATAATCACACTAAATTTGACCTGACCCAACCCGACCTATATAAAATAAATTAATTTTAAGGACCTAATTGTAAAAAAATAATTTTAAAGGACTTAATTGTAAAAAAGTTATAATTTAAATGATTAAATTATAAATAAAAAATCAATTTTATGGACTTAATTATAATATATATAGGGGTATTATTATAAATATCTCTAAAAATTTAGTGAAAAATCACACTATTAGTCTTGGGTCAGATATTTTCCACCATAAACCCGACCCGACCCGACCTGAGTTTGCGTTGAACAAAAACCCGACTCGACCTGAATCTGATTTTTCATTAAAAAATTCAACACGACCGGGCCGGGTCGGAACCCATCGGGTCCGGGTAAAATGTCCATCCCTAGTTTAAAGTATTTTTTTGGTTGGAATAGGTGCCTAAAGTTTCATTTTGGCTGAAATAAGTGTCTAGAGTTTTTTTAGCTGAAATAGGTACCTGAGATTTTATTTTTGACTTGTTTTAAAGTCAATTGAGACACATACTTAGACACTTATTTCAACTAAAAATAAAACTTTAGACATCTATTTCAGATAAAAAAATACTTTAGGCACATATTTCAGCCAAAAAATATTTTAGGCAGCAATTACAAAAAAGAGACATAGTTTGGGCACTTATTTTGTAGTTAAGCCCTCTTTTTCTTTTTAATTATCGGTATCAAACTCATTAGTTGATTAATTCGGATGATATTACAGTTACAGAGACCCGTTGCGGGGTAACTCTTTCAACCCAATTTATTTTATTCACAACGCCAAAATTCTCTAATCTTACTTATGATCTTAGTGTCTCATCCCGCTAGACCATTTAGTTGTTAATTAGTTCTTTTTCATGACGGAGTTTTATAATCATATTAATCTTAATTATTAAGTTAGAAAAGTCGTCTTTATAATGATTTTTTATAATATTTAATTAGTTCGTAAATAAATTGAATATAAATGATTATATCACACTAAACAAATCTTAATTATATTTTTAAGTTAAGTTGAGTCAAACACTTAAACGAGGGGCAAAACTCTGCTAATGTTAAATTTTTTTATACCAAAACTCAAAACCGAGGCCTGGATTTTTTTTTTTGCAACTTTATGTTTCTATGTTGGGATAAATCAATTTTTAATTCCTAAAATTATCGACATTTTCTAACTTTATCTTGAAATTTTCATTTTTGGATAATCTGTGATTTCTTTTATAACAATTAACAAAACAAAAATAATAAACTCAGGGAAGAACGAAAAATTTATTTGAGGGTGTTATTTTTTAACGGTATTAAAAAAGAGTTAATTATTTATAAAGGGCTGTTGTTTTATTTATAAAAGGGAGCCAATTATATAAATATTTTAATCCTTTATATACAAATTGTATAGAAAAATATAGTTTTCAAAAAAAATTGCCTATGTGGCTCTGCCATGAGTAAACTGCTACAATATTTATAAAATAACACTTAGAAAATGAACATTTACAAATAAACCTCTTATACAACTAGTTGATCCCCTAATCTATACATAATTGTCTATTAACAACATCAGTCCTTTTGAAAATAGCATTGTCCAACTTGAATCCCACACATTCTTTTATCCATTCAAGCAACTACTTGATCTTGGAATTTTCTTTGTCCATATTAGTCGCTCAACTTGAATTTTTGGTATTTCTAACCATGTAGAGCTATGAGATTGTGAATATAGGAAAGTTACCAAGTTTATAGGCTACTGTGAATAAAGAAATTCAAGGGTCAAATTGAAAAAAAACAACAAATTCAAAGACTAAAAGTTATTTCATCCCTTCAGTTTTTTTATTTACAAATCCAAAATGGAGAGAATTAAAAGACACCGTATGCAGGCTGTATCTTTGAATTTGATTGCCTAACCATTAATAGCCTTCAAGCTCAACAATTTCGGTGCTTAAATACAAACTTTAATTATTTTGATGATTTCTGCAGACCCCTTTTTAATTTTTATACGAACTGGAAAAGGGTAAAAAATATATAAATAGTCACTAAACTAAGTAAAAATGATCTTTTTGACCATTGAAGTTTTGTAAATTACAAAATGGTCATTAAATTTATTTATCTGTTACAAAACGATCACTCCACATTATAAAATGGTGATAAGTTTTCTTTTTATAACAATTTAATAAGTTTAGTGATCATTTTGTAATTTTTAAAGTTTCAACGGGACCACGTTTTCATAGTTTAGTGACTCAATTGTGTGTTTTACCCAAAAACAAAAGTCTAAACCTAATTGTATAGCCCTATATATGTATATATATAGAGACATTAATGAACAAAAGTACTAAACACTGTAATACTTAATGGACTGTATTAAATTATACAGCATTTGTCACATGTTTCATAATGTTAGGTTTGAATTTTTGAAAGGAGCATGCTTTATAATTCAACTAGCTGTAAGGATTTATTTGCACTAAAAAAGAAATTGTTCCAACTCCCATCCACCCTTTCCTTCAAAGAATCAATTGATGAAGCTCCTCCAAAAATATCGATGTAGGCAATCGATAATCAGTTGGTTTGAATTTTAACATTGTGAATAGAGAAAACTGGGTTTAAAGGGTCGTCTTCATAATGAGCCTCTGCAGTACATGATCTGGATTAGTCGGCCAGTGTGTTGAAAACCAGTGATTAAACAAAAAAAAAACAATGTCCAGATATTAATTAAAGGGTAAAGTACAACGAAAGTCACTCAATTATAGGTAAGGTTACATTTGGGGGGAAAGTTACGTTTGAGTCACCCTTTATATTTAAAAAAAGTACATCAATTTAGTAATTTTTTCTTCTAAATCACTTGTATATCCTCGTTAACATTAGAGTGCTTCATTTGAAATCATTAATTAATCTAATACACAAATTGATATACTTTTTTTAAATATGAAGGGTGACCCAAATGTAACTTTACCCATAATTGAGTGATCCAAATGTAACCTTTAATAATTGGGTGACCCAAATATAACATTACCCATAATTGAGTGACCCAAATGTAACTTTTAATAATTGAGTGACCTAAATATAACCTTACCCATAATTGAGTGACTTCCATTTTAGTTTACCCTTAATTAAACACAGATGTTTTAAGCTTTAACCAGTGTTTACCTGCATTGCAACAGCTTATGAGCGTATGAATTGTGAAACCAGTTGTTCCATCTTGTCCATTTTCTTTGCTTTTAGCTCAGAATTGATAGTCAAGGATAAAAGGGAAAAAGCAACTCTTACTCCCTAATTTAACAAAATCTTTTAACTTGGTCCATAAACTTTTTTCTAAATACGTTAAACCTTAAACTTGGATTTACGGCTCATTTTTAATCTTTACTGATGATGTGACACTATGATATAATATTACATGATACGTTCTCAGAGTGTCACATCATAAAAATTATTAAAAATGAGCCAAAAATCCACGCTAGAGACTAATGTGGACAAAAAAAAAATCAGGGACAAAGTTGGGAAAATTGTTAAGTTCAAGTAGTAAAAGTTTTTTTTTACCCTTTTATGCATTTTTTATAATTCAAGCAACTTTTAATTTTTTAATTTGACATTTTTTCCAGCTTGACTCATGAACATTTTTATCCATATTAATTCTTGAACTTGATAGTTTTTCTCAATTTTAATCCTTCTGATGATACTCTATTATTATGCTGCCTGATACACTCTCAAAATGTCATTCACAACAAAAGAATAAGTAAAAAAAATAAGTGTTCGAATTATACCATTTTTCTTATTTTAGGCATCTAAAGTTCATTTTAGCTAGAATATGTGCATAAAGTTATTTTTTTGGTAAAAAATAAGTACCAAAAGCTATTTTTAGGTCAAAATAAGTGCCCAAAATAAACCACATGTCAAATAATGATCAAATATTGAGGTTTTTTTTAACTGCATGCACCTAAAACAAACAAAATGAAACTTTAGGTATTCTGACCAAAATAAACGTGTAAGTACCTAAAATAAAAGGGGTATAGTTTAAGCACTTATTTTATAGTAAAACAAAAAACAATGACCAATTTATTAAAAAAAGTAAATTTAATGACTAAAAAGTTATTTTTTTAATAATTTTCCTGTGCATTCTGTTATAGGGTTAAATTATGTTCAGCTTCCAAAGTTCCTATCCTTTTGATGAAGTACTATTTCGTGTCCTGGCTTAATCTTATGTAAATTTGTGAGACTAGGACAATGTGTCACTGTTGTTTCATTTCGAAAGAGTAAATTCTGGCATTTCAGACAGATTTATCAAAAAAGAAGCTTTTGTTTAATGGTTTTTCACTTATCCAGCCCATGTGGGACTTATGAAACACTAGTACTTTGGTCCCATAGCTCCTCTTCTAGTCCAAGCTTTTCTTTCCTTCTTTAGCTAACTCCATTCTCTCTTCAAACTTCAAACTTGCAAATCGCTTTCACATGCCACAGTTTATATAACTTATCAGTATTTTCAAAAAAAGAAACCCCACCTGAACAAGAGAAATCAGTTCATCTTCAACAAAAAGCATGGATCTTGCGAGTCCCAAATACTTTCAAGCTCCACTTTTGTTCTCTAATGGGGTATTTTCAGCTTTAAAGATCCCACCTTTTGTTGCATTCTTTGTGTTTCTTGTGGTTTATGCAGTTAATGTGTTTGTGTTTTTGTTTCCATGTGATTCAGGAACCGGCTATGGAGATTAATGCAACAAGCATTTATGGACAAAACAATGACAACCCATTTTCAGACACGTTTTCAGACCCACTTTGCAAGCTTAATCTCAAGGAGACATCTGAGTTTGTCAGGTCATTCCCAATGTCTGGTTCAAACAGCAGCAACACTGGTTTGGATGTTTTGATTCAGAGGAGGAGAGTTGGGGTGAACTCAGTGACAACACAAAGGAGAGTTTTTGAAGATCCTTCTACACCAGGTAGGCCTGTTTTCAGCTTCAGTGGCGGCGGCGGAGGCGGAGGCGGCAGCGGTGCTGGTGGTGGAAATCTTGCTAGAAAAAGCTTTCCTTCAAAGTGGGATGATGCAGAGAAATGGCTAATCAGCAGCTCTTGCCATGAATCTCCTGCTCACACCATAAAGCCTGAGTCATCAAAGGTAACAAAACAAGCTGATGTGTTTTCTGAGAAATCAAGGGTAACTGAGGAGAAAGTTGCAAAGGTTGTCTCAAGCTTTAAAGGGCCGGTTTCATTGGAACATCATAATCCGACCAGAGGCTTTAATGTTGGAATCCCAGGCTCCAATGATGTCTTTCTAAAAGGTAGAATCTAAATCACTTTTTTTTGCCTTTTGAAAGTTTAATAGTACTTTAAACTGTTCCACTGTTTGAATCTTGTGATTTGCTGTTTTTGATTGTGAGCTGATGAATACAATTAGGCTTTATAATCATGTCTGTCTTTATGCATGATTATGTAGATAAGTTCACAGATGAGGTAGAACCGATTTTACCGAATTTCAGAAGTTCAGAGCCCTCAAGAGAAGGGTTTCTTTTCCGAAACTCAGTGAGTGAAACCATGAAAGATGCAGACACTGAAGTGTTCCAGGAAGTTAAGCATAAAGATGCCGGGACTGAGATGACTCCGCTAGGAAGTTCCGCTACTTCTAGATGCCACACTCCGTGCAAGAGCTCGTCGCCTGCGCGGCATAATACACCGGCTAATCGGTCAGGCCCGTTGGAACCTGCCAATTCGAATAGTTCCAATAGCACAATCGACATTTCCCAGCTGCAAGAGTGTCATCTAGCTAAGTTACAACTTGGGTCACAATATGATTCTATTACATCGAATTGGAGCTCGAGGGAAGAAGAAGAGGAAGAAGTGTCGAAGAGCCTTAGACATTTCGAAACCGGCAATGCCTGCCGGAGGAGTGTTTCGGATTCACGAACTCCTACATGGGAGGAAGAGGAAAGGACTAAATGCTGCCTGAGGTAATGAGGTAAAACATTTGTTGTCACTGTCTGTGTTATGTAGCATATCAGTAATGACTATTATTCGGGTCACAGGTATCAGAGAGAGGAAGCGAAAATCCAAGCTTGGGTGAACCTTCAAAGTGCAAAAGCAGAAGCTCAATCAAGAAAGCTTGAGGTACTTGTTCAATCTTTCTCGGCTTTACAGCCGGTTCCTATGGTCATACCGTGTCGGTACCTTAAAGTCCAATCACTAATGGCTGCCATTGAAGCGTAATACATCAACCGAATCTGCTAATTAGACTATACTCCGAAGCGTTATCCGAACTTGATAAATCGATTTTTTTCTTCCTTGAGCCACTCGCAACTCAAAGATACCTACTCATATCTTGCTTTTCTTGACTAGTCCACCTCTGTAGGAGTGTATTCCCTCAATTCAATATTCTTTTATCTGCATGCTTATCCCTTAAAATATATATATGAAGAAGGCCGAAAAGTCATCGAGTCCCGATTTTTATATCGAAACCGTGGTGGTTATAACTTGTAATTCCATCTCCATGTGAAGTTCCAGCATTAAAAAATTCCTGGGAAACTGAAATGTTTACTTAAATCAGAGTTGTCTCCTGCTTGGAAGCTTGGTTTTTAGCCATTGTTGAATAAAATAATCTCTGGACTTGCACTTATTCAATTATATGCCAATGAGCCATTAGTGGACTAACATCAACTTCTTTTTGTCATTTTGCAGGTGAAAATACAAAAGATGAGATCGAAGTTAGAGGAGAAATTAATGAAACGGATGGCGGTTGTTCATCGGAAAGCCGAGGAATGGAGAGCTTCAGCTCAACAACAACACGCCGAGCAAGTGCAAAAGCCGAACAGTTTGCCGATGATTAACCGCAATAACTTAAATTTTTCTGGCAACATATCATGTGGTTGTTTACCTTGCAATAACAGACACTGAAAACGATAGATCATCACCGATGTCCCCCCCATTCTTGCAAAGCTTTTTTCATGTCGAAAAACCACATCGGTAATAGTGTGTGAACTGTTTGACATTGAGTCTCAGAAAATGGAATCATCTCTAAAAGTTTTTCCACCATTGTTGTGCCCCAATGGTTTGCCTTTTATCTTCATATTGTTTTGTTTGTGTACCACACAAGGATTAAGGATTTTGTCCTTTTTATGTTTTGGTTCTGTTCGAGTAGATCAAGGAACTTGTCTGGTAATGCTTGTGGACCATTTCTTCTAATCCCCTTGCAACCATTGTGACACACTGATGATTACACTTGTTTTGGACCAGAAGCTTTAGAATATTACACTAGATTTCGGTTCTACTCACCGGAGACAAGCCGAGTGATGAATATAATTGTTTAAATGTCAACCAAGTCTCGGCGTTCTTCGATCGTGCTACACGGAGTTGAACACTTCTGAGTCGCTTTCGACTCTTTTCCCTCTGTTCCGGTGATGCTCAAGCGCCTATGAGTCCAATGATGTTATTCATCTGTTTGGTGCTGCAATTCTTGTCTTTGCTATTAAAAAAGAAACCATCTTTCTAAAGAAAATGTTAGAAGAAATGTACAACCAATCACCATTTCAGAGAGAAGATTTCATTAATGTTGCATTTGGAACCTAAATTAACAAGTTCTTAATTGATATCTTGTTATATCAACAGGGTTTGAACTTTGCTCTTCGTTAGAGGTGCTTATTGAGTTGAATAGCTCGTAAACAACTCCAGCTTGACTCAGTCAAAATTCGGTTAACGCTCGACTCGACTTGAAATCGAGTTCGACTCAAGATCTTAGCAAGTCAAGTAGAGCAAGACCCATCTTATCTAAGTTCGTGAGCAGCTCATTATTTTTTGGGTAAATTATACTAATGACCACCAAACTATGGGGTTGGTGTCGATTTGACCACTATATTTTCAATTGTGTTAAATATACATATAACTATTTAATTGGTTCCAATGTAGCCACCTGTCGTTAAAAAAATGAAAAAGTTAATGAAAGTGTTAAAATAATTGGTATAATTACACATTTAGTCCCACTTATTTATACAATCATTCAATTTAGTCCTAATTTTAATCTAATAAAATAAATTAATTATTCAATTAGGTGGTCACCACCTTATTTGAGAGATTTATCTATTTTTATTAAACTTATTTTTCTTCCCCAATCAGGTGGTGACACGTGTCACTTAAGAAAAATGAAATGGTAGAAATTGGCTCCAAGGGGAATCGAACCCGAAAAATGAAATGGTAAAAATTGGCTCCAAGGGGAATCGAACCCGGGTAATTAGGTTGAGAAAGCAAGGCTCTTGCCAACGTGCTAAACATTTTTCTGATATTATATATCGTATATAGGGTTGGGTGAGGTGTTGGAGTGTTGCAGATCATCTGCAACTGCAGTGGCCACCCTAAATAGTTTTGGTTTTGATTTAGGGTGGCCACTGCAGTTGCAGATGATCTGCAACACTCCAACACCTCACCCAACCGTATATACGATATATAATATATTTGGTATTCCATATATCAGAAAAATGCTTAGCACATTGGCAAGAGCGTTACTCTCTCAGCCTAATAACTCGAGTTTGATTCCCCTAGGGGCCAATTTCAACCATTTCATTTTTCTTACTCCAATTGGTGGTGACACGTGTCACCACCTGATTGGGGAAAAAAAATAAATTTAATAAAAATAGATAAATCTCTCAAATAAGGTGGTGACCACCTAATTGAATAATTAATTTATTTTATTAGATTAAAATTAGGATTAAATTGAATGATTGTATAAATAAATGGGACTAAATGTGTAATTATACCAATTATTTTAACACTTTCGTTAACTTTTTCGTTTTTTAATGGCAGGTGGCTACATTAGAACCAATTAAATAGTTATATGGTATATTTAACACAATTGAAAATATAGTGGTCAAATCGACACCAACCCCATAGTTCGTTGGTCATTAGTATAGATTGCCCTTATTTTTTTTATAAAATTATTTTATAGTTTTTTTGTGGTTACCTTCAAAAATTATGTTTCATGAAATTTAAATACTAGTTGAAAAATTTTGATTTCAAATTTTTAAAAATATTTTGTATTTCCCGATAATTAAAAAGTTAATTTATATTAATTTTTTTATTAAAATTTTTTCCTTTTCTTTTATTATTGCTTTATGTCTAAAAGTAAAAAAAAAATAGTAGAAAAAGTGAAAAGTCATCGGTTTCCGCTTGCTATATAAAAATATAACTGAAAGTTAAACCCCAAAATTCCCAAGGGATTCTCTCCCTTGTTCATCGAAGCTTGTTAAGAAGTTAAAAATAGTCTCACACTCGAATATCGATTTTATCTCTAACTCGGTCATGACAGATTCGTTTATTTATTTTCTCAGACTTCAATTATTTAGAATTTTTATGTTTATATTAACATCTAATAGTATCACTAGATTTTACCTATATTAAAAAATAAAGTAAAATTTTTAACGAGATTAACGAGCAACGACGAGTCGAGCAACAAGATTTTTTAACGAGTACGAGTCGAGCACTACTCAACTCACGATCGAGTCTCTCGATAAGCACCCATACTCCTCATATACGCTGGGAAAATCTTATTTTTAAGGGTAAACTACACTGACAGTTCTTGAACTTTTAGGGTCCTTTTAATATAGTCATTGAACTTTTAAAACTTTAACTATAGTCACTTAACTCTTCATTCGCTCTCTATTCACGATGCCGTACAAAATGCTAACGTGACATTTATCTTCTTCATGTTTTTTTTCTCTCACGTTTTTATCTCCAAACATCTATTTTTTTATCCACTCTTTCGCCTATTATTGATGGTTTATTGGTTTATACACCATACGTGGAGGAAAAAAACATAAGAGACAGGAAAAGAGAAAAAAAGAAGAAGATAACCGCCAAATCAATATTTTTTTAGTAATATGTATGTTCATCTTACGGTCCATATTTGGAGTGTGAAATTGTCTCTTTCAACAATGTCGTTTTCAAGGTTTGAACTTGTGTTCTCTCCTTAGGAGTGCAATGTACCTTACCATGCACCCAACACTTTTTGGTTCCACATCAACATTTTTTAAGGGTAAGTGACAACAATGACAATAATAAAAGTAAAATTTTAGTGACTGTGATGAAAGTTTTAAAAATTTTGTATCCATATTAAAAGTGTCCTAAAAATTTAGAAACCACCGGTATAATTTACCCTTTTTTAAAGTAATTTATCTTCTTAACTAGGCTACGAACGTCTCTTATCAAAAGTCTACACATTGTCATCTCAGCATACGCAAAATGACAAAGGTTTTGAAAAAAAAGCTTTGCAGCAGTAGTAGTAGTAGCTTTTGTCTCGTCGATATCAGCCTTTGTATTCACTCCCCGTAGCCATTGGTCATTGTTGCGGGCGAATCTAACGTGTGACATATTTAGAGTACGGTTAAAAGATGGAAAATTTTAAAATTGTTTAGAAACTTAAAATATTATACTTTTTAATAATGTTTTAGGTTATTTTTTATGTCTTCTTTAAGTAAGTATCGATAATTTGTCTCAAACTGAAAATTTATTAAAAAAAAGTATATGCTTGAAAAAAACTATTTGAAAATGTTATAAGCAAGTCTAACATTTTCAATTCGTGAATAAGTTTCGAAACTTACCGTTTATTGACCACACTGTAGACATACCGTACCCTATTGTTACAGCTAAATTACAGTAAGCCTTTTCCTCTGGTTCAGCTCCCCATAGATCCACTGCGACTCACACCCACACCCACACAGTATCTTAAGGAAAAAGGTATGGTAAATGGCATGGACCGCATCTTCTGCGGATCCTGAAGAACAAGAAAGTTACTGTTTATTACGACCAAAGTGAAGAAACAAAGACAAGAGGACCAAAACAAACCAGAAAAGACCACACACACAACAAAAGCAGCAGTTGCAGAAAGGAACACACAACAAATCTGACAATGCCTACTGCCTAGCCTACCAAGCATCTACGGATTTCTTGGCTAATTGGATTGCTCCCTTTTGTTACCCCTTGCTCTTCCCAGGTGTGGGAACTGGGATGGGTGCAAATCCAATGTCACAAGTTTTGACTTTCAATTATACTCCCCGATCAATATTGAACTTACAACTTAAGAAAAAAAGAGAGAAAGATGTCATGTCAACTGAGAGCTTTTAATCACATACACTAAAAATTATTGACGACAAGGAAATAATAATGAGATGAGTCTCCGATTGGATTCGATGAGAGTGCCTTCAATAGTTGTCGCCTTGTTCCCGATTGGCGGATTCTTTGTAGGTTCAGATGTCTAACACTATCCTCCAGGCCCTTAAGCTTCAAGCATTTTGTTTTTGATGTACATCCGATTTTGTTTCGGTCTTTTTGTAGAATTTTTTCCTCTCTTGTTTGCTCGGAATTTTGTTTTCATGTTCGTACTCTGACCTTTCATGGCTTTGGTTGTAAATTTGGTGATTGATGGATGAATGTTTCCTTTGTTGTTAAAAAAAATGATGATGTAGGAGATTTATATTGGTAGAGACCACGGCTAATGTTTTCATGTTTTTCTGACAGTCGTTACAAAAAAGACAGAACCAACTAAAAACCAAAAAAAACTTAAGGATCAAAATAGAAAAAATGGTATACTTTAGGGATCAATTCTTACATGAAGTTTTAAAAAGTAAAAAAATAATAATTATCAAACTCATTAAAGAGCACAGTAAAATTATGAAACAAATATGGTCCCTAAGTTCAACTTTTAGGTCCTAAAAGTTAATAATGCAACAAAATTCATTACTTGATAAGAGAATGGGCTATCCGATGAAGTCAAACCCCAAGTTCTTGGGTATGGGCTAATCACTTTCGCAAGCCCAATAATTGAAGGTTGAACCCTGCCCAATAAATCGTATATATTCATTTTATAATTTTTTTCTTACACGACTCAAAACGCAGGCGTTTTATCTGGCTTGTTTTGCAAGAAGACTAGGAGACTTTAAAAGCAGCAGCACCTTTCTCTTTCCTCTCGCTTTGGCTGTTCTTTCTGATACTCTTTCGTTGGTAAATCACCTGCCTCATTTTTATTTTTAGTTTTCCAGTTAATTTTCTTTTCTGAAACAAGCTAAAAAATTCTGGGTTTTCTTTTGTTCATTAGGTTTTGTTAGATCTAACAGTCAATCGATCCAAGATGTTTCTCACCAGGTACCGGATCAAAGCATATATTTTTCCTGATAAAGTTTAATTTTTCTCCTTTTTTATTTAATGTATGGTGATTTTCCTGTGAAGGACTGAGTATGATCGTGGGGTGAACACATTTTCACCGGAGGGGAGATTGTTCCAAGTGGAATATGCTATCGAGGCCATCAAGGTAGAATCTTTCTTCTGTTTGTTTCCTTAGAAAATCACTTAACTCCTTCAACTCTCGAAGGGAAATTTTCCATTGGGTCTTTTTTGTTTTTAAAATTTTTGGGTGTGTTTTGATGTAAATTGGTTTTTATTGATTGAATCACAGCTGGGTTCAACTGCAATTGGGTTAAAGACAAAAGACGGTGTTGTTCTGGCTGTCGAGAAGCGTATTACTTCGCCATTGTTGGTCTGCACCCTTACTTGATTTAATGTTATTATATTATATATATGGCTATATGCTAATTGTTTCTGCTATGGCTATTTGTACAGTTAGTCTTTGCTTGTTTGTATTCCCCCCCGTTTCCTTTGCCTTGTTGTTTATTGTTTGCTAAAATGCAATTTAGAGGACGTGGCTTTAAGATTTGGAGTTCCTTGGAGAATGAATGAAGTGATGGTTAGCTCTTAGGTCTTAGGGAGTCACTATGTTTTAATAGTCAAGACCCTCGAATTGTAGATTTGGGTGTAAGCAATGGAGTTTGCTATACCAAATATATCGTTGACTCGTGTAATGCTAGGTTGTATGTTGGTTCTCTGTAAATGTATGCTGCCCACTGTTTACTTTGAGTCTTTGACTTAATGCTTTTACACTTGAAGCTTCACTCATCATTTTATAATGCTACCAGAAATCTGGCACGTAACAGATTTTGTGCAATGTAGATTATTGCAACTTTTTTCAGGCCTCATAGGTACTGACTGGACTCTCTTTCAGGAACCCAGCAGTGTCGAGAAGATTATGGAAATTGATGACCATATAGGATGTGCTATGAGTGGGTTGATTGCTGATGCACGTACACTTGTTGAACATGCTCGGGTTGAGACTCAGGTAACATAGTTGTTAGTGCCTTACCGTTTGATATGAATTTATGTGTAGCTTTTATGTTGATATCTTCAAAACTCACACAGAACCACAGGTTCTCGTATGGTGAGCCAATGACTGTAGAGTCCACAACACAAGCTCTTTGTGATCTGGCCCTTCGTTTTGGTGAAGGAGATGAAGAATCCATGGTACTATTGCATATCATTTCTGTACATAGTTGTAGATATTTTGATTTCCTTTTTATGATGCTTGTTCCTCATAGTAGTAAACAATAAGTTTTGCAAGCTGACATAGGATTCTGCCTCTGGCATTACTTTTGAAGTGTTTATTTACATAGAGTAATGTTTTCCTGTGCAGTCCCGACCATTTGGGGTGTCTCTTCTCATTGCTGGTCATGATGAGAACGGGCCTAGCTTGTAAGTATCAAATAAGTTTACTTGTGTTGGCTTTCATGTAGGAAAATAGTTTTCGGCATAAGAGAAAGATGAATGAATTTCTGTTGCATTATTAACTTTTAGGACCTACGTTTCTGTGAATTATGTCACTAGATGATTATATCATCACTATCGTGATTTGTTAAGACTTGGTCCCTGAACTGCTGCTACAATTACTCCCACCAAAATTAAACAGTTCCCATGGTCTGGCAGACTGGTTCTTAAATGTACTCATTTGCTAGTGGTAATTCAGTGCAGATGTAATTATTGCATGCTTGTTTTGGACTACAAGGCTTTAAGAAGTTAAACCTGTAATAACCTCTACTGCATCGTGTATGTGTCGTATATTAATGCAAGATTGGATTATTACAGATCAAGCATTGTATTCACTAAATCAACTTAATTCTTAGTTGTTTGTTGGTTTACGACTAAGGTGTATGATTATTGATTGAGTAGCATGGTTCTTCTAGCGCAGTTATAATATAAAGGTAGTTATTGTTCCCTATAAGTCTTTAAGTTGGGGGTATCCAAACTAATATTTTCAATTAGAATAATTTCTGTTGGCCGATAAAATGAACTATCCAGGTTCTGTTGGTAAAACCCCAACCCCAAATACGGTTCCTAGAGAGCACATGACAAAATTGACTTCATTTACCTCTTCTTACTTTCTGAAGGTACTATACTGATCCGTCTGGCACATTTTGGCAATGCAATGCAAAAGCTATAGGTTCAGGCTCTGAAGGTGCAGACAGCTCTTTGCAAGAGCAATTCAACAAGGTATTTTTATTTACTTCTGTAGTTTTTCATTCTCGGGTTTTTAGCTTGGTATATTGATTTTGGAGTCTTAAGTTTTATGATATCTGGCTTACCGATGTCTAAATAACTAGAATTAATATGCCATGTCCATTGTTTTGACACGCTCGAATATGCATGAGTAATTTGGTATTTGATTTACTAAAGGACCCCTCCTGCAGGACCTAACTCTTCAAGAAGCTGAAACAATTGCACTGTCCATTTTAAAGCAAGTAATGGAGGAAAAGGTAAGATTTTAAATAAAATATTTGCGGTTTTAGATTTGCTGTAAATATTTGTTTGTTTCGATGACTTATATCTATCATCGATCAACAACGATATTTTTGCAGGTGACACCTAACAATGTTGATATTGCCAAAGTAGCACCAACATACCATTTATATACACCTTCGGAGGTGGAAGCTGTTATTACTCGCCTATGAGAATGTGCTGTCATAAGTGATCTTACGGTGCGACAAACTTGCTTTCTTCGTTTATCATGCATGAGCTGGGGAAGAATCTTGTATTTCTTTTCTGGGGATTCAAGCTATGAAACCTTAGTTTTTGGTTTGGCACTAAGCTCACCTACTCGGTTGGATAATTTAATTACAGCCAGTCAGGAAAGAACCTTTTTTTAATTGCATGATTCTGATCTAGAATTCTACTATTTGGTTGCCGCATTGCCTTTTAGAGTTGATAGTTTGCCGTCATTAACATTGTTCGATCGAACTGGTTTTTCAATCGACTCTATCATATACTCAACTCTAACATTAATAACAATTCCAAGCAAAATGAGCTAGAAAACTAACCATCGTTGTAAATAAAATGATCACAAGGTTCTCATTAAGACATCAAAATTGTAAAGAGACTTGGTGGACAAGAAAAGAAAAGTCATGCATCTTGTTTTAAACAGAAAATTTTACATGGGAAAGTAAGGGACACATATCATTGTGATTTCTTACAGAGAGTGCTTCAGACTTAGTCACGGAATTCATCCATGAAACGTTTATGGAAATCCGTTAGATGGGTGACGACCGTCGGAATCTTATATTCTTGAGGAAGTATTGTGCTCCTAAAATGACAAGTCCCAGAATTCCTTTTAATCTTTTTAGTTTATAATGGTAGGTGAACTCATCTGCCCAAAGCCAGAACCGGGAAGAGACGACGGCAGTAGAATGCATCCGCTGCTGTTCTTGCTTATCCTGTAGCTTTGGTTGCCTTTTCAGGCAGATTGATTTTGGGGAAAAGATACATTGCACCTTCGGCCTTGTTGCATGTTACACCTTCCAGCTTGTTGAATGCATCTTCCAGTGTCTGCATTTTTCGAATTTTGTTACTCGTGTAATTTATAAACCTACTACGCCGGCAACCCCGAGTTACCATATTGGAATGTGGGATTTATCATCCAATTTAGGCTATAGCTACAACTAAACATCAATGCTCCTTTGTTCATGTTATTTTAAACCTATCCAATGTAGGAGAGGACTAACCTTTGCACGCCTTGCTAAAGACGAGAGGATTCTATCTCTTTCGGCACTGTACGACTCATAGAATTCATCTCCGACCTACAACTCTCATATATTTTATCATTTGCATCAAACATCTCATGCTTATAGAAGGCGATCGTACCGGAGAAAGTCAAGATTATCAAAACAGATAACAGAATTTAAATGGAAAAAGATTTTAACCTTAGGTGGGCTCATGACAAGGCTAGCAAGAATTTGACCAGAGATGTTAGAACACAGATTCACATATGCTAATTTGTATATATGCTCCCGGACATCAGCACCGAACCCAGTAATCTCCGTATAACCTCTCCTTTTCCCGCACTCTCCGTAATACCCTGGAGACAATAAAAGAGTGCATATTCTCCATCAAGATTCTGAACTTAGCATAAGTTTGTTCACCGTCTATAAACACAACAACTCGAGCTCGATAAAACCAATGGTTACCTTTCGAGACAGACTGAAAGGACACTAAGTGTATATCCTTCTCACCATAGCCCATAGAACGGGAAACTTTCTTAAAAGAGTGGAATTTCTTTTCAGGAACATAAACATTCTCCTGGTAAACCTGTAAAACAGTAGGTGGTTATTAAGGTCCATGCGAACTCGTGCTTGGGAAAGCAAGGTCATTGACTGGCAGAGCAAGAGCATAATGTCACTGACTTAATTCTCTCAGACTCAATCCGTGCGGCATTAGCACTCCCGACACAATGCTAGTAAGCCTTACTCGCGCAACGCTATGGCAAAACAAGTGAGAACTTAAGAAATGGAAGCTTTATTAAGCTTTATTAAGAAAGGGAACTTAAGAAAGCTTACAAGAGAGTATACAACTTATGAGTTTTGTGGGATTGATTTACAAATGAGAGTGATGGTCCTATTTATAGGCTCCCACGTTGCGTCTAGGATCGTTTTGATCCAACGGTTACATCTTCTCCTCCCAAAATATCTAAGGACCTAAACTATTCTAGATAGCTCTATATGTATTCATACATGTCTACAACTATATAAAGTATTCTAGATAATTCTCTATAGATTTACACTTATCTATAGGCTTCTAGAATGTTCCAGAGATGTCCAGACTAGTCCCGTGCTGTTTCGAGCCTTCCGGTGTCTTCTAGGTCCTCCCGGTTGAGCCTAGATGGGTGTGGAACGTCCTGAAACCTTCTAGAACTTTGTGGGAACGTCTTAAGAGGGTTGTGGGCCACTTTAGGTCGTTCTAGATCCTTCTTTGAATCATCCTTTGCCTTAAAACGCCCCAGGCACTTCATTTTGCCTTGGTTGGCCCGAGTGCACCTAACGAGCACTCCTCGGTCGGTCCTGGTGCACTTTGGTGGGGCGTAACAATAAGCCAATCAACCTACCTCATCTGCCAACAAAACAAGACCTTCCTCCTTACAGAACTTCACAATTTCCTTCTGGTTTTCCTCGGCAAGAACCTGCAGTCATACTCATAACGGGACAACGAATTTTCGTAAGAACAGGATTCAGGAAACTCCTTGGTTTAGAATATGCTGTTTGAAAGCATTTTATCAAGTACCTGTCCGGTTGGATTGCCTGGATTTATAACAACCAAGGCCCTAACATCAATGCCCTTGGACTTGGCTGTCTCTAGTTGTTTCTTGAGGTCGGATACTTCCAAACCCCATCCCGTAGCTTCATCAAGATAGTAGGGAACCTGTAAAAGCCAAAAGAAAATTATGATTACAACGATCTGCCGATCGAAAGTGGGCTGAGTGATACAGACATCTTACAAATCTCTAACATTCTAGATAATGCTTTAAGTTATTATATGCATACCAAAGTTCCACCATGCAGAGCAATTGAAGCGGAGTATAACGGATACTGAGGGATGGGACAGAGGATTCCGTCTTTCTCGGGTCGTATCAGTAGCTGCATCATCATGTGCACCTGAAATAAGGAGAAAAAATTCATTCCATCATACATGCTTTCACCAGGAACTAGTCTTTCATGTAAACATGAAAGTTTGAGATGGAAACTTACTGCAGGGCTGGCACCATCTGTCAAGAAAATATCATTCGGATCAGCAGGAAAACCGTCACGAGCCTCAATTCCAGCGGCGATAGTATCACGTAATCCCTTGACACCCTGATGTGGAAGAAAAAGGAAACAGTATGAACAATATGCAAGCATAAATTGATTTATCAAAATTCCAAGATATGAGCAATGATCAGAACCTGGCTGTGACTGTAGGCACCAGTTGCCCTTCCTGGGACTTGATCAAGAATTTTCCGAGCTCGCTGAATGGAGTCCGTACTGCAACAAGCCATGAACTAAATTTAACACAACAAACAGCAAAGCTGATAGCTAAAATTAAATCTCAGTACCTGAATAAACCCTGTGTTTCACTTTTGTCCAAAAGAGATGGATGGTCACATAATGCAAGGACCTATAGCAAAGGTATCCTAATTAGAATTTCTTCATTCACAACAACACAACTTTATGGTAATCAATATCTAGTAAAACACAACCTCTCGGAAAAAGGTTATCGGCTGCTGACCGAGAGACTGGGGATTTCCGATGTTGCAGTACAGAATCTGCAAAAGACATTAGCCGTAGAGTGTCAAATAAAAGTTCATCAATTCTACAAGTGTTCATTGGAAGAAAACTGTGTACCTCTTCAAAGGGATGAGCCGCCGGGTTAGCCTTTATCTCTTCTTGCAATTTCTGAGAGAGATTAAGAAAATATCATTAAAGAACTAGTTCAGATATTTTAAAAATAAATGCAGCTTCATATGCCAAACTATAGCAGCAGCATTTGTTTCAAAATTTCTAAAACATAATGAAAACCGATGATCACATGGACACTCATACTGTAAATCTGTAATCACCCAGAATTCACCTTTTAGTCCAATTTTCCGGTAATACTCGGATATGGAAAAAGCATGAAAACATAACTCCACAGTAATACAATTGTTACAAATACACGAGATGATGCAGATTAGCATACTACCTGCGCAAGGATGACGATCTCACCGCGGACAGCGTACTCGCATTCTATGACCTGGTGATAAAGATAGAATTAGTCAAAAGGAAACAGATTGATTGCAGAAAAAGGTATTGAATTAGCTAAAACTAGAATGAGAATATTAAACAAAAAAGTGCAGGGAGACCTAAATGATTCAAAATTTTCCACTTATTGCCATTGCTTTAAACTTTTAAATCTCTAGATTCAGCAAATATGAACTAAACCTACCTAAAAGACAATATACGAAGATTGATGTGAGCACAAAGGAATGCAATCAATTCAGTACAGTACTGAGAAGGAAAACATGCTAAAAAAAGGGCAAAACTTTTAACAGAAATTTACACATCATTGGAGAAGCAAAATGATACACAAAGATGTAGACTTTTTTAAATAACAAGACAAAACCAAAGGTGTAGACTTTTTGAAATAACAAGACACAATGCACAAAGCATAAAACACCAGATTCAGAAGCATCAAATCAAACACTATATAAAAAGAAAAGGAGAAAACAAGAGAAACCCAGATTCAGAGACAATCCAGAATGAAAGAAAAAAGGCAAAAGAAAGTACCTTGGGGTTAATACTATTAACAGTAACAGGAGGAGCCATTGTTGTTGAAGAAGAAGGGGAATCAGCTACAGTATAAGAGGACAAGAAAAGATATGGGGAATGAGAAGAGGAGGTTAGAGATGGTTGAAACTGATAGTTTTGACGTTAACTTTTAAGGACAAATCTCCACATCTGTTTACCTTGGCGCCCACGGTTTGAGAATTAATGAAGTCCATTCAAACCATATCAAATAAAACTCTTTTTTTTTTGACATTACCATGTGCTTCATGGACTTGAGCACACTGTAACAGAGATCTACTCTGCCATGAGAATTGTTTTTTTTTTGTTCTTTTTGTTGCCACTCACTTCTGACTCACCGACCTCTGTTTTGTTTTACTTTCATCAAACCTTATCATGTGTTTTCGTACAGGCTACAGTGAGGAGGTTTGTGGGTTAATTTGTATCTAAAATTCTTATTAATATGCTCATTTTAAAAGTACAAGGATTAAAATGTAATCTGTGTTATAATACATGTACCTATACAATACTTTTACTATTTTTTTTATTTCTCTTGATTAGAAACAGAATGGACAGATAGATAAGTAGGGAGGTGACCAGGGTTGGGAATTGGTCGATGCGGGGACGGGTTTTGTATTTTTTATTTCGTCCCCAACACTTGCGGCTGTGGTTTCGGATAATCCCTAATACATGCTTCAATGATTTTTTTTTCTCCTCATTTCCATACCTATTGGATTCACATGTTTTTCGGAGAATCCCATCTCAAAAAGTTAAACAAAATTTACTACTTTATTAACAAAAAATATGGTCGATTTCAATTTACAAATTATATATTTAATACACTTAAACATATGGTTGAAGAAGAATAGAGATTTTGCGTAACATGAACGACAGAAATACGGAGATAAATATATTATATACTCTTAATAAAAAAATAGTAAATTACTAGAGATGTCACCCAAACTTAAGAAAGTTTAAACAAAAGACAAATATCTTGATGGATTGGAATATTGATAATAAGATACGTAGAAACACAACTAAATGAGAGTTAATTACACATATTTTTTAAAATTTTCTAAAATACCGTGGATCCTCGCGGATATTTTTCGAGGATGCTCACAGTTATTTATACGGTTACAGTTCGGTGATAAAACTCCCCCGTCCCTGTCCTCGTGGGTGAAGGTTTCGGTTATTTCCCATCTTCGACGGTTTAAATCCCCACGATTTTCGGAAATTCCCCACCCAATTTCAACCCCTAGAGGTGACCTTTTTGACAATTGTTAGGCTTACATTTACAAACCTTGAGGATGGAAATGGTGTCAATGTATTCCATGTTGAAGGGAATCAAGGGTCTTTCTATTCTTCTTGATATAGTCTGGTGGTTCGAATCTGGGTGTGAAATCTCGAGTCGAATCATAAGGATGACAAAAAAAATCTAGAACAACTTGTTCTCGGAATGATTTCTGATCCAACTCAGATGTTAGAATTAGGTCATGTTTATTTAAATTCTATACAAAAAGAAAGTTATATATATCATCAGGGTTGAGTTCTATCATCAATCTATGTACTGTGCATAAGTTATAGATTCAATCCATGTACTTTAATTCTGTTGATTTTAGTCCCTATACTCTTTGAACATAGAAATTTCAGTTTTCACTCAAGTACTAAGACAATATGATTAAATTACAAGACCTAAATGATCAAATTAAAAAAATATAAATTAAATCTACAACTTATGTATTAGGCTAAATCCACAATCTACACATGATACAGTAGTAGTGTAGTATGTTTTCCAGGGCCTGCCAAGTTAGGTTTTAGCAGTGAGGTGTGACTGTTGAACTGGTTAGCCAAAGGTTGCCTTGGCTGAATGTTGCAGCTGTGGAGTATGACCACTGCATTCCTGGAAATGAAGTCAATTGCACTGAAAATGTCGCCTTCTCGATAAAACTGATGATTGGAATGGGCATATAGAGTGTCCTGGACCCTGGTTGGCATCGAATGCGCAGCGGTGGAATACTGAGTGATTGGAAACGGACCGCGTAGTGACTGCTTCGTGCTTTGCTGCACCTGCTGAGTTGACAAACCCTGTGTCCTTTGCTTGAATCCATTGACTTGTAATTCCTACAAGAACCATTTTGTAATGCTAATTTATGCAACTCTCTAGCACATATCTTGTATAATCGAATCTTATGCTTGTCACCCTCAGACAACCACTCTGGCCAGCCAATGTCGTTTTCTTCCTCCTCAAGCTTTCTGTTCAATCTCTTCACGAGCATCTCGTTTGCGATATCCGTGTCTGTCATGCTGTTGATCCTTGCAAGTGCATTGGTGCACATCTTTTTGACATATTTCTCACCGTCAATCAGCGCTTTACGGATTTCCTTATCAGCATTTTCGTGAGAGAAACCATCGAAGCAGGTTTCCTGGTTGGTCATCCGCATGTCCAGTCAAAGGTTTCTTGTTAGGATACTCATGCAGATCCTCAACAGCTTGGTGAAGCTAGTCGAGGGTCTCATCTATAGTCTCCAAAAAATCATGGAGACATGTGGTTTCACGTTTGGTGAGACCCTTTCGAGCCTACAGCTTCTTGATGATGAAGTAGTTATGTTTGACGGCGGCGGCTGTGATGTTCAAGGACAATTCGACGACATCTTTTCGGCTTTTGGCCTTTTTGGTGGTGGTGGCAACAGCTGAGAAGCATAAATCAAGGTAGAACGTGCTGCTACAAGCAGATTTCACAATTGAATTCATTTCGGAAATTATACGAACTTTGTCCAAAAAGAAGTAGGCAGGGTACGTGTTGAAGATGTGACTGTTAATAACTAATGGAAGATTAAGGATTCAATTGTTCAACAGGCGAAATTTACCTTGAAAATGGAAAAAACTCACTTGGTTTTAAGAGCTGTACATCACAAAAAAAGAGTCTCTTTTTCTAATAACTAATGCCTCTCAAGCTATTACTCTACATCAGCAGACATTAATATAACCAAAAAAAAATAATGTTTCAGACATCCTGATACAGACATAAGTATACATCTAAATCAACTGCAGTACAAAGCTTCAAGTTGCAGACAAAGCCATGAACTGTTGAATTCGAATGCCGAAAACCTTACTTGTTCCCTATAGGATTCGAAGTGCTCGGAGGTATTCTCCTGAAGCTGGAATCAACCAGTTTCTGAGGATTTCTCTTGTCAGCTTGCACATCTCCGGGAACCTGAGAAGCCGAACCCTTCATCTTTCTCGACACCGACGAAGCATGACCGTGTCGAATCGAACGAGCTTCCGCTCGAGCTATATTAGATAGAGGTGTTGGAAGTAGAAGTAGAAGCAGAAGAAGAAGAGTAAGAGCTGCTAGTGCTTGAGTGTTTACTTTCATTGCTGTGCTGCTAAAATGTTGGGGATCTTTGTTCTGTCTGAGTGGACAAAATGATTGAAACAAAGTTGTTTTGATCTTGGGTTCCTCCCAATCTTGATAGTTATAAGGTTTTTTTAAAAGAAAATGATGAAATATCCAAGTGGGATCATGTGCTATAATGTTGACTGTTACATGTTGTAACTCTGACCACAGTGTTTTCTTTTTGCTTGCAGAGGGGGTCATGTGATTAAGCAGGTTGTTTTTGAGTAATTTATTGGTTTCTTGGGGAGCTAAATGTGTTTGGTTTTATAATGTTAAATGTTAATTTTGGATCTCCATTGTTGAAAAAGAGATGCTGCAGGTAACAGCTGTTAGGGAAGAAAGGCAGTATATGTATATGTATATGTATATGTATATGTATATGTATATGTATATGTAGGGGTGTAAACGAGCTCGAGTAGTGCTAAGCTCAGCTCAGCTCGTTAAGATTTCGAGTCGAGTTCGAGCTTGAGTAATTTCTAACGAGCTTGAGTAATTTCTAACGAGCCTGAGAAATCTGAGCTCGACTCGGCTCGTTTAAAACTCGAGTCGAGTTCGAGCTTGATTCGAGCCCAATCGAGTCAAGTGTTGACCGATCTTTGACTGCATTGGACTCGAGTAACTCTTCATTTGTCACGTCTCATTTAAAGTCCTATTAAGAAAAAACTTCAATACACAAGTTGTGTAAACTCAAGCTTGTTAATTATAGGGTTTAGGGTGTCAGTTTAAGGTTTAGAGGTCTAGGTTGTTAGGTTTAGAATTTAGGATTTAAATTTTAGGGTTTATACTTATGTTTGGGGTTTATATTAAGGGCTTTAAGTTTGAGAATTTAGATTTTAAATTATAAAAAATAAAAAAAAAATTAGTATATTATATTTTTGAGTAGCTCGGAGCTTTTCGAGTCGGGTATCAAGTAGCTCGGCTCGACTCGTCAAAAACTCGAGCCGAGTTTGAGCTCGAATCGAGTCTAATCAAGTCGAGTTTTGACCGAACTTTGACCGAGTCGAGCTCGAGTAGCTCGCGATCTGGCTCGTGTCATTTACAGCCCTATGTATATGTATATAATTGTAGCAGAACTAGTTTCTCCACTGCTCCAACTGATCACACTTGTGCTTGGCAGAGATTCTAAAACATTGCCGAGATTATTTCCATTTTCCACACTCACCAACAAAATTGTTTTTTAGAAGGCTTTTTATGTTAATTCATTTATTTATTATATAAGAAGTCGAGCGGTAAGAAGATTGATGTCGTTTAGGTAAAAAAAAGTTAATTTTGAATAAAAAATTAGGAGTAAAATCTTATGCCCCTATTTATGTTCTTACATTAAAAATTAAGTTTATGGTCAATGGTTTAAGTTTTAAGTTTAGGGGTTGTTGTTAGGGTTTAGAGAATTTAGGGTAGGGTATATTTTTAGGGTATATGATGTATGGTTTAGAATTTACGTTAAAGCTTGGAATTTAAATTTTTAGTGTTGGGGCATAGAAAGGGGCTGATGATTTTTATCTAAAAATTAGGGGTAAAAATGTTCTGCCCCCTAATGCCCCCTTCTATGTCTCACACTAAAAATCACTTAAAAATTAAATTTTAAACCATATCTCTAATTTCCACATCCTAAACCTTACGCCCTAAAAAATACAACCTACCTTTAATTCCTTAAATCCTAACCACAACCCCTAACATTAAACCCTAAACCCACAATTTTAGAGTGGGAGCATAGAAGGGGCATGATACAGGGGAAGACGATTTCCATCCAAAAATTAGATACTTATTTAAGAATATAAATTTTTTATATTTTTCAGTGCTTTATTTATGTCTCGCACTAAAAAAATAGATTTAATGTTTAGGGTTAAGATTTAAGGTTAGGGTTTAGGAAATTAAGAGCATGGTGTATTTTAGAGTTTAAAGTTTGGATTTAAAATTTAGGTATGGAGTTTAGAATTTAATTTTTTTAGTGTTGGGACATAAAATGGCACTAAAAAGAGACAAAAAGATTTGTATCCCTTATTAAGGGGTTTCTGATACGAACAAAAATCTCATGTCCCTTTTCGCTGCCCTTCCAATGTCATAACCTTAAAAAATTAAATTTAAGCCCTAACCATAAACCCTAAATACTACAAAATACATCATACATTAAATTCTCACGCACAAACGGTGAAAACAAATAGTTTCTACAAACACTTTAATTTTACGGTACGGTGTAAGATTAAAATTTAAGATTTATAGTTTAAGACCTAAACCCCTAATTATATCACTCTAAAACCTAAACCCTAACATATAAAACTTAAATTTTAATTTAACTTCTAAATTTTAACCATAAATCTTAAATTTTATACTCTTATACTTAAACTACTAAACCTCTTAAATCGAGCCTTTGTAATTGTAAAAACTTATTATAATAATAGCAGTGGTAGTTGTACGCTACAGTACAAGCCATATAAAGCCAACCCAATAACGAGCGTCAAAAGAAAAGAACCATCCGCTCTCGCTTTCTCTCTCTCTCCCTCTCTCTCATTTTTTCCTTTTTTCTTATTATAATAATTCTAATTCCGGCTTCGATTCTCTCTCCGTATCATAAAATAACCGCCTCATTTCCCCAGGTAATTCTTCATTTTTTTCTGATTTTTTTCGATTCTGGAATCAATTTTTTGATTTTTTTGAATGATTTTCGGTATTGTAAGATCTATATCCTTTTTTATTAATTTTTTCAGGTTTAATTAGGGAGAGATCATGGTTCAGATTTTGACTTGTTGTTTAATTGATCAACGACAATGAATTTATCAATTTTCTCTGTTAATTAATTGGCAACGGTTTTAGTAATTCCGATCCAAAAGTTCACACTATTTCTATTTTATGAGGAAAAAAATTGAAAATTGAAACCCTAAGGTAAACCTTTTACTTAGGTTAAATGCTTTGTTTTAATATCATTCGTCGTTAATTAAAGTTAACTTGTGAAGAAAAATGCAATTGTATGTTGCTTTTGTTGAGTTATACTCATGATTCTTGATTCCAGGCTCCTCGAATTCGTTGATGTGTTTTTGACGTCTTGATTATTCGATAATTTCACTGGATCATTATTCCTTTAATAAGCTGATTTGATTACTTATATGTATCTTTAGGTAGAGGATTTTAGTCAAATGGTGTGGAATATTTTGTGTTGTCTTCTATTTGGCTATTTGTTCTTATTTTTCTCTTTTTTTTCAGTGAATAGTTTTAATTTAGAAGTTGAAGGAGCAAAACAGACGGTCGGCGTTTTATTTGGTTGTGGCTGAGACTGGTTTTAGGTTTCTAGATGGCAGAAAAATCGTGTATTAAGCGTCTTCAGAAAGAATATAGAGCACTTTGTAAGGTATTGTTTTCTCTTTGTATTATTCCCTGCAATTCCTTCTATTGCTACTCTTTATATGAAGTTATGAGCCTGCTAAATGCTCAGATCTTGTAGAAATCTTGTTAATATTACCTAGTTAAACTTTCATGTTACTGCATTTTTCTGATGTTCATTTCTGTGTGGTTAATGAACTTGATTTTTTAGTACAGGAAAATTTATCTCTTCTATCCTGTCTATGAGGCTTGTTACTGCAGAGCTGACTTCAATAGTGAATGGACTGGAATTTTGTTTTGTACATTGTACAAAATCCTAGTCTATATTGTCTGTTTTATTGGTTTATCAATAAACAATTCTGCATTATGTTTTATTTGGTATTGTTAAAAATATATCGTTGCTAGAGTGATTGTTATTGGCATAACATGATTTCTTTTCAGATATTTTAACAGTTATTCTATGAACTTATAGGAACCAGTTTCTCATGTTGTTGCTCGTCCATCCCCAAGTGACATTCTTGAATGGCGTAAGTTTATTAAATCCTTTTTTATCGCCTTTCTTCAGATAAGCTCTGTAACAGACTAATACTAATGTCAAAACATCTTCTATAACAAGGAATTTGCATATGGTCCTAAGATCTTATCCTTATAAAAGAAGGAAAATGATTGTTTTCATGTTATCTATTGACTTGAAAATTGATTCATGGAAGAAATTAGCCTGACTGTTGGCTAATTATATAGGGAACACGGTTGAGATTCAAATTTATAAAGCTTCCTGCTAGCTAAGTTCTGGACTGTAAATTTGTGATCGAGTGTGTGAAAGGCGCTTATTCATTTAGCAGACTTATGGAATATTTACAATGAACTAGAGTCCAATCTCTATTGTCTTATGATCTTATTTTAATCTTATCTAATTAGAACTTAAAGATATTGCCTTGAAGGAATCAGAAGTCGAACATAATTTTGTTAGTTAATTTTTGTTGCTCTTGCGGGTAAGGATTGGTTCGGATATTATAGTGACCAGTACATGGCATGTTATTCTTCTACTTATGCAGATGAATGATAAAATTTGCTTGTTTCCTAGTTATTCCTAGTACTGGACTTGTGATCCAATCTTCTCTAGTCTTTTTGTACTGAATTAAGGTTGCAGCAGTGGTTGATTATGATTGATCTAATATGAGTTTTATCCAAGTCATAGTGCGTATGTAGTAAATTTTATGGACTTAATTTAATTTTTCTGCTTCACTCTTTCAGATTATGTGCTGGAAGGGAGTGAAGGAACACCTTTTGCAGGTTGGCTAGTTTATCCCATGATAGCTTGTGATTAATTTTATTTAACTCGTAGAATCTGGAAGTAGCTATCTGATGCCACCATCTGGTGTTTTTTTTTTTGCTAAGGTGGGTATTACTATGGAAAGATCAAGTTTCCTCCTGAGTATCCCTACAAACCTCCTGGAATCACGTAAGTAGTTTCTTGCGGTTTTGACCTTTCAAAAATTTATGATGAAAAACACAGCTCTTTGTGACATCAAATTAAAATTTTTCTTTCATGTAGAATGATCACCCCCAATGGACGATTTATGACACAGAAGAAAATATGCTTGTCCATGAGTGATTGTAAGTTTTTTGAAAAATAACTTGGGTATTTCTGTTTGTCTATATTTTGAATAACTGATTTCATTTAAACCTTGTTCATGTTCTTTTTCAGTTCATCCAGAAAGTTGGAACCCTATGTGGTCTGTGTCAAGGTACAGGGTTTCAATCTAATTGCACCTTTCTTTACGTGTCGCGGGGGCGGGGTGGGTTTCAATCTAATTGCCAAAGATTGCTAACTTCTTCTTTGTTTTCTTGTGCAGCATACTCACTGGGCTTCTGTCATTTATGGTGAAACTGGGAGTCTTTCTTGCATCTTAATCCATTTAAATTGCAGTTTTGGTAGCTGCAGTATTTCTTGCTTGCATTGGGAGTATGCCCTTAAGCCAAGCTGTCCTTTTCCTTGTGCAGATGGATAACAGTCCTACCACCGGCAGTGTAAACACCACTGCTGCTGAGAAACAACGCCTGGCAAAGACATCCCTTTCTTTTAATTGTAAAAAGTAAGTTTATTGCTTCACCTCCATTGCATTCTTTCTCTTTTCAGCTTTATATTTCGAGAATGTAGGGCTCTTCAAATCAGTTTCACATATTTTCTGCTACTATGATTATGCTTTCCATCCTGTTAATTGTTTTCGGGTTGAAGCTAAATTTATTAGCATTGGCTGGATTCTACATTGTTATTAGCTAACAGATAAAAACTTTTCCGGGTTGCACATTATTTTAACAGGAAACTATTGCTATACCCTTGTTTTCTAAACTTTTCGTGAGGATTTTTTTCCCTATGGCAGCCCAACATTCAGAAAATTGTTTCCAGAATATGTCGATAAGTACAACAAGCAGCAACAGCTTGTGTCAGAGCATTTATCAGCAGAATCACCACAAGGAGAAAAACCTAAACCCGAGATAGAAAAACTTGTCAACTCTTCAGGGGAAGAAGTTAAAAAGGCAGCAGATAAACCGAGGGACACAAGAAACAGAAAACAGCTGTTCCCAACATGGATGATGTTGTTGCTGTTTTCCATCTTCGGAGTCGTGATGGCATTGCCGCTGCTTCAACTTTAAAAAGCCCAGGGCACAACATGGCAAAACCCCATTATGGTTAGTGATAATACAGTGTCTAGTTGAGGGAATCCTTGGTCAGGTTTGTCATGTTAGTAGAAAGGAAGAATGTATAGGGGGAGTTTTGATAAGATTCCAAGGACTGGTTATCATTTCGCGAGTGTTAAAAGCTAATGTTGGTAATTTGCGTATCGAGTTTGAAACATGTTGGTCGAATTTTTAGATGGAGTTTGTTGGTAGCTTTGGTGTTTTAAACTGTTACTTTATCCTCTTTATGCTCTGAACATATCACACTGTATTTAAAATCCTGTTTTGAACACTGTTCCATATTGTTTTGAATGTCTGCAGTTTGAACCCGTCTCTCCTCCCGAATTATAAAAATATTGTAATTATTTTCCCATAACATATGCCGTCCTTATTTTTTTCCTCCTGTAATAGAATTATAATTATGATCATGACTGTGAACCTAACAAGTATCCCAGTGAAAAGCTAACAAGTGTCCCAGTGAAAAGGTAGATGATGTTCATCCGATACGGGTTTAAATCATTGTATTGTCAAAGGGTTAAAAATATGTATGAACATATATTATTTTCTAATTACCTTTAGACAATTAAAAAAAATGATAATGTAAGTACACAACTATACATGTAACAAGTTCAAATGGCTAACACATAAATTAACTATTACAAAGCTTACAATTAGAATATATTCTGACTTGCATCAAACTAAATCTGGATTGCAATCACATAGGGATGGAATTGGGATCAAAATAAAAACGGATTGAAAACCTATATGTATGTATAATGAGATTTTTAGTCGATGGATGTTGGTCTAATTGGTAAGCAGCTTCGTATTGCTTAAGTATGTCTCGAGATTAAAATCTTGTGTATGCAGAAAATCTCAGCTGAGAGACTAATACACCAAAGTCATATGTGCAATTCGGGTCAATCTCGATTAATTATGACTAAGGCCCGGAGAACCGGGAGGGCAAAAAAAAAACTCGGTGGTTTTAAAATTCTAATGTGAAGTCAGAATCTCATTAATGCTCGGGTAACTGTTAATGGCTGCTGACTATACTAAATCATGGCATCAGCAACTTTCTCCCGACTCAGTTTTCACTAACAAAATTCCTGGAATGCTATAAAATTTCAGCTGAAATGGTGAGTGAGACTTCTTCGTATGGTGGCAACACGCAACTCTTGCTGTTGCCAAGTTATTGTTCTGTAAATAGACCAACCCTGTAAGCAAGTCTGTAACAGTCAGAACTGTTTTCTGGTGGAATCAAATGTGAATACTGAAATCTGTGTCAGAAATCACCTCAGTTTTCCGGGAAAACACTTTACCTCAGCCTTGAAGAGTACGTTTAATTTGAACCAAGACATAATGATTTGATTCCTTCCCATTCCTTCTTTTTTAATTTTCATGTTGCTTCTTTGGTTAAAAAGTTGTTTAGCTGCCTACACATCTTCTGGTTTTTGCTGTAGTTTAGTACGAAGGGCTGAATTCACCTGGCTATCTACCCCACTGATGTGCTTTACATACTAAATATACATAAAAAAAGGTTAAAACTCGGATTTTAGTTAGTTTTACGTTCGAATCTTAGTATCTGCAACCTGCTTTTGTATATATATATGAATGAATATTTTATACACAGGCAGTGGAAACTTTCAGTTTCTACAAGCGCCTTAGTTTTAGGGTATATGGAGTTAGTTTAGCGTATATGGTTTAAGGGTTTATGTGTAAGGGTTAGAATTTAAGGATAATTGTTTCAATTTAAGGTATAGGGTTTATAGGTTAAAACCTAAATCCTTATCATATTACCCTAAAAACTAAACCCTAACCTATAAATTCTAAACCTTAAATTAAAACAACTATCCATAAATTCTAAACTCCTACACCTAAACCCTAAATTGACTCCCTATACCCTAAACTAAGGCGTTTGTGGAAACTGAAAGTTTCCACCGCCGGTGTATAGGATATTAATCCTATAGAGGCTTATGTCATTTCAACTACCAACAACTTTTTCAGTTTCCATTGATCTCTAATATAGGGGTTTCAGGTTTGGTGGTTGGCCCCTTGCCTTTGATGAAATCATTCGAGTGAAACTACACAACATAGAACTTGATGTTTATAGCTTCCAAGAAACCATGAGCAAATCTCCGACGCATCCGGAACATGAGTCGAGTGATTGTTCTTGCTATGAATTTGATCCTCAGGTGAACTTTTCACAGGTAAATACACAAACCCTTTTGTGTTTGTTTTATCTTATCGTTTCAAAATCAGAATTTCAGCACCTTCAACCAATCATGGGATGTGTTCATTAATTTGCTTTTGGCTTTTGATCCCTGTTTTTCAGTTTCTAGAAGAAGCAAGACAACATGCAAGAGACGTAAACTTGCAGCGGTCACCTTCGTGTTCCGAGGATGCGGGGAAGACAAGATTGGGAGCGGAGAAAAAGAGCAAGAAATCATGGAGAACCTCACTCTTCCATGGTGCAAAATCGACAGAAAGAGCAAAGCCGGTTCAGATCCTGTCCATGTTCCTAATATTTCCAAGCCAACTAAACATTATGGTTCGGGTCGGTTGTGTAGGACCATCAAGGGAGTCAAAACACCATGCCGGCGGCGTCCTTTCTCGGGGCCAGTCTCCATCCTTTTCACCCCTTCCAGGAAGATGGAGAATGAAGTACCTTACATGAGTCTTGATCAGCCTAGCAATCCTCATCATATGAACACCTATGGACCTGTCTATTTGGTGACATAGTGTATCAATGAGTACACTTTGCAGAACTTGCAGCAAAACTGCATATACTCTGTCGATCCGTCGTACAATATATAGTGAGTACATAATTCGGAATTGCACTCTAGGTTTTTCAACCCTTCGATGCAGCTCCACATATTCGAATTCGGAACATAGCACACATATGAGTGCATTTTACATAACATGTACCAATTTCATCTAGTCAATATGAACTCTCAAGACTCAACATGCATATGATAGATTCTTTACTGAATGATGATTTCAAGCATTGCTTTCAAAATTGTTGCAGTTCAATTCCATGCACAACAACAAGCTAATAACTTGAAATGTAAGGCACAATAAGCAACAAAAGAGTTCGAGAAAATCGGATTAATAGCTTTACACTAACATGAATCCAGATTGAAACAAATCTTCTGCAAAAAGCAGCCATTGTTTCCGATACACATTTCGCAGTCGAAGATACATTCTTTCACCTCCCCAAATTCAAAGACACCACCACCATTTCTAATGTCAAGATTTTCCAACATCTCCTATAGAATCCAACAAATTCTCAGGGATGATATCCTATAGGATAAATACATAGTAACTTCAAACATCAACTGAACTGCTGCCTGAATTATTAGGAATTACCCTTTTTTCCCTGCTCAAAAGTCTCTTCAAAGACCTTAATCTAGTAGGCAATGGATTCTTTGATTCCTCCTCTGTGAAATTCTCATTTCCATTAATTTCAACATCAATGACCAAAACCCCTTCTTGTCTACCACTAGAAGAAGCTGCCATGGCAGAAGAACCACCCTCAGCAGCAGCAGCACCGCTGCTCACCTGCGTATGATTACCCCAAAACAACACATTCGTCGGGAAACTAGGCGAATCCGTCGACGAATCCATCGAATACCCATTGTTCGGTGACTGAACTTGAGCTTGAACATTCACTTCATCACCTGAAATAAGTTGATTTGGAGTCTCAATTTCAACACCAACAATGGGGTTTCTACAAAGAGGACAGGTCGAGTGCGATTGAAACCACATGTCGATACAATCAACGTGGAAGCCATGGTTACACTTAGGGAGCAGCCGAGCTTTTTCTCCTTCCACAAGCTCACACAAGCAAACGGCACATTCCAGGCCTTCTTTGAATTCTTTTTGACTGAAAATCAAAGCAGGGAGTGAAGCTAGAATCGTTGAATCGAGACCTTTGGTGGCACCGCGTTGAGGATGAGCGGTGTCCTGCCCCGGAGCGAAGACGAAACGCCGCCGGCTGCGGCGGGAAGGGTGGGGTGTTGGCTCTTCACGGCGCCACAAAAACCATTTGGCGTAAAGATGAAGACAAAGCACAATGACCACTACTAAGAAGAGAACAACTATGGCTATGGCCATGATCTTCCCTGTTATTACCACTGCTGTTGATTCGCCAAACCCAAGCTTATCCATGGCTCTGGAAACAAAAAATGAAAACTTTAAACCCTTTTGAGTGAAATTTCGCAAAAATATTTGATTTTTAAATGAGAAACAGTCTGAAACTGCAGAACAAAACTGGGATTTTTGTTTCCTAAGCAAATGAGGGGAAACCCAGGTGGGAAAAGGTCTCAATTTTTTTCCTAAAATCAACTGGGATTCAACATGAGAAGAAAAGGGAATTAATCAAAGAGAAAAATGTAGAGAAATGGAAGGGAAAATTAAGGAAATGTATAAAGAAGCTGCAGGAGAATTCAAAAAAGGAATCCCGAAAAGAAAGTGATGATTTTAAGGACTTGAAATATTGAAAGAATCAAAAGGAAATATAGAGATGAAAAGGAGGGGGGTTGAGCTGAAGTGGAGAAGAGGACGGTTCTTGGTGTCCAACTTCTATGACTCTTTAACATTAATGATAAGCTGCGTATTGGACACTTGTACTATAAAAATTTTTTGTACGCAACATATCACTAAACTTTAATATTAATATCGATTATACAATTGAATTAAAAATTAATATCATTTTAGTATTAAATTTTAGCTTAGACTTTAATTATACATTAGACCGTTAAAATTTTTCCACATCATCGCACGCATATTGTTAAGATTCATCCACGTCACTGATTTTAATGGTCTGGTAGTATAATTGAAGCATACACCAAAATTTAGTGTTAAAATAGTATCAATTTTTAGTCCAATGGTATAATCGATAATAAACTTGAAGTTTAATAGTATCTGATGTAGTTTATGTCTTTTTTATGGGTGAAATACCATTGAACTTCAAAAATCGATATTATTTATTATACTGAACTTTAGTTTATACTTCAATTCTATTATTGAGCCATTAAAATCTCTTCATATCTTCGCATTTGAACTATTTTGTCTACGTCATTAATTTTAATGGTACATTGGTATAATTGAAGCCTAAACTAAAGTTCAATACTAAAATAATATCAATTTTTAGTTTAATGATATAATTGATACTAAATTTAAAATTTAGTGTTATCTTGTAGAATTTACCCTTTTAAATTTGAAATGATCTATTAAAAATAATGCATTTTAGCATTTAGCTTTAGTTGACCTAAAAAAATAATCATTTAATAAATGACGATCAAAATTTCAAACTTTCTAATTCAAAAAAAAAAAAAAATCAAACTTCCTCAAATTCTTGTTATGGTGTTGCTTAACTGAAAAAATAGATATTGATTTCCAAGGATTTTGTGGTTTAGAATCTGATCTGATCAACTACTTATCTGGTTGTTTTTAAAAAAATAATTATTAAGAACAAAAAAATAGTCAGAATTCGATCCTCATATTTTGTGGAAATTTTAAAAAATTTAATTGCCGATTAAAAAAAATGAAGTTTGGATTTTTATCGAGAGGAGATAAATGATTTTATAAAATTTTGGAGGGGTCAAAGTTCAATTTTCCATTGAATTGCATAGTTTCTTAAGGTACTACAATGCAAAATTTGCATTTGAAGGGCCAAAGTCATTGTCAACCCCTTCAATTTCGTCCCTGTTGAGTGTTGAAAGACAGTGAAGTTAAACTATTGATTTACTCTTTATAGATTTATATTCAATACATTGGCGGTGGAAAATAAAAATTTCTATAAACATCTTAATTTTAGAGTTTAATGATCTAGTTCAGTATGTAGGATTTAGGGTTTTAGGTGCATAAGTTTAGGATTTAAAGATGGCGAATAGAATTTATAGTTTATAATTAGAACTTAGAGTCCAAAAGTCAAGGTTTAGTTTTTAACAAAACATAATAAAAATTTAAGTTTTAACCTGTAAATTTTAAATTATAACCCCTAAAATTAAATGTTAATAATTAAAATACTTAAAAATAAAAAAAAAATATATAACCAGTTAAACGTAGTAACATTTTTTTAACGTTTTACCTTTAGAATAATCCAAAGTCATAAACACTACCATCACTGTTGGGCATGCAATGGCCAGTGGCCACAGCCCACAGGAAGGTCCTTGAGCCACCCACCGGCCACCGCCTATAAAATATCCAATCTTGATTTACTTGTCAATTTGCCATCATACCTTTCAACATGCGTACTTTCATGTCAATTATCTCATGCATGTTTCTGGGAAAAAAACATATTCTTCATGATTTCGACCCAAATCTGATAGAACGACAACATTATTTATCTCGAACTATTATTATTATTATTATTATTATTATTATTATTATTATTATTATTATTATTATTATTATTATTATTATTATTATTATTATTATTATTATTGATGAGTATTTGGTTGTGTTTTTGGTCTTTATTTCGATTAAATATAAGTTTAAGGGACTTAACTGGGCTATTTTATGTTGTTTTCATGCAGGGGACGTGATGCTGACTGGGCGCCACGTCAGCACCTTCTAGAAGCTGACGTCAACAGCAGTGATAGCTTATCAAGCCGCTTATCAGATAGCCTATCATCCGGATTTTAATTTTTAAGATTCAAACTTGGGATAATTATCTTATGTAATTTAAATTAAATTTGAGATTTATCATTTTAGTTTTTTAGGGTTTTTAGCTACTATAAATACCCCACTTTGGGGGTGAGTTAGATCATCAGTTGCTCATTGTTCTCTTATACCTTGTGTTTAATAAAGTTCTCTATTTTCTCCATTTCTTCCATTGTTTAATTAAGTATGGTTTTTTCACCAACCATGCTTAACTAAATCTCCTTTAGCCAAAAGCAACGTCAAACCCGACTAAACTCGTGAGATTAGAAAAGTACTTCAATCCTTCAACAACTCTTTTTTAGATTCTCTGTAAAATTGATTAGGCAACCGGCCTAATCTTTAGGCATCTCAATTGTTTCATTCCAAGAGCGCGCATCGGGTTGAAGTGGTTTAGATCCATCGTTGGGGACGAGGAAGAGCTTATAGCCAATTCAACTAACTAAGAACAAACTTAGTGGCGGTCCACTAAGGGGAAACAAAATCGAAAACAATTCTCATCGAGACGGTTATCCGAGCACGGGCTTCTCCAGCACTAACTCAGACTTGAGTTAGCATCGATTGCCGTAGCTAACCAACTAAAGCTTGACTTCAAGGATTGCCCTAGGAGTCAAATTTACCCAAGAGAAGTAAGTTGTAAGGGTTGGGCCTTGTAGACTGTAACCTGCAAGAAAGTTGAAGAAAAATCAATTTCAGTGATCGAAGATGTCGTGGCAAAGCGTAGCTTGAGGCTAATTCAATCCATAATCCATTTTCAATACTTATTTTTCGTTCTTATTGTTTTTCTTTATTACTCAAATCACTTCTCTAAAATCCCCTTTTATTTTTACAAGTTTCTTGGTCTAAGTCAGAACGAAAGGGTGTTAGAATTTCTATTCCATGTGGATCGACCTTTACTCTCGCTATACTATTTTTATTCTTATTTATTTGAGTTTAAGAATTTATTTTTGACACTACACGACGCGTGACAAAATTGGCGTCGTTACCGGGGAATACGACAAAGTACTAATATTGTTTCATTTGAATTATGACCAGGAGCAATCCGGGAGAACAATTTGAACTCATCCCGGAAATCGAAGCACTAGCCCGAAAGTTGAACGCACAAACACTTCGGGAAAAGAAAAACAAACGACGCCAGCAGAGATTTGAACGCGATCTAGAGATCAAATTCGAAGCGGAGTCAAACTACAAACCAGATCCAAATCAAACTATTCACCAGCTAAATGCGGCGCCCGATGGCCAGCAACCAATGTGTATAACCTTCCCAAATGGAGAAACTTCGTTCGTGCTAAAAACGGGTTTGATCCACCTTTTACCTACTTTTCACGGCTTGCCAACAGAAAATCCTCACAAACATTTGAAGGAATATCACATTGTTTGTCTAAGCACAAAGCCTCATGGAGTATCCGATGACCAAATTAAACTTAGAGCTTTTCCATTTTCTTTAGCAGATATCGCGAAAGATTGGTTATTTGATTTACCCCCAAACTCTGTTACAACCTGGACTGACATGGCTAAACTCTTTCTTGACAGGTTCTTTCCTGCGGCAAAAGCAAGAGAAATAAGACGCATCATCCTGAGCATTCAACAAAAAGAATCTGAATCTTTATATGAATACTGTGAGAGGTTTAAAAAGTTATGTGCAAATTGTCCACAACATAGATTGTCGGAACAAACCCTCATTCAGTATTTTTATGAAGGATTGACGCCCATGGATATGAAAGTAATAGATGCAGAAAGTGGCGGAGCTCTAGTCAATATGACCCCAACAACGTCTAAAACACTGATATCAACCTTGGCCGCCAACTCACAAAGGTTTAATCAATCTAGCGAACCATCTCGAAGAGTTTGCGAGGTAAATACAGTTTCTTTAGAAAATAAGATTGATAAATTAGCTGAAATAGTGCAAACTCTTGTTGCAGATAAAAGGAAAATAACTAGACTTTGTGGAATCTGTACTAGTCTAGAACATCCGACAGACTGTTTTCCGATGATTCAGGAAGATGATATCACTCAAGCCAATGCCATAGGAAATGCATATAATCAGGGATGGAGAAACCAGTCAAACTTCGGTTACGCGCAAAACCAGAGGCCAAATCAAGCTTATCAACCAATTGCACCACAACAATATCAACCGCAGAAGCCATCGTTGGAGTCAATTGTTAAAAAGTTAGCGTTAGCCCAAGAAAAATTTCAACTAAAGACCGAAGCTCACTTTGAAGCAATTGACAAACAAATAAGTCAACTGACGTTAGCGGTAAGTCGCCTAGAATCCAAAGGGAAATTACCTTCTCAAACGGAGCCTAATCCAAGAGAGAATGTGAACGACATCACTCTACGAAGCGGTACCATCGTCAAACCAGAAGCCACGAAGGAAGGCGTTCAAAAGAAAGGTAAAGAAAAGACAACATCTCCCGTTGAAAAAGATACACCGAACCCGACCCCTAAACCACCCCCCTATGTCGTGCCACCTCCCTTCCCATCGAGATTAGTGAAGAAAGATAAACAAGCCGAAGAAAAGGAGATCCTAGATATGTTTCAAAAAGTGGAAATCAATATCCCACTCCTTGACGTAATTCGAAAAATCCCGAGGTATGCTAAATTTTTGAAAGATTTATGTACTAACAAACGTCGTCTTATAGGAGTTGAAAAAGTTAATCTAGGAGAACATGTTATGCCACTTAGGGGCCTCTATTAATGTTATGCCACTTTCATTTTATAACTCACTTTCTGCTGAGCCTTTGAAGGATACAAAAGTAACCATACAGCTCGCAGACAGATCCATAATTTACCTAGAAGGATTGCTAGAGAATGTCCTGGTAAAGGTAAAAGATTTAATCTTTTCGGCAGATTTCTATGTCATAGACATGGAAAACGATCGGACTAATAATTCTTCTAAAATCCTCCTTGGTTGTCCATTTTTAAGTACTGCAAATATGAAAATCAATGTGAGAAGCGGGATCCTTACAATGGAGTTCGATGGCGATGTGGTAAAATTTGATGTTTACAAAGCGATGCGACATCTTGATAATGTTGCTAGTATAAATTTTATAGATGTGATTGATCCCGCCGTTGAAGAATTTATAGAATCTAAATCTGTTGATGAATCGTGCATGGATTTGAAGGATCACGACAAAGGAATTAAGGAGTTGAAAAATGTTTCTTCTGTTCATTCTGATTTACGCCTAACTCCATTGAAATCTAAAATGTTTTCTTTCATTTTGCAGGAATTGAATTTGGAGTTAAAATTACCTCCAGATAAATTGAAGAGTGAAAGAGAAAATTTTTCAATAAAAAACCCCATAATCGCAAAATTTCTCTTAGGGAAATACTCAGTTGGATAAAGCACAAGAACTGGAAAAAGTATTTGTCGCAATGCCTGTAGTCTGAACCAGGTCGTCGAGCTAATGACGATAAACAAGCGCTGGATGGGAGGCAACCCATTTTATTTATTTCTTGATTTTGATTTTTCAGTTTCGAATTTATTCTTATTTTCTTTATTATTTTTAAAACCCACGTCAACTTTTCCTTTATCTTTTCTTTTAGCATTTTTTTATTTACTTCATCCTAATAATATAGTTATTATTACTAATTTAAATTTATTATATATTATTTATAATATATTATTTATAATATATTATTTATTATATATTATCTTTTTTTAGATTTACGTAAGTTAAATATATATATATATATATATATATATATATATATATCTTTATCTATCTATTTTCTTATTTATGTTTAAATTTAATATTATCCTAAATTATTATTGATTTTAAATCATAATCTATATATATATATATATATATATCTTTTAAATTATTAATCTATATTTATATGTCTTTTTAATTTATATATATATCTTTATCAACTATATCAAAAAATTTAAAATAAAATTATCCTTTTGCAAATTTTTTACCCTTTTATTTCAAAGAAAAAACTAACATAATTTTTCCCTTACTTTTTCTTTATTCTGCAGCCGCCATTATCACTTCATCTTCAACCTTCATCACCCGATCGTTCACCATTATCACCACCATGGTCCGAACTCGAGAGCAAGCTCGCCTCCGCCCCTACACCATACTCGGAGCCCACTACCGAAACTTGCTCTTCTGCAATCGGGGAGTATTTTCACCCTCTCTCTTTTGTATTTTATTTTATGTTCATTTTGAGGCAAAATGATTTAAGTGAGGAGGAGGGAGATATGTTTGTCAAATTTTCATATTGCTTATCCGTTTGGTTGTTCTCTTGTTTTCCTGATTTTATTTAATTTAAATTTTTCGTTTAATCCTTAGTTTTGCCTTGTCTCATTGTTTTCATATGATTTTGTATCTATCTTGATAGAAAATTTTAGGTTGCATGGTAGATTTTGGCATGATTAATTTTTTTTATAAAAATCTTTTATATGACATTTCTTTATCTACTTCACATGATGCTTACCTAAGTACACAAGACAATTTTTTGTGAGTTTTGAGCCTAATGAGCATGCATTATTTTTGCTCTTTGTTTCTTTAAGTGTGCCTAGTGTCACGGACCGTTTGTCGTGACACGCGGGACCGCGCGAGATGCTTGCTGGTTGTGCTTAATGTAGGATGTGTGGGATAGCATTAAGGGTGTAGTACGTGCCGTACAGCCGTCTAGTCCTCGGACTGGCGCGTTGGTAGGCACCACACTGGTCGGGAGCTGTCCCCGCTTCCCTGATGAGCCCATGGGAGGGCGAAACCAGTGAGCATCGGAGATGGAAAAGGCTTAGCCCCGGGCTGGTAATAGCCCTGGGTTGCCGCACGGGTAGATGTCCCTGCGCCAAGACTCTGACCCCGTGACAAGTGGTATCAGAGCCAGACTGTGTGCTAGCTGTGAGTTTGCCAAGCGCCTCAATGCTGCGTAAGCGAGTCAACCGGACGAGCGTGTGTAGCTCGCACTCCGAGTGAAGGGGTGTTCGCGAGCGGGTCAAGTGGACGAGCGTGTGTAGCTCACACTCCGAGTGTAGGGGTGTCCGCGAGTGGGTCCTCTACAAAGAGATTGAGACGAGGACGGGTAGGCAGGAAGCCGCAGCGAAAGTTCGCCAAGCACTCGTATCCGTAAGTGTCGGAGCCTCAAGTGAATAGGGCGAGCAGACAGGGAATTGCACACTAGTTCCGGGCCAATCAAAAGAGGGAAAGAGTTTCTCCCCATGCACGAGGGCGTGCATGAATCGGGTGGGGGAGAATGTCACGGACCGTTTGTCGTGACACGCGGGACCGCGTGAGATGCTTGCTGGTTGTGCTTAATGTAGGATGTGTGGGATAGCATTAAGGGTGTAGTACGTGCCGTACAGCCGTCTAGTCCTCGAACTGGCGCGTTGGTAGGCACCACACTGGTCGGGAGCTGTCCCCGCTTCCCTGATGAGCCCATGGGAGGGCGAAACCAGTGAGCATCGGAGATGGAAAAGACTTAGCCCCGGGCTGGTAATAGCCCTGGGTTGCCGCACGGGTAGATGTCCCTGCGCCAAGACTCTGACCCCGTGACACTAGGCCTAGCTAAATTAGTTGCATTCTAAAACTTGTGTTTAAATTCTTTTTAAGATTACATTGAATGAATATGATGCTTAAGTATGATTGAGGCACTAGGTTTTAACCCTTTCTCTTCTCAAACAAATTGCCTACCCTTGATTAATTTCCCTTAGTGAAACAATCTTGAGCCTTGTCCTTTTTCTGGAAATTCACTATATTTTAGCCTAATCTATTTTTTATTATTTCCATTATTTTTGTCCCCTTTTCAAGACAAAATTGTCTTAAAAAATAGATTCGAATAAATACAGTCCAGCTGAGCAGAAAACACTGTGCAGAAAAAAAACTGTGCAGGAACTGTTCGAATATGCAGTGCAGAAAAAAAACTGTGTAGAAAAATCATTCGAATCTGCAGTAAAAAAAGCAGAAAAAATAGCAGTGCAGTTCAAAAAAATACTGCAGAACAGTTTTGATTCGAATGGAAAAAAAGAAAAAAAAGAAAAAAAAACAATTTCAAATAAATTTTGGGATGATTTTTGTCTTGAATTTTTAACCTTATTTTTCAGCCTTTATCCTACCCGAACCTTAGCCCCGTTACAACCCTTTTTAAGACATCTTGATTTTTGCATCACATTCATGCTTAGTAGTGGAGGTTAGATTTAGCCACAAGCCTATAGTAATGCTTTAATTAGTTTTGGCTCGAGTGATTTTCTCTACCCTTAAACACTTTGAGTGACATGAGTGAATCCTTGTGAGTGTACTTGGTTTGCATCATTGATGTTAGTAGGGTATTAAAATGTCGTTTTTGCTTAAATTTCTAAATCTGACCATTTATCTATTTGTTCCTTATTTTCTTTCATGTTTAGATGCTTAATCATATCGGAAACTTTGAGACTTCGTGAAATTAAGGATGACAATTTGAGCTTAGATTTGTTAATTTTGAGATACTTGAGGACAAGCATCGGATAAATGAGGGGGAATTTGATGAGTATTTATTTTGGTTGTGTTTTTGGTCCTTATTTCGATTAAATATAAGTTTGAGGAACTTGACTGGGCTGTTTTATGTTGTTTTCATGCAGGGGACGTGATGCTTGAAATAAGCTGGAATGCTGCAGAAAATGCTGGAGTCATGGCAGATTCATGGGTATGAATGCATGAATGATGACTGGGCGCCACGTCAGCACCTTCTAGAAGCTGACGTCAGTAGCAATAATAGCTTATCAAGTCGCTTATCAGATAGCCTATCATCCTGATTTTAATTTTTAAAATTCAAACTTGGGATAATTATCTTATGTAATTCAAATTAAATTTGAGATTTATCATTTTAGTTTTTTAGAGTTTTCAGATACTATAAATACCCTACTTTGGGGATGAGTTAGATCATCAGTTGCTCATTGTTCTCTTCTACCTTGAGTTTAATAAAGTTCTCAATTTTCTCAATTTTCATTTTCTCCATTTCTTCCATTGTTTAATTAAGTATGATTTTTTCACCAACCATGCTTAACTAAATTCCCTTTAGCCAAAAGCAACACCAAACCCGACTAAACTCGTTAGATTAGAAAAGTACTTCAATCCTTCAACAACTTTTTTTTAGATTCTCTGTAAAATTGATTAGGCAATCGACCTAATCTTTAGGCATCTCAATTGTTTCATTCCGAGAGCGCGCATCGAGTTGAAAGTGATTTAGATCCATCATTGGGGACGGGGAAAAGCTTATAGCTAATTCAACTCCCTAAGAACAAACTTAGTGGCGGTCCACTAAGAGGAATCAAAATCGGAAATAATTCTCATCGAGACGATTATCCGAGCACGGGCTTCTCCAGCACTAACTCAGACTTGAGTTAGCATCGATTGCCGTAGCTAACCAACTAAAGCTTGACTTCAAGGATTGCCCTGGGAGTCGAATTTACCCAAGAGAAGTAAGTTGCAAGGGTTGGGCCTTATAGACTGTAACCGGCAAGAAAGTTGAAGAAAAATCAATTTCAGTGATCGAAGATGTCGTGGCAAAGCGTAGCTTGAGGCTAATTCAATCAATAATCCATTTTCAATATTTATTTTTCGTTCTTATTATTTTTTCTTTATTACTCAAATCAGTTCTCTAAAATCTCCTTTTATTTTTACAGGTTTCTTGGTCTAAGTCAGAACGAAAGGGTGTTAGAATTTCTATTCCCTGTGGATCGACCCTTACTCTCGCTATACTATTTTTTATTCTTATTTATTTGAATTTAAAGATTTATTTTTGATACTACACGATGCGTGTCAATTATTATTATTTTCAAATTGGTTCAAATGTGTTGGAACGATAATATTACTTTTATCAAATAATCATCTTTTAAAATATTTTTTATAATTAGATCATTCATGAATTGAGTGAAACTATGATTTCATTTAAAAGCATATGGTCATGTTTGACAATTAGCGAATAACTGATAGCATATTATATTAGCCGATAACGGATAGTTGATAGCATTAGCTGATTTGATTAGTGGATTACATTAGCTGATTGTATAGAAGTGTTTGGTAAAATTAACTGATAGTTGTTTGATTCTTTGAACAAACAAAATGACATATAAGGACATAATTATATCCAGTACCTGTTTGAATAATTTATTAGTTATTAATAATTTGTATCTATAAATATTAATTAGATTATGAAAATTAATTTTTTAACATCATTACTAAGCATATACGAAGGATATCAATATTATTTTTTATTTGTAAATTTTTTAGTATAGTTTTAATAATTATTAAATTTAAATTTATATATTAATTTCTTATTTTCAATAAAATCATACTTGCCGATAAAAAATGATTTTTTATTTAAGAATTTGTTTTTTTTAATTTTATTAGTTATTCAAATTTATGTTATTTAGAAAAAAAATTATAATTATCAAGGACAAAATACTCTTTACAAATATTTTATTCAAACTTCTAACTCAAAAAGCACCTAAAATGAGCTTTTTCAAAATGAAAAATTTCACCTCAATCCGCTATTACAATCCGCTATTTACCAAATATCTAAGCTAGTGAATTTGACTGGTCAAACCTCTACAAAATGCTATACTCAATTCAAACATTGTTTAGTTTATTTATGTTCCGTTTTCTATATTCATATTTTATAAAATAGTTTTGGATTAATATTTATATATATATATATTATAATCAAATTTAAATAATTTTTTATTGAATCAACAAATCTTTTTTTAATATGAATCAACAAATCTTTTTACTACCACAATAATTTATTAAGCATCATATACTCAATTCAAACATTGTTTAGTTTATTCATGTGTACTGAGATTTTCTCTCACCTCCCACTGAAATATAACAATATTTTGGTTTATTATACAAATGGATACCTGAAAATTGATAATTTCTTTTATCAAATTAATAGTTGATTTTTTTTGTTCTCAAATTAATACTTAAATTTTAAAAAAGTTTTCAAATTAATGACACTTCGATAATCTATCAAGTTGTGACACATTGCATTATTGATGTTAGTATTTTAATCGCTAAATATCACACCAACAACTTTATTAGTTGTTGAAGCGATAAGTACACACATATACTAATTTGAGATTTTTTTTCTAAGTTCAAATGTTAATTTGAGACAAAAAAAAAGTACAAGTACCAAATTGAAAGAAGTTGTTGGCTTCAAGTACTAATTTGTATAACAAGCCTAATGTTTTACAATTGAGTCATATGCATAGTTTGAGGGGGAAAATCATTGGCCCTTTTCAGTGTCTATTTTTATGCCTCAACACTAAAAAATTAAATTTTAAACCATAATTTTAAATTATAATTTACAACCCCTAAAAGTACACCATGCCTTAAATCTTAAACCTTAATTTTTTTTAGTGCAAGACTTCAATAAAGACACCAAAAAGTACTAAGATTTCTATTCTAGTTTGAGAAGGATTCTCAACCGACATCCAAATCCAAATGAAGCACAAGTGAATAAAGATACATAGGAATAAACAATACTTTTGTCTTTGCAATTAGGTCACTAGCAGACAAATCTCCACATGTTTATGTAATAAATTAAGCAAAAATATTTCTTGTTTGTTTTGTTTACAACACAAATCTCAAAGCAAAACACAATCCTTTGATTCCTCATCACTTAGCTGCGGAAATACCGCTGAATCTGCACCCATTTTTCAACATTTGACTACTCTTTTTCTCCCACTAAAAAGGCTGTGTAAATGGTGGCTTGATTTTCAACTTAAACTACACCAAAAATCAAAGGTTGTTTACCCTACCTAAATCTCCATACTTGAACTTCAATTTTCATTATATATGTATCTTTAGGTGCTAGATCCAAGAACCGGTTGTTCTAGCAGAATGAGGCGTTAGATCTTTTAAACAATGTCAGTTTCAAATTTCGACGTTCTGAATAAAATAAATTGGATTGAAAAAGTCACAGTTATAATGGGTTATACAATACTTGATTCGAATTAATCAACCAATAAATTGGATATCAATGAGTATACAAAAAAATGCCAAAAGTGTTTGTATTTACCAGAATTCTATTAACGATGTTATCAATTTAACTTTAATTTTTACATTAAACAAGTAGAGTGACTAAATTCTTAGAATTTAAAGTATATTCACTAAGTTTCAAAAGTCCCAAAAGTAGAGGAATTGTAGGCAGGATTAAACTTTTTTCTGAAGTTACAACTTACAAGGGGGAATTATTGTTTTTTTTTTCAATTTGAGAAACCATAAATTGAATACATAAAAATCTTAATACATTAGAGAAATTTTGGATCACGGCCACGTATTATAAAATTTAAAATTGGACCTCAAAGTCACATTTTTGCCTATGTCATGCATTATTCATGTAATATGTTTTGAAAATTACTATATTATACTAAAAAAAGGTGAAGTCAACGGTGAAGGGTGATATACTTTTTTCCTTGATGATTCGAGTTTAAATAGATTATTTATAAAGTGCAAGGGGAAGAGCTAATTGCATTCATATTTTCTACAGTTAAGTAGAGGTAAGCAAAACTTGACTCAATATCAAGATTATAAAGAAGAGTGCTGAGCTGGAATCAAGATGCTGAGTTGTTCATATTAGTTTGTTAAATCTGTTAGTGACCTGTGTATAAATAAGTGAAAACTATGAGTGCTTTGGATTCAATTTTTCCATTTTAATAAAAGAGCTGAACTTTTATTCTTTGTTTTACATCACGTGTCATTTACAATTTCACTTCTCGTGTCTCCTTCTCCTCTCTTTCTTTCACCCGAAATCCCCAAAATCAAGAAACCCTAAAATCTCTTCCAACATTCGATATGGTATCAGATGATGATTCCTCCGATCGAGCCCATTCTCAACCCTTCAAGAACGATGACCCTTCGGATGAGTATTATATTCATCCGAATGAAAACCCTGGTCTGGTTCTCACATCCGCCTTGTTGAATGGTTCGAATTACCATAGCTGGGCGAGGTCGATGAAGATGGCTCTCATCTCCAAAAATAAGTTGCGTTTCGTTGATGGGTCGATCAAGCAGGTGCGAAAGGATAGTTCACGGTTTCAAGCTTGGGAGAAGTGCAATAATCTGGTTCTGTCGTAGCTTCTTCGAGCAATTTTACCGGAGATAGCCCAGGGCGTTATTTGGATAGATACGGCGTACGAGTTGTGGGCCGATCTCAATGATCGTTTCAAGCAAGGAGACCTAATTAAGGTTTCCGACTTGCAACAGGAATTTTATTCCCTCCGTCAAGGTAGCCTTTCAATAACTTCCTTTCATACACAGTTAAAGATTCTTTGGAATGAGCTTTGCAATCTTAGGGCTTTATCTAGTTGTGATTGCAAAGCTATTGAGTTTCGTAGGCAAGATTTTGCTCTTAGATTCCTTAGGGGTCTAAATGATTCTTTTTCCATTCCCAAATCCCAGATTTTGATGATGAAACCGTTCCCAAATATTAATGAAATTTTTTCGATTCTTGTCCAGCATGAAAGGACTATTGGTCCTACTGTTAATAGTGATTCCAACGTCTTGTTGGTTGACAGGGGAAGTTATAGAAGGGATGAGTCTAGTTTTAAGAATTCTGGTTCTGGTAAAAAGTTTTCTGGTGGTTCTGAGAATTCAAACCGTAGGCCTCTTTGTGTCTTTTGTGGGATGTATGGACATGTTGTAGACAAATGTTTCAAAAAACATAGTTATCCACCTGGGTTTAAGTCAAAGAGTACAATTAGTAGGGCTAATCAAACTACAAATACTGGTTCTGAAAACCTTGCCCCTCATAGTTTTGATAGTCCTTCTAATGAAGAAGGCCTTGTCTCTTTCACCAAAGAGCAGTATGCTAGTTTGCTTTCTTTGATAAGTGACAGAGATAAGTCACATCAGAGTTCAATTTCTCATCAGAATTCTCAAGTCAATGCTTTATCCTCCAATCATGATTTTGTTCAAGAACAAGGTATGGATTTTTTTTTCTAGTTCTGTTGATTTTATGAGTAATAGCATTGTTTGTTGTGAGTCCTCTGTTGTTTCTCAAGTTCAGTATGATAATGTTTTAAGTAAAAAATCTTAGATTCTTGACTCAGGGGCTACTGACCATATTGCCAATTCTTTAGATTATTTTGTAACATACTCTGTTGTTACTGATCGTTTTGTTAAATTACCAAATGGTCAGTTTGTGAAAGTCTTGCATATTGGTATTGTTAAGTTGACTGATGATTTACTTCTTCATAATGTGTTTCATATACCATTTTTTGGTTTCAATTTAGTTTCTGTCTCACAGTTGACAAATGATTCTAATTTTTCTTTTATATTTTCACTTGGTTTCTGTTGTATACAGGATGTCACACAGTGGAAGATGATTGGTTTAGCTAGGAAGGTTCATGGTTTATATCAGTTGAAGCTTAAGGAGTCTAGGATTGCTGCTACTGTTGGTAACTTTGTTAATTCTTATGTTTCTTTTGATGTTTGGCATGCTAGACTAGGACACCCTTCTAGTCCTAGGATGAAAATCTTTGCTAAGTTAGATCCTAGCATTCCATCTGGTTCTTTAGACCATTGTGAAACTTGTATTCTTGCTAAGCATAAGAGGTTACCCTTTCTTGTTAGCACATCTAAGTCTGAAAATGTCTTTGACTTAATTCATATGGATATATGGGGACCCTTTCCTGTTAGTAGTATATATGGTCATTCATATTTTCTTACAATAGTGGATGATAAAAGCAGATATATGTGGATCTATCCTATGAAACTCAAGTCTGAACTAGGGGTATAGTTACTGAGTTTTGTACCTTAATAGAAACTCAGTTTTCAATCAAAATTAAAACCATAAGGTCTGATAATGGTAAGGAGTTTAATATGAATGAATTTTTTAAGTCAAAAGGAATATTACACCAAACTTCTTGTCCTCATACTCCTCAACAAAACAGTGTTGTTGAGAGAAAACATCAACATCTCTTAACTGTAGCTAGGTCTTTAAGAATTCTTCCTAATTTGCCTTTAGTTTTTTGGGTAGATTGTGTTATGCATGCTGCCTTTCTCATCAATATTACTCCTACCCCTGTTCTTGGTAATAGAACTCCTTTGGAGTTCTTTTTAGTCTAAACCTAGGTATAATAATCTTAGAGTCATAGGATGTCTTGCCTATGCTTCTTCTTTACCTAAGGCTGAAACTAAAATGCATTCTAGGGCCATTAAGTGTGTTTTCTTGGGGTTTCCTAGAAATGTAAAAGGGTTTAGATTGTATAATCTTGAAACTCAGTCTGTTTTTGTTTGCAGAGATGTAGTTTTTTGTGAACATATGTTTCCTTTTAAACAACATGCTAATGACAAGCTTCATGATTTGATTTTGCCTAACTGTGATAGTTTAAGTTTAGAGGATGATTTTTCTTCTGATAATAATAAAGTTGATTTCAGTTCTGATATTGAAATAGTTCCTCTAAATTCTGAATTTCATCCTGATTCTGCTTCTCCTGATCAGTCTGAGCATGATGTTGTTGATACTAGTAGTGGTGGTTGTGATATTACTGTTCCTCAAACTACTAATTCTGTTAAAAATGCCTTGTCCTTTGATAGTTCTGATAAAAATCCTACTGTTGATTAGCATAAGTCTAGAATTTCTACTAGACCTACTAGATCTGTTAAGGTTCCTCAAAAGTTTAAGGACTTTCAAGTCACAATGCCTAAAGCTAGGACCACTCCTCACACTATAGACCAAGTTTTGTTTTATGCTAATATATCTACTAGCCACAAGTCATTCATTAATAATATAGATATTTTAACTGAACCTAAAACATATAAACAAGCTCTTTTGAATGACTGCTGAAAATTTGCTATGCAAGAAGAGATAGATGCCTTAGAAAGAAATAAGACTTGAGATCTTGTAGCCTTACCTCCTGGGAAGACCACTATAGATTGTAAGTGGGTTTTTAAAACCAAATTAAAATCTGATGGTACACTAGATAGATACAAAGCCATATTAGTTGCAAAGGGTTATACACAGTAACCTGGTGTTGATTTCATTAACACCTTCAGTCCAGTGGCTAAAATAACTACTATAAGAACTCTAATGGCTGTTGTTGCTTCTAAAAACTGGGATTTACAGCAACTAGATATTAATAATGCCTTCTTACATGGTTTTTTAGAAGAGGAGGTTTATATGGAATTACCTCATGGTTTTTCTAAAGACAAAAATGGGCTTATTTATAAGTTAAATAAAAGTTTGTATGGCTTAAAGCAAGCCAGTAGGCAGTGGAATAAAAGGTTGACTGTTGCCTTATTAGAACAAGGTTTTAAGCAATCCATTTCAGATTCTAGTCTGTTTACAAAGGGTACAGAGTCTCAATTCATTGCAATTGATGTATATGTAGATGATATTGTTATTGCTAGTCCATCACCTGAGCAGATTTCTTGTATCAAAAGCTTTCTTCATAATGTTTTTAAAATTAAAGATTTAGGCAAGTTAAAATACTTCCTAGGGTTTGAGATTGCTAGATCTACTAAGGGTATCAATCTATGTCAAAAAAAATATACCCTAGAGCTTCTGAAAGATACTGGTTTTCTTGGTTGTAAACCTGCTTCCACCCCTATTCTTGCTACAACTCATTTGTCTAAATCTGATGGTGACCCTTTAGAGGAAATAACTTCATATAGACAACTTATTGAAAAATTGCTTTATCTCACTAACACTAGACTAGATATATGTTTTGCTATTCAACAGCTATCTCAGTTCTTATCTGCTCCTACTAGTGTTCACTTGACTGTTGCTCATAGGATACTTCGGTACTTAAAAGGCACACCTGATCAAGGTTTATTCTTCCCTTCTGATAATCCTCTAAAAATTCATGCCTTCTCTGATTCTAATTGGGCCTCATGCCCAGATTCTCGTAAATCTATTACAGGGTTCTGTCTTTTCTTAGGAAAATCTTTAGTTTCCTGGAAATCCAAGAAACAACAAACTGTATCTCGTTCTTCTAGTGAAGCGAGTACAGAGCCATTGCTGCTATAACATGTGAAATTTAGTGATTTTTTTATCTTTTGTCTGGTTTACAGATTACTCTTCCTTCTGCTAACTTTTACTGTGACAATATGTCTGCTATAAGGATTGCTGAGAATCCTGTGTATCATGAACGTACCAAACATATTGAGATAGATTGTCATTTAATCAGACAGAAAATTCAATAGGGAGTTATTAAACTTTTGCCTGTTTCTTCTCAAAACCAATTAGCTGACTGTTTTACTAAATCTTTGAATCCTGGTTCTTTTCAGGGTGCCATTGTCAAGTTGGGCCTCCAAAACTTGTATGCTCCAACTTGAGAGGGGCTATCAAGATTATAAAGAAGAGTGCTGAGCTGAAATCAAGATGCTGAGTTGTTCATATTAGTTTGTTAAATCTGTTAGTGACCTGTGTATAAATAAGTGAAAACTATGAGTGCTTTGGATTCAATTTTTTCATTTTAATAAAAGAGCTGAACTTTTATTCTTTGTTTTACATCACATGTCATTTACAATTTCACTTCTTGTGTTTCCTTCTCCTCTCTTTCTTTCACCCGAAATCCCCAAAATCAAGAAACCCTAAAATCTTTTCCAACATTCGATACTCAACTTGAAAAAATTAATTTTTTTTATTTGATGCAGAAAAAAAATTCGCTCGAAAATATTTCAAATAATATTTGAGTTATAAAATGGGACTCGAATAATTCAAAAATTTTAGTAATCAATGGATCAATTTTCAAATTCGAGTTGAATCCCTCAACTCTAACTGATATATCGTATATGTATATGTATATCACATATCAAAAAACATGCATAAATATATGTGTATATCATACTCTGGTTACAAAGGCTATGTGAATTGAAATTAATTAATATCATAACATTATAAATATTTACAATTAAATTTGAAAAGAAATTCGAACAACTCAATTTTCATAAACTTAACTTGACTCTAAAAATTTTCATGTAAACTACAAATTATAAAATAAAAATCATCAACTCGACTATTTCAAAAAAAATTATTCGACTCGATTGAATACTCGCAGGGCTAATGATGTGATATTACAACATTACTTTCGTTGTCCTATTACCAGAACCGTGTATTAACAGAAGCAACCACGGCGTCTTGGGTGATTACATTGTGAAGGAAAAGAACAATTTTCATAAATGTGAACTCAAAGAAATAATGCATGTAATTCCAAAATCATTAGGTTTTTGAATTTCCACACTTTACTTTTCCACTTTACCATAGCAATTTGAGCATGGATTAGTAGGCTTAATCATTTTTCTATATTTAAACTTGATTTTTTAATATTTATTAAGCTTTTTGCATGTAATTAACCGACCAATAATAATGTCAAGTTGAAACAACGCATGATTTCACCACAATTTAGGGCTTTTATGGGTCTAACATTTAGGAGTACTCATGAAGAATAAATGATTCTTTCAGACCTCATAATGTGCCAAAGCATAGACGGTGGTGGATGAATCCTGGCCATTCATTACTTTCTTTTTATAAGTATCGATACTTATCCTCCAAACTTAAAATGTTATAAAAAAAAATAAGTATCGATATTTATCCAAAACACGAAAATTTCAACCTAAAATGTTATCAAAAAGTCTAAAATTTTAAGTCAATAAACAAATTTCAAATCTTATCGTCTTTTAGCTGCACCCAGACTTACCCAAAATTGTATAGAAACAATCCTCCCCGCCGTTAGGGATTCATTAAATTATGTTATAAGAGCCTATTTTAAAATTATTTTTTAAACAATTCAAAGTTGACACCAAAATTCTCAAAATTTATAAAAAATCTCAAATCTTAAAAGATCCTAATTCTAAATCTACCGGTCGCCGCCGTCGATTTTCACATTACCACATATATTTTTTTCCGTTGGACCTCATGATTGATTGCTATTTTTTTGTCGCTGAAAATTAATATACGGCGTATCAATCGACCGTCTAACGTTAAATGTAAAAATTTTAGTCGAACAATAAAATTGTACGACGAACTACAGACGACGTGAAGATCAAAGCGATAGTTGGTAGATTTGAAATTTATGGATTAAAGGTTTGGTGGGGTTTTTTTTTTTAATTTCATGGTTTTTTATAAATTAGTTTTTTTAAAATAATATTATATATTATTTAAAATATAAAAGTATATTGTTTATTTATGTTTATTTATATATTATAATAATATTAATATTATTTAGAATATAAAAATATTTATTTATGTATAGATATTATATATATTATTTGCATTAAAATTAAATAAAAAATGTGAAGTTAGTTTAGTGGTTAGGTGCTTACATTAAATTCTATGGGTTCAAATCCGTTTGAACAACTATGTTATTGAGCCGCTAACCACGTTACCGTCACGTTAAGAAGGTTAACAACAAAATGACACAAACGAGTTGAAAAGTAAAATTTTAATTTTAAATTTGAACATCTTAAATGTTTAATAACAAAAACGAGTCATTAGCTATAATTTAATAGCATTTAATGTAATTTACCCTAAATAAAATTACCCGCAACAATTTATTGGTTTATGGTTTGAATTACATTTCTTAACAGCCTACCATGTAATTTATAAAAAAAAAAACAGATCTAATAAAACTAAATTTTAGGCAGTGTATTACTAATTTACTATTGAACTTTTAGTTGCTTTAATTTTGACACCAAACTTTGATTTTCGTTTTAATTAGACCACCAAATCGTTAATTTAATAAGATGACACAAACGACGACGGCGCGAGGACATAAACATCGACATTAATGCAATGACATGAATGTTTAGTGCAGAATTAAAATAACTAAAAATTTAACGAATAGACGATACAACGTTTAAAGTTTAGTGACATCGATTTACTCTAAAAGAAATATTATACAGTCAGGGTATCATCGTGCTATATGCTCTCGAATAACCCATCAAAGAATGAAACATGATTAACTTGCAGGCTGCTACGCCTAAGCTAAATTAACTTCACTAAACATACCCGAAACTCTCACAAAACGCCAATGTAAGCTCCGACGAAAGCGGGTTTTCGATCCATTTCACGACGCTTTTAGCCAAACCCACCGTGGAAGAAACGAGAAAGCTCCGGTTAGGGGCAACGTCGACCCTGCAAATAGGGCAAGTCGTGCCAACTTTAAGCCATGCATCGATGCAACTGCCGTGAAAACCATGGCGACACCTTAGCCACCGGAGTTTTTCCCCCTTGGAGACCTCACTCATGCACACCACGCAGTATTCAACTCCATGGCTGCTGCTTCCGATACTCGTAAACCATTTGTTGTACACATGAAAGCAGCCGCTGACGACGACGACGACGAGCGAAGCCGTGGAAACCGAGAGCGTATCTTGGGTTAACATCTGGTGTGTTTTGGTGTTATTGGTTTGGAAAAATGGAATTGAGTTTTATTATGGTTGTGTTTGTTGGACTGGTAATTAAGCAAGGTGGTGGTGGTGGAGCTGGTGTCAAATGTAGTGGCGGGTGCCCCATACGTTAAGGCAAGTGATTGGAACTTGGAAATGGGAGAAGATTAGTGGGGGGGAAATGGACTGTAATTTTAGATTCGTTGAAGATTTATGTTAATATTCTTGGCTTTGACGTATTCTTTTGTCCTCTACCAACCTATGTGGGATAGTTGTTCATTCAAAGGAACTAATTGTTTAAGGATAACTTTCACTTTTAACACGGATTATTTTGACTCAAGTTATTTTAAGTTTGATTTTTTTGACATAATTATAGAATATTCAATCTTTTGATCAACTAATTTGAACCATGTATCGCAGATATTCGTTATGGAACAATCCTTCCAATTCAATTTTTTTATTAGAATATCAAAATTGAATCGCTGATCTTATTTAAGAGACCTAATGTATTTTCTGCTAAATAAATTAATAATTGATTAAATTTGAATTATTTTGATTTCTAATCCTTTTGAATTTGGGTCAATTTAAAATTTGAAATCAAAGCATAATTTAATACCACCTATGAACTTTTTTTTTGAAAAACATGAGTAAAAATGACAAGTTGGACATTTCTAATTTTAGAATTATCTTAATCCACAAGTCCACCTAAAAATTGTAAATTGTTATAAATATTTTTAGTGTGGATATTCATTTGTTAAATGAGACTTTAATGTATTTTATTATTAGAGTTTAATACTTATTGAAATTAAGGTTTTGATTTTGTGCCTATAAATATAGAGTTTGGAGAAAACATCGTATCTAACCATACTTTAAAAATTTAATACAAGTCTCCCTCTCATTGTCTCTTATCTTGTTCTTGTTCACCTATTTTGTTCTTGATCTTTACTTTATTGACAACACGTTATCAACACGATTCTTTACAAAATTCTTTCTAATATAAAGACAACTCTAAAACTTATATTCCTTCGTCTAATACCAAAGATTCTCTTATCTTCCGTGATAAATATGTGTGCCATTGTCCAGAAATATTTACCCGAAAAAAATAACAGGTATGCAAGCATTAACGTGTGTGCCACTGCTCTATCTTTCACCATGAATGTTTGTGTCGTTGGCACATTAGGTATGTATTTATTATTTATATTTATTTTATACCAAAATCAAAGTTAGTTTTGGAATAAAAAAAAGTATATATTCGTTAGTTTGTAGTTATTTATTATTTAATGATAATTTGTGTGTTTAACCATTTTTTTTAGTTTCACATTATTTAAATAGTTTGAAAAGCGAGATGCCATAAAGATATTATGAAAAGCTAGTGGTCATTTGTTATGTCTCAATTGTCCTTGAGAGAAAAATCAATATGGTAAATTTTATTTTTACTTTTATTCTTTAAATTGCGATTTTAAAGTGCAATAAATTATGATGATTTATGATCTACAATAAGACAATTATAAATTATGGTGATTTATGTTCTATGTTCTGTTGGTTTAATCTAAATATATTGGTCGGACATCCCGTTTTGCGAGGTTATTGGTCTCAAAAAAAATTTCTAAAGGACCTTATAAACTGGTTTAATAATGTTGCGTACGAGGATTAAATCTTTAGAATAATTTGCTCAAAATAAGGCAATAGCCATTATACTTTTTTGATGTCACCTCCAAGAGGAGTTAAAATCTGAATATTTAACGGTGAAAGATCCTATTATTCCTTGAAATAATCTAAAGGAACGATATGACCATCAGAAAATTGTTATTTTACTTAAAGCTCAATATGGTTGGTTGCATATGAGATTGCAAGATTTTAAATCAGTAAGCGAGTATAATTCTATTATATTTCGAATTACTTCATAATTGAAGTTATGTGATTAAAATATTACTAATAAGGATATGTTAAAAAACATACTTAACTTTTCTCGCAAATAATGTTGTCCTCAAACACAATATCGTGAAAAAAATGTTTTATAGGCATACTGGCTCCACTCCATTTCATGAAGTGAATGTGAGATTTTATAATCGAAAAAATAAATGCCAAACTAATAGTTGTGGTCATGGTCAAGACTATGGACATAGATATTATGGTCATTTTAAGAATACTTACACCCACCAGAAGTGGGATTATAAGGATGACAAGAATGTTAGAGATCATATTAAAATTTTTATGTTATCAATGCGATGGTACAAACCATTGATCTCGTACTTGTCAAACGCCGAAGCATTATGGACCTTTATCCACAATCATGAATAATAAAGAAGGAAAATATAGACAAATTTTGTTTACGAAAGTGGCGAAAATAATTATAGTGTTGTTGATCCAACTCAATTGGATATTGTTGATTTCCTCATAACCATTGAAGAGAATAATTCGCCATTTGTTTTATTTCCTTATAACCTCTTTAAAGGAAATACTTAATCTTTTACTTTATTTTGCTTTATGTTAAAATACTTTACATATTATTTATTTATGTTTTATATTATATATAATTAAATATTTTAAACATTTATTTATTATCTTTTGAAGAATATGATTATTTTTGAAATAAAATATGTATAAATCATGGCAATTTATGTTTAACAGATAGTGCAAATACGCATTCATTAAAGTGAATGATACATAGCACTAAACTATCAATGTACTAAACTATCAATGATTCGGAAGAATAATAAGTTCTTCTAACATTATCTTTGATAGATAATTAATTTGATATGTGTTATATTTAATATTTTCCATTCTCTAAAATAAATAATACAAAGCAAATATTTTTCATTCCTTGAAGTGAATGGAACAAAGCACATATTGAAAGGTGCATAATTATGCATATTTTCCCATTTAAAATGCAAAGCAATAATGCGAGTACTATATTCGAAAGTATTAATATCATAGAAGGCTCCGAAAGAGAAAATATGTTATTGCCAAGTGGTACTTAATTCCATATTCACAATGTGTTATACTCGTCAAAGTCGCAAAAAACTTATTAAATTTTAAAGATATTGTAACACCCGGGTTTAGGGGTTAGGTGAAAATAATATTTTAATATTATTTGGGCTCGGTTTTATACTCTAAATAATAAATCGAGTTTGTTTTCAAAATTAATTAACTTGGGTTGACCATGTTTTAAGACTTAAAACCCCATTTAACCATGGATTTACCTTCCTTGTAAATGTTCCATTTCATTAAGGGTAAACAAGTCTTTTAAGCCCTAAAATATAACACATGTCAAATAAAACACCCATTTTTCTACTATTCATCTTCCTCTTCAAAACTCACCAACGGGAAACCAAGACTCTCCACCCTATTCACTATTTCATTCAAAAGCTCCACCATTTCAACTCCAAATTGGAAGGTAACGATATTTTTGACTTCTCCTCACCTTCCTCTCCATGAAAGTACCTTTTATTTTGATTTTCATGAAGTTTTTAGAAAATGAAAGTTTTGAATATTTTGATTAAAAATGAGATTTTTGTGTTGATAAATGAAGTATTTTGATTTGTTATGCTTAGTTATGGTATATAGAAGTCAAAGGGTGTATCATATGTGAATTTCAAGTGATTTTGAATAATTTTCGGAATTGGGTTTCAAGGGGTTTTTGGAGGGTTTTAAAGTGAGTATTGGGGTTGTTTAATGTGGGTTTATGGGGGCTGTTGGTAGTATGATATATGAGGATCACTTTGGGTGTAATTGATGCTTGTTTGGATGCTTAAAATGGAAGATTTTGGTGGGCTTTAGGGGCAGCTCGAAAATTCTGTTTTGGACTTGTTTTGGGTGTTGGATGCTTGCAAATGTTGATCCGGGTTAGTTCTGATGATGAGATATTGATTATGAATGTTTTGTTTGTGTTTGAGATTGATTAGAATCGAGTTTGGGCATCGGTGAAGCATCGGAAGTGAATCCGGGAAGTTGAAGGTTGTTGCTTGCTTGGTCGTTGAGCTTGGGTGTTTAGGTGAGTGGTTAATTGTTTTAAATGGTTTTAAATAGTTGGTTCGAGTATAAGGACTAGTTTGGGCTTGGTAGACCCACCTAGAGTTAGGATTAGGGTGGTAGCCTAATCCTAAGCTTGATCTAGAGCCTTTGGATGAACTCTTGTATGTGGATGTGTATGTCTCGTATGTAATGTGATATGAATGATTATGTATATTGTATTATACATGTGAGATGAAATATGACTTGTGATGCTTGAGACATGCTTGATGATGGTTGTTGGTGAGTACGTGCTAAGCACGGAAATGTTTGGAATGAGTAATGTGAAATGAGTAAATATTGGCACTAGTATACTTGAATACAGATGATCGATCATTAGGATGTTAGTGTGTACACATGAGTCTAAAGTTGCGCGTGGCCTTGGTGGCGTTGAGTCACCAAGGAGGAGTATGGGTTCGCCCGAAAATTTTATTTAAATGTAGTCGGTGATGAGTGGAATCCCATCGACGGGGCGTGAGGATGAGTGGAATCCCCTCCGCGAGGCCGGTGATGAGTGAAATCCCACCGTGAGGTAATGTGGTTGTTGGATGTGAGTTCCAACATGTCTATCCGCGTATTCGGGTCATAGCTAGGTGCCAATGTTGTTTGATGTGTATATCAATGTGTTGAGGTTTATGTTCATTGATGAGATGCTTGAATGTGACTACATGTAATGTGGAGTTGAGCTTATGATCATGGCACTTATAATGTACATTGCTCATGCATCTTTATCTTATGACTCTTGTGGATCCTTGGTACGTTTGTGTTTTACCTTGGCTAGATCGTGCTCGGACCCTGCAATGTTGAGGTTTGTTTTTAGAGCATACCCTCACTAAGCATCATTGTTTACGCTCTCTTTGTTCAACATTGCAGATCCTTAGTTCGCGGGTTGCTCGAGCAAGGGGAGGGCCTCCAAGTGTGGTTGTTAGCTTTGAGTATTTCAAGTATGAGTTTTTAAGTTGAACATGTAATGGTTTGAGCAATGGGACATGTATTATTCCGTTGGATAGTTGTTGGTTGCTAGGAGCATGTTTAGACTCCTTGATACCTTGCTTTTGTATGGTTTGTGTTGTCATGATGAATGTTAACTCATGCCTAAATTGCTTAACTTGGATGTTAGCCCTATGCCTTAGAGGCTATCTATATGATGAATGATGATTGAATGAATGCATGTCTTGTGAAGTCTTGCCTTAATGTTTAGACTTGTCTTAACCATGTTAAAGCATGCTAGTAGTTGGTATGCCTTAAGTTTAATTGTTGTGATGTTGTTAGGTGGTTTGGTGGTGTTTTGGGGCACCCTTGTGCCTTAAAACAACCAAAACGAGTCTGCAGACAGGGGGCGTTTCGGAACGGGTCACCCTGTTCCGATACGGCTCCTTTGCAAATGGCCTGCCGTTTCGAAACGGATGGGGGTCGTTTTGGAACATTTTTGCTACTGGAATTTTGAGAAATTGACGAGATAAAGGCGTTCCGAAATGGGCCTTTGATGTTTCGAAACGGTCAAATCTCGTTGACCACGAGATATTGACCGTCAAGGGCGTTTCGATACGGGCCACCCCTGTTTCGAAACGGTCACCCAATGGTTGACCCTGGCCTGTTGACTAAGTCAAGGCGTTTCGGAACACCCTAAGGGCGTTTCGAAACGGCCTGCTGTAAAAGACTAAAATGAGCTGTTTAATGTTTTGGTTGGTCGGTGTATGTTACATTGTTCGTATTTTTCACTGTTGTGCTTCATATAGGTTTTGATTATGCCTATAGACAAGATAAAATAAAAAGAAATTTTTAGGGTCGTTAACCGAGGGGAAACTTTAATGGGTTTCGCTTCGGTTTTCCCCGTGTGGCCCACTTGGACCGGTCATCCGACCAGACCGGGACGAGGGGGTTACACTTGTTGGTATCAGAGCCTAAGGTTACCGAGACCTTGGGCAGGTAAGTGAGGTAAGTTTAAGTTTTTAAATTGAATTGCACGGTGTTTGCTTGTTTTGCAAGAATGATTGCTTGTGTGACAAGTATGCTGATTGTCTTATTTTAAAGCATGTGTGTGTGAGTCCCATTGCTACTATTACATGGGAAAAATGATTTTTAGGTGAGGGAACGTACTTGAACACTTGGAAGCCTTGCCTTGCTAACCCAGCTTGTGTGTTTTGTTGTTGTGGTTGTAGTTGATATCTGTGAGAGCGATGTCTAGACCGAGAGGTAGACCGAGGTTGGTTCGTCAGGAACCACGGGTTGCGGCTCCTGTTGAGCCGGCAGTTGGTGTTGAGGCTCACATAGAAGGACCGGTGGCCGCGGGAGTTGGCGCTCCTCCACCACCTCCACCACCACCGCCTCCTCCACCTGGAGTTGGGGGCGAAAATGGAGCCGGAGGAGATGGACCTCAAGGTGGCCAAGGTGGCCAAGGTCCAGCTGGAATTGACATGACTCCGCTAGTGCAAGTGATAGCGGGAGCATTTCAGGCCGCAGTTGCGGGAGCTCAGGCTGCAGCTCAGCCTAGGTGTGACGATGCTAGTCTACCTTTGGAGAGGCTCCGTAGCTTGGGGGCCGAGGAGTTTAGAGGATCTACTCCGGAGAGGTCAGAGTTGTGGCTGGAGAAGACAGTTTGTATCTTGGCTCAGATGGGTTGTGCGGGCGCACGTAGATTGGGTTGTGTGATCTCGTTGCTTCAGGGTGATGCCTACACCTGGTGGGTCACCATTACTACCGGGGTTCCAGAGACAGAGATTGACTGGGAGTTCTTTGAGTCTGCTTTCAGGAAGAGGTACTTGGGACCGAGGTACTTAGATGAGAAGAAGTGAGAGTTCATGGCTCTCACTCAGGGGGATGCTTCCGTGATTGATTATGAGATCCGCTTTGTTCGCTTGAGTCAGTATGCCCCAGAGTTGGTTCCTACTGAAGTGGAACGCTGCAACCGTTTCCGTTATGGGTTGAATGAGGAGATTAAGAGGTACACGTTGGCTTCTGACTACTCAGACTTTGATGTATTGGTCGCGAGGGCCAAGGATTTGGAGCATAGTTTGGGTTCGGCCAAACGAGCTGGTGGTTCTAGTTCTGGAAAGAGGCATAACCACTTTGATGGTAGAGACGCCAAGAGGCACAGAGGTGGCGAACATCAGTTTGATCATTGACGTGGCGGTGGCCACCATGGTAGGGGCCATCAGGGCCATAGAGGAGGAGGGCGTTTGCCCGAGTGTAACCGTTGTGGGAGACAGCATGCTGGGGAGTGTTGGGGTAATTTTCATGCCTGCTGGAACTGTGGTTCGATGGACCACTTTAGGAGGGATTGTCCGCATTAGGCGGCTCAGGCACCGAACATTGCTCAGGCTCCCGCGAGAGCGAATGATTTTCAGAGAGGCCGTGGGCGCGGTCGTGGCTACTTCCAGCCTAGGGCTGACGCACCTAGGGTAGATGCTCAGAGGAACCTTGATCATGTTGTAGCTGTGCAGCCAGAGGCGGGAGGACCAGCGAGAGTCTATGCTCAGAGAGAGGCCGAGAACGACACCGATGTGATAGCAGGTAATTTCGAGTTACAGTCTATGTCTTTGCTTTCTTTGGTTGATTCGGGCTCTACGCATTCCTACATTTTGAGTGAGCATGCACAGAAGTTAGATATCCCTGTTGAGATCTTAGATGTAGGTATGCATGTTACTAGTTCTTTTGGTGAGACAATTGTGGTTAGACGTATGTATAGGAGGTGTCCACTGAAGATTCAGGGTCATGTGTTCTCAGTTGATATGATGGAACTTCCCTTCTACGGTTTTGATATCATATTGGGTATGGATTGGTTGGTTGAGCATCGGGCTAGTGTGGATTTTGAGACAAAGAGAATTTCCTTGAAGCTTTCTGATGACTACGAGGTAGTGGTAGTGGGCGAGAACATTAAGTTCTTGTCTAATGTGGTGTCAGCTTTAGAGGCCCATAGGTTGATGGACTCTGGATGTAGGGCTTATTTATCTTATGTTATGAATCCGGACATGAGTGAAGCTAGACCGAAAGATATCAGAACAGTGTGTGACTTTCCAGATGTGTTTCCTGAAGAGTTGCCGGGTTTGCCTCCTGACAGAGATGTTGAGTTTGTGATTGAGACAGTTTCAGGGTCTAATCCAGTTTCGATAGCTCCGTACCGCATGGCTCCGAAGAAGTTGAAGAGTCAGTTGCAAGAATTATTAGACCGTGGTTTCATTAGGCCTAGTAGTTCTCCTTGGGGTGCTCCAGTGTTGTTTGTGAAAAAGAAAGATGGTAGCATGCGCATGTGTATTGACTATAGGTAGTTGAATCAGTTTACTGTGAAGAACAAGTATCCGTTGCCTCGTATAGATAATTTGTTTGATCAGCTGAGAGGTGCTTCAGTATTCTCGAAGATAGATTTGAGATCCGGGTACTATCAGTTGAGGGTGAAAGAGTGTGACGTTCCGAAGACAACTTTTAGGACTAGATATGGTCACTATGAGTTTCTTGTGATGCCATTTGGACTCACGAATGCACCAGCAGCATTCATGGACATGATGAACAGAATTTTTAGGGACTATCTAGACCGTTTTGTAGTTGTCTTCATTGATGACATACTTGTGTATTCGAAGACAGAAGAAAAGCATGATGAGCACTTGAGATTTGTTTTACAGAGATTGTTGAGCAATCAGTTGTATGCGAAGCTCAGTAAATGTGAGTTCTGGATTCGAGAGGTTGTATTTCTGGGCCATGTCGTTTCGGCCGAAGGTATCCGAGTTGATCCATCGAAGATTGAGGCTATTGTTGAGTGGAAACAACCTAAGTCCGTAACTGAGATTAGGAGTTTCCTAGGATTAGCCGGTTACTATAGGAGATTTGTTGATGGTTTCTCTAGAGTAGCTGCTCCTTTGACTAAGTTGTTGCAAAAGGGAGTCAAATTTGAGTGGTCAGATGCAAGACAGAAGGCTTTTGAGAAATTGAAAGAAGCTTTGACGAATGCTCCAGTGTTAGTGCAACCTGTTTCAGGTAAGGAGTTTGTGATTTACAGTGATGCTTCCTACGTAGGCTTAGGATGTGTCTTGATGCAAGATAGGAGAGTTGTTGCTTATGCTTCTAGACAGTTGAAGATTCATGAGAAGAACTATCCTACCCACGATATAGAGTTGGCCGCCGTTGTTTTTGCATTGAAGATTTGGCGTCACTATTTGTATGGTGAGAAGTGTATAGTTTACACCGATCACAAGAGCTTGAAGTACTTGATGACACAGAAAGAGTTGAACTTGAGACAGAGAAGATGGCTAGAGTTGTTAAAAGATTATGATTTGACCATTGAGTACCATCCGGGTAAAGCAAATGTAGTAGCCGATGCTTTGAGTAGAAAAGTGGTCGTTGAGCTGAGAGCTATGTTTGCTAGATTGAGTGTGTCTGACGATGGTGGTTTGATCACCGAGTTGCAAGTGAAGCCTTCTTTGATTCAGTTGATTAGAGAGAAACAGTTGCAAGATGTGAGCCTAGTTCCTCATGTTCAAGACATAGCCGAAGGAAGACCGACTGAGTATAGTTTCAGTGGTGAGAGCTTGTTATGCTTTAGAGATAGTATTGTTGTACCGGAAGATGTTGAGTTGAGACGTCAGATTTTGAGTGAAGCACATTCGAGTCCCTTTTCTATGCATCCGGGTAGTACCAAGATGTACCGAGATTTGAAGAATGATTACTTCTGGGTTGGTTTGAAGAGAGATGTAGCCGAGTATGTGAGCCGTTGCATGGTTTGTCAGAGAGTGAAGGCAGAACATCAGGTTCCTTCAGGTTTGCTACAGCCTTTGAAGATTCCGGAATGGAAATGGGAGAGGATCACCATGGATTTTGTGTCGGGGTTGCCTTTGTCTCCTTCGAAGAAGAACTCGGTTTGGGTGATTGTTAATAGGTTCACTAAGTGTGCTCACTTCTTAGCAGTGAACACTACGGATTCCTTAGATATGTTGGCAAACTTGTACATCCGCGAGATTGTGAGACTTCATGGGGTTCCGAAGTCTATTGTTTCAGATAGGGATCCTAGATTTACTTCGAGGTTCTGGGGTTGCTTGCATAGTGCTTTGGGTAGCCGTTTGCAATTCAGCACATCTTATCATCCGCAGTCCGATGGGCAGTCAGAGCGAGTGATACAGATTCTAGAGGATATGCTTCGTTGTTGTGTGATTGATTTTCAGGGTTCTTGGGAGAAGCACTTACCGTTGGTTGAGTTTGCTTACAACAACAGTTATCAGTCTAGTATTCAGATGGCACCGTATGAGGCTTTGTATGGTAGACGATGTAGGACTCCGATTTGTTGGGCTGAGACAGGTCAGAGATTGTTACCTATGCCAGACTTGCTTAAGGGAACTACAGAAAAGGTAAAGTTGATTTGTGACCGTTTGAAAGCAGCTTTCGATCGTCAGAAGTCTTATGCAGATTTGAAGAGGAAAGAGATTGAGTACTCAGTGGGTGAGAAAGTGTTTCTGAAAGTATCTCCGTGGAAGAAGGTAATGAGATTTGGCCGGAAGGGCAAGTTGAGTCCGAGGTTCATTGATCCGTATGAGATAGTTGAGCGGATTGGGTCTGTAGCTTATCGTTTGAGGTTACCTTCTGAGTTAGAGAAGATCCATGATGTCTTTCATGTGTCTATGCTTAGGAGATATAGATCAGATCCTTCTCATGTGATGCCCGTTGAGGAGATAGAGTTAAATCCGGATTTGTCCTATAATAAAGAGCCTGTTGAAATACTTGCTTCTGATAGCAAGGTGTTGCGTGGCAAGACCATAGAGTTGGTCAAGGTGTTGTGGAGGCATAGAGGTGTGGAAGAGGCCACGTGGGAGAGGAAAGCAGATATGGTTGAACAGTTTCCGTATTTGTTTCCACCAAGTAATTTCGGGAACGAAATTACTTAAGTGGGGGAGAGTTGTAACACCCGGGTTTAGGGGTTAGGTGAAAATAATATTTTAATATTATTTGGGCTCGATTTTATACTCTAAATAATAAATCGAGTTTGTTTTCAAAATTAATTAACTTGGGTTGACCATGTTTTAAGACTTAAAACCCCATTTAACCATGAATTTACCTTCCTTGTAAATGTTCCATTTCATTAAGGGTAAACAAGTCTTTTAAGCCCTAAAATATAACACATGTCAAATAAAACACCCATTTTTCTACTATTCATCTTCCTCTTCAAAACTCACCAACGGGAAACCAAGACTCTCTACCCTATTCACTATTTCATTCAAAAGCTCCACCATTTCAACTCCAAATTGAAAGGTAACGATATTTTTGACTTCTCCTCACCTTCCTCTCCATAAAAGTACCTTTTATTTTGATTTTCATGAAGTTTTTAGAAAATGGAAGTTTTGAATATTTTGATTAAAAATGAGATTTTTATGTTGATAAATGAAGTATTTTGATTTGTTATGCTTAGTTATGGTATATAGAAGTCAAAGGGTGTATCATATGTGAATTTCAAGTGATTTTGAATAATTTTCGGAATTGGGTTTCAAGGGAGTTTTTGGAGGGTTTTAAAGTGAGTATTGGGGTTGTTTAATGTGGGTTTATGAGGGCTGTTGGTAGTATGATATATGAGGATCACTTTGGGTGTAATTGATGCTTGTTTGGATGCTTAAAATGGAAGATTTTGGTGGGCTTTAGGGGCAGCTCGAAAATTCTGTTTTGGACTTGTTTTGGGTGTTGGATGCTTGCAAATGTTGATCCAGGTTAGTTCCGATGATGAGATATTGATTATGAATGTTTTGTTTGTGTTTGAGATTGATTAGAATCGAGTTTGGGCATCGGTGAAGCATCAGAAGTGAATCCGGGAAGTTGAAGGTTGTTGCTTGCTTGGTTGTTGAGCTTGGGTGTTTAGGTGAGTGGTTAATTGTTTTTAAATGGTTTTAAATAGTTGGTTCGAGTATAAGGACTAGGTTGGGCTTGGTAGACCCACCTAGAGTTAGGATTAGGGTGGTAGCCTAATCCTAAGCTTGATCTAGAGCCTTTGGATGAACTCTTGTATGTGGATGTGTATGTGTCGTATGTAATGTGATATGAATGATTATGTATATTGTATTATACATGTGAGATGAAATATGACTTGTGATGCTTGAGACATGCTTGATGATGGTTGTTGGTGAGTACATGCTAAGCACGGAAATGTTTGGAATGAGTAATGTGAAATGAGTAAATATTAGCACTAGTATACTTGAATACAGATGATCGATCATTAGGATGTTAGTGTGTACACATGAGTCTAAAGTCGCGCGTGGCCTTGGTGGCGTTGAGTCACCAAGGAGGAGTACGGGTTCGCCCGGAAATTTTATTTAAATGTAGTCAGTGATGAGTGGAATCCCATCGACGGGGCGTGAGGATGAGTGGAATCCCCTCCGTGAGGCCGGTGATGAGTGAAATCCCACCGTGAGGTAATGTGGTTGTTGGATGTGAGTTCCAACATGTCTATCCGCGTATTCGGGTCATAGCTAGGTGCCAATGTTGTTTGATGTGTATATCAATGTGTTGAGGTTTATGTTCATTGATGAGATGCTTGAATGTGACTATATGTAATGTGGAGTTGAGCTTATGATCATGGCAATTATAATGTACATTGCTCATGCATCTTTATCTTATGACTCTTGTGGATCCTTGGTACGTTTGTGTTTTACCTTGGCTAGATCGTGCTCAGACCCTGCAATGTTGAGGTTTGTTTTTAGAGCATACCCTCACTAAGCATCATTGCTTACGCTCTCTTTGTTCAACATTGCAGATCCTTAGTTCGCGGGTTGCTCGAGCAAGGGGAGGGCCTCCAAGTGTGGTTGTTAGCTTTGAGTATTTCAAGTATGAGTTTTTAAGTTGAACATGTAATGGTTTGAGCAATGGGACATGTATTATTCTGTTGGATAGTTGTTGGTTGCTAGGAGCATGTTTAGACTCCTTGATACCTTGCTTTTGTATGGTTTGTGTTTCCATGATGAATGTTAACTCATGCCTAAATTGCTTAACTTGGATGTTAGCCATATGCCTTAGAGGCTATCTATATGATGAATGATGATTGAATGAATGCATGTCTTGTGAAGTCTTGCCTTAATGTTTAGACTTGTCTTAACCTTGTTAAAGCATACTAGTAGTTGGTATGCCTTAAGTTTAATTGTTGTGATGTTGTTAGGTGGTTTGGTGGTGTTTTGGGGCACCCTTGTGCCTTAAAACAGCCAAAACGAGTCTGCAGACAGGGGGCGTTTCGGAACGGGTCACCCTGTTCCGATACGGATCCTTTGCAAATGGTCTGTCGTTTTGAAACGGATGGGGGTCGTTTCGGAACATTTTTGCTACTGGAATTTTGAGAAATTGACGAGATAAAGGCGTTCCAAAACAGGCCTTTGATGTTTCGAAACGGTCAAATCTCGTTGACCACGAGATATTGACCGTCAAGGGCGTTTCGATACGGGTCACCCCTGTTTCGAAACGGTCACCCAATGGTTGACCCTGGCCTGTTGACTAAGTCAAGGCGTTTCGGAACACCCTAAAGGCGTTTCGAAACAACCTGCTGTAAAAGACTAAAATGAGCTGTTTAATGTTTTGGTTGGTCGGTGTATGTTACATTGTTCGTATTTTCTGCTGCTGTGCTTCATATAGGTTTTGATTATGCCTATAGACAAGATAAAATAAAAAGAAATTTTTAGGGTCGTTAATCGAGGGGAAACCTTAACGGGTTTCGCTTCGGTTTTCCCCGTGTGGCCCACTAGGACCGGTCATCCGACCAGACCGGGATGAGGGGGTTACAGATATTCACATTAATGAAAATCATATTGAGACTATTAGTCAAGGGGATGCTGGCTAGAGGTGGCAATCGGGTCATTCGGTTCGGGTTTGGGTCGTTTCAATTTGAGTTATTTCGGGTCTATCTAAAATCGGTTTAGATTCGGTTCAGGTTCAGGTCTAATTTGGGTCTGTGATGAGTCGGATCCGATTCAGGTATTGGATCGGGTCAATATCGGATCGGTCGCTTTCGGTTCGAGTCAAAATCGGGTCGCTCGAGTCACTTTTGGTTCGCATCAAAATCGGGTCGATTTTGGGTCGGGTCAACATTTGAATTTTCGGGTCAATTCGGTTTGAGTTGGGTTTAGGGTTTGAGGTTTAATATTTATGGTTTAGTTTAGAGTTATTGGTGTATGAGATTAATTCTGATTCAACTTGTTAATCTATGCATTTGAATTTGATTAAATATTTAAATCAAAACTTCATGTATCCATATCAAAATTTTGTGTATAATTATATTAAATCAAAGTTTATTATATGTAATAATAATAGTAGTAATAATAATAATAATAATAATAATAATAATAATAATAATAATAATAATAATAATAATAATAATAATAATAATAATAATGTCTGAAATGAATTAATTTATTAAACTTAAGATTTAATTGAGCTAACTAAAATCTAGAAGCATAAATCACGAACATAATTAAAATAATTCTAAAACTAAATGTGAAATTTCAATTAAATTAATCTAAAATAAAACCCAATTAAATTAAGAAAAAGAAAAAGAGAAAGAAAACTGGTAAAAATAAAGAGTGAAAAGACAAAATTTTGGAGGGAAATAAGCCACCAATTTTTTAAGCTAGATTGAAAAAAAAAAAAGACAATTGGTAAAAATAGAGAGGGAAAAGACAAAATTTTGGAGGGAAATAAGCCACCAATTTTTTAAGCTAGAGATTAATTACTTGTGCCTCATGTTAGTTGTGTTTTTCAAACTATTTATCATTTTACCGAACATATATAAGTAAGAATGCTTGTAATCTACTAGGAACATGTTGATCAAACCATTTGAGTTATGTTTGTTTTGTGTGTGTGGAACTGGTTTTTTCAATGCATGGACTAGTGATGCAATTAAAGGTTGCCCCTATGAATTGGTCTATTATGTATCCATTTCTTTTAATGCAACCTTTTGACATTTTTTCTTTGTAAATGTAGTAACAAAAAAATCACATTGACAAATATGAAGTTAAGATTAAATATTAGGAGAGAAAATAGAACATTAAAATTCTAAATTTAAAAATTAGTATGGACAAAAATTTTATTTAATTAATATTTAAACGTAAAATGACATAAAATGTTATTATACCACAACTTTGACAAGAGCAACGGTCTCTTCCATGGTATAGTACAAAAAGATAATAAAACATACTTCATTTTATTATTTATTATATTGTTTAAAGTAGATAATATTAAAAATAAATTATTCATTTATTTTACCTTAATTTTCGGGTTAAAGTCGGGTCGATATTTAGTTCAACTTTCGGTTCGGGTTAAATTAGTTCGATTCCATTTCGGTTTGGTTTCAGTTTGGTTCGGTTTATTTCGAGTTTCGAGTCAACTTCGAATCATCATGTTCGGGTCAAAATCGGGTCTCCGTTCGGGTTTCGGGTCTCGGGTCAAGTTTGCCAAGTCTAATGTTGGCCCATATTACGAGTATAACCCAAGGTAATAAAAAAATCTTGACAAAATTACATGCAATGTCATCCGGATTGTACTACACAATAATTAGTACAAATTGAAGCTCATGGTACTATAAGCCAAAAGTTCACTGATAACTTTATTATTTGTCATGACCGGTTAGGTCATCCCATTTCAATTATGATGCGAAAAGCTATTGATACTTCATGTAGTTATTCATTGAAGAACTGGTAGATTCTTCAAAGTAATAATTTTCATGCGATGCTTGCTCTCAAGGCAAATTGATTATTCAACCATCACCAGCTAAGATAAATTATTGTTAGGCTCGATGTTCACTCAACCGTTGCTTGCCAAGTCGCGGAGAAAAGGTAATTTTGGGTGTTTGTGGTGGAAGCAAAAATTAAGAATTTAACACAAGAAATTTAGAGTGGTTCAACTTTCTAACTAAAACCTGCATCCACTACCTTAACTACCCACCAAGGATTTCACCAATTCACTAAGAATGCTTCTCCTTTTCTAAGCTAAGGAGGTGATTGTTACAATCCGAGACTTACTCACCAAGTCTAGCAACCAAAGCTCACAACCCGAGTTTTGAGCACACTCTTTAGAAAAGAGAATTCTAAGCAAAAGAAATCCCTCTACAAGGTTGATGTTTGCACACTAAATCACTTACCCATATCCTAGAACACTTGAGCATACATTGACAATTTAAGCTCACAAGTGTTTGTCAATACAAGGAATAGAAATTAAGCTCTAAAACAAATTCGACATCATAATGTTGTTGACAATTGAAGCATTAGTCTTCTCATAGATGCTTGGAAATCCCTTTTATACTCTCAATTGAGTTTGTAGCTGTTGAGAATCGTTGGGATTGAGTTGGAGCCGTTGAAGCATTTATTTCTCACCATAAATGCAGTTCTGAAGTTGTTCGTATCAATACACGTGTAACCGTATTGGTATGTCCTTATTTAGAAATAGCCGTTTGAGGTATGGTCTAGCTCTGCGTATCAAAACATATTGAGGTGTTTTAAAATGCCTTGTAGCGTACCGAAACGTAATTATCTGTATCGGTACGACCCGCACTTTAAGAGATAGTTGGAAAAATAGCCGTTAAATTTTTTTTTATAAAGTCGCTGGGCATTAAATGCTAGGCGTATCGAAACGACATTTGCCTTATCGAAACGAGCAATTTCTGTTTCGGTACGAATTTTGGCAGTTTCAATTCTAATAGTTAAAACCCTTAAAGTGTATCGAAATGGGGTACACCGTTTCGGTACGGAAAAGCTGGAATTCTGGTTTTGGCTACTTCAGAACATTTCAAAGTATTTTAAAACCTTTTGAAACCTCCACAAACTTATTTTCAAGTTGTTTTGACTTAAGGCATGTTTTAAATTCTTTTCAATTTAATCCAAAATATTTTCAATTTATCGTATCAAAATCTACATCTTAACAATTATGAATCTATTAATTTTCTAGAACGGATATAGGGTGATATATGTGGGCCTATACAGCCTTTTTATAGATCATTTAGATATTTTACGGTTTTAATCGATGCATCAAGTAGATGATCATATGGATCCTTGTTATCAACCCGCAACTTGGCGTTTGCGAGGTTACTTGCTCAATTGATAAAATTACGAGCACATTTTTCAAATTACCTTGTAAAGACAATTCATCTTGATAATGATGGTTACATGCCATTTTACATCCATCATCATTAATTTGCATCAAGCCAATAAATTATCATAAGTTCTCCCAATCACAAATAATTTTTGGTCAGGAACCAAACATTTCTCATCTTAGAATTTTTGGGTGTGCGATATATATTCTAATTGCTCCACCACACCGCACAAAGATGGGTCCTCAAAAGAGGTTGGGAATATAGGTTGGATTCGAATTTCCCTTGATAATTAAATATCTCAAGCTTCTTATAGGGAATTTATTTATAGTTCGATTTGTTGACTGTCATTTTAATGAGTCATTTTTCCTAACATTAGGTGAGAAAATAAATAGCTAAGAAAAGAAATAAGTTAGAATGAATTATCATTATCTTATTTTGATCCACGTACTTAATAATGTGAATTATAACTCCAAAGGGTAATTTATTTATAAAACTTAGCAAATCAATTGCCAGATGATTTTGTTGACACTAAAAGAGTGACTAAGTCACATATACCAGCTATAAATGATCCGAGTAAATTTGATGTCTCGAAAGAATAAACTTTAGTTGCTAATGAGTCTAACTTACGCCTGTAATGTGGTAGACAAGTAGGTTCCAAAGATAAAAATTCTCGAAAAAAAAAGAAGCTATATCTTATGATGGTCTGATCAAGGAATCAACGAATTATGAAAATCTTTAGAAGAGATTAAAACGTCTACAACAAAGACATTATACATGACTCAGGTACCAGATAATAACGTGATCTCAATAAATTATGTCATGTCTGATAATAAGTAGAATCGAAATCAAAGCGACGTAGATAATGCATTTGCATGCGAAATAGCACTAACGATTTTAGATTATAATGTGGATCATTAATCATTGTCCATTGGATAATGTAAATAAAAAAGTGATTGGCCAAAATAAAAAGGGGCAATTGAGGCAAAACTTAAATCTCTTTTAAAAAGAAAAGTATTCGGCCCTTAGTTCATACATCGAAATATGTAAAGTCTATGGATATAAATGATCTTTTATAAGAAAGAGGAATAAAGGAAGAGAAATTGCGAGATATAAAAATCGTTTAATTGCATAAGGATTCTCACAAAGGCCTAGAATCGATTATGAGGAAGCATACTCCTCGGTGATGGATGCAAAAGTTTTTTATTAGTATGGTAATAAAAAAATTTAGTTTCCGCCTAATAGATGTTACGAGATTATTACCTTTAGATTTTTAAAAACTCAATGCCTTTTCAGATTATGTAAATAATTGTTATGCATGAGGCAAAACCGAAATATGTTTTTGGCTAAACTTATCCAGAAGATATTTGAATTGCTTTCACAAAATTTATATCTCAAGGTGGATACATCAAATGTGACAAAACGAAACATATTTTTTTTAAAGTTCCGTTCATCATTATTTTCGGAAGAATAATATTTGATGAATCCTTTCAAGTAATAATTTGAAAGATCTATTCACCGATGCATAATCTGCTTCAACATTTGAAGATTATATTCAAGATTGGATTATGAACATTCAAAGATCTTATGTGATATTTTCATGAGGGAGAGTAATATGCGTTGCACTCTTTTCCCCTTAATCGAGGTTTTTTACCAATATATTTTTTTAATAAGGTTTTTAATGAGGCAACATGTTATGCGTATCAAAGATGTGTGTACATTTTTTCCTTCACTAGATTTTTTTCCACAAGGTTCTTATTTTAGTACGATTTTAACAAGACACATTATCTTCATGAATATCCAAGAATGAGTGTTATGAATATCTTTATTTATGGTGGATATCTATATATTAAATGAGACTTTGATGTACTTTATTATTAGGGTTTAATACCTATTAGAATTAGAATTTTATCTTATGCCTATAAAGAGTTTGGAGAAAACATTATACCCAACCTTATTTTAAAAATATGATACAAATCTCTCTTTGTCTCTCATCTTGTTCTTGTTGTTCTATTTTTATAAATAAGTTTATAATGTAATAATACTACTCTCCAAAAAAAAGCCCACCAAATAAACAGCCCAATGGAGGCTTTCACGTGTGGGAAAATAAGGCCATCGTTATCTGCAAATAACAAAAGTGTATCTCTTTTTAACTCTCTGGTTCAAATTAACCATCTCTGCATCTCAAATTCCTTCCCCCAAACCCCTGTTTCTCTTGTTATTTAGGCTTATGTTATACCGATAGAATCAGCATTCACCATTCTAGAAGAATAAGAAAGAAAATCTCCTGCTGGAATGTCGGCCTCTTGCTTTTTTCATTCAATTTTGTTGAGATAAGATTCCAAGTTCCCATTTTTTATTCTTCAGGCTGAATGAGCTCCCATGCCTTTTCTGGGTATGTTATGTTTCTTTTGGTTTCCCCTGTTTTGATTTAGTTCAGAAATTTTACTACTTTGAATTCTTAAAGAAGAAAAATAGCTAAAAAGTTTGTTCCTTTTGTATTGTATTGTTTTGGCATTGGCATGTTTAGGTTTAATTTGTAGTTGTTGAATTTGGTTTAGTTTTATGGATTTTGTGTGGTTTGAATTCTGAAACAGATATTGCCACTGCTAAACCTTCCTTGCAAAGCCCTTTGGTTCCAGTGAGGGTTCAAGTTTTGTCAAATACATGGAAATCTTCACCATTGCCTAAGAGGGTAATTTTTCATGTGGGGCACCAGGAGAACCACTGTGGAAAACTCCAGGTTCGAGCTGTTGCGACACTCGAACCAAAGTGTTCGCTTCCGAAACAAGATGGACATAACTATAAGTCACAGCTTGGTGCCAATTCAAGCCCTTCATTGACTCAGCCCGAAGATTTGGGGACCGGAGACTCGGATGATGAAGTGGACGAGAGGGAAAAGTTAAGGCGGATGAGGATTTCTAAAGCCAATAAAGGAAACACGCCTTGGAACAAAGGCAGGAAGCACAGTGCAGGTAGTTTCCATTAATTTATTGTACTATGTTTTGTTTAAGTCAACAACGTTAACCGTGGGTGCATTGTGTTTTTATCTGCAGAGACCCTTCAGCGGATAAGGGAGAGAACAAGGCTTGCAATGCAGAACCCTAAGGTGATGTCATGTAAGAAATTTTTATGTTATCACAGGGATCGAACTTTGTGTGCTTTGTGTTTGTGTGGAGTAAAATCAATCACATCTATTAGTTCTTGTAACTGGTTCATGTAATTCTTTTCACCATCAAAATTCCATTAGGATGAATGATGTACGAATGACGATTTGGAATGTGGAAACTAGTTAAGCAAAAGAAGCCGAAAAGCAAACAATTGAATGCAAAGTCTGTTTCAGTGCGGTCTGAGCTCTCTTGAATATGGATATCACCTTACACCGATGATGATTTCTTTTACCTCGTATGTAAATACGTTTAAATGGCATAACATAATACTTATTTACTCTAATGTAAATTTTGAAATGCAGGTCAAAATGAAGTTGGTTAACCTTGGACATGCTCAGAGGTGAGTACTTCATTGTTAAGGCTTTAGGTTTAAATTTCCCATCGTCCTTTTCTAATTCTAGCCACTCCTATTCGGAATTCTGTATGTGCGTGTGTGTATCCTGAATGTTGTACTTAAGTTTTCATCCACTATGTATTGAACTTTGGTCATTTATATATGTTTTTGTTTCTACTTTGTTAATACATAAATTAATTCGTTTCATAATGATCCTACAGTGAAGAGACGAGAGCCAAAATTGCAGTGGGAGTCCGAATGGGATGGGAAAGGCGTCGTGGGAAGTTAATGTTGCAGGAAACTTGCCACTTTGAGTGGATGAACTTGATTGCCGAAGCTTCTAGAAAAGGCTATTGTGGTGAGGAAGAGCGACAGTGGGATTCTTACAAGATATTAGATGAGCAGTTGACAAAGGAGTGGTTGGAAAGTGTCGAACAAAGGAAATCAATGCCTAGACTGAAAGGTAGCAAGAGAGCACCGAAATCCCTTGAACAGAGAAGGAAAATTGCAGAAGCCATTGCAGCCAAATGGGCTGATCCCGTAAGTGCTTGAACGTTTCTTTTCTTCTTCTTTTCCGCATCAGCAGTGAAAATTCATTGGATTATTCCATCTGATGTGGGTTTTTTGTTTATTGCTATGTGCTGAATAGGAATACCGTGAGAGAGTTTGCTCTGGCTTGGCAAAATATCATGGCGTTCCATCCGGGGCCGAAAGAAAACCGAAGAGGAAGCCAACGGCTAGTACACAGCCCAAGCAGAGCCCTTCGAAGCGGAAACCAAGTAATACATACTATTCTTCTGCTAGTGAGACTATAAGCCCGATTGAGCGGGTAAGGATACGAAGAAGAAATAAACCACTTTATAAGGATCCTATGGCAAGTTCCAAGCTTGAGATGTTGAAGAACATTAGAGCACAAAGAGCAGCTGAAGAATCAAAGAAAACCAAAGCTGTTGAAAGAGCAAGGTTAGTCTTTTCCTTATGTTCCGCAAGGCGCAAGCATATCACATTAACGATATCATCGCCCCATAGATAACTATCATTCCCATGCATCATCTTCCTGCAGTTTTTAGTGGGTTGCTTGCTAATTCACTGGTTTAACTCAATGCCTACATATATGACACTGCAGACTTTTAATTGCTGAAGCCGAGAAGGCTGCGAAAGCCCTCGAGGTCGCTGCACTGAAAAGCCCTGTTGCTCGAGCTTCCCTTATCGAAACCAGAAAACTTATAGCAGAAGCAATTCAATCAATTGAATCGATAGAGATCGGACAGATTACACCCGATGAGAATAGTGGACACATTTCTGTCGACTCGGTTGAACTGGTTAGCCCGGTGGAGAACAAAATGCAATCGGAAAACATCGGTATGAACCAAGTGGAACAGAAAGAAGTAATCGGTAACAAAACCCTGTCAATAACCAAGCATGAGGAATTTAATCTCCCTAGCTTTATTATCCCAAATATTGTGAATGGCGGCAGAGATGAACAACTTGCTTCTCCAAGCACGAATAACCATAGTCTAACCACTCTCAGCTTCGAAACTTTGATCAAGTCGGATTCATCTAAGCAACTCAACCAGTTGGAAACAAATGGTGTCATCAAGCACGAGAAGAATCCTCCGGTAAATGGTACCAAAGTTCCGTTGAAGGACGACAGTGTTCCTTATAAAGCAGTCGCCGTAACCAAGAAATGGGTTCGTGGTAAGCTTGTTGAAGTCACTGAAGAAGTTTCACAAGGACCATGAACTAGCAGCAGATGTTCATATGAGCTTCTTCAACATACTGAGCTGTGGAGTTTGATTTTCATGTTATCAGCTATATATTTAAACACTTGCAATTGGCAAAATCTTTCTTCTGTTAATGCCTCGTTTCTGTACTTTTTCCACCCTTCAAGGTTTAATACATCAGATTAGTAAAAAAAATGGTATTTTCCTTCTGTCTCCAAACTTTCTCTTGTTCTTTCCTTCCTACCATTTGCATGATAACATGAGGTTAGATTTTATTAATTTATGTAAAAAATAGGACAAATTTTGGTTTTAGTCCTTGTACTTGACATAAGTTGTTAATTCAGTCCATGTATTTGAATTTGGTCAATCCTAGTACATATATTTTCGAGTTAATTGCACTACACGTCCCCAAACTATGACAATCATTCTAAATTGATCCCTCAACTTTAAAACATTCCAATTTCATCCCCAAACTATGAACTTCATTTTAAATTAGTCCCTAGGCTTTTGAGCATTCCACTTTTATCCTCAAACTATGTATCTCATTCTAAATTGGTCCTCAAACTTTTTGAACATTTTAATTTCTTTCCTAAATTATCAGTATATGCTAATCATATCTTATGTTAATAAAACCGTTATAAAAATTGTTAATTGTCATGAAACTTTGATGTGTATTATGTAATAATATGATGTGGTATAAATGATAATTTGAGGATGAAAAGGGAATATTCAAAAAGTTTAGGGAGTAATTTAGAATGAGAACCATAGTTTAGGGATATAAATGGAACATTCAAAAGTTTAGGGACTAATTTAGAATAAAAACCATAATTTGAGAATAAAATTAAAATATTTTAAAGTTTAAGGATAAATTTAGAATGAATGTCATAGATTAGGGACGTGTGGTGCAATTAACTCTACTTTTTCAAATTTTAAAATTCAAATCTTAATCTATATAATAAAATGATAATGTAACTAAATATATTGAATTAAACTTATCAAATTAGAGAATATGACCTAAATATATAACTTATCAAATTTCGCTATAGTTTGTTATTTTCTTTCAGTTTTATTTTATATTTTTTTAATAAAAATTTCTTTTGTTTAGTTTCTTTTTCGCATATTTGTGTAAATTCGTTTATTTTTGTGGCACGTTTTCACTCTGCTATTGTGGCATGATTTCTTTGCCTTTTGGCACGTTGTTCGCCTACCTCTGCAGTAGATCAACAATTGTGTGGAAATTATCACCTCACTCGTATTTGATTTGCGATTGTCGGTGTTCCTTCAAGGTTAAATCTCCTTTTTGTGGTTGTTTGCCGATGTATTCAGATCTATTTTTGCGAAGCAGCCTGTAAGTTTGCTTTGGTTTGCTCACCACTCCTACATCATCTCAAAAGCGTCTAGACGGTTACAAGATTATAAATATGGACGTCAGATTTAAAATAAGACTTCGACTGTCATTGCGACTTTGAATTTCTTTTTATTTTTTTGTTTAAAGTTTTGGTGGACATACTCCCCGAATTCCTCCCTTTGAATGGTTGCATTGTTAAAGTTATTCTTTCTTTTGATTTAATAAAATTCAGTATCGTTTTAAAATTAATATATATATATATATATATATATATTGTCATTTGTAAATCAATTAATGGACTTGGTCTAATAGTTGGATGTGCTCTTTAATCTCCGATATACTTGAGATTGAGTCCCATATTAGCACTTTCATTTAATTTATTTTCCATCAAGCATAATATATATATATATATATATATATATATAATATTTTTATTTATGGACAACTCATGACTTTGGTTCGGTGGTCAAGCATCTCAAGAAATCTTCTGATGTCTATGTTTGAATTTTTATTCTAATTGATAAAATGAGTAAATAAAAAAAAATTAAATTTACTGTTTTTTTTTACTTTTAATCAGGTGACTATTAATGTTTTATAGTAAAAAAGACTCAACAAAAAAAATGTTATAATTGGAGATTATTTTTATAGTTTACCCATTCAAATATTATGAATCCATTGCTGAATGCAATTTGGATATTTACACATATGCTTATATAAATCTTACGCATTTTAATGTCTTTGTCCACGTGTATAGAGAGCAATGCTCCACTTGTCATGTTAATTACTTGGCAACCTCTCACGTTGGGACGGGAGCCGAGGCCGATAGGGGTAAGCGTTTGATCGAATTGATCGAGGCAAATATTTCAAGTTAGTCGAGTTTATGAGTCATATTTTACGACTTAAATTTTATTTGATTTTTTTCGATTCGATTCGAGCCAAATTTTTGAATTTCTGTACACATTTAATTGTAATTATTTACAATGTTACAATTGATTTCAATTTAAATGACTTTTTATATACATATACGATACATATATATTTCTTCATATTTTTTTATATGTGGTATATATATAAGGCATAATTGGGGAACTCGACTCGAACTTAAAAATCAATAAACTAATTATTAAATTTAAGCACAAATCAACTTATCTCAGTGGTTAAGGGAACAATTGTTGTTCCTAGAGGTCTCGTGTTTGAGCACTAGCAGCTGCAACAGGGTGATTGAGCATGAATTATCAAATGATTGGGAGTATATGTAAAACAGACACTACTTGTAATCTCCTTAGCTTTCAAAAAAATTACTAAATTTAAAGTTATCTTTTAAGTTATCTCATCACCATCTCAATAAGGGATTAATGTACGTTTGGTGGGACGGACAATTGTCTCCTAATTTTGATAGTTTAATTATCTTTTAAGTTTGTTCAAAAAAATTATCGTTTAGATTATTATAGTTCTGAAATTATTTTATCTAAGTTTTTTGTCTCTCTCAAAATTGTTTGGTAATTTTTAGAACTTTATAAATTTTAATATTAATTAAATAAAATAAATATTGACCTCTTAATTTTATTGGTTTAATTATTTTTTAAGATCTTTTAATTTTAAAATTTTTAAAATTAAATCATATTTTAATTTTTATAAGGTAAACTACGTCAGGTACCACCTAACTATAGAAGGTGAACCGTTTTTTCCACCAACCTTTGAATTGCTCCAATTGTATCACCAAACTTCGATTTCAATTCCAATCATATCCCTGCTCCGTTAAAACATAAACGACGTGATGACATGTTCACCCAACCTGATTATAATGCTAACTGTGTTTATTAAATATTATTTTTCACGTAATTATTATTTTTAAAGTAAAATAATATAAATTTCATATGCAAAACGGCGTAATTTCAATAAAACACCTATTTAAATCCCTAAACGATATTAAACAAATCAAAACCCTATCATTGAAAAATTATACTTCCCAAAGCAAAAACAACAAAGCATCTGAATATTCCACCTAAATCAAAATCATCGTTGTTATCAAAACCCTAACATTTTCTCATCAGTAGAGCTGATTGGGTTTTATCTCTATGCTCAATAAAAGCTATTTATAATTGCTCGATGAAAAGTTGCGACGGGCGGTGGCACAACTACCAAGTACAAGCAGAAGCTTGGGGATTGGCTTCAGAAATCAAATTTAAACATAAATTCGGTTAGGAGCTAACTTTATATTCCAACGGTTTTTGAGTTTAAATCCCTTTTGACTGTATTTTTTTAACATTTTTATCTAACAAGACGTCGTTTTAAATAGTTTAAATATCAAAATAGTTACACTAAAATAACGTTGTTTTGGTGCAACAACCAGTCATCAACGTCGTTGTCCATATTATCATTTCGTTAGGGAGTTTATGGCCGAACAATATAAATGAGTCAAAAATTAAAGTTTGATGGTTCAATTAGATCAATTTAAAAGTTGGTGGTAAAAAAGGATCACCTCCTATAATTAGGTAGTACCTGATTTCAAAATTAAACAACTTGTGACCTACTCACATCCACACTTGGTAGCTCGCTGACCAACTCCTTGAGCCAACAATGGACCCATATTTATAACGAAAACGACCACCAAGCAATGGGCCGATATTTATAATGAAAACCATTTGTCCCTTCTAGGGTTTTAAATAGCGGTCGCGATTGCAGTTGTGGTGTTATATTGCGGTTTCGGACAAAAGCAGCTGAATTGCGGCAATCATAGACCGCCTTTTATCCTAATCGCGGTCGGTGCTTGAAATAATTTTGTCTTCTCCATATTACTATATCTCTAGAGTCAATAATTTTATATGAGGAACTACTAAACTCAATCACTTGCTGCCGTTACTCTTCAATTTTCTGTTGAGGTCTATCTTGTAGAGGTACTCAAATTGGATCAGTGGTCGATTTTTAGGTTTCGTCGTAAACCTAATTGGTTACTTTCAATTACGTAAATCAATAATTCAAACCGCACTCAAAGGTAGGGCATTTCCCATTTTTATAAGAACTTCTGTACCAGAAACAATTGTATCTCCAATTATAGCCCCTTTAGGATGTAAAATATATCTTTTCTCACCATCCCCATAGTGTATGATACAAATGTATGCATTTCGACTAGGGTCGTATTCTATGGTTACGATTCTATCATATATGTCTTTTTCATTTCGTCGAAAATCAATTTTACGGTATAGACGATTATGACCTCCCCCTCTATGCCACCCTATAATATGTTGCCGCCAAAAGCAGAACCCCGTATTTCTTCTAGAGAATCTCCTAATTGTTCCAGAGCAACTAGAAAGAGATTCTTTAACCAGAAAGAATTCAGTTCAGATGTAGGATACCTACCCAGAAGTTTTCGCAACTCAATCATGTATGATGGAATCATCAAAGATTTGACATTTTTCGAATCTTCGAACGGTAGCACAACCGCTATATCACGGTTGCGGTCCGCTTTTTAAATCCCTCGTCCCTTCATAACTTGATTCTAGCTAACTAACTTCTTGAGTAAAGGCTTAATAGGCAAATAGGTGCAGAAAATTATGACTTTTTTTTTCAGTCAGGTGTCCAAACTATTTTTTGGGCAAAATATGTGACTAATATTTTATTTTGTGACCCATTTAAAACTACGTGTCATGTTTTGATTGGCTAACAAAGTTTTTTTAAAGCGGCCGTTAACGGCCAAACACCTAAAATAGTAACGATGAAAACATAAGACACCTACTTGATCCGAAAAATATTTTAGGCAGACTGAAAGTATAGTTTGATCAGTTATTTGACATTTAAGCGAAATCAAAATTATAGAAAAGTTTCTCAAAGAGTTCCATGTGAGAAACCTCCAAACGAGTTACCACTAACAAGCTCCCATCATTGCTTGGACTTGGCAGTATAAGGTTTACGCCTTCTTGTACCACATTTTGCTGGCCCTACATAAATGGGACCACCCCATCCAAAATCTGCATCATAGAAGGGCAACCGCACCCAAGAATTAACAACAAGGTTGGGGCATCGGAAAGTATGCGCTCCTCTAGCCAATGTGCTTAAATCACTAACTTTTTCTGTGTAATCGAGAGATGATCTCAAATATTCATCATTAATCTGTGAATATTATCTATTTGGTACTGATATTTTTTCGCGTTTCTATTTCGATCATCCAACTAATTTTTTTTATAAAATAATATCTAACATTGCGTTTTATTTTTATTTTGATTCTCGTTCTTAAAAATGAATGGAAAGCCGAGGTGTCATTTTTTGTTAGGGAGAGAAAATAATAATATTTATATGAATATATAAATATTCTCTTTTTAATATATGATAAAAGGGTAAATTACTTGAATAGTCACTTTTATTACATAGGCATTTATATTTTAGTCATTGATTTTGGAAAGGTTATATTTTGTTTATTTATGTTATCGATTTATTATGTTTTGATCGTTTGTGTTGTAGATTTATTATATTTGTCTCACTGGGTCGTTAACTCATGTTAATTTGATGATCTGACACGCTAGTAGAAGAGGTTAATTTTAAATTTGACAATGAATTTTAGATAGAATATTAATTTAACCCCTAAACATAAGGTAAAATATCAATTCGACCAAAGCTTTTCGTTGTCGACAACCACTCACCATTGTCGTCGATTACCGTAGGTCTCCATCGACCACTATTGTTGACAACTATTAGACCCCGCAAAAATTTCAGTTCACACTTTTTTTTTTGCATCCTGGACTTTAATATAGTGTCTGTTTCACTAAAAAAATATCTCAAAAACAACAAATCTAATTTAAAACCATCCGCCTTCCTTTAAAATTTAAACATAATAATAAATTTATCATTAAAATTTTTGAGATTAACGACATAAAAAATCTAAATTTATATCCTAGTTAAATTTATAATTTTTATAATATTATTCTATTATTATTTTTGTTACGTTTATAATGGCATTATTTGGCAATTAGCGGATAACTGATAGCGGATTACATTATCTGATAGTTGATTGCATTAGCTGATTTGACTAGCGGATTGTATTAGTTGATTTGACTAGCGGATTGTATTAGTTGATTATATAAAAGTGTTTGGTAAAATTAGCTGATAGCTATTAGATTATTTAAACAAACAAAATGAGATATAAAGACATGATTATATTCAAAACTTGTTTGAATAGTTTATTAGTTATCAATATTTTGTATCTAATTATTATTAATTAGATCTATAAAATTATTTTTAATATAACATTTCTAAACATATTTAAATGATTTATATATTAATTTATTATTTTTTTTGTTGAAAATTTAGGGCCTCGTTAAAAACCCCTTAACGTTGTGTCAAGGGGAAAAGAGTGCCCGGGAAATATATTAATTTACTTCGAAATAAAACTTTACACACATTTATGTTCTCACACTCGTGCCACACAGTTTGGGTTTTCCACTACCCACAAATAGTTCATATTTGAGTTTAATCCTTTTCTAGCTAGAACACGTGCTTCTTTGTTTTTCTCCCTCACTGCAAAAACTAATTCCCCCTATTTTGCGGCAAATATTGTGGCACTCCACTGCCAGAGTTGAGAACACCCCCGGTGCTTCCGTCGGGTTCGCGATCCACTTTATCGCCAGCTCGCAGTCCATTACAATCTTGCAGATGCCATGCCATTTCGAAGCCGAGAACAAGAGGCCTGCTTCTTTAATACTAAGCATCTCCGCTCTTGTAGGATCCGAGGCTCCTATTGACTTGGAAAATTGCATTAGAGTTTTACCGATGTGGTCTCGGAGAAGACCACCTATGCCTGCCACTCCCACGCTGCCTTGAACGGCAGCATCTGTATTAAACTTAAGGCAGTCGGCCGCCGGCGCAACCCACTTTTCTGCATTCTCCTTTCGCGAAATTGTTTGAAACGAAACTCCTTGTGCTGGGTTCCTTATAAAATCCCCTATGGAAGACAATTGATCCGGCCATTTGAGCTTAATCCAATGTCCTATTTGAACGAGCGCCAAGTCGAAAGTAACAATCCATGACTGCTTCTTGTTATTAAACACCACTCCATTCTTGCATTTCCAGATAGACCACATGAAACCTTAAAAAGCTAGTACCCATACGCTTCTCTCCCTGCTTTTACACAATGAATTCGCCCAAATCCACAACAGTTCCTTCAACGTTTCAGGAATCACAAGCTTTACATTCCACAAGTCACACCATTTTTGCAGTATCTTCCACGTGAATTCGTATTGGCAAAACAAGTGGTTGCTATCTTCCATCCCACTCTCGCATAAGACGCACTTTTTTCCTTGAACGGCCGATACTCCTCTTTTACTTAGCTCCATGAACGTTGGGATTCTCCCATGGATGATTCTCCATAGAAACGCTTCGACCTTGGGCGGCGCTAAGTTCGCCCACACTAAGCTCCAAATATCCTCCTTAGCAGTGGCCACCGGTGAAACAAGTCTGCAGTAGTCCTTGGCAGTATAGTCCCCGAAGAAACCCATGTCCATCTAAGTAAATCTGGATTGGAGCAGTGAAGTCTTCTAGCGTTGATTGTTTCCCAAAACTCATTCCAAATATCAACTTCCCAGTCGAACAGGCTGCGTCTCATTTTGATGTCCCACTTCCAAATGTCGTCTACTATAGATCCAAATTCCTTGATCAATCCAGATTTATTTTCAGCAATGGCAAAAATCCTCGGATACGCCAGTTTTAATTTTGGAACCTCCGTCCAAGCGTCGTCCCAAAACCTCGTGTTATTACCATCCCCACACAACCATTTCAGATTACACGTGAAGACATCCTCTTCGTTTTGTAATGGCTTTGCAATCCCTTTCCATACCCATAAAGCTTTATTTGTAACGGCTGCACTTGGAATCAGAGTGAAGGAATCAAACCTGTTTTTTGAGTCAATCACCAACGCCATAGCCTGTTGTTCTCCGTCTCGTACCTCCAGAGCCATTTATTGAGTAGGGCCCTGTTTCTTGTTTTTGCGTCCGTAAAAGAGTCTTTACAATTCTAATATCAAATCTCTAATCTCAAAAACCTCCTATTATGAGCTTTTTTAAAATTAGCATTTTCAATTTTTCACTCCAATCCGCTCTTTCAATTTGTTGTTTACCAAACAACAATATTAGCCGATTTGATTGGTCAAACCTCTAATTATGCCTCAAACCTCTAATTTTTTTCCAAATCTCTCTTTACCAAATAGGGTCAATATCAAATATATTTTTTAATATTTATAAATATATATAACTCTGTTTCACCACCTTTAGTTAACTAATCGACAACACGGTACAAAAATTTAAACGCATAAGATGTACTGGGCCTTGGACTTAAATTGAGCTAGTCCTTTTTTCCCGCGAAAAAATTAGGGCTATAAATGAGACGGGACATATTATGAGTTACTTAAGTTTGATTTAGTCAAAGTTCAATTTGATTGAACTTGACTTGAGTTCTTAACGAGCCGAGCTGAGCTATTCGAAAATATTATATACTAAATTTTTAATTTTTTAAAATTTAGTAGTGGTAGTGGTGGTAGTAGTGGTAGTGGTAGCAGTAGTAGTAGTAGATATGAAAATTCACCTCATGTTAGTGAAACAAGTTTTACGGAGATTCACCTCATTTTGCATTCAACTGAGTAGGAATGGTTAGATTTCACGGGTTGAGGAGTAGATATGGAGATAAAATTTAGATTTGACGTAGGTAGTGGGACCAACGTGAATATGACTTTGTACCGCCTAAAATATCTTATAACATGTATTATAAATATTTACTAAAAATATAATTGTGTTTAAGATCACTCGGTTCAAATATAATTGTGTTTGACTTTGAAATTGATCCATTAAATATATAAATATTTTTGAAATAGTGTTGAAGTAAAATTTTAATTTACCAATTAAATGGTCACGACTTATTATTATCATTACTATTATTAGTATTTTAATAAATTATATCGAATATTAGTTTGGTTGACACTGTTCTTGTTACTACAAGGGGAAAACGATATTTTCAGGAAAAAAGAAACAGAGAATTAAGAATTGTATGTGCCTTATTATTGTAGAGAAAAGAAACTAAAAGTTCAACATGTACAGAAAACTAGTAGGGTGAAAGAATTTCAATGTATGGTGATCACCAGTTGGACTATATTGCAACATATTACAAACTGAGCGGACCGAATTGAAACCAAAACTAAAGTTAGAGGATGTATTTTACACTGAACCCCCACAAAAAAATCAAATTACAATCTCAAAGTCCTTGTCACCAAAACAACCAAGCACGAGTTCTGTAGTGTAGCCATTACATGTAATCATGTGTATCATTGGGGTTGTTGATTCGTGGAGATGCGCCTTGGTCCGACCCTGTTGTTCTCTTACTCATGTTAGCTCGCTGGACGAGTCGAACTAATGCTTCGACCACTTCCGACATGGGTGGCCGAAACTCAGGCTCCGGCTGCACCAAAGAAACAAGTAAAGGGGTCAGTTTAAGGCAAAAACACAAAGTAGTCTTCCACTTTTCAGCCAAGATATTACCTGGACACAAAGAGCGATCACATCTGCAAAACGCGAGAGGGATTTAACCGGGTAAAGCCCTTCAAGCGCCGGGTCAACCATCTTGGATAGAGCATCGATATCGTGGAGCTGGGGTGTAGCCCATCGTACCAAAGATTGCTCTAGTCTAGGCCTTGTGCTGTGGAAAAAGAACACATAATAGTTAGAATTGTGGTTGTAGCTAACACCGCGAATGATGGACTACCCGATTTTTCATAGACGATTCCTCACCCGTCAAATGGCTTACGTCCGGTGAGAAGTTCCAACATAACCACTCCAAAACTGTAAACGTCGCTCTTAAGAGAGTACTGACCGGACATAGTAACCTCGGGTGCTCTGTATCCAGACCCCACTTCATCGCGATTCAATACCTGCATACCAAAATGAGACAATTTCAGTATATAGATAAGCAACTACAGAAACACTTAGGTCTAATAAAGAACTAGTATCAACCAAACAACACGAGATAATTCGAAAATAAATGATGTGTGACATAGTTCATGCAATAACACAGTAACTTCTAGAATGCGCGAAATGCACCTCATCAGCATTCGGAATAAAGGTTGCCAAGCCCGAGTCAGAAAGGTGAGGATTGAGCTCAGCATCAAGTAAGATGTTGGCTGACTTGATATTTTTATGAACGACGGATGGCGAACAAACTTCATGCAGGTACCTGGAAAAACATAAACCTTTTATCAATTACAAGTAGGCATTGCTCATTTGCAAGAGATAATAACCGCTGAAGGTACGAAAGTCTAACTTCCTAGCCGACATTTAATGTGGAACACAATACATGCCGGATCTTAACGAATATTTGGTTTGCTAAAATTTCATATCTCCAAATATTCGTTAAGAAATATGTCGGTATGTTAATATTTTTAACCTCATCAGACAACTACCTGACTTTGCAAGGTTCAAACAGGTCCAGTAATGAGTATGCAAAAGTTCTACAATAAATAATAGCTATCGTCGCCCGTGACTGAATTTTCGACTTACTCTAGCGCACGTGCAGTCCCCAAAGCAATTTTGACACGGGAGTTCCAAATCAATGGCTTGCTGTACTCATCTACTATATGCAGGAAGTCATGAAGTGAACCACTTTTGTGGAACTCATAGACAAGCAGGTGCTGTCCATGCTCCGAACAATAGCCGACCAGCTCTGTTACATTTGTGTGATGCAACTGGGAAATATTCGAAACCATCTCCATAAAATCGTCAGACATTCCACTGGGAAGAGCTGATGAATCTATTTTCTTCACAGCAAGAACCTATGGCAGTACGAACACAAGATACCTGCTAGGTGAGTACCGAGCATAACATTTCTAAAAAAAAATTAAGGCAAGAAAATGACAAACTATCGAAACAGATTTATGAAGATCAATGATATCGATAATTAGAAGATTAAAAATGCGGATCAAAAGAGTATTTCTCGAGTTAGAGGAGGTAGAAAACTGAAATGGCTATAAAAATTTAAGCAAGGATAATGCTCCATTTATTGACATGACTGGATTTTCTAGGCAGAAAGATTCTACCTTGCCATCACCGAACTGAGCTCGATAAACACGTCCAAAAGACCCTTCACCGAGAAGATTTTCAACACTGAAACTGCCTGTAGCCATCTGGAGGTCTGCTACTGAATATGATTTAACATTTGTAGGAGGTGGTACAGATTTCTTAACAACAATTGGCTTTTTATTAAACTCTTCTTCATCGAATGATTTGTGACGGTCAACAGGAGGGGGTCGAAGACTTATTGAAATTGGTGTATCAAGTGCTTGGCTGTCAAATGAAGATGAAGACTTCATGGATTTCATTTCTGCAATATGATTTCAAGCATGAGAAACAAATAGTTAGATCAAGAGAACTGTGCATGTTTATGGTGACACTCAACTCGGCCACCATGCAGAATAGCAGATAGACTATTAAGTGTTACCTTGCACTTCATTAGAAGCAAGAGGAGCAAGGGATTGATTATCGAACTTTTCGATATCTGAGGATGACCTCCTGGATCTTCTCTTCACCAAAAAGAAAGCTACAATAGCCCCGACAATGAGGATCGATATCACTATTCCAGCTATGGCTCCGCCTCCGATTCCTGAACTGCTACTCCCACCACCAGAACCACTATCTGATCCGGAACCATTGCTACCAGACTTGGGCTTTCTGGTGTTTCTAGTAGCAGGAGGAGTACCAGGCGGAGGTGGGGGTGCAGGCCCCGAGCTCCATGAATTACCATCCTTCCTGTCATAGAGATTATTCGGATTAAAATTATAAAGAATATTCTTTGAGACCATATAGAAACCGCAACACTTGATAACACGGTCAAATGCATACTTGGTGATACTTTTCAATTGATCAGGCACCCAACCGGTAAAACGGTTATTGGAAACATCTCTGCGAGACACGAAAACAACCATCACAAACTGAAGTACCATAGGGTCAATTACATGATAAGAAAACAATATATGGAATCTAGCATTATCAAAAAGATATGCCGGTTACCCACAGATTATCAAGGGGAAGATTTGCAAGGACATCGATAGTGCCCGAAAACTGATTGTTTTGCAAGTACCTACAAAAGGGTAAATAATATACATAAGTATAAATAAATTTATCATACAAAGTGTTGTACACAATATATCTCCTCTAATACTTACATAGAGCTCATACTGGTAAGATTCTTAAAACTCTGAGGTAGAGAACCGGTCAGAGAATTGAAAGAGAGATCCCTGAAGCAAGGAATAAAGAAAAAAAATGAACTTGGTTTTTCGGTTAAATTAGCTTAAAGACGGGAAATTAAAAAATTATATAATGTGATCAGAGGTAGGAAGAACATCTTACAATGTGGAGAGGGAAGAAAGTGACCAGAACATGTCATTCAATGCATTCTGCAACTGATTATGAGCAAGATTTCTGAATTTCCACAAATGGGAATGGAAAAAAAAAGACTTAGAGTTTAAATGTTACGGACCTTGCGTCGAGAGATGAATAATTGGAACATTACTTACAGGTATTGAAGAGAAGGCATCTGGCTGATAGAATAAGGGACACCTCCGGTAAATTGATTAGACTCCAGATTTCTGCATTCGGATGAACATTATATATAAATCATTTTAGAAAAAGCAATAGGAAAGGAAACAAATGCACAAATGAAATATACAATCGCTGCAAGTTCGGAGGAATATTGTATGGTATGTCTCCAGCAAGATTGTTATGGCTCAAGTCCCTGCAGATTTTGCCAAAACATCAGTATGAATTAGATAAAAACAGAACAGATGAATACAATGTTAAAGGTTATTGATTTCTTACAATTCTTTCAATGATGTTAAAGTTTGAAGGCTGAAACCCAATGTCCCGGAAAGCCCGAGATTTGACAGTTTACTGATAAAAAGGCAATAGAAGAACATAATTTAGTTAATATCAGAAAGATGTAGGATAAGTAGTCTCAAAGGAAAGAAGGGATAACAGGAGATCACATTTCTGTGACACGGTTGTTTGAGCAAGTAACACCTTTCCAGGACTGCCCACATGGATCGCCATTGCTGGCGGTCCACCCTGTTAGCTGCTGTGGTGAATTTAAAGCACCGTACATAACCCCAAGAGCAGAAGCTGCATATCAAACATCCCAACATGCAGAATGAGTAACCCAAGGAGAGAATTTCTAATTATAAGTACTTTCATTAAACAACATGACCAGGTAAAGCTAAACTTCCATTAAAGAGCACTTCCAGGCACAACATTTAGCTAGAAATATTACACAACAATCAAACTGGGAAATTCGAAAACTAATTCATCTCGGTTAGTCAGTTTCATGTATCAACCTCTAAGCAGAAAACTGATATTTGTTTGCAGAAAATCTTAAGCAGTGTGGCTGGAGAGGAAAGACCCTTTTAGAATTTAAATAAGGTATTGTCCTAAGAAGACACTTAGGGGGGAAGCATAAGGTAAATATGTGTGTGAATCAAACCCATCACTCAATGTTTCCCTTCCAACATTTTCGAACATTTTGCCATGATGTTTGGAGTTAATCTCCAAGGGAATCTCCTGGCAGACAAGTGCAGTTCTGGTCTTCCAAAAGCATGAAAATAAAAATTTTGTATTTCTATCCAGGAAGAGAAGTGGGGAACAAAATGGCACTTTGGTGCAGTCAGCAGCAATCAAGAGAAAAGCCAAAAAGATTGTAAATTTGTCCAGAAGCTCAAATCCCAGCAAGTTATGAACTAAACCGACAATTAAAAACCCAAACTTTCCTCGTCCTTTCTGGAAATCAAGGTCAAAACTTTATAAACACCACCGACAGAGTTAAAATGGCATTGCAATCAAACAAGTCCATTTTAATCCACAAGCAGCACAAAACAGATAAAACATAGCAGAAAGCAAAGCCAACCAAAAAAAGTAAAACCAAAGACAACATATTTGGCAATGAAAAAGCAAGCAACTGCAAAATCTATGAATCTAAACATAATAAACCAGAAAAGCAAAACAAAAGTAACACTAACCATCTCCTTGATCTGTTTCTCCATTGACAAATCTTGGCTTAAACCCCAGAATGCAGACTGTAAACAGAACCAAAATCAAAGCTTTCCTCCAACTCTTCACCATCTTTCCCCAAACTGGTCCTTTCCCAGAAATCAAAATTGCCTTGGTCCAACACCCTTTTTCTTCTTATTCTCCTTTCTCAACAAAAAAATTGTTTTTTTTTTTCTGTTGTAGCGTTTTATACTTATTTAGCCATTAGTCCATAACCAAGCAAGAGCTGGCGGCACGATTGGCCAGAAGAATCCAAAGCCACACAATGCCTTTATATTCACATTCCCTGTGACCATAACATTATCGTTTTACATTAATATTTATATATATACACACACAGTTACTGGAAACTGTTAAAATTTGATCAAAACAAAAACTGTTAAAAAAATGGAAAAACTTGATAGCTGTTTATGGCTTTGGTAGGTGGGATCTTTTCCCTAAAATTACTGAATTTTGCTAAATAGTTTCTATTACATTCTTCAGAATTATTACATAATATATTTTAATTCATGAATTAAATTTAAAATATTGGTTAACAAAAAGGTTAAAATGGAATTAATGGTTATTATTACTAGTATCCAATAATAAAGTAGCAGTTGTACTGATGTAATTTTTCACACGGTTTTAGGGTTAAGAGTTTTATTTTTATTTTTGTGATCATGATTATACAACTTTTAAGAGTAGTTGGCATCAAGTATATGACCCCATCCTATATTTTATAAGGACCAAAAATATGTAGAGGAAAGACATGATGATACAAAGCATTGCTTTAAAGATTGAAGGACTGATTTAAAAAATCATATCCAGAGAATCTAATAAGTGTCCTAATGAAAAAACGGATAATTTTTATCTTAATAGACGCAGGTTCAATCTTAATACTTGCAAAGTGTGTGTATTGTCAAATGGTTAATAATATTTTACAAATAGATACTACCTTGTAATCACCTTTAGACTATTAAAAAATCATAAATAAAAATAGATTTTTTAATGAGTCGTACTCCAAAAAATTCTCTCTTCGATTGGTTGCATTGTTAAGGTTGTACATTTTTTGTTCCAATAAAATATGTATCATTTCAATATTCAAAAAAAAATATTATACAACCACATGTCTTTAAACTACGGCTCTTATTATAAATCGGTCCTTGAACTTTTGAACATTTTAATTTTATTCTTAAATTATGACTCTCATTTTAAATTAGCCTTCAAAATGTCGAACATTCCAAATTATGTAATAATATGAGTATATTCATATGTTAATAAAACCGTGATAAAAGTTGTTAATTGTCGTGTAAACATTAATGTGTATTATGTAATAATATGATGCAACGTAAAAGATAATTTGATGATAAAATTAGAATATCTAAATATTTGGGACCATTTAAGAATAATAGTAATGCTTTGGTAATGAAACTAGAATATTCTTTTTGGGACTAATTTAAAATAAAGCCATAGTCTCTCAATGAAATTAAAAATTTTAAAGTTTAGCTTAAGAACCAATTTATAATTAGTTTAAGAATGTGCGGTGTAATTAATTTTTTTTAAAATTGGTTCAACTGGTTTTTTAACTAATTATTTCGGTTCTGATCTTTTATCATTTCAAAACAGTTCAACCCATTGAAACATAAACTCCTAATTCAACCTGTTCAAACAATTAGTTGGTGCTGTTTTTTTTAAATATTAATATAATGGTAAAATTATTTTTTATATTTTAAATTATATTTTAATTCCATAAAAAATATAATTCAATTCCAACCAATAGATTTTTTTTTTATTTTGACCTTGTATAATGTTATTATTATCCATAAGATGTAGAGTTTTTAAAATAATTTGTCAATGAATTGATATCTCACAAATTCAGAAACTATATGAAAATATAAATATTTTTAAAATAGAAAAACTAGACCAAGGACTAAGATAGCCTAAAATTAGGTGCTAGCTGAAATTTATGATTAACCTCCAACCATTTTCACTTGCCTAATTGACATAAATGCTTAAAGAAATATTGTTTGACCAAACCCTAGAATTTGGTGCGACATTAAAGCTTGCATTAATGTCCTAATTATGTCACATGAAATTTAATCAGGTAATTGATATTTGATGTGGAGGACGAAAGTTTCCAAATTCTCTTAGATCCTTAAAAAGTCAATTATATGCATGTTTTATTGTTTTTTCCATACCCAAAAAACCAACAATTATCTATTTGGTATTTTTTATTAAAATGAGATCCGTTTAGACAGTATAAGAATTTTTAAGTTTTACACGTTTCTTAGATCGATGTATGTGTGAAACGAATGACTGAGATTAATAATAGGATATTGAAGATTATCACTTGGGAAAAAAGTAAAGAGTTAATATCAATCATTCATTTCCCCTATCCAATGATCCAAAAAACGTGTAAAACTGTGAGTTTTGCATTATGTGTAGGTGGATCCTAACTATTTTTTATTAGTTTCTGATTTATTGGTAGACTAATATAGGTCGAGTATTATTGCATAAGTTTATTGTGAAACGACTCTTTCAATCTAATTTACTCATTTCAAAACGTCAATTTGTAACCCCCTCGTCCCGGTCTGGTAGGATGACCGGTCCGAGTGGGCCACACGGGGAAAACCGAAGCGAAACCCGTTAAGGTTTCCCCTCGGTTAACAACCCGGAAAATTTCTTTTAACATTAGTCTTATCTAGATGCAATTATAATTCCTATGTGAAGCACAGCAGCGGAAGAATCAAACAACGCATCAATCACCGACCAAACAAACATAAACAGTCCATTTTTACTTCATTCCAGCAGGCCGTTTCGAAACACCTATAGGGTGTTCCGAAACGCCCTGACCTGGTCAAAGGGCCTGGGTCGACCACAAGGTGACCGTTCCGAAACAGGGGTGACCCGTATCGGAACGCCCTTGACGGTCAATATCTCGTGGTCAACGAGATTTGACCGTTTCGGAACTTCAAAGGCCCGTTTCAGAACGGCTTCATCTCGCCAATTTCTCAAAATTCCAGAGGCAAAAACGTTCCGGAACGACCCTCATCCGTTTCGAAACGGAAGGTCATTTACACAGGGGCCGTTTCAGAACACGGGGACCCGTTCCGAAACACCCCCTGTCTGCAGATTTTCTGGGCTGTTTTGAGGCACAAGGATGCCCCAAAACACCAACAAACCAACAAGCAACTTCAAGGCAAGACATCCTAAGGTATGACACTTATACTAGCATGCTTCAACAATAATTAGACATGTCTAAAACCAAAGTCACAACCCAAATACATGCATTTGATCAACCATCATTCAAGCACAAGTTCATGCACTTAAAGCATAGTCCACAACTCAAGCAAGCAAAAGACGTAAGTTAACAACCACCATGGCAACACAACCATGCAAAAGCCCTACATGTAAAGGAGTCTACACACGCTCCTAACAACCAACAACAACTAACAAGTCTTACACATCCCATTGCTACAATTATTACATAACTTAGCATAAAACCATACTTGATGAACTTAAGTCCAAAACCACACTTGAAGGCCCTCCTCTTGCCGAGCAACCCACGAACTAAGGATCTGCAATGTTGAACAAGGAGAGCGTAAGCAATGATGCTTAGTGAGGGTAAGCTCTAAAAACAAACCTCAACATCGCAGGGTCCGAGCACGATCTAGCCAAGGCAACATACATAATTCAAGAGTCCACAAGATATAGATGCATGAGCAATTATATCACATATATGCCATAATCATGAGCTCAACACTACCATACATGCAATCACATACAACATCCAAGCAGCTCATAATCTCAACACATTGATACATATATCAAACAACATTGGCACCTAGTTATCGCTCAAATACACGGATAGACTCGTTGGAAACTCATATCCAACAACCACATTACCTCGGTGGGATTCCACTCATCACCGGCCTCGCGGAGGGGATTCCACTCATCCTCACGCCCCGTCGATGGGATTCCACTCATCACCGACTATATTTAAATACCATTTCCGGGCGTACCCGTACTCCTCCTTGGTGACTCAACGCCACCAAGGCCACGCGCGACTTTAGACTCATGTGTACACACTAACATCCTAATGATCGATCATTTGTATTTAAGTATACCAGTGCCAATATTTTACTCATTCCACAACACACATTTCAACCATTTCCGTGCTTAGCACGTACTCACCATGGACACAACCATGAACCATCACCATGCATGCTTTAAGCCATACGATCCATGCCTCAATTCACATGTATAAAACAATATACATACACAATCATATGACATAGCATACAAGGCATATACAATCATCCAAATGAGTTCATCCAAAGGCTTAGACCAAGTTTAGGATTAGGCTACCACCCTAATCCTAACTCTAGGTGGGTCTACCAAGCCCGACCTAGTCCGTATACTCGAACCAACTAATTTAAAATCATTCAAGGAAATCAACCACTCACCTAAACTTCCAAGCACAAGACCAAGCAAGCCACAATCCTTCAACTCTCCGGATTCACTTCCGATGCTTCACCGATGCCCAAACTTGACTCTAATCAATCCCAAACACAAACAAAACATTCATAATCAATACCTCATCAACGGAAACAACCCGGATCAACACTTCAAGCACTCAATACCCAAAACAAGTCCCAAAAACAGAATTTTCGAGCTGCCCTTAAAGCCCACCAATATCTTCCATTTCAAGCATTCAAATAACCATCAAACACACCCAAAGCAGCCCTCATATATCATACTAACATCAGCTCTCGAAAACTAACATTGAAACACCCGAAAAACCATTTTAAAACCCTCCCAAAACCCCCTTGGTACCCAATTCCGAAAATTGATTAAATTCACTTGAAATTCACATATATCATGCTATTTGACTTCTACATAACTTATCTAAACATATTAAATCAACCCATTTACTTTAACAACATAAAGCTTCCATTTTTAATCCCACTCCCAAAAATTCCATTTTCTCAAACTCTTATGAAAATGAAAATAGAAGGTACTTTTAAAGAGGGGAGAATGAGGGGAAGTCAAAAACATCCTTACCTTTCGATTTGGAGCTGAAATGGATGAGGAATAAGATGAAATAGTGAACTTGGGTAGAGAACCCTATTTCACGTTGGAAAATCTGATGAAGAAGATGAATAGTGGAAATGTGATAGGGAAAAAGGGGTTTAAATTTGAAGTGGGGTAAATTACCCAAAAGGCCATTAATGAAAAGTTTTCCTTGTTTTTAAATTAGCTCTTCAACTTAGAGTCTAAAACATTTAGGTCCCATTTTAAATGGTAAATTTTGTAACCCAAAATTTTTAAAGGATTATTTCATAAACCAACCCAAGCCCAAATATTATTAAAATATTATTTCCACCTAACCCCTAAACCCGGGTGTTACAACTCTCCCCCACTAAGGAAATTTCGTCCCCGAAATTACCTGGCGGAAACAGATACGGAAACTGCTCAACCATATCCGCTTTCCTCTCCCACGTGGCCTCTTCCACACCCCTATGTCTCCACAACACCTTGACCAACTCTATGGTCTTGCCACGCAACACCTTGCTATCAGAAGCAAGTATCTCAATGGGCTCTTCATTATAGGACAAATCCGGATTCAACTCTATCTCCTCAACGGGCATCACATGAGAAGGATCTGACCTATATCTCCTAAGCATAGACACATGAAAGACATCATGGATCTTTTCTAACTCAGAAGGTAACCTCAATCGATAAGCTACGGGCCCAATCCGCTCAACTATCTCATACGGACCAATGAACCTCGGACTCAACTTGCCCTTTCGGCCAAATCTCATCACCTTCTTCCACGGAGATACCTTCAGAAACACTTTCTCACCCACTGCGTACTCAATCTCTTTCCTCTTCAAATCTGCATAGGACTTCTGACGATCCGAAGCCGCTTTCAAACGGTCACAAATCAACTTCACCTTTTCTGTGGTTCCCTTAAGCAAATCTGGCATAGGTAACAATCTCTGACCTGTCTCAGCCCAACAAATCGGAGTCCTACACCGTCTACCATACAAAGCCTCATAAGGAGCCATCTGAATACTAGACTGATAACTGTTGTTGTAAGCAAACTCAACCAGCGGTAAGTGTTTCTCCCAAGAACCCTGAAAATCAATCACACAACAACGAAGCATGTCCTCTAGAATCTGTATCACTCGCTCTGACTGCCCATCGGACTGCGGATGATAAGATGTGCTGAAGTGCAGACGACTACCCAAAGCACTATGCAAACAACTCCAGAACCTCGAAGTAAATCTAGGATCCCTATCTGAAACTATAGACTTCGGAACCCCATGAAGTCTCACAATCTCACGAATGTACAAGTTTGCCAACTTGTCTAAGGAATCCGTAGTGTTCACTGCTAAGAAGTGAGCACACTTAGTGAATCTATCAACAATCACCCAAACTGAATTCTTCTTCGAAGGAGACAAGGGCAACCCTGATACAAAATCCATGGTGATTCTCTCCCACTTCCATTCCGGAATCTTCAAAGGCTGTAGCAAACCTGAAGGAACTTGATGTTCTGCCTTCACTCTCTGACAAACCATGCAACGGCTCACATACTCGGCTACATCTCTCTTCAAACCAACCCAGAAATAATCATTCTTTAAATCTCGGTACATCTTGGTACTGCCCGGATGCATAGAAAAGGGACTCGAATGTGCTTCGCTCAAAATCTGACGTCTCAGCTCAACATCTTCCGGTACCACAATTCTATCTCTAAAGCACAACAAGCTCTCACCACTGAAACTATACTCAGTCGGTCTTCCTTCGGCTATGTCTTGAACATGAGAAACTAAGCTCGCATCTTGCAACTGCTTCTCTCTAATCAACTGAATCAAAGGAGGCTTCACTTGCAACTCGGTGATCAAACCACCATCATCGGACACACTCAATCTAGCGAACATAGCTCTCAGCTCAACGGCCACTTTTCTACTCAAAGCATCGGCCACTACGTTTGCTTTACCCGGATGGTACTCAATAGTCAAATCATAATCTTTTAACAGCTCTAACCATCTCCTCTGTCTCAAATTCAACTCTTTTTGTGTCATCAAGTACTTCAAGCTCTTGTGATCGGTGTAAACTATACACTTCTCACCATACAAATAGTGACGCCAAATCTTCAGTGCAAACACAACTGCGGCTAGCTCTATGTCATAAGTAGGATAATTCTTCTCATGGATCTTCAACTGTCTAGAGGCATAAGCAACAACTCTCCTATCTTGCATCAAAACACATCCTAAGCCTACGTAGGAAGCATCACTGTAAATCACAAACTCCTTACCTGAAACAGGTTGTACTAGCACTGGAGCATTTGTCAAAGCTTCTTTCAATTTCTCAAAGGCCTTTTGTCTTGCATCTGACCATTCAAACTTGACTCCCTTTTGCAACAACTTGGTCAAGGGAGCAGCTACTCTAGAGAAGCCATCAACGAACCTCCTATAGTAACCAGCTAATCCTAGGAAACTCCTAATCTCGGTCACAGACTTAGGTTGTTTCCACTCAACAATAGCCTCAATCTTCGATGGATCAACTCGGATGCCTTCGGCCGAAACAACATGGCCAAGAAATACAACTTCTCGAATCCAGAACTCACACTTACTGAGCTTCGCATACAACTGATTACTCAACAATCTCTGTAAGACAAATCTCAAGTGCTCATCGTGCTCTTCTTCTGTCTTCGAGTACACAAGTATATCATCAATGAAGACAACCACAAACCGGTCTAGATAGTCTCTAAAAATTCTGTTCATCATGTCCATGAATGCTGCTGGTGCATTCGTGAGCCCAAATGGCATCACAAGAAACTCATAGTGACCATATCTAGTTCTAAAAGCTGTCTTCGGAACATCACACTCTTTCACTTTCAGCTGATAGTATCCGGATCTCAAATCTATCTTCGAGAACACTGAAGCACCTCTCAACTGATCAAACAAATCATCTATACGAGGCAACGGATACTTGTTCTTCACAGTCAACTGATTCAACTGCCTATAGTCAATACACATGCGCATGCTACCATCTTTCTTTTTCACAAACAGCACTGGAGCACCCCACGGAGAACTACTAGGCCTAATGAAATCACGGTCTAATAATTCTTGCAACTGACTCTTCAATTCCTTCAACTCTTTCGGAGCCATACGATACGGAGCTATCGAAACTGGGTTAGACCCTGAAACTGTCTCAATCACAAACTCAACATCTCTGTCAGGAGGCAAACCCGGCAACTCTTCCGGAAACACATCTGGAAAGTCACACACTGTTCTGATATCTTTCGGTCTAGCTTCACTCATATCCGGATTCATAACATAAGCCAAATAGGCCCCACATCCAGAGTCCATCAGCCTATGGGCCTCTAAAGCTGACACCACATTAGACAAGAACTTAATGTTCTCGCCCACTACCACTACCTCGTAGTCATCAGAAAGCTTCAAGGAAATTCTCTTTGTCTCAAAATCCACACTAGCCCGATGCTCAACCAACCAGTCCATACCCAATATAATATCAAAACCGTAGAAAGGAAGTTCCATCATATCAACTGAGAACACATGACCCTGAATCTTCAGTGGACATCTCCTATACATACGTCTAACTACAACTGTCTCACCAAAAGAGCTAGTAACATGCATACCTACATCTAAGATCTCAACAGGAATATCTAACTTCTGTGCATGCTCACTCAGAATGTAGGAATGCGTAGAACCCGAATCAACCAAAGAAAGCAAAGACATAGACTGTAACTCAAAATTACCTGCTATCACATCGGTGTCGTTCCCGGCCCCTCTCTGAGCATAGACCCTCGCTGGTCCTCCCGCCTCTGGTTGCACAGCCACAACATGAGCAAGGTTCCTCTGAGCATCTACCCTAGGTGCATCAGCCCTCGGCTGGAAGTAGCCACGACCGCGCCCACGGCCTCTCTGAAAATCATTACCTCTCGCAGGAGCCTGAGCAACGTTCGGTGCCTGAGCTGCCTGACGCGGACAGTCCCTCCTAAAGTGGTCCCTCGAACCACAGTTCCAACAAGCATGAAAGTTACCCCAGCACTCTCCAGTGTGCTGTCTCCCACACTGTGCACACTCGGGCAAGCGCCCTCCTCCTCTATGGCCCTGATGGCCCCTACCATGGTGGCCACCGCCACGCCTCTGATCAAACTGGTGTCCGCCACCCTTGTGTTTCTTAGCATCTCTACCATCAAAGTGGTTATGCCTCTTTCCAGAACCAGAACCACCAGCTCGTTTGGCTGCACTCAAACTATGCTCCAAATCCTTGGCCCTCGCGACCAACACATCAAAGTCCGAGTAGTCAGAAGCCAATGTGTACCTCTTAACCTCTTCATTCAATCCGTATCGGAAACGGTTGCAGCGTTCCACTTCAGTAGGAATCAACTCTGGGGCATACTGACTCAAGCGAACAAAGCGGATCTCATAATCAGTCACAGAAGCATCATCCTGAGTAAGAGCCATAAACTCTCTCTTTTTCTCATCTAAGTACCTCGGTCCTAAGTACCTCTTTCTGAAAGCAAACTCAAAGAACTCCCAATCTATCTCGGCCTCTGGAACCCCGGTAGTGGTGGTGACCCACCAGGTGTAGGCATCACCCTGAAGTAGTGAAATCACACAGCCCAATCTACGTGCGCCCGCACAACCCATCTGAGCCAAGATACGCACTGTCTTCTCCAACCATAACTCCGACCTCTCCGGAGTAGATCCTCTAAACTCCTCGGCCCCTAAGCTACGGAGCCTCTCCAAAGGTAAGCTAGCATCATCACATCTAGGCTGAGCTGCAGCCTGAGCTCCCGCAACTGCGGCCTGGAATGCTCCCGCTATCGCTTGCACTAGCGGAGTCATATCAATTCCAGCTGGACCTTGGCCACCTTGGCCACCTTGAGGTCCCTCTCCCCCAGCTCCATCCTCGCCCCCAGCTCCAGGTGGAGGAGGTGGTGGTGGTGGAGGTGGTGGAGGAGCGCCAACTCTCGCGGCTCCCGGTCCCTCTATGTGAGCTCCCGCACCAACTACCGGCTCAACAGGAGCTACAACTCGTGGTTCCTGACGAACCAACCTCGGTCTACCTCTCGGTCTAGACATTGCCCTCTCAGATATTAACTACAACCACAACAACAACACACAAAATGGGTTAGCAAGGCGAGGCTTCCAAGTGTCCAAGTATGTTTCCTCACTTAAAATCATTTTTTTTTCTAATGTAATAGTAGCAATGGGACCCACACACACATGCTTTAAAATGAAACAATCAGCATACTTGTCACATAAGCAACCATTCTTGCAGAATAAGCAAACACCGTGCAATTCAACTTAAAAACTTAAACTTACCTCACTTACTTGCCCAAGGTCTCGGTAACCTTTGGCTCTGATACCAACAAGTGTAACCCCCTCGTCCCGGTCTGGTAGGATGACCGGTCCGAGTGGGCCACACGGGGAAAACCGAAGCGAAACCCGTTAAGGTTTCCCCTCGGTTAACAACCCGGAAAATTTCTTTTAACATTAGTCTTATCTAGATGCAATTATAATTCCTATGTGAAGCACAGCAGCGGAAGAATCAAACAACGCATCAATCACCGACCAAACAAACATAAACAGTCCATTTTTACTTCATTCCAGCAGGCCGTTTCGAAACACCTATAGGGTGTTCCGAAACGCCCTGACCTGGTCAAAGGGCCTGGGTCGACCACAAGGTGACCGTTCCGAAACAGGGATGACCCGTATCGGAACGCCCTTGACGGTCAATATCTCGTGGTCAACGAGATTTGACCGTTTCGGAACTTCAAAGGCCCGTTTCGGAACGGCTTCATCTCGCCAATTTCTCAAAATTCCAGAGGCGAAAACGTTCCGGAACGACCCTCATCCGTTTCGAAACGGAAGGTCATTTACACAGGGGCCGTTTCGGAACACGGGGACCCGTTCCGAAACACCCCCTGTCTGCAGATTTTCTGGGCTGTTTTGAGGCACAAGGATGCCCCAAAACACCAACAAACCAACAAGCAACTTCAAGGCAAGACATCCTAAGGTATGACACTTATACTAGCATGCTTCAACAATAATTAGACATGTCTAAAACCAAAGTCACAACCCAAATACATGCATTTGATCAACCATCATTCAAGCACAAGTTCATGCACTTAAAGCATAGTCCACAACTCAAGCAAGCAAAAGACGTAAGTTAACAACCACCATGGCAACACAACCATGCAAAAGCCCTACATGTAAAGGAGTCTACACACGCTCCTAACAACCAACAACAACTAACAAGTCTTACACATCCCATTGCTACAATTATTACATAACTTAGCATAAAACCATACTTGATGAACTTAAGTCCAAAACCACACTTGAAGGCCCTCCTCTTGCCGAGCAACCCACGAACTAAGGATCTGCAATGTTGAACAAGGAGAGCGTAAGCAATGATGCTTAGTGAGGGTAAGCTCTAAAAACAAACCTCAACATCGCAGGGTCCGAGCACGATCTAGCCAAGGCAACATACATAATTCAAGAGTCCACAAGATATAGATGCATGAGCAATTATATCACATATATGTCATAATCATGAGCTCAACACTACCATACATGCAATCACATACAACATCCAAGCAGCTCATAATCTCAACACATTGATACATATATCAAACAACATTGGCACCTAGTTATCGCTCAAATACACGGATAGACTCGTTGGAAACTCATATCCAACAACCACATTACCTCGGTGGGATTCCACTCATCACCGGCCTCGCGGAGGGGATTCCACTCATCCTCACGCCCCGTCGATGAGATTCCACTCATCACCGACTATATTTAAATACCATTTCCGGGCGTACCCGTACTCCTCCTTGGTGACTCAACGCCACCAAGGCCACGCGCGACTTTAGACTCATGTGTACACACTAACATCCTAATGATCGATCATTTGTATTTAAGTATACTAGTGCCAATATTTTACTCATTCCACAACACACATTTCAACCATTTCCGTGCTTAGCACGTACTCACCATGGACACAACCATGAACCATCACCATGCATGCTTTAAGCCATACGATCCATGCCTCAATTCACATGTATAAAACAATATACATACACAATCATATGACATAGCATACAAGGCATATACAATCATCCAAATGAGTTCATCCAAAGGCTTAGACCAAGTTTAGGATTAGGCTACCACCCTAATCCTAACTCTAGGTGGGTCTACCAAGCCCGACCTAGTCCGTATACTCGAACCAACTAATTTAAAATCATTCAAGGAAATCAACCACTCACCTAAACTTCCAAGCACAAGACCAAGCAAGCCACAATCCTTCAACTCTCCGGATTCACTTCCGATGCTTCACCGATGCCCAAACTTGACTCTAATCAATCCCAAACACAAACAAAACATTCATAATCAATACCTCATCAACGGAAACAACCCGGATCAACACTTCAAGCACTCAATACCCAAAACAAGTCCCAAAAACAGAATTTTCGAGCTGCCCTTAAAGCCCACCAATATCTTCCATTTCAAGCATTCAAATAACCATCAAACACACCCAAAGCAGCCCTCATATATCATACTAACATCAGCTCTCGAAAACTAACATTGAAACACCCGAAAAACCATTTTAAAACCCTCCCAAAACCCCCTTGGTACCCAATTCCGAAAATTGATTAAATTCACTTGAAATTCACATATATCATGCTATTTGACTTCTACATAACTTATCTAAACATATTAAATCAACCCATTTACTTTAACAACATAAAGCTTCCATTTTTAATCCCACTCCCAAAAATTCCATTTTCTCAAACTCTTATGAAAATGAAAATAGAAGGTACTTTTAAAGAGGGGAGAATGAGGGGAAGTCAAAAACATCCTTACCTTTCGATTTGGAGCTGAAATGGATGAGGAATAAGATGAAATAGTGAACTTGGGTAGAGAACCCTATTTCACGTTGGAAAATCTGATGAAGAAGATGAATAGTGGAAATGTGATAGGGAAAAAGGGGTTTAAATTTGAAGTGGGGTAAATTACCCAAAAGGCCATTAATGAAAAGTTTTCCTTGTTTTTAAATTAGCTCTTCAACTTAGAGTCTAAAACATTTAGGTCCCATTTTAAATGGTAAATTTTGTAACCCAAAATTTTTAAAGGATTATTTCATAAACCAACCCGAGCCCAAATATTATTAAAATATTATTTCCACCTAACCCCTAAACCCGGGTGTTACACAATTTTTTTATTAGATAGAGATATTATATTCTCATGTCAGGATTTGAACTCATACAAAATAAGAAAAAATGAACATCTTTAACCACTAAATCAATTAGTAGTTCTCAAACGTCAAGATTTAAACATATACTCTCACTTAAAAAAAACCTCAATATCTTATTTTGTACCAATCCATGGTTGAAGTTAATATACTTTAATATAAAGTTAGAATTTAAAAATATGAAAAGTAACTTTCTTTTTTTACGAATATATAATTTTAGGTGGTTAATTGTTTATTTAAAATCAAGCGGGTTAAATAACTTTATTGTGAATTTATGCAAACTTTTTATTGCGTCGGTTTTTTTACGATAAATATAAATATTAGGTTTAAAATAAAATTATGAGTGTTGTAATTTCGATTAAAAATGAATTTCACAATTCGGTTAAAATTTATGGTTGATCGATCAATCCTTGATGAAACTTCACTCAATGATTATACGAGTTTTTCTTAATGAATTATTTAATATATATTGATACAATATATATATATATATATATTATTTATATATTTATTCGTCTATAAATTGAATGATCAAACGTTTAAACATATTCGATATAAATTTTTTTTTGTATATTATACTCACAACATATTAATCGATTTAAACTCAATTAATCTCATTAACGATATTTGATTTTCGATAACTTTAGTTCGATTGAGGTTAAATATTTGGGTTAGACGTTTAATTAAAATTCCCAAACAACGTTCTCGTGTTTTTCTAGTCACATGTTCGATACTACGTCGCTTTTAGTTAAAAGAAATCATGGCAATTGCTCAATTTTTTAGGTAAAATGGGGAAATAGGGTAGTTTGAATTTTTATTTAAGAGATAGGGCTTGTTCGGGGAAATTTTGGAGAATATGTCAATTTCTACAGTACTACGCCGTGTGGAGGTGGCGAGGTTGGACCTCGCCATGTGCAGGTGGCGATGTGCAGGTAAAATTAAAAATAATTCATCTTTTGCAAAGTTGGCAGGCGTGCAATACACAAGACCTCGCCACCTCCACATGGCGAGATCCAAAGAACGCCATAAGCACATGGCGAGGTCCCCAAATACTGTAGATTTTGGCCTAGATTCCAAAATTTCCCCCAAACAATCCCTATCCCTTAAATAAAAATATAAACTGCCCTATTTCCCAAATTTACTCAATTCTTTTAATACATGTTTTGAAAACATTATAAATAAATTTATGTTTTTTCCTAAAAATATTATTATCTTTTAAAAGTTCGTTAATTAAAATTAACAAAATTAAATATTCACCTCTCATTTTTTAGTTAACGACATGAAAATAATAAAATTTAACCTCAACTCCCTTCATATTGTGGTTTAATTATTTTTTAGGACATTTCAAAGTAAATCAACTTGCATTTTCATAGTGTAATTTTGACTTCGTTTCTGACAATGATGGCTCATTAATAAACTGACGTTACTACAATTCAATTGCAACATATCTTTGGTGATTGCAAACAGTTATCAATAGTCAGTATGAATGTCCAAAGCATATATCGATGAACAAAATAACATAATAAACGACATATGTAAATACAACCACAAATCCAACAAGATAAAAAGAAGAAAGAAAACGTGTCACAAAAATAAATAAAAAAATATCCTACAAAAACAAACAAAATCATCCACCATTTTTATCCGAAAACAAAAAGACTAATTAAATAGAATAACACAACTCAGAATAAATTAATAAAACGTCAATAAGAAAAAGATAAAGAGAAGGAAAAAGAAATAACAATCCACGACCAATCTAAATTGAGGTTGTCACTGACAATAAAATATTAAAAAATAAAGAAAATAAGGTAGACAGTGACTACAATATTCTTAATAAAAATGTTAACTTAGAAACACGTTAAAATGTTGACTTAATGAAAATGTGTCACTCTCAAAGGGTAGTTGAAAAACAAGGAAATGATTACTTAAGCTTTCAAAATAACAAAATTAAGTGAATTAGTTTTCATGTTCGTCTCGATCCAGCAAGTAGTTTTAAAAGATATTTTTAAGAGACTCGAGTTTAATCGTTTTATTTGTAAAGTATTTATACGTTATCAAAAATTAAAAATATCTATAAACATATGCTATTTTATAATCACGTTTACACTATTAAAAAAATTTTATATTACTCAACAAAAATGATACAAATTCTTGTTATTAAAGCAAAAGTGTCGGCTGCCTTGCTCCAATGGCACCCACATAATATATTAGATTTTGTTATATATCTAAAATATGTGTGAACGAAATATGTTAGTAGGGATGGACTAAGGGGCAATAGTCCTAAAAATTTTAAATTACTATATGGTTTAGATTTTTTATTAATATATTTTTATTAAAAATATATAAATAATCTAAGTATACATCATATTTAAGTGGTGATTTAATTGCTCATCTCCTTGTGTTCTGGTGGCAAACGTAGATGTTTATCATCCTTTGAGATCCGAGTTCGAGCATCAATAATGCATGCTTGTGTGTGTCGTCTTTGAAAAGACTAAAAAAGTTGAACAGATGTTACATAATACATTTGCATCACATCAACATATTAAAAAAATGGTGATTTAATTTTGTTCTCGAATGCTTATGATACATTAAATATTTAATTATAAGTTCACTTTTTTATTTTGCAAAAATTGAACATTTATTTTTATTCATAATTAATAACTATGAATTTATACTTTTAAAAAATAAGTACTATAAATTTATAAAATTGAACGGAGAGAAAATGGTAGGGGAAATGGGGTTGTCGAAAGATGTGTTGCGCTCCACTTATACGCCATGTGGCCTTTATTTTATTCCCAAACTTTGTCTTTCAGTTTCAAAATCCAACGTTTTGCGATGCTCATTCCATTTCCTGTCGGTGCTACGTGGACCTCTCCCTATTTTCTTTCTCCTTTTAATATTATTTTTGTAAAGTATGTACGATCTTAAATTAAATAAAAAAATAATGATTTAGGCACTTAAAAAGAACAAAAATAAATTTAAACACCTAAAAAATAGAAATTTTAGCACTTGTTTTCTATTAAACTTTTGTTTAAATAATAATAATAATAACACTCTCGGTTTATTTTCTGCACTTATTTAGAAAAAGAATAAGTAATTTGATTTGAGAATAATTTGATGTGATTATATATGGGTAATGATTTGATTTACGTTGAATTTCTTCTCAATAGCGCGTTTCTAAACTTGCCATGTATTTTTTTAGGGCACTAAATTCAACACCTAAATTATTAATCTCAACTTTAAATATTAAACCATAAATACTAAAATTCTAAGATTAAATATTAAAAATTAACATTTAAATTCTAAAAATTAAACGCTCGTCAAAAACAAATTTTCCGCCATCGATGCTCAGAATATTTTTCCACTATATATTTGGTGGTTTTTGTTTAATAGAGTGCAATTAAAACGCTTGATTATAATCTTCGTTTGTCAATAATTTTAGGTATTGTTTTAGTATATAGTGTTTAGCTTAATTGATATGTTGTTGGTAAAAGTAGATAAGAGAATGTAAAATCGAATATATTTAGGCATTCAATATCTTTTTATTTTTTTATACAAAGAAGTTGGGCTCGTTAAAAACCTCCTAAACCTAAATAGGAAAAATAGTACCTATTGAAATACCAATACAAAGAAAAACGCGAGCAAAACCTCGTTTACATAAGCCTAATCACAAAATTACCATAGCCATGATTCTAAACACCATGGAACAAGTGACACAAACAACCCCTTAACCACCAGGATCAACATGCCACCGAGCCTCAGCACCATTGCCTAAGTGTTGCTCGGCTTCTACCTCCATATCTCCTCGCAAGCACATGCCACGATTCGCGGCAACCAACTCCATCACAAGTAGAGGAGGCTTCAAGTAAGTCGACGCAACAAGGTTTCCATCCTGACTCAAGGACGTAAATTTGTCGATAACACTGTTACTCTTCCGCTTGACATAATTGATTATAACTCGCTAATCGCGACAAATAATTCACACCTTTTGATTAAGGTTGCGAGAATTGGAGTAATTATACTCTTAATTAACATAATAGTTTTCAAATTTCTTTATTCACTTTGCCAAAAATACCCTTAAGTTTTATTTTTTATAGCTATTCGTATTCAATCTTTTGATAAATTAATTCGATACTTGTATTACAAGTCTATTTTAAAGATAATCATTCTAAACTAATTTATTTCATTCACAACGATTCTATTATTCAAAATATACGGGTGCTTAAAAAACTTAATCGGTCATAAAAAATGATAGTTGGTATCCTCAAACGGATATGTCTGAATTTTTTTACCATTGTGAAGTAATTTTTTAAAAAAATGGATTAATTTATTCCCCTCCCTTTTTAAATATTTAAATAATACTCTAACTTCTAATTTTGACTCCGTCCCGAATCGAAGAAGCTTGTGACTTAACACTTATTATGCGTATGCAAAATGCAAGACGTAAAATTGAATTATGGGCTACATCGGGCCCTTTTCTCCAGACAGTTTTAAAGCTTAAAACTCGGGTGCATGGGCCCAAAACTATAGCTCAATCTTCAAGATACAGCAAAGGCATATCTACCCGGCCCACCATTTCATCCCTTTTAATAAAAGAAACCTAACTCGGTTATTTTCCCTATAATAAAGCACCCCGACTCAATTATTTCATCAATTTTCAATATTTATTTTTAGAAGATAATTTTTATTTATTTACTTTTTTCAATGTGATTTTATTTATTTATTTATTTGTGGGTATATTTGGTGACATACCGTGTTTAGAAATGTATTTCAAGTAAGATGAAATAAATTTGAATATATTTTTTAGATTTTTTCAAGTAAAATGAATTTGATTTTGCAACGGAGGGAAGAGCCTAAAGTGATTAATAGAAAATACAATGAGATTTTTTTAATTGATTTAGTGATTATGGATGCTCATGTGCATTTCATTTTATGATCTTGAATATGAGTTTCGAAATTTGTATTGGATTATAAATACCAGTCTATTGTACCAAAAAAATAATAGAAACCAATAAAAATGGAGATGAGTGTGTAAATTGAATAATAAGATAATTAGAAGTGTTGTATAAGAATTTAGAATTTGAATTCAGGTTTCAGAAATAGTGTAAGTCAAATTATAAGATAAAATGAATTTTAATATGATTAAATTAATATATTTTAAATTTTATAATATAGTGTCTAAAATAGACATTTTATCTTTCATAAATCACTTTCTGACGGTAATAATAAACACTAAAATTTAAAACTCAGTTTTTCAAAATCATTTTTCTACAGCACTTTTAAAATCAATTTTCCGACCGCACTTTTTAAAAGCAATGCTAAACTACGCCTTAAAAATGTGGTATTCATGATAATTCCCCAAATTCGTAGATTTGTTAGATACCCGTTTAATCATGAATTTAAAACTCTTAATATGTTCTTTTATTTGATAAATTCATATTTATATAATTGCATCTACATCATAATGAATCTTAATTATTTATCTATAACATATATTTCGTTCTTATCATATACATGACAAATGAAATCTAAATCGAAATTTTCAAATTTATCTTTTCAACCAAAGCATTGACGAAAATATATTTTTTGTTTCTGTTTGTTTTCAAAAGTGAGCACATTTGGTCAAATCTTGTGTGTAAGGTTCTTTCGTCCGCAAAATGTTTGCATATAGTTAGAATTTAGAAACCCAATTTCATTAGATTCTTGTAACAAAAGAATAATTTTATAATCAAGTTACTTATCTTACAAATATGAAATGAAATAAAAATTATATATTCTTTTTTAGTGTCTTTATGTATGCATCAACACTATACATGTTAACCCTAAATTCTAAACTCTAAAAATTAAATCTCACACTTAAAACTCTAAACTATAATCTTAATTTTAAACCATAAATTCAATTTTTAAATATCGGGGAATACATATGAGCACAAAAAAGGAGCAGAAGATTTTCTATTCTACGTAATGCGTCTTGCAAGTGAATAAAAATCCACAACTCCATTTTTAATGCCCTTATGCATGTTCCAACGTTAAAATTTAAATCATTCACTCTAATATTAAATTATAAATTTTAATTTTAACCCTAAATTTAAATTCTAAATTATTTTTTAATATTAAAACAGGTTTTATTTCTTTTAGGTTAAATATTAAGTCAATTATGTAAACTTCTTGTAATTTTTTACTCTCTGCCCGTGATTTTTTTTCCATTAGAACTTTTCATATCAAATCTACGTATCTCTTATTGTGGAACTAATTTACTGTCATTATCCATCCTATACACTCTAACACAACGTTTTAGAGAAAGAAAGATGATTTCTATTTTTTTAAAGTGAATATTAAGTTACGACTTTTGTTTTATGGTTATATTATTGATGTTTATGTATAGTTAGATTTTTTTAGTAAAAGGTTATTTGACGTTATAATTAGAATTATGTAGCGAACACTATAAGAAAATAGATTTTTAGTGACATTAAAAATAGTCACTAAAAGTATTAAATTTAGTCACTGAAATTTATAGTGATTATTTTTCTGAGTCGTCACTAATAACTCCGTCACTATTATATTAGTGACAAATTTTATGTATTTTGTCACAATAAGTTATATTTTTTATGACCATATTTTTTGACACAAAAGATTAATAAATGTGACTAAAACTTAGACACTAATGTTATTCTTATTAGTGACAAATATTTTATCACAAATATATATTGAAATAGTGTCTAAAATACGTTGTGACTTTCAATAATAATAAAATAATTATATTTTTTAGTTGCAACCACCTTATTCAGGCTCAGATTGGGCATATCGTGCTGGCACTCAAAGGGACTCATCCCAGACAAGCCAGCCTTTCATCGCGTGTCCATTATTTAAGGACTTATCTCGATAGCGTCGTCTCGATATTTTTTAGTTGCAACCATCTTATCTCGGGAATGTTATAACCTTTCATCGAGGGCGCGTGGCGAATGTGCTTAGATACCAACCCTTGACTTCTGCGACGAAATTTTTAATAAATAAATACAATGCATGGTTTCGTGGGGGATTGAACCTGGAACCTTTAGGAGGAGAGTGCAATGTCTATCCACTAGGCTAGGCAAGAAATTTAATATTATTTTAAAAGTAAAATATTATTTAGGTTAAATTGTAATTGAAATTAATTTTATTTATTTTTAAAGTATGTATTAATTATAACAATAATTAATATAATAATAATTTAATTAATTTTATATGGTTTCCTATACGATATACGTTTGTTGAAAAAAATATATAAAAATAATTGAGTTGGTTTTAAAATATAAACATATGAATATTAAGATTTACACCTAAATTATTGATAGAATTATCCTTTATGTGATAATTATTTACTATACTGACAATGTAAATTTTACCTCCACAAGAAAAGTTAAAACAAATATCAAGTGTAAAATTTTTCATAAGGTAAAATTTTGTTATCACATATTATGCCAAGACTACATATTAGTCTTTTTACTTTAATTTGTTCACTTTAAGTTTATGTACTATCTATTCAAAAAAATATGTACTTTTTAAATTTTGAAATTTCGATCTTGACATGAATGATAGTCTTTAAATCTGTTAAGTAAAACTTTTGATTTTTATTTTTTTGTTCAATCATTTTTAGTCATTGTAATTTAATCATATTGTCGATGTCCCGTTTGGATTTTGATTGAAGTTTTAAAATTTCAAAAATATAGGGACTAAAATTGATCAAAATAGAATGGCTAAAACAACAATTTACACATAGTGTAGAGACTAATTGAATTATTTTATCTTTTGATAAACTAGTTTATGCCTTTATGGTAACTTCAATTTTTTATAATTGTTATTATTACTATAATTATAAAAATAAAATTATTATTGTGACAGTATATAACTTGCCATTAAGTTTATTTTTTATTGGTGACAAAATTTATCACAACAAAAGTAAAATTTTAAGTGACAAACAATTGCATTGTCACAACAAATATCAAATTATAGTGACCACTTTATATATCGTCACTATCATGTTGCAAAGTTTTAGTGGCAATAAAATTTGTGTCACAGTTATAGACTTACAGTGAGAATTTAATTGTGAAAAATGTAATCGTCACAATTACTACTATAATAGTGGCCAAATAAAAATACATCACAATTACTTATGCTATTAGTGTCGCACAAAAAATCTGTCACAAAAGTTTAATATTTGTGACAAAATTCTTGTCAGTCACTGCTAATTTGTCACTAAAAGTCTATATTCTTGTAGTGGAAGTAGTTTGTAGATAATTTGTTTCTCTCGCCACTCTTTTATCACTTCATAAAGTGTCTCATTCGATAAAGACAATGAATTTTTATGAACGCTATTCAGTTCTTTTGATGTTGGGCGTCATTTTTAAGGGAAAGCTTCGTCCCCACCTAATTTTAGGTTTAATATTTTATTTTATGTATGGATTTTTTTGATAGCTATTGTCCTTATTTTTCTTTCAATGCTTAGGTGTGTTGTAATTTTGATATCTTCCATTAATAAAATTTCGTTGTCATTGTTTAAAAAAATCTATTTTTTAAGGTAAACTACCCCAGTGACCACCGAACTATAGGGGCGTACCTATTTGACCATCGAACTCGTCAATCAGACCACTAAACTTATTGAATTGACCTATTTTGACCACCGCCGTTAAAAAATTAACGGAGAGGAGACGTGGTAGTTAACAAAATTTTATAAAATTACACATTTGGTCCCTATTATTTACCTATTATATCAATTTGAACCTAATTTTAATTTAATTAAATAAAATGACCCAAACATTTTTACCCAAATCTAGGCTTAAGGATGGAGGGCGAAGGGGAGGTCCTGGCAGCAGGTCAGTGAACTGAGGGTGGGGTTCGACTCGCGGGTGTATGAGGAACACAATGGTGGTGTCGATGTCGCGAACAGACGACTAACGACGGTGTAAACGGCCAAAAACATGGAGGAAACCTTGGGTTTTCGCTGAACCTTTAGGTGGTTCTACACGACAGACGATAACGCGACACTACGAGTGGATCTTAAGTTTCGATCGGGGCGTGGCTACGGATTTGTTGGCGGCGGCGGTGATAACCATGAACTGCCGGTGGCCGAGATCGGAGGTCGGATGGAGTTGGGAAGGTGAAGAGTTTGGGGGAGAAATATCTGGATATTACTAAGATCTAAGTGGGTACAACTCATATTAATAAGAGTGATTTGGTGTGTTAGTTAAGGCTGTGGAATAACATCCATAAGTCCTAGGTTTGATCCACCCCAACGTCATTTTATGGTTCTTTAATTTTTCTTTATCCAGGTGGTGACACTGATTGGAAGAAAAATGTATTAAATAAATTAAAATTAAAAAATTTATCCAATTGAGAGATGTCACATGTCATTATCCGATTGGTTGATTAATTTTATTTAATTAAATAAAAAATAGGATCAAATTAATATAATAAGTAAATAATAGGGACCAAATATGTAATTTTATAAATATTTGTTAACTGTTAACTTTTTTAAGACGGTGGTTAAAATATGTCAATTTAATAAATTTAGTGATTTGATTGATGAGTTTGATAGTTCAGTGGTCAAAATAGGTACGCCCCTATAGTTTAGTGATCACTAGTGCAGTTTATTTATTTTTATCAAGTGAGTGCACAGATCCCTAACCACTTCACTATTAATCAGTCATTGGTTCAAAGAGAATAATATCAACATGTACTCATAACTTTGACATGAAAAATCCCAATTGAAGTGATAATACTTTGATCCACGAATCATTACAGGATCAAAGCAACTGTTATTCTGATTCCCTCATAACCAATGAACTAACACATGGATTCTGACAGATTGATATTCACTGCCTATATCATGTTTCTGAAGACAACCAAATTGCTCAAGATTTTATTCTCTGCAGTTGGAAAAATCTGCAAACTGTAAGCACACAAGACAAAATCTCAGAAAGAGAATCCAACAAAACCAAAGTCCTGCCTCGAAATTGAAGCCATCTTGCCGGGGCTTTGTTCCCAACTTCCCATAAGCCATAATCCATTGCCTTGTCTTCATTCAACAGCTCCCCACTTTTCCTGGTTCCCCCTTTGCCACTTCTCTAATCCACATTTCTTTATTCGTAATCCTCCATCAAAATGCTTAAAAAAAATAGGTCAAAATATTATCCAGTTAAACATTAGGTACATTTTTTGACATTATGCCTTCTATTAAATATAAAAGTTTAGGCCCTTTAATATGAAATCATATGACTGTTCCCGACTGTATTATATATTGAATTAAGCGATATATAAACTATATAGCTTAAAAGGCCACGCAGTGACGGAGCCACAGCTCCCATGGGAGGGGCTGTGGCCCCCCCGGAAGGGGGAAATTTTTTTTTTACCCTTTGATTTTTTATATTTTTTTAGAAAAAATTAGGATAATTGTGAATTTGCCCCCCACCTTTCAAAATTTATGTTTTGCCCCCCAACTTCAAATCCTAGCTCCGTACCTGAGGCCACGTTCACTCCCCTTTGTATACAAAAACTATGTTGAAAATTAAAAGATAGTTCCTCAGATTTTGTGCCTGTCCATGTTCACTTGCTTCCTTCATATTGCAGTTTAACCTTTCTTGGTTTTTGGGACTCTAATTATATATATATATGTACGCTGGCCTTTACTCACAGGGTCACAAGCTCTGGTTTGAGCTTTTTTTTTTAGTAAACTACTAATTGGTTTCAGCCATGGCGGAGTTTCACTACCGGCAACATAGCTGTGGAGTCGAGGCCTCGTCGAAGAGTAAGCGGAACGGTTTCTCCACCAAGTGTGCTTCATTGGTTAAGCAACAACGTGCTCGGCTCTACATCTTGCGCCGGTGTGCCACCATGCTCCTTTGCGGTTACATACACGGCGACGATTAGCGACCGAACGAAAACGGAAAAGCCGTGTCACTTTTCCTCATCATGGTCGTCTTGAAATTCATATATGCTCCATCAATTGCAGGCTTATCCTGCTTGGTTCAATGGGGGGCTAAAGTATGGTACAATTGTTTTTTTTTTCTCATGCCTTCCCTTTGTGTTTTTTGACATGAGAAAAGGTTATGGCCGCACTCTTTGCTTTTTCACCGAGCTGATGTTAAGAATGATATTTCTGATGGAGTTTTGGTTATGTTAATTAAAATACAAGTTGTTTTGCCTGTTGCTATTGAGGTTAAATCAGTGCGGTTTCTGAAATTTTGATGGTCTTATGGCTAATATAAAATTGGACCCTAAATTAGAGATTTAATTTAGGGTCGTGATCGTATTTTCGGTCGTGTTACATTTATCGCAGTTGTGGACACAATCGCGTTTGTGATTTTTTTAATAACATATGATATTGTGGACATAACAGTTGTATGTATCACATTTTCAGATAGTGTCATTACCGCTATATATCAGTTGTTGTTGCGGTTGTATACCACTAGTTAAATTCTTGTCTCTAATAGCAAGTGTTGAAAAAAAAAATTTAAGAGTATGTTCATAATAACAAAAATTGAAAAAATTGTGTCATTTATAACAAGTATTGAAAAATTTGAATTTCAAAAATGTGCCTATAATAACAAATATTACGAAAAAAATTAGACCTATAATAACAAATATTAGAAAAAAACAAATGATAAAAGTTGGACTCTAATAAAAATATTATAAAAATTAACTAATAACAAGTATTAAAAAATGGGCCAACAACAAGTATTAAAAAATTTTAATAATAAAAATTTTAAATTTAAATTTTAAAAAATAAAATTTTAATAATAAATATTATTATATCACATATATACTATAAGAACGGTGAGCCTCACTCCTCTTTATTTTTTAATTAAGTTTTAATGTCTTCAATTTTCATTGTTCTCAAAGTTGTAAACCACTTTTTTTTTTCTTTACTCAAGCACGTTACTATGCATATTTACTGCTTTGTATTCAAAGTTGGAGTTCCTGGGCAGGCGCTTTTGTTGCCCTGGCCCAGAGACGACTCTGGGTTAAATGTAAACTTTAATACGGTTTATATTTTGTCTAAATCCAATCCAAGTCAAAATAAAAATTTTAAAATAAAATAATATATGGATTAATATTTGATACACTGTCAGTGTAAAAAAAAAATTACACAAGCATGCCTATTTCTAAACTTAAATTTAAAATCTAAAATTCTAACCTTAAAACCTTAAAATCTAACCCCAAGCCCCAAACCCCAAACCCTAAATTCTAACCATAATTCCTAAATTCTAAACCATACAACCTAAACCCCTAACCTCTAAACCCTAAACTAAACCCCTAAATAAACCCGCTTGTGGAAACTTTATTTTCCACCGCCGGTGCATAGGATATTAATCCATAATATATTATAATCACGAACTTATAAGATGGATAAATTGAATCAGGTTTAACCCTTAAATGTTTGAACTATAGTCTGACCAATAATTTTGATTGGTCTAATATTTTTATTTTGTCCAAATTCAATTTTTGATCGTAATATATTAACTCAGTATCTCTCAAACTTCATATAAAGACTTTGGACATGGGGTGACCAAATCCGTTTAACAACGACTATGTCGACAATCCGATAATTTAATGGAATAGAAGGGTTCCGTTTGTTTGGTCAGTTATTTTTAATTACCGGAACTTAATTTATTGGTTCAGTAATCTGAATCGAGTATTGTAAAGACTCATTATGAGGGCGACATTCTCAACTCAATTACTACATTTACAACGTCGAAATTTAAACTTCTTACCTTGCTTAGTGTTAGATTATACAAGGTAAAACACATAAAAATAAAGATTAAAATTAACTTTTCATTTCATTGTAAAAACCCTAAACCTCTAATATTCACAAAACATAGGTTATATATCAAGAGGTAAAAACTATTACATAAAGACAGCTGTAACACTAAAGTTACCACTAACTTTACCAATTTACCTTGCATACATATTTTAATATTTCCAATAAGCTAACTAACTGTTGATGTCCTGTCATCTTTTTAAGCATATAGAATTCAATGAATAAAAATCGATGTCTCTTTTTCTGTGCCCCTATTTATGTTATGAACGGAGTGTATGATTGATAGATTTGAAGTGAAAAAAATCATAGAAGGTTGAAAATAAGATTAAAGAAGAAGAAACTTTGTTTCATTGATAATATTCAGCATAAAATAAAGTTTACATGTTTATGATTTAAAATTTAAGGTTAAAACTTAAAATTTAATATTTTTAGTGTTGAAACATAGAAAAAAAATAAAAAATTACCTAACATTTTTTTTTACCGGAATTAAATGTTAACTGTCTATCCTGGAAACAAGTATGGTACAACCAAGCAGGAAAGTGAAAGCAAGATTTCGGAAAATGTCATAAATCTTAGTAAATCTGCTAAGTTTAAGGCGTAGTTAATGATATCTGAGTATTCGATTAGATTATATTGAGTAAAAGAAATTCTAATTAGTTAAAGGGTAATCTTCATCCGTGGTCTCTTTTGTTTGGGGTTTATTCTATTTTGGTCACCCGAATTCAAAAAAAGTTATTCTAGTCACTTACGTTTAAAAACATTTTTGTTTTGGTCACTAGACCGTTAACCTCAGTTAATTAAAAAAATTAACTTTTAATTTAACCTCAAAACTTTCAAAATTAAAACGTAACGTTGCTTTTTGCTGCCTTTTTGAATCCGAATTCTTTTCTTTTTCACTTTTTTTATTTCTTTAATGTCTTTATTTGACTAAAATTTGACCTTTTTAGCGAACTGTGTTTTTGCCCATTTTCTTTAATTTTTTGGTTCACAACTTAGTGAGATACACCAACTTCTTTTTTTTTTAAACAAAACTAAGAACCAGAAATGTAGTCGATTTTAAGTTGCTATTAAGTCTATGCTCATGGAAGACCATTGGAGGAGTTAAATACTCGAAATGCACCATCAGTGATCAAAACATATAAGAATCTTAAGAATTAGTTCCTCTTCTTTTATTTGTCTTCTTTTCTAACATTAATTTTGGATAAAATTATTAATCCATATGAATATTGACGCATGAATTCTTAGAAGAAATGAGATATTTAGTGGTTCTGGATGATGTGTGGAGCTTGGAAGTCTGAGATTGTTTTGACATGGTAAGATACAATATTGTTATTTTGGGGAAGATGGTGAAAAATAAAATTTTGAAAGTTTAGGGGGTTAAATTAGAAATTATTATTTTTAATTAACGGAGATTAACAATCCAATGACCAAAACAGAAACGTTTTCAAAAGTAAGTGACCAGAATAGTCTTTTTTGAATTCGGGTGACCAAAATGAAACAAACTCCAAACAAAAGGGACCATAGGTGAAGATTACCCTTAGTTAAATTGATCAGTTTTATTTTATAATTTAAATTTTATTTGTATTTTTTAAATCGAGTTCTTTGAGTTTTTTTTTTAAATTTAATTATAATTATTTATAATATTTATAGTACAAAATGACTCTAATTTAAGCTATTTTTCCACTCATATAGAATACATATATATATATTTCTTATATTTTTTTTCACATGTAAGGGTAAGTTTTGTATTGTTATTTAATAAATCAAATAACATCTAAAATTATAAAATATATTTATAATATTATTTCTAAAGAGGGACTTTTTAGTACAAAGAATTGATGAGAGTATAAAAGAGTCAATGAATTAATGAGAAGAAAGAATTTACAAAAAAAATTATATTGAAAGACCAAATTAAATAAAATGTAAAATTAAAAGACTAAATTATAAAAAGAATAAATTTGTTGTTAAAAAAATATGAAATAAAGTTACATAAATATTTTATAGTGTTAGCAGAGCATATAGTTTAAATTTGGTAAAAATAAACTTATAACAAAAGAAGAAATGAAGAAATGAGAAAACCGAATAAAGTTAATGAATTGAAGTAAATTATAGATTTAATTGTAAATCAATAAAATTTATTTTTTCGTTTTTCTAGTTGAAAACGGAAGAAACCAAATAAGTAGTGTTTTTGTGGTCTCAATTTGCAATCATAAATCTTACATTTTTCTTCTGAGAAATGAAAAACAGAGGATATTAATCATTGCATCCCCTTTAGCAAATCGAAATTGTTCATCTCATAATTTACAATCTTTCCAAACTCACTTTGCACATACATACATACATATATATATAGATGTATATATATAGATTTTGTAAGGAACATATATGAACAGTCCCATTTAGCCCCTGCACTCGTATATTATTTAGAACATGAAATCAATGGTTTCCAGTAGCTAGTTTAGCTCTCAATTCTTTTCTCAAGATCTTCCCCGACGGCGCCTTCGGAATTGTTTCGATGAAGAACACACGGTTTATTCTCTTGTAGAACACCACCTGTTTCGAAATGTACTGCTTGATTTCATCTTCACTCATCTGCGATTTCTCCGATCTCACCACGAATGCAACCGGCACTTCCCCGGCTGCTTCATCCTTCATGCTACAATAACATTATAGTATCGATGTTAGAACGAAGAACCCGGATTTCGATATACCGGAGAAACATAACATCGACGGTTTTGTTAAACTTACGCGACGACAGCAGCATCGACGATATCGGGGTGAGCAATGAGCATTGCTTCGAGCTCGGCAGGTGCTACCTGGAACCCTTTGTATTTGATCAATTCCTTCAACCGGTCGACGATGAAGAGCTCCTCGTCATCGTCGATGTAACCGATGTCTCCGGTGTGTAACCAGCCATCTTTGTCAATGGTCCTGGCTGTGGCCTCAGGGTCATTAAGGTATCCTGCAAAAAGTAAATAAACATTTAGCTAACGTTATTCATGTTCTTTTTTTTGGTAAAATAAGTATAATATATACCTTTCATGATTTGATCTCCTCGGATGCAAATCTCTCCGGCCTGGTTCCGCGGCAGCGACAAACCGGTGTCGGGGTCAACGATCTTCATCTCCGCGTTCCTCACAACCGTCCCGCAAGCCCCGGATTTTATTTCGAAGGGTTGCTTGGCAAATCCTAAGCACATTGCTAGAACTGGTCCAGCTTCTGTCATCCCATAACCCTATAAAACAACAATGTTTTGCAATTAAATTTGGAATCTATAAGGCGCTAGATCTTTTAGGCAAAGTCTGTGTTCGAATCTTGAAGTTTTAAATGAAACAAATAAAATCAGAAGGAATCGTCCCTAATAAACTTCTATAATATCTAATCCAGATTAATCAAAAAATAGATCGAATATTATTGATCATACAAAAAAAGTCAGTGTTGTCCTAAGGTTGTTGACACACATAATAGAGAAAGACCTAACATACCAAACCAAACGGCAAAGTGACATAGGTGGTTGGCCAGCCACCTCCCACGATTTAATGGGTAATTGAAGTCAAAATAAGTTTAATAACTTCAAAATCAAATGTTTAATTTCATTTTCTAAATGTAGAAAAAATGTATTGATATTATTTGAGAATATATATATATTAAATAATACTACAAGACTACTATTAAATTAAATAATTGAAGACTAAATTTTTTATTTTAATTTAGTTTTCTATTCTCAACGTGTAGTATTGTTATTAAGAAATGCACGATTAATATATAATGGAAATAATTAATGGATTATTTCAACTAATTAATGATATTATAAAAATATCAAAATTCTGATAAATAAACTATAGAGATTGGATTTGAAATTTGAGAATAACAGAAGGATCAAACACGTAATTTGACCTAAAAAAAGACAGGTAAAAATATTTAAACTTCCATACCTGCCCGCATTTAGCACCAGGAAACTTGACTTTCACAGCATCCTCAAGCTCTTGACCCAACGGAGCTGCCCCGGACTTCACCATCCTCACCGACGACAAGTCGTATTTATCGGTTTCCGATGACTTAGCGATCGCCAAAACAATTGGCGGCACCAACGGAGCAATGGTCACTTTATATTTCTGTATCAGCTCCAACAACAATCCGATCTCGAACTTGTGCATGATCAAAATCGCCGCCCCGACACGCAGCCCGCAGAGCATGATCGAGTTCAATGCATAAATATGGAACATCGGCAAAGTGCACAAGATCACATCTTCGCTATGGAAATACAAGTTCGGATTTTCACCGTCAACTTGTTGTGCCACGCTCGTGACCAACCCTTTGTGCGTCAACATCACCCCTTTGGGTAGCCCCGTCGTTCCCGACGAATACGGCAGCGCGACGACATCGTCGGGATCGAATTCGACTTCGGGGAGATCGGATTCATCGGCTTGTGTTAACTCGGAGAAATGTAAACATCCGTCCGGTACCGAATCAATGCACATGATCTTAACATCGTTGTCTCGAGCGAATTCCTTCACTTTGTCAACATAGCTAGCCAGCGTGATTATGAGTTTCGCATTGGAGGCTTTCGCCTGCTTCACGATCTCCGCCGGGGTAAAAAAGGGGTTGGCCGCCGTCGCGATGGCGCCACGGAACGAAGCGCCGAGGAACGAGAGGACGAATTCGGGTGTGTTGGGTAACAAAAGCATTATCACTTCACGTTGTTGGATGCCGAGCTTGTTAAGCCCCGAGGCGACTCGCCGGGCGATGAGCTCAACTTCTTCATAAGTGTAGACCTTGCCGGATGTGCCATTGATCAGACACGGCTTGGCGGCGACGTTGGGGAGATGTTCGAAACAATATGTATGTAAAGGGAGATGGTTGGGGATGTAGATATCGGGAAGTTTAGATCGGAAAATGATTTCTTGTTGTTGCAAATCAGCTTGGGGTGCCATGTTGAGGTGCAAAGACAAGTAATGGTAGGGTTTGAATGTTAATTGGAGGCTGAGGGGAAATGATAGGTACCATTGCTATTTCATATAAGAAATTAAATCAAAGTTGGTGGAGGGGAGTTGGTGAAAGGACAAGATGGGAATTTCATTGATTGTTGGAGGGTGACATTATTAGGAAAAAGTAGTATGAATGGGGAAATTATGGTGTCTATTGTTTCATAATTGGAGAAGGGATAGTTTTTTTTTCTTATAATATGAAAAATTATTCGATATACGGTCTAACTTAACAAAAACGGTAGAGTTTAGAGTTAAAATTTAGAATTTAAAATTTATAATTAAATATTTGAGTTTTTTTTTTAAAAATATATCAGACTTGTATATTTTTTTACACAACATACATATAAAAAGATCTTGTATAATATACCCCTAACTTACATTAATAATGTTACCTTTAATTCTCAAAAGAAATATTACCATTAATCTTTATATTTATAGAAAACTCATCAAAATAAATCTGGACCAGATTTATTGATAAATGAATTCAAAACTTTAATATCCTTTTTCACTTGTTTAAACATCAATACTCAATTTATTGGTTGATTTGTCGGGTACTACAGTCGTCTATTATGGAGTCAAACCTCCTAACCCAATTTCTTTATTCACAGCTCCAGAATTTGAATTCTTGATCATCTCAATTAATTATCGTATACTAAACCATCTGACTTTTGGTAAAATATATTTATTAAATAAAAAACTTTTACATTTTAAATAACAAATACTATGACTTGAATCCATACAAAATTAAAAAAATTGAATATTTTTAGTTATTCGACCGATTAATAAAATTAAGCAATACTAATATCAATAAATTATGGTATAGTACTTAACAATTAGACATTAGAAATGAGGGTTTGGTGAGGGTGGGTTTTGGTTGGGGAGATGGGGTCCATGTTTGGTTGAGAAAGATGGCGAGTTGACTCAATGCGATGTGCCCATTCTCACGACGGCTTTTTACCTACTACTTTCCACAATACAATGGGGAAAATCGTCTTTCTTGGACCATTTAGCCAGCTTCACCTACCGCATCTTTAATTATTTGTGTTTTTCTTTATAGATAGAAAGGCTTAATTTACAAAACGGTACATAAACTTTACTGTTTCCCATTTTGATACTTTAAAATTTTCTTGGTCTGAAGTGATTAAGGGTGTGCAAAACTCGACTCGAAAAAACCGAATTATTTGACTCGACTCATCATAGAAAAAACTCAACTCGAAAAAGCTTCAAATAAAGTTTGAATTCTAAAATAGAAATTCGAATAACTTAAATTTTTTAATAATTAGTAGATTGATTTAAGTTCGAGTCAAGTCTCTCAATTCCGTCCGATATTATATATATCACATGTGAAGAAATACAAGTGTATTATATATATGGTTAAAGAAAACTGTTTAAATTGAAACTAATTAGTATCATAACATTATAAGTGTTTACAATTAAATTTGAAAAGAAACTCGAACAACTCGACTCGACTAAAATAATTCAAATAAAATTTAAATTATAAAATATAACTGGAATATCTTTTACTCGACTTGATCGATTGCTCACCCTAAAAGTGATATCTATACTTTATTTTTTTTCAACTAACTAGATATTGTCATATGTCATTGTCATGAAACTCACGTAAACATTACGATGGCTAACTTCTTACTGGCGAAAGTACTAATATGAGGTGGGGCGGGGAGTTTAAATACTGTTTTTGACCATGAAAGTTTAGGTACCACCATTGGAATAATATATAGTTTAAGTATCAATTTGTGAATTAAACCCAAATGTATATTTTTTTTGGTACATAAACCCAAATTTATATGATTATAATATTTCTGTGTCTGCCTTTAAAGGAAGGAGCCGAAGCCCATTCTTAATCCCTGAAGGCTCTCTAAAGCCTTTTCAAAATTTAATATTCATTAGCCCAATCTTTATATATATTTTCCTAATGGGTCCAATTCAAAAATATAATTTCTATTTGACAAGTTTATTATATTATATTAATGCTGAAATCACTTTATAATCAAATAATACTAACAAATGTAAAAATATGAAGAGATATTGCCTTATAATCACTTCAATACTTGGAAACAACGATAAACATTATAGCAACAAAAATATGAAAGATACAATTTATATGATCATCAGAAAACTGGGAAGGATTTTATTACCAAACGGGCAGACTGTGAAAGAATAATAGAGATGTAATGAATCAAAACATCCAAACAAACTGATCTGCAAAATTACCATACTCTTTATATGAAAATTTTATAGGCACATTGACAATTAGTAATCAAATGCTTGGCTGGAACCAGTTGAAGGAGGCCGAATCGGAGTTTGCCGTTTTAAACTGTACAAGGGATGCCGAAGAAAAAGCCGGTGTTTTAACCGGTAAAGGGTACTCTACGCGGGTCAAGATGTCCACTGCAGTAACTTGAAGGAACAGCCAATATCTCCTGCCTTCCTTTCCACTCTTCACTGGGTTTCAAGGTGATGGGTTTCTCCACACAAGCAGCCTCTACGCAGAGCATATGCTTATAATCCTCGTCGCCGAAATCAGGCATTGCCTTCGCTTTCTTGTCCCAGGGATTCCACACAACTGAAAATGAAGATATGGAATAATATTTACATCTCCTATGATCCTATTATACTGAACTCAAATGTATAGAGACAAACAAACTTACCGGCATCGGGAAGTCCATCCTTGCGCAACTCGAATGTTCGCTTCCTTTCATGGTCCAGGATGGCAATTTTTGTTGGTGTACTGAGGTATATTTTATCCACCTTTTTCATCAACAAGAACAGTAAACAATAAATACAAATTAGAATTGAAAGACAGGGAAACATAAGCCTGCTCTAAGAAAATTTGACACTAACTTCAGACTCAAATGTGATTGCATCCCCTTGTTCAGTGAACCGCTTCCTGTTCTGCAGGTTATCCAAATAATCCAGTGTCTCTAGTCCTTCCACTCGCACTTCACTAAATAAAAGTAAATACAGAATGAATTGTATAGAACAAAGAACAATAAGAACAGAGATTTTACATTTCATCTATGATATAAACACGTTAATAAATGGGAAAATAAATTCATTTAAACCTGATATCAGAGACGGAAAAATAGGTGTGATAGGCAAATGTAAATGTAAACGACTTTCCATCAGTGTTTGTATTTCGGATGCGGGATGTCAACATCAAATCACCTGCAGGACTCAGAGCTACCCTCAAGCGAAACTCAAACCTGCACAGAAGTGCATATCCCTTAATTTCACACGATATAACTCCGGTACCCGTCTCCCATGCATAGGTAAGGCCACATACATGCAATCACTTTATCCATAAATCTAAGCACAAAGCAGTTCCAACTTCCAAAGCACATCTAAGATTGATTTTAGAACTAGATATGGGTTAGCTCCAAAACAGCACACAACCTAATGCCATAGATAAAAGAAAACTGGAATAGAGGATATAAAATCTGGTCCAGACAGCAGTTTAACAATTTTGCTTAAAAAAGGCATTAAAATCAAGATGTCAATTTAGGAACTGTGTTAAATAAATCAGAGTTCATATAGAGCAATGCACCTGTGAGGCCAGATCTTCAATCCATCCTCAGAGTGCCTAAGAATTAAGTCGACGAAAGCCCTGCTGGAAGCATTTGATGAACATGGTGGGGGGTCAGGATCAACACTCCATAGTCGATTTCTTGCAAACCCATGTTGCTCAAGAGAATCCATATTCCCAAACTGCATGGTTCAAGAATTAAATTTGAATCAAAGAAATAACAATGCAAGAGAGAGAGAGAGAGAGAGAGAGAGAGAGAGAGAGGGCACATACTTGGGGAAAACAGATTGGTATACCTCCACGGATAGCCTTAGGTGGCTGAAAAATAGCCTGCATAAAGAACACACACTTAATCGGAAAGGCAATCACAAATGGTTGGTAGATCCATTCAAATTTCCATACTTTATCCTATATAAAAATCAACATGCATGATGCATCAACCATTTCAATTATAATTATTTTGTACTTATACAAAATAGAATCCTTGCCTGTATCAAAAGGTAAGTATACATATATGTGGCCATTTTGATACTCCCCTCAAAATATCTGAGAACTCTATTTATAAAACACCTAGAAAATACTATAACTTGCAAATAGTTGCCTAAGTAGGAGTAACTGATAACTCACTACCACCACCAATGTGATCAAATTTATTCCATGGACCATTGCTTGTGCGTTCAAATACTATCTCTAAAGATGAAGCATAGATCATTAATGGCAGGAGAAATGGTAACTACAATTCATTTAAATTATTATGCTAAATAGTTTCTAACAAGAATAATTCTAAAACAGGTACCTTACTACTAAGGAAAAGCAACTCCTCCCTGTGTTCATTTTTCCAAGACGTGACTTGGCCTCCAAAGAGATACACCTGTTAAGGAAAACAAAGTAGAATGAATACAAGAAATCGTTAAATAAATTTTACAGGTTATAAAAAAAGGAAAAGAAGGTGGGGATAGGATAGGGGAGGGGAGGGAAGAATACAAAACACTACATAAGCAGCAATCATGACTTCCCGTGTTTATGAATTAGGATTTCAAGAACACTAGTTCCAACAAAATTATTTTTTGACCATATTCAAACAAAACAATTAATTTTAAGACTAAGGCTTATCACTAGAGAAAAAAGAACACCAAAAAAAAGAAGGGGGGAGGAGATTCAGATGAAAGGTTCCATAATTTGCAGGACACTAACTAAACTGGATTTATCACAACCTGAACCTACAGAAGCAATTTAGTTGATCATGACGTCCCAATTTAACTACATAAGATAATAATAATTCAACTATTTATCATCGAAGAAGGAAATTGCACATGCACAATTGCATGCCAGCCAGTGTATACTAAAAGGGAAAATACAGGGAGTTTGAAAGAATCTTATACACATAGCATAAGCTCTTATGCACAATTTCCTGTAAAAATTCTTGATTGTTCCAGATGGAAAGGCTTCACAAATTAAAACTTGCCCGAGTAGTAAACCTGCGTTTAATATTGCACCTCAAGTTTGGTTTCAAGAATCTCTGGTAATATTTTGTTCAATTGATTCATACATTTTTTTTAATAATCGAGTTCAAACATTTTAGCTTCATTTCTCTTTTTTTCAATACAAAACACATTCAAACCTATTTCCTACTGCAACAAAAGAATGAATCGTTCTTTAATCTAAAATTCAATGCAACCTCAATAGATAAACATAGGATTTATTAATCAAAACCGTTACAAAACTAAATCATCAGAGTTTAATTCGATTATACAGGCAACTATAGAATCACAAGATCCAAATCTATAGAACGAATAATTAACCGGCCAAACCACGTAAATCTCTTAAAAATACAAAGGTACTCGCAATGCGATTAACATTTCGACACAGATTTCAAGATTCCGAGCTAAAATCACAAAAGAAACAATTTCTTTCCGGAAAAAAACGGAAAACATAGAGAAGAACGATCGCACAACAAAATGCAAACGAAAGATCGTGGAAAAGAGAAAAATAGAGAGAATGAATCAAAACCTCAGCAGAGTAACCGCGAATCTCCCTCAAGATGACCTTATCGAGGCCATTGATGCCTTTACAATGCTCGACAAACACGTTCTCTGATGCCATTGAAGCTTTCGAGATATTGAATCGATCTTTCAAAGAAAAAAAGGAGAAGGAAAACAGAACGAGAGCGAGAAGTGGAGTATTTTTGGTGGATTTTCGGAGGGTCTACTAATTAAGGCAATATTTATAGAAGATAGTTATGACAGTTTATCAGATTTTTGACAATTTTGTATTTTTTCTAAAAAGGCTTTATTCAAGATTTGACCCCTGAATTGTACTTGTTTTCACTTTAACGCCTAAACGTTTTTTAATTTCACTCTTGTGCCTAAATTATTGGGTGAACTATATCTCAAGTAACAAACTTATGTATTCGGTAACAAATATGTCACCTTTTAAGAAGTTACAAATATATCAATTAAAAAATCATTACAAACATGTTATTGGTAGTTAAATATTAGATAAACGTCTAATATGGACATGATATAATAATAATAATAATAATTTTAGTCTTAAAAAATTATACATTTTATGAGTTTGGTCCTAATTTAAAATAATTTAATAAATTTATCTATTCATATTTAAAAATTTCCATCAATTAATCATTTTTGTGCTATTATAAAACCAAGTGAGTCTGTCAAATAAAAATAACAATTGGATTATCGCATTGTTTTTTTCCTTTTCATAAAGCAATAACAAGTTATTGATACATTTTATTATACCAAGGAAGTAATCAGTGGCGGATCTAGACTTCGTATTAAGTGAGTTCAAGAAAGTAAAAGTTAAACGAATTAAGTGGGGTCAAGTGGGTTCAAATATATTTATTTCCCCCTCTACCCTCAAACTTTTCTATTTTTACAAGGATTCTCTAGAATCAAGTTGGGTCATTTGACCCCACTATGCCCTACATAAATTCGCCTCTGGAAGTAATATGACATTTTTAGGAGAATAATAAACAATCTAGAGAAATAGCAGATTAAATTAATAGAATTTGAATTATGAATAGTTAAATTTATTAAATTATTCAAAATAAGACCAAATTGATAAAATGTATAGATTTAGAGATTAAAACTGTTATTATACCACTCACATCACTATTCCATCTAGTGATCACTGAACTATTAGAGCGTATCTATTTTGACCACCAAACTATCAAACTCGTCAATCAGACCATCAAACTTATTAAATTGACCTATTTGACCACCGCAATTAAACAATTAATGGATAGGTGACATGGCAGTTAACGAAAATTTATAAAATTACATATTTAGTCCATATTATTTATCTATTATATCAATTTGGTTCTAATTTTAATTTAATTAAATAAATTTAACCAACCAACCAAATGACGACGTGTGTCACCATCTGATTAGCCGTAAACAATGAGAGTAAATAAAATTAAAGGGAATTGTACCGGTGGGGAATTAAACCCACACCATTAGCATGAAGAAGTAATGCTCCAACCGCTAAGCCAAGTTCACTAATGTGATATGGATACTAACATATTTTATTAAAAGATTGCTTTGTTGGTGAAAACTAAAGAGAAAAATTAATGGGATTCAAAATCGAGAATAATTGTACAAAACTAAAATGCTAAACCACTAAATCAACCTTATAATTTAGGAAAATGTGACTACATATAATATAGGCTTAAACGTCAGATAGGTGCCCAAACTATACCCTTTTTTCCAGTTAGGTGCCTAACGTTTGTTTCGGGCCACTTAGGTGCCTAACGTTTCATTCCGTAACCCATTTAAGGTTTTAGCCGTGACAGACGTTAAAATTTTTCGTTAAGGGACACGTGGCACATTTTTAGTGCTTCTGATATTAAAAATAATAAAATTAATTAATTAAATTAATTAAAAATAAAATTAACCCTTAACTCATCTTCTTCCCCATCACCATCCCCCTTCTTCCCCCTTAACCCTTAACCCTTAACCCATCTTCTGACATTTTTAGTGTTTTGCATAATATATAAACAACTGCCTTAAGGTCACGGTCTTGTTACCTGCATTTGCATCTCGTCTTTCTTCTCCAACCGCAGCGGATCCATTGCTTTCCTGGTACCTCCCCTGCTCTCTCCCATTCTCATTTTCATGCTTCTTTTTCTCTTTGATTTTTTTAACATTGTTCGTTTCTCTTTATCTCAGTTTCCTGTTAGCAAAAAAGAGACAATGAAGGTTGTTGCTGCATATCTATTGGCTGTACTTGGAGGCAACACCTCTCCTTCAGCCGATGATCTCAATAAGATTCTTGCCTGCGGTACACTCCACACGTTGCCCTTTTCTTTTTCTCTTTGTTTTAAATCAAATTATACTGCTTTATTTCATTTATCTAAGCATGGTACTTCAGTTTCTGAAATGTGAATATGTTTAACATTTTTATTCTAATGATGATCTCAAACTGAAACTTCATATTGATCTTGGAAATGGGTTTGTTTCATCAAAATATAATTTGATAACCTTTGTGCGAATATGTAGATTTTGTTTGAGATTTACATAAATTACAGAACCCTTTTATCAGTGGGAAGAAGAAATGTTTACTTTGATTCAAATAATGTACATAGACAAGTCTTTTTTTTCTGACGTTAATTTAATTAGTTGTTAATATATTGGAGGAAGCAATGTGAATTGTTTATATTGTTTAGAATAATGGTGTATACAGTTAGAGCTGAAGCTGAGGAGGAGAGGCTTCAGCTTCTTTTGTCTGAGGTCAAGGGAAAAGATATAACTGAGCTTATTGCATCTGGGAGGGAAAAGCTTGCCTCTGTTTCGAGTGGTGGCGGTGGTGGTGGTGTTGCAGATGCTGCACCAGGAGCTGCCACCGCCGCTGCTCCTACTGCAGCTGAGAGTAAGTAGGAAGAGAAAGTTGAGGAGAAAGAGGGAGGATGGTGATGGGGAAGAAGATGGGTTAAGGGTTAATTTTATTTTTAATTAATTTATTTTATTATTTTTAATATCAGAAGCACTAAAAATGTGCCACGTGTCCCTTAACAGAAAGTTTTAACACCCGTCACGGCTAAAACCTTAAATGGATTACGGAATGAAACGTTAGGCACCTAACTGGAAAAAAGGGTATAGTTTGAGCACCTATCTGACGTTTAAGCCTATAATATATGAATTGAGTAACAATTAATGAAATAATAAATATGATTAATTATAATAATATTTTACTATAGAAAATAAAAATATTTTGATATTATATAATAAAAAATTAATATAATTAATCATATTTATTTATTTTATTAAAAAATATATTATTAAAAATACTATTTATTAATATATTTTCAATATTTTTAATAATTTAAAAATTATTATTTTTATTAATATTTTAATTCTCTATAATAAAATATCAATATAATTAATCATATTTATTATTTCATTAGATTTCAAAAAAAATATATTACATTAATTGTTACTCAATTCATGTATTATATGTAGTCACACTTTCCTATGTTATAAGATTTATTTAGTGGTTTAACATTTTAGTTTTGTACAATTAGTCTCGAGTTTGAATCTCATTAATTTCCCTCTTTAGTTTTCACCAACAAAGTAATCCTTTAATAAGACATGTTAGTATCCCATATCATATTAGTGAACTTGACTCAGTGGCTGGAGCATCAGTCCTCCATGCTATTGTCTCTACAGGTGTAATTTCCTTCAATTTTATTTTCTCTCATTATTTACGACCAATCAGATGATGACATGTGTTACCATCTGGTTGGTTGGTTAATTTTATTTAATTAAATTAAAGTTATGACCAAATTGATATAATAGGTAAATAACATGGACTAAATGTGTAATTTTACAAATTTTCGTTAACTGCCACGTCACCCTTGCGTTACCCATCCATTTGTTTTTTAACGGGGTGATCAAAATAGGTCAATTTAATAAGTTTGGTGATCTGATTAACGAATTCGATAGTTCAATGGTCAAAATAAGTACACCCTAATAATTCGGTGGTCACTAGTGTAATTTACCCTAAAACTTTTAATTGTGTAACTTATGTGTAGCTTTAAAAAATAACCCTTTTATTACAAATACAAAATTGTGCGACCTTGAATGTATTTTTAAGATCATACCATCTATAAGAAAAAAGAAATGACTATTCATAATCGAGCTACATTGGATGTTATGTTTTGGGCGTCTACGTTTAGACTTGAGGTTGTAACTTGTAAGCTATTTGTAGGATCTTTTCGAATCTTGTTAACTCTTTTTCGGGTCTTAATTTGATTAAATAAAAATTGAGTTATCTCATTGTTAGGTTATTATTTCATGTTTCGACGTTAGGAAAAAAAATACTCAACAAGCATCTCTACTTTTACTTTAAAAATTAAAATATAAATTTTTAATTCTAAAACTTTAAATCCTAAACATTAACCCATAAAACATAAATTCTAACTATAGACCCTATATTTTAAAACTCTAAATTAAATTCATTTATAAAAAATAAATTTTTCATCGCCGGTACATAAAATATTTTCTCTTGTTAAAATAGATATTCTTAGATATATTTAACTACGAAAGCTATCCATTTTCAAATGAATTAATATTAATGTACTGTCCTTGTTTATTTTTACGCATTAATTACTGAAACTATATGATAATAAATTTGTTAGGAAAAACAAGGTTAATTTAAAATAAAATAAAATAATTAAATAGATAAACGAAATACAACATTTAAAAGAATAGAACAGATTCGAGATAAACCAAACATATTCGACCACTCATCGATGCTTGAAATTTTAGGTCGTCAGTTTTCTAGGATACAACAATGGATGATCTTCAACAGCAACACTACTGAAGAGATCACGAACAGAAACTTGTCTTTGACTATAACCGAAAACACACTGTAATTTTTGAAGAAAATAAATTTTTAAGATGTGTTTAAATAAAAAAAATGTCATTCAATTTATAGGAGAATGAGGTAGGTTAAATGTGGAAAAATATCCACAATCTCACAATCTATCTAAACATCCGCGTTGGTCCATGTCATACAAATTCGGACTAATTCGCACTCTCTGCATGCAAAGCACAATTTCAATCAAGTCATTCATTAATTGAATTTATTGATCGTGCATAAAATTATACATAGTTAATGCATCAGATACTCACCCACTTTCAAATGGACTAATATATGACGCAATGACGATATATACTTCAATACACTGTTAATGAATCGGATAATGAGAATCATCATAGAATTTCAATACTAAATTCATATAAGTTAATTTTTTATGATATGTTATTATTTGATTTATTGATGGTACATGTAATTATATATTATCGGTGTAAATTTATTTCAAATGGATGAATACTTGATGCACAATGACATAAACTCAAACAAAGTCAATAGACTAATGACGTGTCATTATCTATTTATTGATAATGCATGTAATCATACACTAGAAGTGTATCAAATACTTATCATTTTCAAATCGTTAGTTATTGAATTAATTTATTGTAAATTCGTAATTAAACTCCATAACAAATGTCATTGATGCATATAAGGAGAACCTTTTTTTATCCTGAAATGAGATTTGTGGAGTCGAATAATGATGAATAGCCAATGCATTTTTTTTCCTTCAGTTCGCCACTCGAATTTATCAAAATTTGAAGATTGAAAATCTCATCACGGTAGATGAGTACAACCCAAAACCTAAAATCCAAAAACAAAAATAAAACCACTCTATCAAATCATGTTAAACAAGAACCGAGCCGCAGTGAAAACCATAAGGATGGAGGCAAGATAATTCCCAGAACTTATACGTGCAGGTGCAGCAGAATCCGTAGGAGCTGGAGCTTGAGCAGCAGTATCCTGAGTTGGTGACGTATTGCTCGATGATTTAGGCGGCGATGCTTCTACCGGAGGAGGTGGCGCGTTGCTTTCGTTGTTCTCTGCCGGTGGCGAAACAATTGGCGATGTAGTCGAGTTCGATTCAGATGGGGGGGAGTTCTCTGATGGTGCATTGATTGATTTAGTCTTGGATGGAGATGGTGCATTGTTGGTTTGTTCAATTTTAGTACTCGGGGATTGAGATGCTGCATTGTTGCTTTGTTTAGTTTTAGTAGTCCGGGATGAAGATGGTGGTGCATTGTTGCTTTGTTTAGTTTTAGTACTCGGGGATTGAGATGGTGCATTGTTGCTGTGTTTAGTTTTGGTACTCCGGGAATGGGATGGTGCATTGTTGCTGTGTTTAGTTTTACCACTCCGGGATGGAGATGGTGCATTGGTGCTATGTTTATGTTTCGTACTATGGGATGGAGTCGGGGCATTGCTTGTTTTATTGTGAGACGGTCCAGATGGGGTCGGGGACGGGGATTTCTTCTCTTGAACACTCGGTGTCAGAGCCGGTCTGGATGAATTCGGGGTTGGGGACTTCTTCTCTTGAGTACTCGGTGTTGGAGCCAGTCTAGATGGAGTTGGGGTCGAGGACTTCATCCCTTGAGGCGTCGGAGCCAGTCTGGATGAAGTCGGGGTCGGGGACTTCATCTCATGAGTACTCGGCGTTGCAGCCGGTGCCAAGATTTTCCTCGGAGGGGAAATCACTTGAGCGCCAGGCGGAGAAAGCGACGGAGTGGAAATCGGACCACTAATCTTCATCGAACTAGAAATTTGTAATGCCGATTTGGTATGGGGTTTGATGGTGCCGAGCAACTTGGCATCCGTGTTAGGACCTCGGTAAAGCTTGTGGAGGATCTCGGTGATGTCGAATGCATGTGTCGTTGATTGTAACACCAAGAGAATTGAGAAGAAGAATGTAACTACCGGAGAAGTCGACATTTGATTATTCTTTATTAAAATGTGAACACTTTATTTGTTTTTTGTTGTTGTTGAAATGTACACTGTGAAAACTGTTGCATGAAACCGGAGCTACGACAGTGGATTTTATAGCAAAATATGTGGGGTTCAAAGTGTAATTGTAGGGTTTTGAGTTAGTTTCGGCCAAATATTGGGAGATCTCCTTCTGGTCAGCGAAGACTATGAGATATTGTCTTCGAGCTCACACGACTACATGTGGCTATCTATTCTATTTGTAGAATAAAAAATATTTTTTTTTTTCAGTGTTCCTACTTATCTTTCACACTAAAAATTGATTTTATAGTTTATAGTTTAGAATTTAAGATTAAATTTATAGTTAGGGTTTAGTAAATTTAGGGTACGGTGTATTTTGTTAGGATAGGTGTAGGAATTAGAGTTTAAAATTCAGTGTTAGTGGTTATAATTTAATTTTCTCATATTTTTTAGTGTTAGACAAAGAAAGGGACACCGAAAAAGATGAAAAAATTATTCTCTCTATTTCATGGTTATGAATGCAATTGATACACGGATTATTCAATCATTTTTTAAAAAATATACATTTATATTTGATGTTCATATCTAATAGGTGTATAAAGTATGAAAAAGTTAAGATATATATATATATATATATATATATATATATATATTGGTATCTGTTTGTATAAATCAAACATTTATATTCAAAAGATCAACAGTTAGTTTTGTACACTTCTATAGTCTTTTGTGTACTATTGGTATTTTAACAAACTTTTAATAAATATTGAGTGTAATAGTAAAAGGATTAATATCCTATACACTGGCGGTGGAAATTTTTTATTTTCACAAGCGCCTCAATTATAGGGTATAGGGTTAGGGCTTAGGGTTTAGAGTTTAGGAGTTTTAGTGTAAAGGTTTAGAATTTAGAGTTTATGTTTAGAATTTAGAATTTATGGTTAGAATTTAGGGTTAAGGGTTAGGGTTTAGTTTTAGGGTAATATGGGTAGGGATTTAGGTTTTAACCTATAAACCCTAAATTTTAACACTAAACCCAAAATTTTATCAACAATCTCTAAATTCAAAACTACTACACTTATACCCCTAAATTTATAATCCTAAACGGAGTCCCTAACCCCTAAAATTAAGACGTTTGTGTAAAAAAGTTTCCACACGCGCTTGTGTATAGAACAATTACCCATAGTAAAATACATTATATTAGAAAAATATTCTAGTCTAATAAAATAACATTAGCCGACGGATGAACACGATCAAAAAACGCGATAAACGCACACTCTAACACCTCAATTGTGTTATACTCGGCCACCACTCTCTCATCTTGGTTTAAACTAAGGTCAGCGGCGGCAACAACTTTAGGGTTGTTTTGTCGATTATCGGCCGCTCACTTTTATTTGTTTGTTTCGTTTTTTTCAGTCTTTTAACTCAATAAATCTATCTTCATGACACGTTTTCCTCTACCGTTTGCTACATTTTTCTGTTTTTTGGCACATTTTTTTTTATTATTTGTTTTCTATTAGGGTTGGATCTGACGTCGTCACGACTGATCAAGATGACGCTCTTTTTATTATGATGTTGATCTCCCTGTCTCGGGCCCTTGAATCGGATTTCGGATACGCGATTACATCTACCGTTTATTCGCGATTGAGTTGTGGTAATGACCTTTTTGTCAACGTACGTTCACTGTAATATGCATTTATCAATGTTGTTTGTTGATGTTTTACCCATCATCGTCGATTTGGGGATGTTTGTATCCGTCTTTTGTTTCGAGTCTTTGGATTAGGTTCTTTCATGTTCTTGTATGGTCCTATTATGATCTAAAGCCGCTAATTTAGTTTTTGAGTTTGTATCTAGATTTAGATGTTCGTTTACTAAGTGGTAAACTTTTATTGTGATTTCAGATATTCCCTCATCTAATAAAATTACTGAATTCAATTTAAAAAAAAAAAACACCTCAAATTGTGTTAAATACAAAATGATTGAAAACAAAATTATAATCGCAATTTAAATACATGAACCAAAACCCACACTCTAGGAGTACAAAGTACATTCTTTGTCTTTGACTAACTTTTTGACAGTTCTAGCCTGTGATATTTCTTTTTTTTCTTTTTTCAATTTGTGCAAGCATATCTTCTTCCCTTCTCTGGTTTAAGCATACCAGCAAGGTGTTCCCACAAATGTACATGATATATACAGGATTTCTCTGATTTAAGCATACCAGCAAGGTGTTCCCACAAATGTACACGAGATATACAAGATGGAAATCGTCTGCCCCTGTATCATACTCTATTTTATGTTCTTATTTTAAAATAGTGTGTTTAGGGTTTAGAGTTTAATGTTAGGGGTTGTGGTTAGGATTTAGGGAATTAAGGGTAGAGTGTATTTTTAGGGTGTAAGGTTTAAAATGTGAAAAATTAAGGTTAGAGTTTAAAATTTAATTTTAAATGATTTTTAGTGTAAAACTTAAAAGGAAGCATAATTAGGGGCAGAAGATTTTTACTCCAGTTATAATGCTCCTGCCCAATTGGATAATTTTTCCTCTCCATTTTTGTTTAGACCCCATACAATCACACATAAGAATAGGTTCCAATCCAGCCCAAGTTATGGAAGGATGGGTAAACTACATGTTGGTCCCGAGTCTCCCGACTATAAAATTTTACAAAATGAACACCAATTTACCAAACCGGTCATTTTTAGTTAAAAATCTGGCTATAAAAATATACAAAATGAATTTAGCCTAATAACAAATTTAGCCCCAAGTTTTACACTTTTGTGTTTAATTTGACCATACTTTTAAAAATTAAGGGAAAACTATCGGAATGGTCATTTATGTTTAGTAAATGTACACTTTTGGTCACCGATTTTCAAAATTAACCATTATGGTCACTTATATTTTCGTTGTGTGAACTTATTGCCACTCGAACGCTAGTTTCTGTTAAGTGTCGCTAAATGGGTGACGTGACAGTTATCAAATTTTGCATAATAACACATTTAACCCTCTATATTTATACATTCAATCAATTTAGTCCTAATTTAAAATAATTCATTAATTTTAACCTCAAACCATCTGGTTGAAATTTTATGGTGAATCGAACCTGGGTGTGGTTGAATAATGTGCATACGCTTAACCACTAGACTAAAACCATTACTAAATTACTCAACCACACTCAGGTTCAATTCACCTTAAACCCAAGTTTTATAATTTATTTTCTTTCAACCAGATCACCATCTGGTTGGAGAAAAAATAGTAAATTATTTTTAATATAAAATAGGATCAAAATGAAAGAATGTCTAAATAACGAGGGTAAAATTAATGATTTATCTTAAATTAAGATTGAATTGATTGAATGTGTAAATATGTAGGGTTAAATGTGCTATTATACAAATTTTCGTAACTGTCACATCACCCATTTAACGTAACTTAACATAAACTAGCGTTTCGAGTGACCATAAGTTTACACAACGAAAACGTAAGTAACCATAATGATCAATTTTCAAAATCGGTGACCAAAAGCATACATTTATTAAACGTAAGTGACTATTCTAATAATTTACCCAAAAATTAATTATCAACATCTCAAAATTCTACTCCTACTAACCGAAATATTAATTATTAAGCTAAATAGAACTATAAACACAACGATCCTTTAATTGATAGAATGTATAGAAATTTTGAGATTAAAATTGTTATTATATCAAACTATGATACCGTTTCAGTTAATTTTTAAACAGCTAGTCATCAAGTTAAGAAAATGTAAAACTAATGATCAAATTTATAGGGGAAAAAATAGTGACTAAAGTAGAAAAGAGATAATAGTTTGATTGGAAATGGTGTAGTTTAACCTAATAATAATAACGATAATTATTTTATATACCGGCTGTGGAAATTAAAAATTTTCATAATCGACTCAGTTTTAGGGTTTAGAGACTTAGTTATGAGGTTTGATTTAGGGGTAGTAATTTAGAATTTAGAGATATTAGTTAAAATTTAGGGTTTATAAGTTAAACCTAAATCTTCACCATATTACTCTAAAAACTAAACGTTAACCTCTAAACTATAAATTTTAACATTATACCTTAAATTTTAATTACTATATCTAAATTCTAAATACTTAGACCTAAACTTCTAAATTATACACCTTAAATTATAAAACTAAGACGATTGTAGTTTCCAAATAGCTAGTGTAATAAATATAAATCCTAATAATAATAGTAATAAAAGCTTCTTTCCCTGCTTATTGTGATTCTGGTTGGATCCCTATAAAACCCCCTTTCTTTCTTGGTGTTCCAAATCCCCAATCTGAAACCACTTGTCTGCATTTCTCTCTCAATTCGCCGAAATGAAGCTCACAGTCAAAACCCTAAAAGGCAGTCACTTTGAAATTAGGGTTCAGCCCAACGATACTGTAATGCCCCCCTTTCTGTTTCACATTTCCCCCCTTTTCTGTTACTATTAGGGTTTAAACAGTTGGCTAAAAAGGTTCGATTTTTTCTTTTTTCTTAAATTAGGTCATGGCTGTGAAGAAGAACATAGAAGGTATACAAGGGAAAGACAATTACCCATGTGGGCAACAGCTGCTGATTCATAATGGGAAGGTTTTGAAGGACGAAACTACTTTAGCTGATAATAAAGTCTCCGAAGATGGATTTCTGGTTGTCATGCTTAGCAAGGTATTTACAAAATATGTATAAAAAACAAATTCTTCAATTTATGTATTTCTTACTTTTGATAGTGCAACTTCTTTAGTTTTTTAATAAATCCGTTATTCTTATGGATTGTTAATTTTGGTTATTGAATTGAAAGTTTTAGGCTTTAATCTGCAAAATTTTGAACTACTTGTTTAATACCTGTTATTGAACATGAAAAAAAGAACTTTATTAGCTTCTTCTATGTATTAGAGTAGTTTTATATCTCTGAATAATTTTAGAAAATTCTTGGTTTCCTTGATCTATTTCTGTGTGCTTGCTGTTTTTGGTTTTACTTGTATACTTTCAATTCATTGGTTTTTCTTACAGAGCAAGTCTGTGGGTTCAACTGGTGCTTCTTCTGCTCAGGTTTTAATATTCATTTTGATATTTCCCATTCATTAGATTGAGCATTATGTTCCATTTTATGTATATAAACAACTTTCTTCTCTTCCCCCGACAGCCTGCTTCGTCAACTCCCATTACACCGGCACCTGCTGCAGTAGCTCCGGCACAAGCACCGTAAGTTCATTCTGATTTTTTTTCTTCTTCCTGCAAATTTATTCAGATCTAAGTGTGAGTGTCACATCCGAATATGTCTAAGTTGACATGTTCAACTCCCTCTCCCCCCCAACCCAAGTTTCTCTATGCATTTGGAGGGTCGTATCCTTATATCTATATCTGGATATGTGTTGGACCAGGGTGCTTATAGAAAAATGAAGAATCGGAGTGGCTTAGACATATTCAACCCTCCCTCCATTTTCCTTAGATCAGCTGCTTTCATCTTACACGCATCATATTTTATTCTTGTAGGGTGGCATCAAAGAGCACCACATCTACTTCAGATGCTGCTACAGTCAAGTATGTTCTACTTGTATATCGGGTCAATAGATTCTTAAAATTATTTGCATGGACCTCCTAATATTGAGTCTTGTGATATACAAGTATTTACAACCACTTATTATGACCAGTTTTTTGTTTCCCGAGGAAAAGAGACAAAAATAGGAGCTGTTAGGTACCCCTTTGATTTCCATTTGGTTGGTATTTCCAACTTTTGTGAAAGAACCTTATTATAGTATCATTTGGGAAAAATAGAATATTCAAATTTCTGGTAAGCCAGCTGGACAGTACTTTCCGAAGTTGTATGAACATACCTAACAATTACACTAAGATTCAGTCATTTCATTACTTCACTACAGGAGTAGGTATGTTGCTCTTGGAAAGTTGACATTCTTTTTTCCATGTCTAATTATGGAAGTTAATAGCCGCTAATTGAAGCCAGAAAAAAGTATAAGATGTGAAGGTCGTGTTTGCTCTGCTAGGCTGGCTCCATTGAAGCACTTTTAATCTACATGATTCTAACCCGTCAGTTTTTATTTTCTACCCTGAACTCAGCAGTACAACTGTCAACTGAAAAATAATCTACCGGTTTTTAGATTGTTGTACCGATTGGTACTCTTGTTATCAGCTTCTTTGTTGTTGTAGTACATGGTTCTCTTTTTTAGACGTGAGAAATTGCCAGGTGTTATCTGATTGTTCATCCTTGTTTATTTCCTTAAAATACTTGTGTATTAAAACTCTCCCCCCCCCCCCCCCTCCTTGCCATATCTACTTTCTGGTATATAAAAAACCTTTTTATCTTAACTTGTTGCAGTCAAGATACCGATATCTATAATCAATCCGCTTCAAATTTAGTTGCGGGAAATAATCTTGAACAGACTATCCAACAATTAATGGATATGGGTGGTGGCAATTGGGACAAGGAAACAGTAACACGTGCACTCCGAGCTGCTTATAACAACCCAGAGCGAGCAGTGGATTATCTATATTCTGTATGTCTAAAACTTTATGAATGCATCTAAGGCTAGATTCTAACATTAAACTCATTATATTTCTTTGGGTGTGGTAATGGTGCTATTTTATCTTCAGGGAATTCCTCAATCAGCAGAAGTGGCTGTGCCAGTGGCTAATTTTTCTACAAGTCAGACTACTGAAACTGATGCAGCCCCTGCTGCTCCTGTTTCAGGGGGTCCTAATTCATCACCATTAAATATGTTTCCTCAGGTAAAACGTTATGTTCTTGATGTACTTCAATCACATAAAGAAAATTTTGTTCATTATTGGGTTGCTGGTTCTTTTTTTCTTTTCTAACTAGCTGAAATAATACTAGGAAACACTTTCTGGTGCTGGTGCTGGTGGAGATGGATCCCTGGATTTCCTCCGAAACAACCAACAGGTGTCGTATAATTTTTTTCTCTTTTAACTGTGAAGATTTTTAGTTATTTCACATATACTAATTGCATCTTTGCTTGCATTTAGTTCCAAGCTTTGCGATCAATGGTGCAATCAAACCCACAAATTCTACAGGTTTGCATCTCTATGTTTTAACTTCCAGGTTCTAACTACTATTAAGCATCCAACCTAAAGCCAGTTTGCAACAAGTCAATTAAACAGGAAGAAACAAAAAACAACCAGGCGATGGTACAAGCATCCACCCTAAAACAAATTGATAAGATCTGAAAAGCTCGATTTGATTATAAAACCATGTAAAGCTTAATATCTACCAGATGTTATTAATTGACTTTTGATTGTCAATTCTTTTCAATTTTGACTTATTATTATTTAAAATTTATTATTGATGAAAATTTGAGAAAATATATATTAAAAATCTTCAATCAAGTAGTTTTTAAATATATATATTTTATGACATTTAATTATCTAAAATAATTGTGGTTGAAGTTTAAAAATATTCAGTGACATTTTTAGTGGGTGAGTATGATTTTCTATTGTTCTGGATATGATGTTGATGTGCTTCTGTTGACAGCCCATGCTACAAGAGCTTGGAAAGCAGAATCCCCAGCTTTTAAGACTAATTCAAGAGCATCAGGCAGAATTTCTTCAGCTGATAAATGAGCCTCACGATGGTTCTGAAGGGTGAGTACTTGTTATAGCTATATTCGGTTGAGGCATCGACTTATCATCATTATTGATATTAATTTAAAGTTGGTGCTTTCAGGGATATATTTGATCAGGCTGACCAAGAAATGCCTCATGCTATCAACGTTACCCCAGCAGAACAGGAGGCCATTGAACGAGTATGCAAATCGGTAGTTCTATTTTGTTTTGGATCCCGCTCGAACTTCTAATGCTTGATAATTTATTTTCTCATTGTAGCTTGAAGCAATGGGATTCGATAGAGCCCTTGTCATTGAAGCCTTTTTAGCATGCGATCGGAATGAGGAGTTGGCGGCAAACTATTTACTGGAAAACGCTGGAGATTTTGAGGACTGAAGGAGGAATCTCATGTCCTTTGATTTCATAGTTTTGGTCGAATTATTAGATGGAAATGAGGTGTCATTTGGCATGTTAGGGGGATTAAGCAAGGAAAACTAATGAGGGTCCAATCAAAAATTGTTTCTGATAAACAGATTCTTATCAAAATTTCATTTGATTTTGTTTAAACTCCAAATTGCACTTGCAAACATGTTTAGGAACTGATTGTTGTTCATGATATTGATATCCAGAGTTCTTGGAGGATCATCAACTTAATTTAACAAATTTCTGGGGGCAAAAATGAAAACTTTCATTTAGCGTGTGATATTATTTATTGAAAAGAGTAAAAAGAAATCAATAAAATTATTTAAGTAAGTTAGCTAAAGGTTAGAGCTTTAGTAGATAGATAAAATCTTTGCTTGAGAAATTAGAAAGATAATCAAGATTAGATTAAAACGCCAAATGGAGGTGTAATAATGATTACATGAGTACTGGGTTCTTTTTAATGCAAAATTAAAATTAAACCGTAGTTTAAATGCCCTTTGGGAGTTTCTAAACCTACAACAAGATCAAAACTTTACTCCTCATTTTGGCCCAATTAAAAGCCTTTCAGTTAATTTTTTTTTATAAAAAAAACATTAATTCCGTTGTTGGTGAAGGATTTTGGCCATAAAGCACTCCCTTTAGCATCGTTTATTTTTGTTTCTATTGTAACGTGAGAAATCAAGGAGAAGACAAGGGGAGAATGGGCCGATAAGGGATTAAAGATCAAGAATTTATACTCATTCTTTGCTTCTTCCCTTTGTTCTTCCAACCTTGATTTTCTCATCTGTAAGTGTTTTCTTTTTGTTTTAACTGTTCTACAGATCTGGGTTCCGTTTATTGTTCTACAGAATTGTGATATTTTGGATTCTTTTGTGGTGGGATTCGTTTTTTTTTCATGTAGATTTGGTATGATCTTCTGGTTTTTCTCTTTTCTGGGTTTGATTAGGAATCTGAATTGATTACTTGATTTCAGTATTTGGATCAAAGTATCGGTTACGATCTGTCAGAAATCCGAACGTTTTCAGTTTCAGGTGGAAGGGAAATTAAAAGATTGTTCTTTGTTAATATCACAATTTCACACTGGCAAACTTAAGTTCTTGATATATATATATATAGTTGACAGTTATGGTTTCCTGCCTGTTTTGATACATTTGAAGGCTTTATAAAGGAAATTAAACAATTGTATGCTTTCAAAGTGTTGGAATTTTGTCTTTGTTTTGACATTTTTCCTATAAAAGTTTACTGCTGTAGTTGGAATTTGATACTTACCATTCTTCTTAAACATTTTCTTGTTGGAGTTTGTCAATCGTTTGGATATTCGGATGTATGCCTCGACCGACACGATAGATTCCGTGTTCTTTGTATATGCATCCATAGAGTGAAACTGTATGTGACATTAGGCTGTCTGAAAGTATTTCCAGTGAAATTAACACACACACACACACACTTGGTTGATACTTACCATTCTCTTTTAACGTTTATCCAGTTGGAGCTGGTCTTATCTTTTATATATTCGGATGTTCGCCTCAATAGATACGATAGATTGTGTGGCGCGTATATGTGTGTGTATAAATACGTTCGCACACTTGTTTGATTGGAGCTCTGGAGTCTGGACTCTTTTATTTAAGAAATATATGGTTTTACAAGTTCTTTTGTGTTATCTTTTATGTATTCTGGTCAGGTGTATGCCTCAATAGATATGGCAGATTATGTGCTGTATATGCACATTCATAGAGTGGAATTATATGTGGCATGAGGCTGTCTAAAAGTATTTTCCGGTGAAAAAATCATATATATATATATATAAACATGCGCAGTTGCTCACACACTTGGTTTTTGGAGCTCTGGGGTCTGGACTCTTGTGTTTAGGAAACATATGGTTTTACATGTTCTTTTGTCTTTGAGCCTTTTCTTAGCTCCGGCGCTTAAAGCAACTTGCTTCATGGTTTCAGGTCACATTGGTTGAGGACTTTCCAGTCTTTAAGCTATGGTTCTCGACGGAATTGTATCTTCTCCCCTTCGAAGGTCAGCATCAACCAGGAGGCAATTCTCGAAAGAAGATTTCGGGAACTGGTCGACACTCTTCGAGAGGCATAGGTTCCTCTTAACAGCATTGGGACTGTTGACATTTCTCTGCATCATCTACCTTTACTTTGCTATCACTTTAGGGGCCACGGATACGTGTTCCGGGTTGAAAGGACCGGAGAAAGCAACATGTAACTTGCAGCATGTAAGGTCTGCCGTGTCCCATGGCAAACTTAAATTCCTTTAGCACAGCATGTTCATGCTATGTTACAAGTTGCTTTTATTAATCAAACTATTATGTTTTTTTTTGGCAATTTAAGGGGATTTGTACTTCAAGCTTTGGTAAAATATCACCATTATTTTTAGATTATACATAAACAAGTCCTTAGCTAAAATACATTAAAAGGTGTCCCTAAAAGCTTTAAGAATTCAGAATCTGAAGTTTTGATGTACAATGCTTTACGAGAGAAACGTATAGAGTATTATTTTATATAACATGGGTATGTACAATGCTTTCTTCAAACGTTATATTTATAGTTACAAGTAAGAGATTATATAAATCTCTAATTCGACATAAACCCTTAACCTTAAACTATAAACTCTAAATTTTAATCATAAATCCTAAATTCTACGTCCTACAACTTAAATCCCTAAATGCTAATATTAAAAGGCTTGTGTTAGTTTACACAAGCTTACGTATCAAATTATTTTCCATATATACACTTCTCTATATATTCATATTTAATATCTTCATTTTATTTTTACCATTTTATACAAAAAACATTGTCAATAACCTTTTTAATTTATTTCTATTTTTTCTCATAGTGACATAATTTTTGAGATTTTTTTATTGTTTCATTTTCAAATATTTAAATCTCTTACACAATTTTATGGTTAGTTATGGCTTGGGTCGCCTTAAAAGTAATTGTCTTCACTGTATGATTATCTTGATTGTTTTATTAATTTTTTTTTACGAAAATTTTATGTTGGGATCAATTTAATTACCATACTTCAGGCATAATTTAATTTTATTTGTTATGATATGATATTCTTGTGAGACTTCAACTCTAAATTTGTTTATGTCGATGTTATTAACTACTACAACAACTTTTCATTAGTTTTTTTTAAGAACAACTTGTTACTTCTCATTAACTCGAGTGATCATTTTGTAATTTTTTCAGATTCAAAACAATTGAAAAGTATACTATAATTAGATTATTATCTATGTAATTTACTCTAATTTAAAATTTGAGGTAGCGATATTAGAGATGGGCTCAAACTTCGATCTTACGTGACATAAATATTTTGTCACTAAATCATAAGATTGTTTGCTTTGAATTGCATATTTATTGTCTTGGTCAAGTTTGTTAATCTACCATAGCTATTGGGGTCCAACCCTAATTAGCGGGACACCTCCTAATAAAACACAACTTTAACTAATAATGGGCACTCGATGCATTATTTTATACATAAGCTAATTTTTCGTTTCCACAAACATCATAATTTTAAGATATTGATTTTGGAGTTTAGGTTTTTAATGTATGGATTTAGAATTTAGGGTGAATGGTTAGAATGTATAGTTTATGAATAGAATTTAGGGTTTAGGGTAATATGGTAAGGGATTTAGGTTTTAACCTATAAATCCTAAATTTTAACCCTAAACCCAAAATTCTATCAACAACCCTAAATTCAAAACTATTACACTTAAACCCTTGAACCCTAAATCCCACATAGAGTACCTAAACCCTAAAATTAAGGCGCTTATGAAAACTTTACGCTTTTCTGGTGCCCCTATTTATGCACTCGCACTAAAAAATTAGGTTTATAGTTAAGATTTATGGTTAGGGTTTAAGAAATTAGGGTATGGTGTATTTTTTAAGGTTTAGGATTTATGATTTAAGATAGGGATGACAATGGATCAAACTTTATAAAGTCCAAGTCCAATTGAATTAATAATCGGACTTAAAAAAATCCAAGTTCAATTACATAAATCCAAGTCCAATCCAATAAAATATTTAAAATTCAAATTTAAAAGTCTGAATCCAATTAAATTTTTTTCTTTTTTCTTAGGAGGAGTTTGTTTGACTGGGAACTGACTCAATGAAACCAATTGCTGGAGATGCTAAAGAAGTTTAATTCGGAGGGTATTAACTTTGATTGCCTAACGTGGTTGGCATCGGGGGATGGTACTTACTCGGTCAAAACAGCATATAATGCGTCCTTGGATAAAAACAATTCTGATGTTTCCTGGCGGAAACATGTTTGGATCGATCTCGCACCACCGAAAGTTGAGTTCTTTATATAGCGGAGCGCAACTGCGATAGCGGCCGCGAAATTGCGGTCGCGCCGCCGTCCGAAACCGCAATCGAAGGAAATCACGGTGGGCAACGGAATCCCGACGATAGCGGGCTGTCGCGGACGCGAAATAACGAGATAGCGGCTGTCGCGACGATAGCGGGACGCTATCCCCGTTTTCAGCTTAATCGCGGATGGTGGCCGAGGAGGAGAAAAAAGTTGCAGAGAAAAAAAAGAGAATGAGGGTTGAAGAAGATGTTATTACATTAAAAGGGTAAATGCGGGAAGAAGGGTTCTAATTTTAATGCATTTTTGGAGAGGCTTAAAAGTTTTAGTTCTCTTATAATTTAGTCCTTTAAGGCAGATTTTTAGTTTAATTAAGATGTTTTATTTTATTCCATTTTCAATTAAGTCATCAAATCCATAACAAAACTTCCAATTGAGCCTCTAAGTCTTATTTTCTTTCAATTAAATCCATTTCTAAGTGTTGGAAATTTTTTTATAATTATATATATATATTATTTTTGAGTTTGCTAATGAAAAAAAATCTTCAATAAGATCGTAAGAAATTTAATCTCCTATCTCACAATTATAATTTATAATAGATATTTTTTAATCCATTTTAATTTATGTTTATTTTTGTTTAGAAAATACTATAAATATCATTAAAAATGACTTTTTATAGTTATAATTATGATTATTATATTTTACAATAAGTTGTGCAAATTTAAAAAAAAATTCACGACCGCGACACCCGCAATGACCGCAATAGCCTTCGTTATGTCCGCAACCGCGACGCGACCGCGAACGCTATTTAAATCCCTGATGGCAGGTGATTCGTGGGAGGATTCCGGTAAAGAATGAACTTCTCAAGAGAGGTTTGACGTCGATAAATGATAACCTCTGTCCGTTCTGTAGGGAAGACAGAGAAACAGTGTTTCATCTGTTGTTTGCATGTAAAATTGCCTGGTCCATTTGGCAACGATTCGCAAAATTCTAGAATTTGAATCTAGTCATCCCTGGTAACGCGGCGTCGGTGCTTAAGACATGGTTTGATTCCTCTCCTAACAAAGATAAGTATTCAATCTGGTGCTTTATTCATGCATCTATATTATGGTCTTTATGGCTAATGAGGAACGACATCATCTTCAAGAACGGCCCTTTGGACATCACCAACCTGTTCTTTTTATCGCATTTTCAATTAATAACTTGGTTCAAAGCTCGCTGCCCTGGATCCACTATCTCCTTTGTGGATCTGTTTGTTAATCCTGCGATTGGGGATGCTTCGGGGAGGAACGGTAGTGGTAGGCCAAAGCCTTCGTCACGGTCTCCTCCCCCTACAGGCTTCTTGAAACTAAACGTAGATGGAGCCTCACTAAGGAATGGAGGCCTCGAATTTTTATAATTTTTTTTTTTTAGGTAACAACTCAAACAAATATCTTTAAATAAAAATAATTTTAATCAAACAAATATATTTAAACTAATAGCACAAACAAATCTCAACAAATATTACAATCCAATATAAAATAAAGGCTAAAGGGTCAAATTTGCCCCTGTAGTAATCCGAAATCAGCAATGTTGCCCCTAATTTTTTTTCTCCGTAATTTTGCCCTCAAAGTCAGTCAACTGTAGCAATGTTTCCCTTTGACCGATTTTGACCGTTAAATGCTGACGTGTCAGTTAACGGTGCTGACGGAGCAATTTTACCCTCAAAGTCGTTCATGCAATTTTGCCCTCGAAGTGAGAACTCTCACAAAAAATCAAAATATTATTCAATTTTTTAAAAAAATCTATAAACTTAATAAAAATAAATACAATATTCAAAAAAACTATTGAAATAAACCAACGAGAAGCGTGTTAATTGAACGGTGAACGCGAACTATGCTATTCGAACGATGTTCAATTGACACACTTACCGATGATGGGTTGTTAGGAAAAAATGTACGGTGAATTCGAATCATGTGGCTCAGGTTGAATTCTGCTTTATCTTCTGGATATCCTTGTATTTATCTCCCATGCCATTTTTGCCGAACACCACTAATGTCATTTTCTGAGATCATCGTACATTTTTTCCTAACAACCCATCGTCGGTAAGTGTGTCAATCGAACGTCGTTCGAATAGAATAGTTCGCGTTCACCATTCAATTAACACGCTTCTCGTTGGTTTATTTTCAATATTTTTTTAATATCATATTTATTTTTATTAAGTTTATGGATTTTTAAAAAAATTGAATAATATTTTGATTTTTTGTGAGAGTTCTCATTTTTCTTATTTTTAAAATTACTAGGGACTCAAAGGATATTTACATCAATTTGTTAATCGATTTTTCATATATTCTGTTTGTTAAAGTTCAACTCGAAAAACCCCAAATTATTTATCCAATTTTATTCAAAAACTAAATAAACCAAGGGTAAAAGTGTTGCAATTAATGACTTCGAGGGCAAAATTGCATGAATGACTTCGAGGGTAAAATTGCACCGTCAGCACCGTTAACTGCCACGTCAGCATTTAACGGTCAAAATCGGTCAAAGGGGAACTTTCTACAATTGACTGACTTTGAGGGCAAAATTACGGGAAAAAAAATTAGGGGCAACATTGCTGATTTCGGATTACTACAGGGGCAAATTTGACCCTTTAGCCTAAAATAAATTAAAGTAACAACTCAAACTTCAACTAAAAAAACTCAACAACAAATAAATTATCCTTACATAAACTATTATTATCTTACTAGTCTACTAACATAACTACTTTCCAAATCACAATTATAAAATGTATAATAATTATTACAATTCAAGATGAAACAAATTAAAAATATAATCAAAATATCCAACCATCAACATTTGACATAGAGAAAAAAACTTTCTAACCATCAAGCTCCTATTGTTGGTTGGTGCACTCCATGGCGCAACAGAAAAATTATCTGGCGATCGTCATCAGAGATCCATGTACAAAGAAAGAATCGGGGTGATTAAGGGTAAAGAATTACTTGTTTAAAATCTGGAATTCTGAATTTAAATTTCAATATTAATATACATAATCTCAATTCAACTAAATTAGGATTTCAATATCTATATTAATATACATAATCACAATTCAACTGAATTAGGATTTGAATATATATCTATATTTTTTAAATCTAAAAGTTTTAAATTTTTTATTCAGATTCATATATGGATCGGACTCGGATCAGATATGGATATGGATATGGATTTGGATTAGATTCGGATTAAATTCGTATCGGATCATGAAAATGTCCATATCTGATTCACCTCCTATTAGGACTCAGACCATTTTTCAAATTCGGATTCGAACTTTTTTTGATCGGATTTTTTTTCCAGATTATATTGTTGATGAACTAATATTTTGATATAACAAATTAAAAGAAAAATGTTTTTGGACTTAATCGAATATATAAATTCTTGCAAAAATAATTCAAAGTCCAAACAAACTTGAAAAATTCGTTTCAAATGTTTTCCAACTTTACTGATCCTTTTCAAAACAAATATGATCCATTTTTGCACTAAGAAAATTGTTTTCCAGTCTTCAAGGCAAAAAGGATCGATCCCCTGATAAAAGGGATCGATCCCTTTATTGACAGTTTCATTCCTTTTTTGTCTCAGTGCAAAAGGATCGATCCCCTGGTGTATGGGATCGATCCCGTTTTTCAACGGTCATATTTTTCATAAGAAATGATCGATCCCTTTGTAAAAGGATCGATCCCTCGTGCTTTAAATGCTATATTTTCAGGTAGGTAATGGTTTTATGACACCCCCAACGGCTCCAAACGGCTAGTATTGATTGAGAGGATACAAAAACAAAGAAAAATCAACTCAGCAACAACAAGAAAGCCTACACAAACATTCAACCTTTCAAGAGTCCACTTTGTGCTTAATTTTCGATCTCTCTTATATACACTAGAGTGTTCTTCATTGTAATTCTTTTGCTAGTGTTTCTTTGGGTGTGTGAGAGAGCTTAAACTTTGCAAACACATTCCTAGTGAGGATTTCCTAGTTTGCTTATTTGTATTTGTTCTTGGGGAAAGGATTCAATAGACTTTGGGGTATAAGTCTATTGAATTGTGTAAGGTTACTCCTTATCCTTAAAGGAAAGACAAATTAGTGAATTTGTGGAAAATCCTTAGTGTGGTCACTAAGGTAGTGGATGTAGACTCTAATTAAGGGAGTTGAACCACTCTAAATCACCTTGCAATTTCTACCTTTGCAATTAGTGTCCACCGTTCTTTTAAAAATCCAATTCACCCCCTCTTGGTTTTGTTCGATCGATTGCCACTCTCAACAATTGTCATCCCTAGTTTAAGATTTAGAGTTTATAGTTAGGACTTAGAATTTATTTTTTTAGTGTTGGGGCATATAAAAGACTATCAAAAGATGAGGAGAGGATTTTTGTCCCTAATATTATTATACATAAATCCTTAAAGCAATCATATCAATAGCTAATATCTAGCGCGGACTATTTAAATATTTAGGGTTTTGTGTAATTTACTATTATTATGTGACCTTAATTTTAAAAAATTAAATATTTTTTGATTTGTTGTGTATGTGATAGGCTGACTTTTGAAATAAAAAATGAGTATAGTATGACTCGAAATCTATAAAGTACAACCTAAAGGGTCAAATTTGCCCCTGTAGTAATCCAAAATCAGCAATGTTGCCCCTACTCTCTTTTTTCTCCGTAATTTTGCCCTCAAAGTCAGTCAATTGTAGCAATGTTTCCCTTTGACCGATTTTGACCGTTAAATGCTGACGTGGCAGTTAACGGTGCTAACGGGGCAATTTTGCCCTCGAAGTCATTAATTGCAGCACTTTTACCCTTGGTTTATTTAGTTTTTGAATAAAATTGGATAAATAATTTTGTTTTTTCGAGTTGAACTTTAACAAACAGAATATATGAAAAATCGATTAACAAATTGATGTAAATATCCTTTGAGTCCCTAATAATTTTAAAAAAAGCAAAATGAGAACTCTCACAAAAAATCAAAATATTATTCAATTTTTTTTTTAAAAATCTATAAACTTAATAAAAATAAATACGATATTCAAAAAAAATTATTGAAAATAAACCATCAAGAAGCGTGTTAATTGAACGGTGAACGCGAACTATTCTATTTGAACGACGTTCGATTGACACACTTACCGATGATGGGTTGTTAGGAAAAAATGTATGATGATCTCAGAAAACGACATTAGTGGTGTTCGGCGAAAACAACATGGGAGATAAGGGCATGGGAGATAAATACAAGGATATCCAGAAGATAAAGCAGAATTCAACTTGAGCAACATGATTCGAGTTCACCGTACATTTTTTCCTAACAACCCATCGTCGGTAAGTGTGTCAATCGAACGTCGTTCGAATAGAATAGTTCGCGTTCACCGTTCAATTAACACGCTTATCGTTGGTTTATTTTCAATAATTTTTTTTGAATATCGTATTTATTTTTATTAAGTTTATAGATTTTTTTAAAAAATTGAATAATATTTTGATTTTTTGTGAGAGTTCTCATTTTGCTTATTTTTAAAATTACTAGGGACTCAAAGGATATTTACATCAATTTGTTAATCGATTTTTCATATATTTTGTTTGTTAAAGTTCAACTCGAAAAAACAAAATTATTTATCTAATTTTATTCAAAAACTAAATAAACCAAGGGTAAAAGTGCTGCAATTAATGACTTCGAGGGCAAAATTGCATGAATCACTTCGAGGGTAAAATTGCCCCGTCAGCACCGTTAACTGCCACGTCAGCATTTAACGGTCAAAATCGGTCAAAGGGCAACATTGCTACAATTGACTGACTTTGAGGGCAAAATTACAGAGAAAAAAAATAAGGGCAACATTGCTGATTTCAGATTACTATAGGAGTAAATTTGACCCTTTAGCCTTTTATTTTTCTCATGTGTTTCATCACTAATGTATAATTAATCTTTTATTTTTCCTCATAAGCATTTAACTTAGCTCATTTTTTTTGAAATTTTTAGGCGGTCACTTATATTACACATATCTAGAATCACTACAGGAACAAAGTTATGTATGGGTTGGGAGGGCATGTTTCCCTCCCAATTTTTTTGGTATAATAGTATTTTACGTCATTTTTAATTTAAATATTAGTAAAATAAGACCTTTACTCATAGACAAATCTAGGATCAATATTGAGAGGGGCAAGAGTTTACTAAGTCTTTAAATCTAAAAAAATCGGAGGGACAAATGTCTCATTTGACTAATATTTATACTAAAAAAAGACCTAAAATGCTATTATACTAAAAAATTTTGGAAGGAAAACAACCCTTCCCGTCATATAAAAGCCTTCGTCCCTGCTTTTACCCCTCTTGATTTTTAGATTTAAATTCTTAATAACTCTTGTCTCTATCAATGTTAAATCCTAGCTCTCACCCTTAATATCTAGTACAAGTATTAAAAGATCCGAATTTGTGGACACGTAGGAGATGATATTATAAAGCAGTAGGGCCAAAATTTATGTAAACCTTTAACATACGATTAGAAACTAAAAACCAACAAATGTACACACACATATACATATTAAATGAGAGTAGATGAAAGTGGTTGAAAACGAGAAAACGTTGGGTTTGAATGGACAAAGAGCATGATTAAATGGAGTCGGGCCAACCAAGCATTGGAACACGACGAATCAAGCACGCGGTTCTGTTTTGCATGAATCCAAACCCAGACAACGATGGCATAGGGGAAGAAAAACAACTCAAGTTTGGTGCTTTCCCTTTGGATTCTTACATTTGATTGTCTTAATTGGCTGCACTGTGCGTCTATTTACCTACAACCGATAACGATCGGAGTGGGTTTGAATGAATCTCTTCAAGGCTTTTCAATGCAATAAAAGAAATTAAACAAGTAATGTCTAAATGGTTGGCCAACTAATCAAGATATTTTTTGTATTAATTAATGTATATATCAACTATAGTAGTGTTTCAAAGGCATAGGTCAAATATATCATGTGTAATGTGTATCACGCGTTTGGGGCTAAATATTTATAAGCCACATATTACATTTGGGGAAAAAAGAATATTCATTTATATATTATTTATCATAAAGACATAAAACATTAATATGACTTTGAAATATGGAGGCTAAATTATACAAATATACCCATTAAAAAATTAATTAAATAAACTAATAAGTGTTAGATGCATTGGTATAGCACATTGCACTCCTAAGGTGAGGACACGGGTTTAAGCTTTAGAGACGATATTGTTGAGAGGAGTAACCTCGCACCCCGAATATAGACCATAAGATGGACATACATATTACCAAAAAAATTGATTAGATAACTATCTCTTATTCCAAATTATTTAGAGAAATACTCTCTTTCTGAACATGTAAGATAAAATCACGTCTCATAAAACACTATTTTCAAATGTTGATTCCTGTATAATGCAAGTTTTAAAGTCACTTTTTTGTAGAACACAAGTTCAATTTTTCTCCACATGAAATTATAATTAAGTATATATACAACATATTTGGGATAAAAAAAATTGAACTCACATTCTACTGAAAAATTCATGTAATTAATGTAATTAATTTTTAAATGAACATATTTGAATAGGTTAACCAAATATAGACGTCAATTTCTGTTTAAATTCATTCATATTTTTAAATTATTAATCTAAACTTAAGTAAATCGTTCATGTACAAAATATTTATACGAACCAACTTGCCTATTTGGTTAAGAAAATGGTTGTTGTTCTTAGAGGTCACGGGTTCGAGCATCAGTAGTTGCAGCAGGGTGATTGAGCAAACATTGTCAAATGATTGAGAGTATATTTAGAACATATACTACTTGTAATCACTTTAGCTTTCAAAAAAAATTATACTCCATAGTTTAAAATTTAAGTCTCTAACCCTAAAACATAAACTTTAGCACTAATTCTTAAATTTAAAATTTTAGACCTAAATTTCTAAACTCTAAACCCTAAATTAATAAACTATGTTACACAAACATGTATATCAATGTTTTATCTTATTTTTATGTAAAAATTATCTGAATTTTAGTAATATACATCATTTTTGTTATGAATATTTATCTATGTGGATGTCTATCATGATTAGAACTTTATCTAAGGAGATTGATTTACTTTATCATTAGAAATATTATCTCATTTAATTAGAGTTCAATGTAATATGTACTTCTTATGGCTATAAATAGATGACTTGACGAAGGCATTGTACACAAGTCTATATTTGAGAATAATATAAATCTCCCTCTTTCTCTCATCTCTTTGTTCTTCTATTCTTGTTCTTTGTTCTTATTAATGTTCTTTGTTATTTTATTCACATCACGTTATCAACACGACTCTAATCAACTGAGGTCTTCATTGTTTGAATCCAAAAGAAGTTATTGGAAAGAATTCGATTCTAGGATAAACCAAATATAAGTTTTTTTTTTCTCTCTTCATTCTTTTAAATTACCGATTGTCTTTTTCTTTATATTTTAACTTAATTTTTTTTTGAAAAGTTTAGAAGTATATTTGATTTTATTCGAACATTAGAAAGAGATAAATTTGAGGCTTCTCACAAACCAAAAGACGAATCAACAGAGACGAAATAAATCATGATGATTTTAAATTTACAAGAAGATTATTATATAGTCTATATTTGCTCGAAAGCAATATTTCTTCTTCGTTGAAAAAATTCGACCATAGACTTCTCCCAATTTCAAGTTACGAAAATTCGTCTTAATCCAAAAAGTTTTATGGGAGGCATTCTCTGAAGTGAATTCAAAGCATGATGTTTATTCCATGCGATTATCAATGATGGGGCATTCCCTGAAGTGAATGCAAGCATGATGTTTATTCCATGCGATTATTGAAATTGTTTCATTCCTTGAAGTGAATGCAAACATGGTAAATCATTATTCAATTAGAGACATAATTTCGATATAATCCAAGTATATTGGCTGGACATCCCGTTCTACGAGGCTACTGGTCTCAAAGGAAATTTTTAAAGGACCTCGTGGATAGGTTTAACGATGCTGCGTACGAGGATTAAATCTTTGTTCTCTGTGATAAGGATATGTAAAAAGAGTTTCAAAGTCCCACTGACTCTACTCCATTCCCTGAAGTGAATGTGAGATTATATTATGGAAGGAATAAAAATCACATTAGAAGTTGTGGTCGTGGTCGAGGCTATGAATATAGACATAAAAAATATGGTCATTTTAAGAATACTCTACCCACTAGTAGTGAGGTTATAAGGATGACAAGAGCGATAAAGATCATTCTAAGAAAATGAAATCTTTTTTTATTACCAATGTGATGTTATAAACCATTGGTCTCGTATTTATCGTACGATGAAAAAAATCAACAATAATTGAATTATAAAGGAAAGAAAATAAAAGTTGTGAAACCTATGTTTGATTTTGATATAATTAAATTGTTAACGATCAAATTGAAAACTTGAAATTTATTTTTAAGTCCCTTTAATAATTTATAAATCACCAACACTTTAAAACTGATTTGAAAAACTCAAACTCCAAATATTTTCTAAGTGTTCTAAGGCCAAAGTACTGAAAATTGTCCATGTGTATCGATACGCTTCCAGTAGTATCGATACCTTTTTTACAAAGTTGGCTATTGGAAGGACCGTTTTGATACGCTCTTAACCGTATCGAAACAGCGTATCGAAATAGATTCCATTTGTATCGATATGCCCCTCTGCAAAACTAAAAGAGTTTGAATGGTGTACCGATACGGCTTCACCCGTATCGATACGATTTTAATTGAATTTTTAATTTGAAGTGTTTTAAATGTTTTCGATCGTTAGTGTCAGTAATTAGGTAACCAACATTTAAAATGGCAGTTGACCCGTATCAATACGGTAAACCCTCGTATCGAAACGGAAACTTCTAGTGAGCTAAGTTGAGAAAAAGATATCGATACGGCCTTATCCGTTTCGATACGCTCTCTGTCATGTACTGATACGCTTACGTGTGTTTCGATACCCCCTCCTTATTATGTACAACGGCTCTTTCTGTTTTGAGACAGGTATCGATACGGCTCCCCGTGTACCGATACGGATAGCTGTAGAAGTGCATTTATGGTGAAAAGAGAGGGTCTCAACGGCTCTATTCAATTCCCTAACCACCCAAACGGCTAGAATTGATAGAGGAGGTATAAATTGAAGCTCTTTAAAGACCAGCAACAACCATTGCATTAAAGACAAACATCCAAGCAAAAATCCAACCTCAAGTGTGCTTATTTTCCAATTTCTTGTAATCCCCAATTTGAGTTGTATCCAATTCTTATTCTATCTTTAAATTTGGGTTGAGTGTTGTACTTCAAGGGACAAAATTGTATTTGAGAGATATACTTCTTGTCCAAATTTTTTTTGTTCATTTGTGAGGGTTTGGTCAAATTTTTGGTAGAAAATTTGACCGGTTGTGTAAAGGTTACCTCCTAAGCCTTGAAAAGGGGAAGAACAAATAGTGAATTGTTGAAATCTTTAGTGGTAGCTAAGGTAGTGGATGTAGAGTTCATTTGAAACTTGAACCACTCTAAAATCCTTTGTTCTTCATTTTTAATTGCCCATTCACTCCCACAAAGTTTTTAAATCCCAATTCACCCCCTCTTGGTCTTGATCATTCAATCGATCCACTCAACAAAATCAAATTCTGTTCGTGAAAAATGACAAAGATGATATTGGTCTAATTTATTTGGACATTGTTAGTCCAACTTATTTGGACATTGTTAGTCCAACTCATTCAGACGTTGTTGATTTCCTTATAACCCTCGAATAAAATAAATCATCTTCTAATTATTCTCATAAATTTGAAGAGAAATAATTATCTTTTTATTTATTTTGCTTTATGTTTATTTACTTTATACATTAATTATTTACATTTTATATTTATATTTATATTCATATTAATATTTATATTTATATATTATCATATTATTTATTTTGTTTAACATGATTACTTATCAAATATAATTTATGGTGACGATTTATGCTTAGTAGAAACATAAGATATGTTTTTCCATTTAAATGCAAGAAAAAAATGTGAGTATTATATCTCAAAGTACTAAAAGTATTGATGCTCTAGAAGATCAATAAATTTTTTAGAGAAAGCACATTATGAAAAGTGCATAATTGTGAATACTGTAATAATTACCGTTAATGGTAATAATATCGTCACCCACTAGAAGTGAAAATTTTAAGAGAGCGGTATGAGTTTGCAAAATATTCTTTTTGGAATTATAGATAACATATGTTATCAATTGGCATTTGAAATAAGCCAATATGGATGTAAGTTCTAGTAGCCAAAATGTCAGTTGAAAGCTCCAGAAAAGCTATATATTGCTACCAAAAGATATTTTTAATTGAAAGCTCCGAAAGAGCTAAATGTATTCCTATTTAAAGAAACAATTTTGATGGTCGTACTAGACATGTATGAGTGAGATTGAATTACATGTTATGGTAAACAAGAAGTTTACAAATTCAGAGATATATACAAACATATATATAATTGGCATGATCGGTTAGACCATCCCGATCAATAATAGTACAGAAATTATTGAGATTTACATGCACATGTATTAAAAGAACATGTAGTTCTTGTGGTGCTTATTCTCAAAGGAATTGATTAAATTTCACTTACTAAAAGAACTTGAAGTACTTGTGTTGTTTGTTCTCAAAGGATATAGTTAATCCCACTTACCAAAAGAATCAAAACTTGAAGTTCTTGTGCTGAAGTTGAGACTGTATGTCTTGCATATCTGAACGAAATATAGGCCCATATATTCACAAATGTGGAAAGTTTTATATGATTTTAGTAAATGCATCTACATTGTTTTATCAACTTACAACTAGAAGTTTGTGAGATTGATTCTAAAAAGATTCAGATTATGCAATTAGACTATTCATTTTGCAAAAGCTTGTGGGTTTATAGTTTAGGCTATATCGGTTGTTACAAAGCCTATTGATTATGAAAAATACAGTTTAGCAAATTTTTAATTAGATGCCTTTTATTTAATAGCTAAACTCTAAGAACAAAACATTTATTATTTATATGGTATTTCTATATAGCAACACTTATACGCGTCAAGCCATCGAGTTATAATAAACTCCCCATTATGATTTGACTTTTGGTCAGAAGTCATATTTCTCATTTTTAAATTTTTGAATGTGCGATATATAGTTGAATTGCTCCACCATAACACACAAAATGGGCAAGTAAAAAGGGTTGAGAATATATATTGAGTACGAGTCTCCTTTTATGTTTAAATTCTAAACATTAATTGGAGAATCATTTATTAGATGATTTTTCTCAACATCAGGGGAGAGAATAATCAGCTGGATAAAGAAGGAAATGAATTATCATTATCTAGATCCTCGAATATGAACTAAAAGTTCATAAGATAATTCATATTATTTCATGTCAACTGCCAAACATATTTACTGACCAAATGAGAGTAATTAAGTCTTATATACCAGCTGAAATGCTCTAAGTTTAAATTACATGTTAGAGCAAGTGGATGTAAATCATGCTTGAAGCATGATAGTTGAAATGGTTCCAACGATCAAAATTCTCGTAAATGAAAAGTATTATGAGATGGTAATATATTGGAGGCGGGTGCTCCTAAAGAGACCCAAGACATAACTAATAATAAAACTTTTGAAGAGTTTCAGATACCTAAAATAAAGATTGAAATCTTGAAGAGATCTCGATGAGTTATGTCATTACGAGAATGAAACTAGAAAATTGAAAAGTTGTCGACAACGATTTTACAAACAATTTTACATAAAATACTTATATAGAAGTAAAGAAAGAAATCGAGGATATTGTATAAAATCTATCCAAAAATATAGATATTGAATTGTCCAATGTTGAAAGACGCTTTGAACTTCTAAAATAGAAGTATTTGGACCAGTAGTCCAAACACCTAAAGGTGTAATGTAAGTGAGGCAAAAATAAGTAGTCGTAAATACGACTTGAACTATGATTTATGAAAAGTTTTAATTGCTTCATGGTGGATGCAATTACTCTGGTAGTTATGAAAAATTTTGCATGCGTCTAATTATTTGTGGATCCATATTTATCCTTGAAGGATTTAAAATGCTAGAAGCATTTGGAAATTTCCGAGGAAATTTATTTAGACATGTCTCATGAATATTTTGGCGCATTTGGTATAAACGCCTTAGTGAATACTAATTGAAAAAATATTATAAGAATGATCAGATTTTCTTATGTATTTTATAAAGGAGTTTGGATCAAGATCCATTATGATAATTTTAGAACTCCTAAAGAGCTTCAAATTGGAAACTCATGAAGTACTTTCAATACAAGTACTTGAATCTTCACAACAAGTTTATCTCGACTTAAAGATCGAGCATTTTTATATATTTCTTTTTGTCTATGAATAGACATAAACTGAAAGAATCTTAAAGAATATTCAATATGAATAGAGCATATCTATTGAGTATCTCAATTATAGTTGTAAGATTGTTGGATGTGAATAAAGATAATTATATCATTTCTTGGTCTTGAAGCACTATACATTAGTTGGTCAAGAAATATCTATGAATATACATAGATCATTACATTTAACTCTTCAAACATTCGTCGATGCCTCCTCAAATCTTGTAGAAATAATTGTTATGTACAAGGCAAGCCAAAAATGTGTTTGACTAAGACCATTGACCCAACATATCTAGAAGATATGTGATTTACTTTCACAAGATATGATACAAATGCTATCTTATGTAGAGATAATGAAAGGTGGATACATCATGGAAAATATTACTCCAAAGTTTCATCCCTCGCTATCTTTAGAAAATAGTATTCAATGTTGAATTATGAAGATTCAAAGATCTTTAGTAGTGTTTTCATGAGGAGGAGTAAATACGCGTTGCACTCTTTTTCCATTGATCGAGGTTTTGTCTCAATGAGTTTTCCTATTAAGGCTTTTAATGAGGCAACATGTTATGCGTATCAAAGACATGTGTATTCTTTTTCCTTCACTAAAGAATTTTTTCCCACTGGATTTTTATCTTAGTAAGGTTTTAACGAGGCATGTTATCTACATAGACATCCAAAGGGAGTGTTATGAATATTTATCTATGTGGATGTCTATCATGATTAGAACTTTATCTAAGGAGATTGATTTATTTTATTATTATGAATATTATCTCATTTAATTAGAGTTTAATGTAATATGTACTTCTTATGCCTATAAATAGATGACTTGATGAAGACATTGTACACAAGTCTATATTATAGAATAATACAACTCTCTATCTTTGTCTTATTTCTTTGTTCTTCTATTCTTGTTCTTTGTTCTTATTATTATTCTTTGTTCTTTTATTCCTAACAATTTTATTAATTTTTATACATAAATAACTTAACATGCGTTGTTTTAGACTCAAATCTCAATTTGAGCCCTTGAATTATGTTTTCTAATTTGATATCTAATTTTATTTTTGTTCAACTTTAATACCTAAACTATCAATTTTTAGTCAAATGACTCCAAAAGTTAATGGTGTTAAATATATAAAAAAATCGACAAAACTAGCCAATAACAAGACATTTCCTATACATGTAATTGATGATATTTACCAGCATGAAAATTATCTGCCCCCAAAGTATGCCCCCATTTGTGCCCCATTTTAAAATAGTGGGTTTAGGGTTTAGGTTTTGGGGTTTAAGGTTGGGGCTTAGGGTTAGGGTGTAGGGAATTAGGAGTAAGGTGTATTTTTTTAGAGTTTGGGGTTTGGGGTTTAGGATATGAAAATTAGGGTTATGGGGCAAGATTTAATTTTTAAGTATTTTTAGGCAGGGGGCATAGAAGGAGGCATGGTTAGGGGGCAGGAGATTTTTACTCTATTTACCAACCTTTTATTTTGCGATGCCGTTAACATTTTGGATATAAACCGAATAGGTAATAGTTTAAATACGATGTAAATTAAAAATGGGTATATTTAATAGGGTAAATTGCATATTAAAACTTATTTATCGATGAGGGTTGTCCAAGTGGTAAGTAGTTTGATATTGCTTAAGCAGATTTTGAGTTTGAGATTTTGTGTATGCAGAAAATTTCGGTTGAGAGACTCACTCAGTAAAACTAAGTGTGTAACGCAAACCTATCTAAATTAGTCAGAAAAAAACTTTGAGAATCGAGAAGGCAACCAAAAATATAAAAAACATGTTTTTATTAGTTACTTGATAATATTACACATTGGTTTTTATACAATGTTTAGTCTATTTAAATTCTCTACTATAAAAAATCTATTTAATTTCTCTTTATTAGTAAATTGAAAAATGTTACGTATTTATGTATATTTGATCGTGTAATTTCTTATATGTTACACTAATAACTATATCTATCAAAATAAACTTAATCTATTTTGTTTAATACGTTATTGAATTCTAATTTAATTGGAAAACAACTCACCCGTGAAGTGGGGAAATACTTTGATTTTTTTTAGTTCAAACTTTTTTTATAATAATCAAACTTTAAATGAAAAAATAGGTCAAAGTTTTAAAACATTATTTGGTGCAATGAATCGTAAATTCAATTTGGCAATTTTTTAATTAAAATCCAAAAAAAAAGTTGCATTTAATGTTTTCAAATTGGAGCGAAGACAAACTTTTCTATCCTATCAATTTCTTGACCTCAAACTCAGCCATGCAATAAATATTTCTGAGTTTATTTATTTATTTAAAAATGAAATAAAAATAAGTTGCTTGCCATGATTGTCTTTGTAATTAATTTTCATTTTAATTTAATATATATTTTTAAAATAGTTTCCCCATCAATCAAAGTCTTCCATTAATGAGTTTCGTCGTAAGTAGCAAAATAAAACCAAACTCTTCTTTTATAATTTTCGTGCCCAAACGACATTCGCATTAAATGCGGGAGGGGTCGGCAGACACGTGGCAAATCATTTCTACACATCCCACACTCCGGTTTTATGAAGTGGGATGGTGACGTGGACATGAGGTTTCAAAAAAACAACATTAAATTTAATTTCCATCTATGATGGGGATGTTTAATAAATATAGCATGTCTTGGTATGGGTCGGGTTTAAAGCTCCACTCGGTTATTCTATGATTTTTTTATAAAAACAATAAAGATAAGTTTCGTATTTTGAAAACTCGATAGTTGAAAATTGATAGCAGATTATTTTAGTTGATTGTTAATAAAAGATTATATTATTTGCTTTGAGTAGTCGATTATATAAAAATATTTGTTAAAATTAGCTGATAGTTGTTTGCTTAGTTTAAACGACAAAAATAACATAAATTGACTTATATTTAATGATTGTTTGAAAAATTTATTAATCATCGATATTTGGTATATGCAAATATGTAACTATAAAATTTAATTTTTCAATATAACATAACTAAACATATTTGAAGGAGGTAAATATTAATTTTTTATTTATATAATTGTCTCTTTAATACAGTTTTATAAATTGTTAAATTTAAATGATTTTTGAAGGATATATTTTAACCTCATCTATTTGAAGAGAAAATCATAAATATATATGTATTTTATAATTAGAATATAGTTTTATATAATTATTAAGCATATGTATTTTATAATTATTAGCGGTAATTAATGACAACGATCTTAATAAGTGTGAATTAAAAACTTAATAATTATATCAAAAGTTTTAAAAAAATCGGTAAATAAAATAAAAACGCTCTACAAAATTAGTGATTATTGATGTGGATTACCCTTACTGCCTTACATTAACTATTACCTACCCCTACATGTCAACATTTTAATACAATTTCCCGTTACAAGTTTATTAGTGTCACATATCACACGCACGACATGTAATTTATTTATGAGGTATTGTTTTTTGACATACAATTTTTTATATATATATATATATATATATATATTATTCTGGCCCTTTGTTATACATAAATCGAGTTCGATTCTCTGTCTTTTGGTATATTATATTAATAATATGTTATCTAAGCTGAATTCATTTAATTCAAATTACCGACTTAAAGAATTTAAGACCTCGACTCTGACTTTACTTTAAACTCAAATTACTTATTATATAAAAAATTATGGTAGAGAAACGTATAGTGTTTATTTTAGGAGACATAAATATAATTGTTTTATATGTAAAGTATATGTAAATACCCATCCGTATTCGGCGGGTTCCGACTTGATCGAGTTGAGTTTTTGCGAAAAAAATTAGGTCCAAGTTAAATTTTTATTAAGGGTAAGGTCGAGTTTAGATTTAGGGTGACTTGAGACTAATAATGTAATTTTTCTATACATTTTTAGGGATTTTTTGTAATAATACTCCTCTTTATATAATTTTATAATTAAGTCTAAAACTTTTTTTACAATTTTTTTTACGATTACATTACTAAAATTAATTATTTTTTATAAATCAGGTCATGTTCGCGTTGAAGTATATAATTTTCGGGTCTGATTTTAAACAATAAGATCGGGTCAAGTTCGAGTTTATGATCATTACTTCTGGGTCACATTGGCCAAAAATCTAACCTAACTCATGCATATCTCTATATATGTGTGCATTATCAAAGAGTTAAAAATATATACGAACAGATACGAGATTATTAAAAGAATTTAATACCAAAACCTTATCCACCATCCAACTAAATTTAATTGACAACAAAAACTAGTATTAGGAAAAATATTAGACAACCTCACCTAATCGTTATCCACCATCCAACTAAATTTTGATTAGTCTAAATAAATAATCATTCTCTCTTCTTCATCATGGCAATAATACCAAATCTATAGTATTTTATCCCGTTGAAAAACATAAACTAGGATGAAACAATCTTGAGAAATATATATATATATATATATATAACACAGCAGATCTGAAATTTTCTATGTTTCCAAATACACATTAGAATCAAACTAACAAAACATCTACATTAATATCATCATTGGTTCCCCCAACACTAAATTAAAGTAACCTATAATTTTTCCAATTTACAAGAATCAAAGTATTTGCAGTGACTGAAGATTTGTACAATTTTCTTAAAAAAATCTCCAATCAATTTTCAGATGATAAAAATGGGGTTAAAATGATGCATTCAGGTCAAGCCTAGGCTTTTTCATGGGCAGAGAAGATGGAACGAAAGAATCACAGCGAGGACACCTTGGATTCGTACTTGAAGCTATCACATAGAGCAAGCAACCGGGGCATGCAGCTGCAAACATTTTCGGCGTTGATGATGATGATGAAGAAGGCCTTGTCGCCGTCGGCGGCGGCGGTGACGATGAGCGTTTCTTTGTGGTTCCTTTTTCTGCTCTTTCCAGGGCGTATTTGACCTTGTCGAGTGTGCAGACGCTTTGGTACCGGCTTGGGGTCGAACAAGATTGGAGCTTTAAGTCGAGGGAAGTCGTCATTTCGTCGAACAGGTTGGGTGGCGGAAAGTTCAAATCTTGAAGCTTTGAATCCCGAAGGAAACTCGGCAATGGATGCTTGTTTTTCCCGTCTGATAACGGCGACTTCGGTGATGTTGACGACGGCGGAGAACTGAACTTTTGTGCCTCTGTTTTCCCAGTTGCCTGCATGGTGATGAACACAATCAAAAGAAGAAGAAAAATGATGAACTACAGAGAAAACGAAAACGAAAACGAAAACTCAATATATAAGCAGAAACCCAGAAAAAATGTCAGACTTTTCATAGATTTGAAAAAAACCATTAAAAAACTCTGTATTCAATTCAATATTAAATAACAAAGCAAACAAATTGTGAACTGAAAACAACAGCTCACAGAGATTGAACTTTGACATAAATAAGTTCTTGGGATTTGTTGCAGAGAAACAAAAAACCCAGTTTTTTTTATACCTTAAATTCAAGATCTGCTTTAGCTTTTGACAGATTTCCCAGCAAATCTTTGGTAATCAAAATATCAGAATTACTACTACTGACTTGTGCTGCCATTTTCCTTGAGGCTTCAAAGGGAAGAAACTTTAGATATGAACAGAAAATTAAGAGGAACTGAGAGCAGATGGAGCTTTTAAATAGACAGGTTCCTAAAATTAATTTAAGAGTAAGTTAATATCAGTCTACTTCATGGAAATTATGGTCCAATTTATTACCATTAAAAATGGTTTGTATGATATGTGCCATTATTATTCATTACTCATCTACTCGTTTTATAGATTTTTTTAATTATGATTCAATTGATATTGTTATTGTTGTATTAATATAAAATTTGGAATTTGAGAACTTTTATTTTATCTGATATTTTTGATTGATCAGTCATAAAATTTATAATTAAATTTGAAGTTGAGTCGGATGAAACTTTATTTTAAAAAATAAACTCTTTTGATGTAATTTTTTTATCACAAAATATAAAGAACATAGAGTTGTTTGTCCAACATATAGCAATATGAAGGTCAAATGCACTCAACATTATCCATTTCTATTCACAATTTGAACTTAAAATTGTATTTAAAGAAAATCAGACTCTTTATCATAAAACTTAACTTACCAATTTGAGGTAGAATTCTCTTGCATTATATAAAATTATTCAATTTTATACTTCTCTGGATTATTGGATGAAATTGAATTGATAGTAGAGAATAATAAGAAGACGGAGAGATTTTTATATGAAAAAAATAAATAAATTTAAACATCAATTTAATTTCACTGCGTTTACAGACCAACTTTATTTTTAAACAATTCATACTTGAGAGAAGAAAAAAGAGCATTTTGCTATTAACAAGCAACGACCTCACAATCCAAAGTAAAAAAATGTTATCAACTGAGTTTTTTAACCATTACCCGAAAAATTGTTGAACAAACTATATTTTTTAAATTATATAATTTAAAGATATATATACACAATAAAAGTCACAATCAGAAATTAAATATTTTTAGAAAAAAATATTTAAAATTTAAAAAGATACTTATTCACAATGAAGAGGGATGACATAGACTTTTCAACAATCTTGAATTAAATGGGGGTGTAGATAGGAACCAAAGAATGAAGAAAAAAAATAGGAGAGGGGAAAGGCATTAATGGCGGCAATTAATGCAATTTGTACTGTTTTGTTTAATGAGCTGCCCTCTGGCTGAGGGAAGGCTTTTTTTTTTCTTTCAGGTTTACCATTTAAACAGAAATGAAAATAATTTTTAATCCCTAAATTTTTTATTTTTTTAATTTAGTCCCTATTTATTGAATTTTTATTCACATGGCGTAATATTAGAGTAAAACGTCATAAAAAAGAATTAAAAAATAGAAAAATCGTTAAATTCAAGGACTAAAGTGAATGAAAAGAAACGTCAAGTACCAAGATAAAAGAAATACTGAGTTTAGGGACTTGAGATAGCTTTATCCCATTTCTTAGCTTTTAGAAAACTGTCACGGGTAGGCACATAAAGTACGCAATCTCATTAAAACGCCATCGATGTGGGATAAGGTCATATTTTGATTTTGCATATAATAGGAAGGGGGGAATTCAAGACGTTATTAAATGCTAGATCCTTTTTGTCAAAATTCAAATTTGAGAAATAAATATTGCGTTGAAATCCTCATTAATTAATTCCTTAATTAATTAACTCATTCTTTATGTTTCCTAACTTTGATTATGCTAATGAAGAATGACACGTCTCTAAACATTAAATTTTTTTATTTTTAATAAATGAAGTTTTCATTGTCCTTGATTGGATTTGGAATGTGCCGGTCCTTATATTTCCGAAAAATTATATTAAAATTATAAAAGGTAGATTGCTTAAATTTATACAATTTGTGATTTTAGTTATAAACACTAAAATTTTAAATTTTAAATTCGAAAACTTTAAATTTCAAACTTAAATATTTGAATTTTATATAAAATTTTTATACTAAAACTTTAATAGGCTTGTTTATATCGAAATATTTTTCAAATTTTAAATATATGAGTTAATTAATATTTTATGAAAAAAATAATATATAATAAATGAAATGGTTTTCAATTTTAAAGTAAATCAATTTACATCAATATAATAAGAATGAACGTAAATACAAAGGATAAAGCTTGACTATGTTGACACGACATGAAAATATCATGAATACCTTATATACACACACATACACGACTGTATAAGAATTAACATTAAAATAAATTTTAAATTTATTAAAATAAAAATAAATATAACATTTTATATACAATTATAAAACGAATAGATAACACGATTATAAACAAAACATGAATATGTACAATTTTTATTAGAAAAATATAAATAACATTAGTTATTTATTAAATTATCTTTAAACTTGGACCTGAAAACATTAATCAGTTATCTAATAGCCAGCTATTTTAAATTATAAATTGGTCATTCACATTGTAATGAGAAAAAAAATAAAATATAAGAAAATATAAGATAAAATATAGATAACACGAGTAATTTAGTGAAATTGCCTCCAATATAGATTTAAACGCATTAATTATTATTTGTCAAAAAATACATTAATTATTGTTTGATAAATTAAGTCTTTTTATTTCTTCTTACTACACATATAAAATATTTTCAATTTGACTCAAATTCATAATTGAAGCATAGGGTAGGGGTGAGCGTTCGATCGATTCGAACGAGTTAAAAAAATTTGAGTTTTTTGAGTTGACGTGTCATATTTTATAACTCAAACTTTATTTGAATTTTTTTATTCAATTCGAGTTGAGTCGAGTTTTCGAGTTCTTATATAAATTTAATTGTAATTATTTATCAATATTATCGTATAATTTGATTCCAATTGAACGACTTTCTCTAATGATATAAGATATACATGTATATTTCATCATATTTTTTTTTATATGTGACTTATATTTCTTCATATTTTTTTATATTGGTATGTATATATCATGAAAATTTGAGGGACTCTACTCAAACTTAAAAATCAACCCACTTATTACTATTTTTTTTGAATTATTCGAATTTCCATTTTACAACTCAAACTTTATTTAATTTTTTTTTGAATCGAGTCAAATTTATATAATTTCGAATCAAGTTAAAACGAGTTAAAAAATTTCACCTCAAGTCGAGTCGAAAATTTTAATTTTTTCGAGCCGGGTTTTGTTCCCTTAAAATACGATGCTTGCATAATTGAAGGAAGGAAAGAAATTAATATTAGCATATGAGAATGAAATTTTGATAAATGTAATAGCCCCTCACTTTTCTTTCTTCCCAAACACTATTGTACTTAAATTTTCATTTCTCGTTTTCACTTACTTTCAGTGACGGATCTACTATAAAATTTGAATCTTTTTGTTAGTTATTTATTTTACAGATTGTTTTGTCTGAGATTATTTTAAATAATCTAAAGGTGATTACAATGTAGTATTTGTTCATAGATATTTTTAATCATTTGACAATGCGCATACACCATGTAAACATAGTAATTTGAATCCGTGCTCATAATAATATGAGATTTTATTTGTGCCAAATTACATATAAAAATATTGTGTTATTTATATATGCGTCCATCCTCCAAAAATTTCTGAATTCATTGTTGCTTACCTTTTAGAAAGTGAGATGTTATTCATTGTTGCTTACATTTATAAAATTTCGTCAAAAGATTATATGCAACGTAATCACAAAAGATACCATTTAGTCTTAATTGACATTAGTCATTAGGTTTTGAATGCTTTACAAGTTGAGCCTTCTCTATTGTATCTATAGATGCAATTAACTCCAAACTAGGGATGGACACGAATCGAGTCGAGTTTTTAGCCGACCTGAAAATAATTATCCTAAATTCGAACTCGACATGATTTTTTTTAAAAATTGACCCGATCTGAAAATTATATACCTCAATCTGACCCTGATCCGATCTATAAAAAAAATTCAATTTTAGATACTTAATTGTAAAATAAATTAATTTTAGAGACTTAATTGTAAAAAATAATTAATTTTAGAGATAATTATCAAACATATATAAAGAGAGAATATTATTATAAAATATCTCTAAAAATTACACTATTAATCTCGGGTCGGACATGTCAGGTCGAGTCTGATTTATTGGTGGAATTATTTTTTTTAATCAATTTGATCCTTATGATTTTAATTTTTTTTAATATATATATTAAAACAATAGTGACGTTATAATAAAAAATCGTTAAGGTGAGGATTTAGGAATAGAAAATTTACTCACTTTTTTACGTTTCTATGTATGTCTTAGTATTAAAAATATAGTTTAAGGTTTATGTTCAACATTTAAAGTTAATAATAGAGTTTAGATTTTAAAATTTAGAATATACTTTTGAGGGTTTATAAAATTAAGATTAGAGTGTAATATTTAATTTTTTTAGTATTAAAATAAAAAATAGATAATTTTCGTTCGAGGATTTAGTGGCAGAAATAATGGACCGATAGCCTTAAGCAACAATTAAGGCAAGTTTTTTTCCCCTGATGGAGTGGGCCTATTTAATGCATCGCCACCTCTTACTCTTTGGGCCTTATTTTCCAGATGAGCTCCTGTAAATATTTTTTTAATGGTAGTAGTAGAATAGTTACATTATAAAAAAGGTAAAATTAGTTCTATAATCCCTTCAATATTTTTAAAATCTTATTATGGTTTCTTCAAAACTTTTAATATCATAATGGTCCTTCTTTTATAAATTTTTAGTTCCACCCTTAACCAGTGGCGAATCTAGGATGTAAAAAATAGAGGGTCCAAAATTTTAATACACTTTTTTTTTCTCTTTATGAATGGATATGCAAAATAAAATTTTCTTTACAAATTACACTATATTTTTTAATGTTTCCCCCAAAAATGGGATGCATATGCTCTCTATAGGAGCCATATGCATCTGCCCCTGCCCTTGACGGAGGGGATGATCGCCCCTTGTAATTTGAATTCGTATATGATTTAGAATTTTTTTTAAAAAAATTCTATATATCTTTTATTTAAAATATATTTTTACCTTTTATAATTTTATAGGTTTGTTTCCCCTGATGTAAAGTCCTGCATCCGTATGCTTGCAAGTTGCAATAAAAGATATCAATGGTTGTCTAACGTATTTAGCCTTCAAGCAGAACGGAAGAAACGTACGTATGGAAACTTTAACCTCAACATTTACAAAGAAAGAGAATACAATTTATTTCTGTTGAGGTATTTCGACCCTAAAAGTGGGACTGTTTGGGATTGGCTTAAAAACGGATTTAATGCGAATTGTGGAGTATTTACGCATGGGAGGTACAGGTATTTAAAAATATCCAATTCGAGACATCCAACTTGTTGACCCGTCGACCGTCGACCCAATAGAAAATCAATGAAGTGAGGCCCATAGTAATTTGGGTTATTAAGTAAAATGATAAAGAATTAAGGTGCTGAAATAATTATAAAAAAAAAACAAGGAATAAATAAGTATAAAATTTCAAATCCTAAGAATAAAAAAAGTGAATAAGAGATTTACTAAGTAGAGATATTGTCACTTTATATAAGTTCAAATCTCAGTGTGAGAATATAATATCTCTCTATTTAATAAAAAAACGAATAAATTTGTCTAAAATACTCTATGACCCGATTTCGTGGGTACTCAGTTCTCATAGGTTAAGACACATATTAATTTTTTATTACTAAAAAAATAAATTAATTATAATTTTACCTCACCTTTTAATATTTATGTTTTGTCCCCGCCCTCAAATTCTTACCCCCTCTCTATTTATGGTCATTGTCCTTGGGCAACCTCCACTTACCAATATCTTTATACTTAAATAAACCGATTGATTGACCGAAATATGAGTTTTTTAATAAAATATTACGTGTCAACTTTTGATTGACCAAACTGATTAAGAAACTATAATTAGAGTATTTAACTCGTCAAAAGAATATTTCACTTATAAAACGACTAAAATTTAAAGGCTTATCATTTCATAAAGCTTTAAAGTAATAACGAAATAAATATATGAAATTTGTTAGTGATCTAAAAAGGAAGTTATAAAGATGAGATGAAGTTATAAAGAAGTGAAAAGTAATGAATTGGTGTAAGTTACATGAGAATGAAAGTGAGGTAGCGTGAGTTATATTGTATAATAAAAGCGATGGATGTCATGAAATAAATTCCTACATATCACATGCATAATGCATTGCAATGCTAATTCACCACACGGCAACACACTTTAAAATAATATTCTTCCCTACAATTCAGATTTTAAATATTTATTATTCAAAATAAATTTAACCATACTTAATTATCCTGCATGAGTTGCATCTAGGCTCAAACACAAACTAAACCTAGTTTTCTCTCAAAACATTACCGTCGCTCTTTCATTTTATTTTACTTAGTTGACGGTGACACAAGTATAATGTTGGCGGTCGACTGCTGGATCTGTTTTTATTTTTTTGTTTTTAATAGAAATAACTCTGTTTTTGTGGTACGTTTTTATATTTTTGGTATGTTTTTTTCTTATTTTTCAGTCGTTTTTTTGTTCTTTTATTTTATATTTTTTTCGAGGTTGGATTTGACGATACCACGATTGATCAAGATGACGCTTATTTGTAATCTGATGATCTTCCCTGCTATGGATCCTCATATTGAATTTGGATACGCGGTTTGCGCTCGTATATAGTTTCTCACGACGCTCGGCTTTGATTTGCGATTTTCGGTGGTCTTTCAATAGTTTTATCCCCTTTTGTGGTTCGTTTGTCGATGCAGTTAAATTTGTTTGTATCTATTTTTCGTTTGAGTCTTTTGGATGGGTTTTTAACCTTTTTCATGTATGGTCCTTGTATAATCTAAAGTGACTAGTTTTATAAAAATGTCCAAATTATGTATTTAGTTTACACGATAGTTGTAAACCCTTATCGAGTATTTTTTTGTTTATAAAACTAGTAGCTTCTATTCAAAAAAAATATATCATGCATGAGTTTATATATAATTTTCTTTTAAATATAAAATATTTATTCGATACACTGACAATGTAAATAAAAATTGTCGACGATCGTCGTAATTTAGAGTTTGTAGTTACAATTTAGAGTTTATAGGTTAAAATCTAAAATTCTAATCATATTAGCTTGAACCTGAAACCCTAACATATAATTCTTAAATTCTATTAACAAATCTTAAAACTATAACGTTTGGGGATAGTTTTTGTTTAAAATAAATTTAATCATACTTAATTATCCTATACTGGTTTTTTTATATATAGTTTATATATATATATTATTAACATAAAAAAATCTAACAGTTGCATAGTAAGTTACAAGTTACTTTCGAGAAGATTTTATTAGCGACCTAATTTGAGGAATTCCGTACAATTGACAGTTGTACGATTTGACTCCTGATGACGCTATCGTTCCGTAATCCCCGTTAGATATCCCAACCAATCTCCCTACTAAATTGCCTAAAATTTAGGCATCAATATACAATAACATAATTAATTGCAGCTTATGTACCTAAATTATGACATTCATTTTAAACCGGTCATTATATTCTTGAATATGTTAATTTTGTCCTTAAATTTTGACTTAAATTCTAAATTGGTCCCAAACTTTTGAATGTTTCAGTTTCATCCCAAATTATGACCTCCATTCTTAATTAGTCTCGGAACTTTTGAATGTTCCAGTTTTATTATAAAATTATTGTATTATTTAAAAGTTTGAGAGACCAATTTAAAATGAGTCATAGATTGAGAATGAAATTAAAACATTATTTTGAGACCAATTAAAACAAATGCCATAATTTGAGAACGTGTGATGCAATTAACTCTACAAATACAATTTTTAAAAATAAAAAAAATTCATATTTACAAGTAATGAAATTTTTGTTTTTAGTATAATTTTTAATTTTTGATCTATGACGGAGTAATCAGAATTGAATTTTGAAGATATTCATTATGAGCAGTGGCGGAAGCTTTAAGGGACCGATAAAGCCTACAGCGCCCTCCAAAATTTTGGAAAACTCGAATTTTACCCTTAAAATTGTTGAAAATTTAAATTTAGCCCCCTCAATTTCTTTAAAATTCATATTAAACTTCAAAACTTTGAATATTTTTAATTAAATTCTCTCTCAAATTTTTAATTTTTTTGTTAAATCTCTTTAAATTATTAAAAATTTTAGTTAAACTCTCAATTTATTTTGAAAATTTTCGTTCAATCTTCCATTTTTTAAAAAATTCAAGTTGGCACGCTCAAATTTTTAATCCAAGTTCCGCCACTGATTATAAGAAGATACTCTCAACTCAATTCAATTCATTCATTGTCTTAAAACTTAAACTCGACCGCCTAACCTTGTTTAAAGAATCAATACCTCATGCAATAACAAAATTCAATCAATTCATCGAAAACGAAAAAGAAAATACTTGATTTCTTTTTTATTTATATAATTATAGTGATATAATGATTCTTCAGAACAAGAGAAGAGTCCTAACTTTTCATTTTTCTGGGTTTTCAACTAACTGTTAATTTACAGCAAAGAAACCTAATTTGCCTTCACCACATTATATACAAACGACAACGTCGAATCTCACCTAAACATTTTAATATCAATTTTCGTCGCCGATTTAATAAACAGCTAGACCAGTTCATCGAGGCTTGAAGGTACTCGGCCTTGCCTGAAAGCTTCAAGAACACGATCGAATTCGAAGACGTTGATCGGGATCCTCAACACACCTCTTTGCTCGTACCCGTACTCCTGTGCCGATCTGTTCAACAACTCCACGAATATCGGATACCGTAGCATCTCGGCACTGACTACGAACCTCTGGCTCGACGTGGGATCGATCCCCACGTAAACCGGGAAATGCCCCTGCGGTATGTCCGATCTTCGCTCTGGAAGATCGGACATATCGGATCGGAGCATCGAGTATTGGGGAGAGTTGTTTACTCGAACTCGTGAGAGTCTCCGAATCAGTTTCTTCATTGTAGCCTGAAAGAGAAGAAGAGAAATGGATGAGAGTAAAGAATAAGCGTTTTGGTTATAGAGAGGGAGTTGTAATGGTACAAAAAGGAGTACTTGAAAGTACATAAAGAGAGATAAGGGATCGATATTATTTAGGGTTGAAGCATGCGTTATTTTAAGAGAAATTAATGGATGGATAACCACAGTCCACATGTCCCCACACACATGCATGATGATTTATTATCTCAATATTGTTGTATTTTTGAACTTTATCATTTATTTTAAGAAAATTGAGAAGTTAATTTTTCTATTCTAAACATTAAATTTAGTAATTAAAGAGTTTAAATAGTATTAACGTGGTTGGTCCAAGTAGAAAACAATTTAATATCGCTAAAGTATGTTTCGAGTTCAATGCCTTATGTATGTAGACAATTCATGCAGACAATTCATGTTAAAAGTCTCACCCACCAAAACTAAGTGTGCAAAACGAGTCGGTCTGAATTTGTCAGAACAAAGCCTTGGAAAACCTAGAAGGCAACCTAAAAAATCCAAAGAGTGATGTCAATAACAAAGAGTGTGTTCCACCTAATGTAAGTAATAAAGACTAAAAAATGTGTTCTACTTAAGTGATTTGAATTCGATCAATTTAATATGTCGTATGGGTTTATATATATTAAAAACTAGATACAAATATTACAATGTATTTCAGTAAAATTATATAAAAAAGAATTTAGTCATAGTTTTTTTTTTTTAAAAATAAGAAGTTAATTATAGTAGGAAATAGAGGATTTAGGCTTAGTTTGTGGTTGCTTTTAAAAAGTGTGGTTGCAAAAGTGATTTTCAAACTAGCTGTTGAAAAGTAGTTTTGAAAAACTGGTCAGTGTTTGTCATTGAAGTCAAAAAGTGATTTTCATGAGATAAAAAGTCTATTTTAGACATATCATTAAAAATTAAAAGTAAATTTAGGTGATTGTTCAAATTAATTAATGTTATGATTTATGAAATAAATCAATTTCAATTATAATAAAAAAATAGTTTTTTATAAAATTTATTTGAAAATATAAATTACATTCTAGATTATATACTGACATACCACTTACACATTAATAATAAATATAAAATAAAGTACAAATAAAATAATTTTATTCTCAATATAAATATTATAAAAAATATATTATTTTACAATTATGCATGTATAAACATTATTTTAACAATAAATTATAATTAAATAATAAGGGTAAAAAAGTAATTTTATTTTCAAACTAGCTTTTTCACCCAAGAAGCTATAAAATCCAGCTTCTTGGTTTGGGTGGAAAAGCTAGTTTTAAAAGCAACCAAAAGCAACCTATTTTAACTAAAAGCACTTAAAAATGTGATTTTTGGTTGCCAAACGCAACAAAAAACAGGCCCTAAGTCTCGGTATTTAATTGTTCAACTTCACAAAGTTACTCTAATTGGATTGCATAAAGATAAAATTTGGATAAATTAAAGAGATTGACTTTTCAATGTCCATAAAATAGAGGATTATACTTGAATCCTGAAATTATAAATAGAGGAAATTAGATTTGATAAGATGGTCCATAATTAACGATAGAAAAATTCTACAACGTTCGACGAACACGTTGAACATCACGAATGTCGTTAAACACCATTAAATTGATTAATAAAAATTAAAAATTTCAAAAATTCAACATATAATTATAAATAATTAGATTGTTATTAATGTTATTTAACGATATTTAGTGTTAGCGGTGTTCGTTGAGCATAATAAACTCATCCTTAACGATAATGTTATTAATGTTGGGAAGATATTTTTTCACTACTTTTTAGGCCAAGGAATCCCCCGACGACTATTGTTCTAGATTTTCTCAAACAATTCTTCTTATGATCTCTATAAATAAAGTTAAAACATTCTTAGTTTTTATTATCTTAAATTTTATCCTAATTTTTTCTTTAAGAAAACCTTTATCGTTGATCGATAAAAGAAAATTTCAAGATCATTTTATGGAAATTATGCAAAATGAGGAGTCAAATAATTTACTAGTTTCATATAGAAAATGAAAAATCATGAAAATGGTCATAAACTTGAAATAGGTACTTATATGAAACTAAAAAAAAATATTTGGACGGTTAACCAAATTGCTCATTTTTATTTTCTCATAATCTTTTAGTAGGGATGGGCACGGGTTGGGGTTTTAGCCCACCCGAACCCGACCCAAAACTAATTATCCTAAAACGACCCCAACCCGACCCAATCCAATTCTCTAAAAAAACCCGACATGACCCGATCCGAAAATAAATATTATAAACCCGACCCCGACCGGACCTATAGAAAAAATTAATTTTAGGGACCTAATTGTAAAAAAATAATTTTAAGAGGCATAATTATAAAAAATAATAATTTTAAGGACTAAAATGTAAATAAAAAATTAATTTTAAGGACCTAATTATAAAAAAATATATAAAGAGAGGGTATTATTACAAATATCCTTAAAAATTTAGGAAAAAATTACACTTTTAGTCCCGGGTCAGGTCAGTCGAATTTTTTCACCCTAAAACCCGAACCCGATTTTTTCGTAAAAATACCTGACCCGACGCGATCGGACCGGGTCGGGTCGGAACTCGTCGGGTCTAGGTACCGTGCCCATCCCTATCCTTTAGGTCATGAATTTTAGATTTACTAGGAGCACTCCCCTTCTTTCTCTTATAGTTACTCTTCCCTTCCCTATCAAGTAGGGTCAAGATTATATTTAGAATTTGTAAAAAAAAATATAAATAGATTAGTTTATACCTCAGTAGGGGTGAATTTTGACTATCCAGTTTGAGGGGGACTATTTAATTTTTTTTTTAAAAAATTTTAAAAGCTTAAATAAAAATTTTAAAGATTTAATTTAAAATTTTCATAAAAATGTAGGGGTTTAACTGGATTTTTTAAAAATTGAAACTTATCAAAATTTTTAAACATTTTAGGAGGAGATTTAATTAAGATCATTTAATATTTTTGAAAGAGGGACCAAATTAAATTTTTTAGAAAATTAAAAATAAAATTTTCAAACTTTGGGAGGCAAAGTTTAAATAAATTTTTTAAAGATTTAATATAAAATTTTCATAAAAATGTAGGGGTTTAACTGGATTTTTTAAAAATTGAAACTTATCAAAACTTTTAAACATTTTAGGAGGAGATTTAATTAAGATCATTTAAAATTTTTGAAAGAGGGACCAAATTAAATTTTTTAGAAAATTAAAAATAAAATTTTCAAACTTTAGGAGGCAAAGTCCCCACCAGCTCCAACAGGTATCAGCCTCTGTACGTCAGATTGTCTTGTTCAATCGGAATTAGTTATGAATGTAGAATTTCAGTTTATGGGCTAGTCTAGTTCGGCCCGTATATAATTTAAATGACTAAATATAAGATAAAATACATCACAAGTAGCTTAATTATATGTTTGATAATAAATATACCATTTTTTTTTTGTAAAAATTCAATTATTTTGTTACAAACATGTCACTTTTTTACTAACTTAATATCAAATAATAACAGTTTATTCCTTAAAACTTGTACACTTTATCAATTTAATCATACTTCAAAAACAATTAAATAAATTTAACCATTTATATTTAAAAATTTGACATTACACCCTTCGATCACTTGCTACACATCATGATAGCTTGACAGACGGTCCTTCACTACTGAACAACTGACAAACTAATGGAACAAACTCGTTACGATTTTAAGGTCGCCTCCTTGTAGACACATTTACTTCACTAATGAAAAATTTAAATCTACAATATTAAATTTATTGAATTATTTCAAATTATGACTAAATTAATAGAATATATAAATTTTTCGAGTTAGAATTAGTATTATACCAAGCTGACCGTTTCAATTTTAATGATAAACTGACCAATTTGTAACAAATTCAACATGCAAACCCCCTGAATCCATATAGGACGTATAATCGCAACTTAAAAGCTTTATCACCATTTTATGTTCCTACGTTACATTGAATTAGTAAGAAAGAGACATCGGGCGTCGCATCTGCTAACTTTTCTTTTTTCTAACAGTAATAAAATAATTTTTTTAAAAAGATAAAATTAGTTTTATAATCCCTTTATTATTCTTAAAATTTTATTATGGCCTCCTTAAAATTTTTAATTTCATTATGGCCATTTTTTAAAATTTTTAATTCCGCCCCCGTAAGAATGAATGATGCAGGTAACTTTGTAGTATACGGTAGTGGTTCTGAACAACTGTGGGAGAGCTTCGAGAACCCTACCAATACTCTGTTACCGCCTCAGGTGATCGAAAGGGGCGGCGTGCTTTCTACTCGACATAAAGAGAACAACTTTGCATACTACATCAGTGGAACTTATTGTTACCGAGGTGCACCCTAGGGCCCAATCTGCCGCACACCTAGGGGCCATTTCCAGCACCCATGGGGCCTCAATCCGCTCAGCCCGTTCTGCCGCACCCATGGGGCCACAAACCAGCCGAGCCGTCCGCCCAAGGAGCCTTGCCAAGCACCCTGGGTCTGTCCGCGCAGCCCTGTCTGCGCGCACCCGAGGGTCTGTCCGCGCAACACCCAAGGGCCTGACCGAGCAGCACCGAGCAGCCCGGCCTTCAGCACCCATAGGCCTGTCCGAGCAGCACCAAGCAGCCCGTCCAGCCACCCCTATGGGCCCATCCGAATTTCCACCATCCATGGCCATCCAAGCCCATTCCTTGGGGAATATCTACCCCTTTGACCATGGCATGCAAGGCAAGAATCAAGCTTCCATCCATCCCTCGATTCATGGAGAATCAAATCCCTTTCACAAGGAAAGAAGATCAACCAAGATGGAAGGAATCCTTAATAGCAATCTCTTGCCTTTATTAGATAGCTTAGGCCAATCTTGGCCATCCATTGTAATCAATAGTGACCGTTAGATCGGGAGGTGCTAGGCTATAAAAAGGGCCTCACCCCCTCATTTGTAATCATCCTGAATTTCCATTGTTTTCTACTTTTCTTTCATCAATAAAAGCTTAGCAACGTCGAGTACTATTTTCCCCCTAACTAGGCTTAGAGGGGGTTTTTAACGAGGCTCTTCGTTTTGCAATTACTCGAGCCATCTCCTTTCTTTCTTTCTTCGCAACGCTTCCGCAACTCTAAGCCAAGCCAAGACTTAGCTTCAAGGCTTACTTGGTCCCTTTCAAAGTTCATTTCCCGACCAAGTGCCGCACGAGCTAGCCATATAAGCCTAGCCCCGTGACAAGTGGCATCGGAGCCAACGTTTTAGCGAAGAATAGTTCGAGATGACGAATCCAAGTGATGTTCCCGCCGACGGCACCTCCAAGCCAATGGAAACTCGTGGTGGAAAAGCCCAGAGGGGTAGTTCGAGAGATGCCATCTCAACCTTGCAAGACAAAGTTACCCGTTTGGAAGACAACACAAATGAGTCCAGAGAGAGGCTCGATCGTGTCGAGGACCGACTAACAAAGTTGGAATCTCGGGGTGATGGTTGCAAGGATGATTCCCAAGACCTCGCAGCTAAGGTCGATGACGTGGAGATTGAGAATAGATATCTCAAAGAGGGGCTAACCGAACTAGAAAAGGCGATGGATGTGCTAAGGGCCGAGCTCAACATCTATAAGACCGCTGTAGCCAACGGAGTGATTTCAAGTCCGAGTAGAGTGCTAGCCGATGTGCCGAAACCAAAGGGATTCAAAGGATCAAGAGATGCTCAAGAAACCGACACTTTCTTGTGGAGCATGAACCAATATTTCCGCAACACCAACACCGTGGATGAATCCACTAAGGTAAATGTTGCTTCAAGTTATTTTATTGACGATGCTCTTTTATGGTGGAGACGTAGGTGTGCCGACTACGATGGAGACGTTCCTGTAGAAACTTGGGAAGAGCTTCAAAGCGAGATCCGTGAGTCGTTCTATCCCAAGAATGCTCAAAGAGAGTTGCGCTCAAAGCTACGCCAACTTAAGCACGAAAACAACATCCATGACTATGTGAAGAAGTTCATCGCATTAAAGCTCCAAATCACCAACTTAGGAGAAGATGAAGGCTTCTCAATTTTCATGGATGGGTTGAACCGATGGGCTAACATGGAGTTGGAAAGACGTGGTGTCAAAGATCTTTCACATGCCCTTGATGAAGCCGAGGCAATAGCCAAGTTCGAGAAGCGAGACTCGCCCAAATCTAAACCAAAATCCAAGAATTGGGGAGACAAGAATGCCAAAGCCGGAGGTGATAGATTTAACCACGAAAAGAATTTCAACAACAATAACCGACAAGGCCGATCGAATAACAAATGGGAGAGACGAGGATGTTTGCAATGCAAAGGACCTCATCATATTCGAGATTGTCCACAAAGGACAAATCTCTCTACCGTCAAAGCCAACGACGAACCCGCCGCCCAGCTTGGAGCAATTGTAAGTAATCTCCAAGTTAATTCTTTATCTAACAAGCCCTAAAGTGGTCTTATGTTTGTAGAAGTCACGATTGCCGGAAAGCAATTGCGTGCACTTGTGGACACCGGAGCATCCGAGCTGTTCATGTCCGAAGGAGCCGCCCAAAAACTCAAACTCAATGTGTTGAAGACGAGTGGGTGGATCAAGACAGTCAACTCGAAAGAAGCGCCCATTGCCGAAGTTGCAAAGAGGGTCGAAATCCAACTTGGAAGTTGGAAAGGTCGTGAGGATATTAAGGTAATTCCTCTTGACGATTACGATATTGTGATTGGATTATCTTTTTTGGACAAGATTAATGCACTTCTCTTGCCTTTTGCCGATGTATTGGTTGTGCTCGACCGCGCCCAACAATGTTTGGTCCCCGTGAGTCGAGATGTAGGTATCCAATCCAAGATGTTGTCTTCCATCCAATTCCGCAATGGTGTGCGAAAGGAGGAAGAGTCTTTCCTTGTCGTGCTCAAGGAAGACGAGGCGATAGAAGCCGAAGAAGTTCCCGAAGAAGTGGAACGTGTGCTCGTAGAGTTCGAGGACACCATGCCTTCCGAATTGCCGAAGGCCTTACCACCCAAGCGAGAGGTGGATCATCGCATCGAGTTGGTGCCAAATGCCGAGCCGCCAAGCAAGGCACCCTACCGAATGGCGCCACCGGAGTTAGAAGAACTCCGAAAACAACTTGGAGAGCTCTTGGATGCCGGGTACATTCGCCCATTCAAGGGTCCGTTTGGAGCACCCATCCTCTTTCAAAGGAAGAAAGACGGTAGCTTGCGTATGTGTGTCGACTACCGCGCTCTAAACAAACTCACGGTAAAGAATAAATACTCTATTCCTTTAATTACCGATTTATTTGATCAACTTGGAAGTGCTAGATTCTTCACAAAGTTAGATCTACGTTTGGGATATTACCAAGTTCGCATAGCCGAAGGTGACGAGCCCAAAACCGCGTGCATCACAAGGTATGGATCTTTTGAGTTTCTTGTAATGCCTTTTGGCCTTACAAACGCTCCCGCAACATTTTGCACTTTAATGAATAAGGTACTTTCACCTTTTCTTGATCGTTTTGTTGTTATCTACTTAGATGACATTGTCATCTATAGTGAGACTTTCCATGAACATTTAATGCACTTGAGGAAGGTTTTGCAGGTTCTTCGTGAGAACGAGCTTTACATCAAACGCGAAAAATGCAGTTTCGCTCAACAAGAAGTTCCATTCTTAGGCCACATCATTGGAGGTGGTAAGATCCGAATGGATCCAAGCAAAGTTCGAGCCATCGACGATTGGGAACCGCCGACTAAGGTAACCGAACTTCGTTCTTTTCTTGGTTTAGCTAACTATTATCGTAAGTTTGTGCAAGGTTACTCCGCCATAGCTACGCCTTTGACCGAACTCTTGAAGAAGGACAAACCTTGGGAATGGAGTCCAAGTTGTCAACAAGCATTCGAAAGGCTTAAACAAGCCATGGTAAGTGATCCCGTTCTTGCCTTGCCCGACCATTCCAAACAATTTGTCATCCACACCGATGCATCCGACTATGCCATTGGTGGAGTTTTGATGCAAGAAGGCCATCCCATTGCCTTCGAAAGCCGAAAGTTGAACGACACCGAAAGGCGTTACACCGTTCAAGAGAAGGAGATGACCACCGTCATCCATTGCCTTCGCACATGGCGACACTACATCTTGGGTTCCAAGTTTGTCGTCTTTACCGATAATTCCGCAATTTCTTATTTTCTAACCCAAAAGAAATTGTCTCCTAAGCAAGCTAGGTGGCAAGATTTCTTGGCGGAATTTGATTTTACATTGGAGCACAAGCCCGGAAAGACCAACACCGTAGCCGATGCGCTTAGCCGAAAAGCCATCTTTGCTTCCATTAGCCAACCAAGTGGTGAGTTACTTGATTCCATCAAGGAAGGCTTGACGCATGATCCCACCGCAAAGAACCTAGTCATCTTTGCCAAAGAGGGTAAGACACGCCGATTTTGGGTCGAAGATGATCTTCTCTTCACAAGAGGCCAACGCTTATTCGTCCCCTACTTCAACAATTTGCGAAGGACATTGATAAAGGAATGTCACGATTCGAAGTGGGCCGGACCCCCAGGTATGCATCGTGCCTTAGCTTTACTTAATGAACGTTACTATTGGCCTTGTATGAATGAAGATGTAGAAGCGTACGTGAAGACTTGTCTTGTTTGCCAACAAGACAAGATCGAAGCAAACAAGCCGATGGGACTACTCCAACCTTTGTCAATACCGGAAAGACCATGGGAAAGTATTTCTCTTGACTTTATTATTGGTTTCCCTTGTGTTAATAATTTTTCGAATATTATGGTTGTAGTAGACAGATTTTCGAAGTATGCTACCTTCATTCCCGCCAACAAGACATGCCCCGCCGACGAAGCCGCTCGTCTTTTCATGAAGCATGTCGTGAAGTTTTGGGGAATCCCAAAATCTATAGTAAGTGATCGGGACGCTCGGTTCACGGGTAAGTTTTGGACCGAGTTGTTCAAGTTGTTGGGTTCCTCCTTGAACCTTTCAACAAGTTTCCATCCGCAATCCGATGGGCAAACCGAGAGGGCCAACGCATTATTGGAGATTTACTTGCGACACTTCGTTAGCGCATCCCAAAGTAATTGGCCTGATTTGCTAGACGTAGCCCAATTCTCCTACAACTTGCATAGGAGTGAAGCCACGAACCAAAGTCCGTTCGAGATAGTGATGGGCCAACAACCGCTCACACCAGATGCCATCGTGACCAAGTACCAAGGTCCAAATCCAGCCGCCTTCCATGTAGTGAAGGACTTGCAAGAGCAAAGAGACCTAGCCAACGCTTGCCTCCACAAAGCAAGCAAGCGAATGAAGAAGTGGGCCGACAAGAAGGGACGCGACGTCGAATTTCAGGTAAATGATTTAGTTTTGGCTAAACTTAATCTAACACTTCGAAATGCTTCTGTTCACAGGGCTCTTGTGAGGAAGTATGAAGGCCCCTTTCGTGTGATAAAGAGAGTAGGCAAAGTGGCCTACAAGCTAGCATTGCCATCCGACATCACAGTCCATCCCGTCTTCCACGTGAGTGTCCTTAAGCCTTATCACGAGGACGAGGAAGATCCGGAAAGAAACATCTCCAAGCGAGCACCCGTTGGAGTTAGGACTTCGTTCGAGAGAGAAGTCGAAGCCATTGAAGCCGATCGAGTCATTCGACGCAAAGGCTACCAACCAAGGCACGAATACTTTGTGCTTTGGAAGGGTCTAACCGAAGCCGAGGGTAGTTGGGAGCTAGACAAAGACTTGTGGCAGTTTGAAGACAAGATTGCCGAATTTAAAGCCCAACAAGCGACGAGGGTGTCGCTCAATTCGGTGGAGGAGAATGTTACCGAGGTGCACCCTAGGGCCCAATCTGCCGCACACCTAGGGGCCATTTCCAGTACCCATGCGGCCTCAATCCGCTCAGCCCGTTCTGCCGCACCCATGGGGCCACAAACCAGCCGAGCCGTCCGCCCAAGGGGCCTTGCCAAGCACCCTGGGCCTGTCCGCGCAGCCCTGTCCGCGCGCACCCGAGGGCCTGTCCGCGCAGCACCCAAGGGCCTGACCGAGCAGCACCGAGCAGCCCGGCCTTCAGCACCCATAGGCCTGTCCGAGCAGCACCAAGCAGCCCGTCCAGCCACCCCTATGGGCCCATCCGAATTTCCACCATCCATGGCCATCCAAGCCCATTCCTTGGGGAATATCTACCCCTTTGACCATGGCATGCAAGGCAAGAATCAAGCATCCATCCATCCCTCGATTCATGGAGAATCAAATCCCTTTCACAAGGAAAGAAGATCAACCAAGATGGAAGGAATCCTTAATAGCAATCTCTTGCCTTTATTAGATAGCTTAGGCCAATCTTGGCCATCCATTGTAATCAATAGTGACCGTTAGATCGGGAGGTGCTAGGCTATAAAAAGGGCCTCACCCCTCATTTGTAATCATCCTGAATTCCCATTGTTTTCTACTTTTCTTTCATCAATAAAAGCTTAGCAACGTCGAGTACTCTTTTCCCCCTAACTAGGCTTAGAGGGGGTTTTTAACGAGGCTCTTCGTTTTGCAATTACTCGAGCCATCTCCTTTCTTTCTTTCTTCGCAACGCTTCCGCAACTCTAAGCCAAGCCAAGACTTAGCTTCAAGGCTTACTTGGTCCCTTTCAAAGTTCATTTCCCGACCAAGTGCCGCACGAGCTAGCCATATAAGCCTAGCCCCGTGACATTATGTTCAAGTAAATTCATCGAATTCCGGTTTTCAAGTGAGACTCGATGAAAATGGACCGTTTTACAAATTGAGAGAAAACAATCAGAACTGAAGATCCAGAAGGGGATCATTCGGTAACGTTTATAAAGGGGTAATAAAAACCGATTCTGAAGTCTGAATATCCGGCCAGAGTTGCGGTTAAGAAGTTAGGCAGGGTGGTTCAAGACACGGACAAGGAATTCAGAACTGAAGTGAATGTTCTGCTGATGCTAGTGCTTGGGACAGTTTGTGATGTTAGTGCTTGGTACAGACAATCTCTCGGCTGCCAATTGTGCGAACACTCGTGCATTGGTTCTAGCCCCAAAATTTTCGTTCATGTTGGTTACGAGGGTGATGCCATACATCATTCCAACATAGACCTCGTATCAGTAGTATATAATCTTGTGTTTTGACCATGTCATTGCGCTCTTTAAACTATAACCCTCGTTTTAAATTAGTCTTTAAACGCTTAAATGTTATAATTTTATTATTAAACTATAGCTTTCATTATAAATTGGTCCCCAAACTTTTGAACGTTTCACACCATATTACACAATACACGCCAACGTCTACATCAAAATTAACATATTTTATAATGATTTTATTAACATGGATATGATTATCATTTATTGACAATTTGAGAATAAAATTAGAAGGTTCAAAGTTTGGGAGCAATATAAAATGAAAATTATAGTTTGAAGACGAAATTAAAATATTTAAAAGTTTAAAATCAATTTAAGATAACGATCATGATTTAAGAACGTATGGTACAATCATGGCCGGACTACAATTTCAAACATATGGTACATTGCGGCCTGTCTTATGAGATTGCCCTGTTATATTTTTTTAGTTGTCTTCTCAGTTTTTAAGAACTTTATCTTAACTAATCTTTGTCGTACACTTAATTTTAGTGTATGAATCGATAAATTTTTTTTACACAAAAGTTAGTGATAACGGTCAACAGTGCTGTACAGTAAGCTTTTATGACTTCCACTTCGAGTAATCGACTTAAAATTTTCAACGCGTTATTGCGGAGACAAATGTGAGATTTTTCCAGCTATTTGTCCTAAGTTCTGCAGTGTTATGAGGGCAAAATTAATTTCCAATAAAATCATGGTTAAAAGGGTACTTTTGCCCCTGAGTTCGACCCAAAAAATGCAATTTCGCCCCTAGTCGAAAAGTACACTTAATGTGGCCCTCCAGTCCATGAAATCGATCAAATTGACCCTTTGACCGACGTTGACCGTTAAGGTGCTGGCGTGGCAGTTAACGGTGATGGCGTGGCAGTCTATGATGCTGACGTGGTGGTCAACGATGCTGACGTGGCAGTACACATGGGATGATGACATGGCAGGAGGGGCTGAATTGATTATTTTAACCGAATTCAAGGGCATAATTGATTTTTTTCCTGAGTTTAGGGGCATAATTAAAAGTTCGATAACTTATTTAATCTTTAAGCTAAAAAAAACTATTAATATTTAAATAATATTTAAATATTCATAAAATATTAAAAAAATAAAAACACTATAATGAATTAAATATAAGTAAAAACATTAAAGTTATAAATATAAAAAATTTAAAAATATTTATAAACCATTACTCTAGTATTAAAGTATTAAAGTATTAAAGTATTAATAAAGTCAAAATTCTCTTTCATTTCTGTACATCAAATATTAATGAGCATCAACTTGATGTAAAAAAGCGAAAAAAAATTGAATTCTATTGTTACTCTAGTACAATGTTGATTCCACCAAAAAAAAGCTAACGAATAGTAATACTCAAAATGACGAAGTCGAATTTTTTTCGATAAAAGTGTTTACTTTTTCAATAATTTATAAAAAAAATTATTAAGTTTTTAGATTAAATTTTATCTTTTTTAATTCATAATATATTTTAATTTTTTATATAATTTTTATTTTCAGTAACTTTTAGAATATTTTATTTATTTTTATTAAATTTATGAATTTTTATAAAATAAATTGAAGAATATTTTGATCTTCTATGAGAGTCTTCACTTTGTTTTTTTAATTATTCTCACTTATTAAATTTATTTATCTAGTTTTAATATTTTAAAATTTTAATAATTTCATAAATTCTTATTTTTTAACTTAAATATTAAATAAGTTATTGAACTTTTAATTAAAATCAAGGGTAAACTATAACAGAGGTCACTCAATTATAGGTAAGGTTACATTTGGGTCACCCAATTATTAAAAGTTACACTTGGGTCACTCAATTATAGGTAATGTTACATTTGGGTCACCCAATTATTAAAACATACACTTGGGTCACTCAATTATGGGTAAGGTTACATTTGGGTCACTCTTCATATTTTTAAAAAATATATATCAATTTGTGTGTTAATTAATGATTTCAAGTGAAATACTCTAGTGTTAATAAGGGTATACAAGTGATTTGGAAGAAAAAAAATGACTAAATTGATTTATGTTTTAAATATGAAGGGTGACCCTAATGTAACTTTACCCATAATTGAGTGACCCAAATGTAACATTTAATAATTGGGTGACCCAAATGTAACCTTACCCATAATTGAGTGACCCAAGTGTAACTTTTAATAATTGAGTGACCCAATTGTAACTTTAGCCATAATTGAGTGACCTCCGTTGTAGTTTACCCTAAAATCAATTATGCCCCTAAACTCAGGAAAAAAACAATTATGCCCTCAAATTCAGTTAAAATAATCAATTCAGCCCCTCTTGCCATGTCATCATCTCACGTGTACTGCCACGTCAGCATCGTTGACCGCCACTTCAGCATCATGGATTGCCACATCATCACCGTTAACTGCCACGTCAGCACCGTAACAGTCAACGTCGGTCAAAAAGTCAATTTGATCGATTTCATAAACTGGAGGGCCACATTGAGTGCACTTTTCGGCGAGGGACGAAATTGCATTTTTTGGTCGAACTCAGGGGCAAAAGTACCCCTTTAGCCTAAAATCATGGTCAACACTAAACTTTTTCTGAACTCATCTCTGCTTATAAGATCAACTTTTCCAAGCTTGATTGGTGCTCTCATATAGTGCGAGAAACAATATTCCAGTGTTGAATGATTCAACGCTTGGAATATGTAATTTTACCATTTATGTTCACATTTCTTTTTTCTTTTATAGTCCTCCGGTCCACTAACAAACTAATACAATCAAATTATATTATGTAAGTTAATTATAAAGAAGTTGTTTCTAATTTATTTTGTTTTTTTAAATTAAATCACTAATTTTATTAAATGAGGAAATATTCGAAATTACAATAAAAATTTACCACTGAATAAACAAACACTTAAATTTAGACACAAACTTAGAGAACTAAATTAGCGGTTCTAGATCATAAGAGCACCATGCAAGGAACATCTAAGAACCTAATCTAAAAATTCGAAATAAAAGACGATACAAACACCCACAAATTGACGATCAAGGGTAAAACCATCAACAAACAACATTGACAAATGCATATTACAGTGAATATACGTTGACAATAAGGTCATTACCACAACTCAATCGCGAATAAACGTTAGATGTAATCGCGTATCCAAATCCGATTCAAGGGCCCGAGACAGGGAGATCATCAGCATAATAAAAGGAGTACCATCTTGATCAGTCGTGGCGACGTCAGATCCAACCCTGATAGAAAACAAATAACAAAAAAGCGTGCTAAGAGTCAAAAAAGCGTGTTAAGAAGCAAAAAAATACCAAACGATATAAAAAGCGTGCCATAAAGATAAATTTATTAAATTAAAAAAATTAAAAATAAAAAATCAAAACAAATAGATAGAAGAAGGTGGCCGACAGTCGACAAACAACCCTAAAATTATAGCCGTTGTCGGCCTGTTCAAGCAAAAATAAAAAGCGGCAGCACTAAAACCCTAAAAAGAAAAGAAGATCGACTAGTCTATAATCTCAATAAACTGATATGTGCTTCAACAATAGCGCCCCCTCAAGTAATAAAGTCTAAATTATTTTATTTTTAATTGTCACAATTTAAACATTTGACTTTACTCAAGAGTACTTGCATTTTTGTCGCCTGAAATGAAAAAATATTTAATTTTAGTCAACACTCCATATTATGTCCATGTATCAATTTTTTAAATAAATTAAAGGTTATTATTTCATGCACGAACAATGGTGAAGTTTTTTTCTATAAGTATGGCTATGATCCCTTTAAAAGTTAAAATTCTAAAATCTAACCTTAAATTCTAAATCTTAATCTTTAACATCTAAACCTTAAATTCTAAACTCAAAATTTTAAATCTTAAATTAGACAAATTTGTAGAAAATCTTTCCACCACAAATATATGAAATATTTTCTCATAAGTCAATGCCTTCTAATAAGGTGGTGACATATAAACCTCACCCATTTTAATTAATTTATTTTAAAAAAAATTGACACGAGAACATCACCTTGTGTCCACATAAAATGGAATGTGGCCATGAGATGGCGTGCTGGTCCTGGTTAGAGTTTAACGACAAAAAAAAAATTGATTGTAATAAAACTTTTAGCTTAACAACAAAATAACTATTCAAACTATATATTTTTTTATAATAGGTGTTTAACATATTCTTTGACTGAAATAAATGATTAAAATTTTATTTTTGGTTGAAATAAGTGCTTAAAATATTTTTTGACTGACATATATTTCAGCTAAAAAATACTTATGTGGTAACTGATGAACTCAAAATTTTACTATAAAATTCACTTCATTCTTCTCGTTGAATTCAGTAAATTAGATTTCTTAATAATTTGGTGACCTATGATGTAATTTACCCAAAAATCATTAAAAAAAGTTCCCAAAGGATACCTCTTAACGTCCATTTCATTTTTAATTGTCTAATGAAGTGACAATCGATTAATCGGGTTATTTGTTTGTAACATTTTAAAATTTAGTGAATTATTTTTAGTCTTATTAATAATTGAGTGATTTTTGGTGTAATTTTTAATATTTTAAGCATTCTCCTATTTCCTATTTAACAAGTTTCTTTTCAAAGCAACTCAGTACAACTTTATCAATGGCTTCAATTTTTCATCCTTTACTTTCAGCTTACCTATTGCTGCTCCTACCTCTTGTTGTTGCTCAAAGCAGTGCTGGTGACATCGGCGTCGGCAGCTCCATCGAAGCGACGCCGGATGCAAAACCGTGGGTTTCTCCTTCCAATGATTTCGCCTTTGGATTTCACCAACTTGAAACCAATAATGATCTTTTCCTACTCGCCATATGGTATTATAAAATACCAAGCCGTACCATAGTTTGGTATGCAAATGCAACTAGACCTGCTCCAATAAGATCCAAGGTCGAGTTAACAGCCGATCGAGGACTCGTGCTCAGTGATCCTCAAGGTCAGCTGATATGGCGATCCATGTTCGCGATTCGTGACATTGCCTTTGCAAGAATGAATGATACAGGCAATTTTGTAGTCTACGGTAGTGGTTCTGAACAACTGTGGGAAAGCTTCAAGAATCCTACCGATACGATGTTACCGACTCAGGTGATCCGTAGGGGCGGCGTGCTTTCTTCTCGGCATAAAGGGAGCAACTTCACAAAGGGAAGATTCCAGTTCCGATTACTTGCAGATGGAAATGCTGTGCTCAATACCATAAATATGGAGTCCAACTTGTCTTACTCTCCATACTACATTAGTGAGACTTTTGATCAAGCAAATTCATCGAATTCCGGTTTTGAGGTACGGCTCGATGAAGATGGATCGTTTTATGTATTGAGAGCAAACAATCAGAGATTTTCACTCAACTCAGAAGATGTTGTTCCCTCTGCAGATTATTATCACAGAGTAACTCTAACTTTTGATGGAGTTTTGACCCTATCTAGATATCCGAAGACTCCGACCGCCGGCAATCGAAACTGGAGTGTTAGTACAACCATTCCGGACAATATCTGCACAACAAGAGCCAATAAGTATGGTAGTGGAACATGTGGCTACAACAATATCTGCACACTTAAAGCCGATAAAAGGCCACAATGTAACTGTCCTCCGGGTTATTCTTTATCCGATGCGAATGACGAGTACGGTAACTGCCAAGCCGATTTCATGCAGGGTTGTGAAGCAGATGCCTCGAGTTCCCGAGGAGATTTATACGATTTGGTGGAACTGCAAAACACAGATTGGCCCGGTTCCGACTATGAGGTGATTAGCCCTTGCACTGTGAATGACTGCAAAGCTTATTGTTTGCAGGATTGTCTTTGTATTGTGGCAGAGTACAATAAAGGAGAATGTTTTAAAAAGACACTGCCACTGCCTTATGGGAGACAGGATGCACAAGTGAATACAATAGCCTTTGTCAAAGTAAGAAAAGCTGAATTTGCCCAAAAAAATCCTCCAATTATATCAACCGTATACGAAAAAAGGTACCGGAATTCGTTGATGATTCTGATTTCAGTGTTCCTAGGTAGCTCTGTGTTTGTCAACTTTGTATTTGTTGGGGTGTTATGCTTGGGATCATCTTTCTTGTATCACAGAAAGATTAAAAGAAATCACAGCAACAGAAATGGAATACAAAGCAGCTTAAGGTACTTCAATTACAAGGAGCTCGAAGAAGCTACAAATGGTTTCGAGGAGGAGCTCGGAAGGGGATCATTCGGCATCGTTTATAAAGGGATAATAAAAACAGGCTCCGAAGATCCGACCCAAGTTGCGGTTAAGAAGTTAGACAGGGTGGTTCAAGACATGGACAAGGAATTCAGAACTGAAGTGAATGTGATTGCTCAGACACATCATAGGAATCTAGTGAAGTTGCTCGGATATTGCGATGAGGGTCAATCTCGAATGCTGGTATACGAGTACTTAAGCAATGGGACATTAGCAAGCTTTCTGTTTGGGGATCTAAAACCAAGCTGGAACCAGAGGACACAAATTGCTATGGGAGTTGCTAGAGGACTATGTTACTTGCATGAGGAATGCAGCCCCCAAATAATCCATTGTGACATAAAGCCTCAAAACATACTTCTCGATGATTGCTACGATGCTCGAATCTCCGACTTTGGGCTGTCAAAGCTTTTAGGCATCGATCAATCGTGTACTAACACCGCTATTAGGGGCACAAAAGGGTATGTAGCACCCGAATGGTTCAAGACAGTGCCGGTAACCGTTAAGGTTGACGTGTATAGCTTTGGTGTGTTGCTGCTGGAAATTGTTTGCTGTAGAAGAAATGTATTAATGGATGGTGGTGAAGAAGAGAAAGCAATTTTGACAGATTGGGCTTGTGATTGCTTTTCGGAAGGCACTGTCGATGCTCTCGTCGAGAACGACGCGGAGGCCTTAAGTGACAAGATGAAGTTGGAGAGGTTTGTAATGGTTGCTCTTTGGTGCATTCAAGAAGACATATCTCTGAGACCCACCATGAAGAAAGTTCTGCTGATGCTAGAGGAAATAATCATGGTTCCTGCTCTTCCATTGCCATGTCCATCTTATATTTCGGCATAGTTCACTATACTTATTCTCGATTATCAGAATAAAATTCTGAAACTATTCCACTAGTTTTGGATTCACCTTTTTCTGCATTGAAACTCAATGTTCAACTTAGACACCGGAAATTCTGAATAAATTCTAATTTTTAAGACTGAACTGTTAAGTTCCAAAATTCAGTACCCTTAATTCGAAGTTGGTATCCTTCCAGGCACTATACTCTTACTGAGTATCGGTTACGGAGTATTAGCTAAGATTTCTTACTAATCAAATCAGTTTCAAAGGACTTATTTGTAGTTGACAATAATAATCGATACTTGAGTGTGTCATTGACAAAATTGAAAGATCGGTTGTCAAAATAGAATCATACATATAGTTAGATTGTCATGGATGTAATTTACCCTATTTTTAAACATTATGTGTTTATCTTGCTAAGCACATCATTTCTACGTCGAAGACTCGAAGTAAACAAAACTGGAATATTAAACTGGAATAGTTAGATTGTCATGGATGTAATTTACCCTATTTTCAAACATTATGTGTTTAAACTAGATATGGACTGAGAGAGTTGAAGGGGAGGTTGTTCTCCTGAAAATTTAAAATTTGTATATGGTTTAAAAAATTTTTAATGTATTTTTTTATTAAAAATATATTTTCATCAAGTTTACCCCTAGCATAAAATTTTACGTACGTCCGTGCGCATCGCTCATTCTTGTAAAGGCAGCGTCACTCGAATCTCCAGACCGAAATCAACTGAAAGTGAAAGGATGAAAAATTAAAGACTTTTGAGGTAAGGAGGTTTTTAATGAGGCCTATGATAATATTGACTTTGTGTGGTTCTGTTAATAAAATCATACGAGTTGCCGATAAAAAAAATGAAGACTTGAACTGAGCTAGAGGGGATGAGAGTTACTTCAAAAGGAAACATAATGCTTAAAGATGAAGTAATTTTAGATTTTAAAAACAAATGTTAACGTAAATAATTGAAGAGAATCTGAAAAAACTTAAAAGGTGACTATAATTAGTAATCACTGTCGTTGAATCATTCAACACTTGGAATTTTCTTTGAGGCATTAAACACGTATGAGAGACCAATCAAGCATAGAAAAGTCAATTACTCAAAGATAAGTCATAAATGCTTACTGTTAGGTTAGAATAGAAATCATCTATCTTTTTCGATACCTCTATTTATGCTTCCACACTAAAAATTAAGTTTAGGGTTTAAGTTTATAATTTAAGGTCAGTGTTTGTGGTTAGAATTTAAGAAATTTAAAGTAAGGTGTATTTTTAGGGTATATAGTGTAAGATTTAAGATTTAAAATTTAGAATTAGTGTAACTCCTAGACCCGTCTATGCGTTACAATGGATCCTAGGAAGTTACATTAGGATCACAAGAGCGAATAACAAAAATTTCAGAAAGTCATTTAAATACACTCAACATTATCACTTATAACATTCTAATCGATGGATTGCGCAAAGTTGGGCGCATATTGAAGTTGCAAAGAAATTGTATTATAATTTCTCTGTTAAAGGTTTAAAGCCTACTATTTACACATATAATATAATGATTAATGGGTTCTGTAAAGAGGGATTACCAAGTGAAGCATACCAATTGTATAGACTATGGAAGATAATAATTGTTTGCGTGATAACATCTTTATATTTTAGTTTATACAATAATTAACATTTAAAATTTTAATCATGACTTAAATAATATAGAAATGATAGAGCTAAATAATAAGAATTTAAAATGATCAAGTTAGTGAACATGAAATAAATCTAACTCTTTAATATTATACATGAATTAATAGTATAATTTGACTTAACAAATTCAATTGATAACATTTAGGTTAGAATTAAAATTTTAAAATTTGAATGCTATGAGAATTAAAAATGATAAAAATAGAGTATATATATACATATATATATACTAAATTCACCTCAAGGAATGAGGAGTTAAATCCGAAACGGCAACTGCCAGTGCCATCCTTTCTTCCTCTCTGTCTGCTGGGGTTTCGTTTCAAGCTCAGCTCCTTTTCTTCCTTTTTTGCTTAACTTCAAGGTATGGCCAAGCTTCTTCCTTCTTTAATTCTTCCTTCAATTGTTAATGGTGGAAGGCATCTCTCTACTCTTTCTTCTTCTGTTAACTCCATTGCTACCCACATCGAGGGTTTTAGCAGAAATTCAATGTCTGCAAAGGGAATCCCCAAAAAGCATGGTCTCTTTGATAATGTCGATGATGCTTTGGGTGTGTTTAATAAGATGATTAGGAAGTACCCAAAGCCTTCAATTGTTGAATTCAATAAAATATTAGCACCCATCGTTAGAATGAAACGTTATGCCCTTGTGGTTTCTATGTATACCCAACTTGAATTGTTTGGGGTTTCACATGACGTTTATTCTTTGAACATCTTCATTAACTGCTTCTGTCAATTAGGTCGAATTGATTTTGGGTTATCTGTTTTGGGGAAAATGCTCAAGTTAGGTGTTGAACCTGATGTAGTAACCTTTTCCACTTTGATTAATGGACTTATTAAAGGAAGCAAGTTTTCTCAAGCTGTTAGTTTGTTCGATGAAATGGTTGAGAAAGGGTATCAACCTAATTTAATCACTTACAATATTATACTTAATGGGTTGTCTAAGATCGGCAATACCGATAGAGCCGTAAGGTTTTTAAGGTGGATGGAAGAAAGAGGTTTCAAACCTGATGTTGTAGCTTATGCCACTGTCATTGACTGTCTTTGTAAGAATGGGTTGTTGAAGGAGGCTCTCCATCTCTTCTCTGAATTGAAGGTTAAGGGCAATAGGCCGAATAACATTATTTACACTTGCTTAATTCATGCTCTGTGTAATTTGGGCCAGCAGAAGGAGGCAAGAAGGCTCTTGAATGAAATGATGGATAACAATATTCCACTTGATGTTTTCACCTATAGTATCTTGATTGACGCTTATTGCAAGGAGAGTATGGTTTTTGAAGCTATGGATATTGTTCGCACAATGAGAAAGCAAGGCATTGAGCCTGGTGTTGTCACCTATAATATATTGGTTGATGCTTGTTGCAAGGAAGGAATGGTTGCTAAAGCTGAAGATATTGTTGACATGATGAGAAAGCAAGGCATCGAGCCCGATGTTATTACCCATACTTCATTGATAAACGGCTATTGCATGCGAAACGAAATGGATAAAGCTCGAGGAGTAATTCAGTTGATGATTAAGGAGGGTTGTGCACCTAATATACATAGTTACAGTGTCATGATCAATGAATATTGCAAAGCTAAAAAGTTGGATGAAGCAATGGAACTCTTTAATGAAATATCTCAAACAGGACCAACCCCTAATAATGTCACCTACAACACTCTAATACAAGGTATGTTTCAGTTAGGGAGAGTTGCTGCTGCATGCAAACTTTTGGAGAAGATGTTTGCTTCTGGACTAGTTCCATGTCAAGTGACCTGTTCAATTCTGCTGGATGGTTTATGCAAATGTGGTAAACTCAATGAGGCATTGAAAATTTTTCACGTGATCCGTAATAGTGGGTTGGGACTCAACATTAAATTTTATAATATTCTAATCGATGGCTTGTGCAAAGCTGGGCATATTGAAGGTGCAAAGGAACTGTTTCATAATCTCTCCGTTGAAGGTTTAAAACCCACTATTTACACATATACTATAATGATTAATGGACTTTGTAAAGTGGGATTGCCAGATGAAGCATACAAGTTGTTTAAGAGCATGGGAGATAACGAGTGTTTGCCTGATAGCATCTCTTATAATGTAATGATACAGTGGTTTTTTCGAAACAGCAATACCTCAAAGGCAACACAACTTCTTGCGGAGATGGTCGATAAGGGTTTTTCTGCAGATTTATGCACCGCCACCTTGTATGTGGATCTACTCTTTCGATCTGATAAATAAATCTTGATTTAGAATGTTGGGATCATCAGCTGTGAATGTGAATCAACTAGTTCGCAACCAATTTTACAGTTGTGATAAATGAAAAGGTTTTATTAGAGCTATGCTGATTGTTAAAGTGTATTTTCAGTTTTAGTTGATGTACATGAACATTAAGGTCTGTTTTGACATTATAATAATATGTTTTTCTTAAACTTTTACATGTCCTGTCATATTTTTTTATCATGTTCAAGTTGGGTTATTCGAATACTAACTAGTGACATAACTTTGTGTTTGTTTCCAGCATTCATGCCGGAAAGATATAGTTTGGGATTGTTCCCACTTCATGCCTGGTCTTGTATGGAGTTCTGCTATTAAAACCCTTTTTAGGTTTACCAATTCGATGTGCTTCCCTCACATTATTTCCATTTATTCATTCTTTGCTATTTGAGTCTGGATATGTCTTTCGGTTTGCTATGTTGGATTGATTCATATTTTGCTTTTGATGGATTTAATTATGCTATATATGTATATTTGTGATGCTAACTGTTAATGGTTTTGAAACTGATCTTTGGATTAGCTGGAAAGTTCAATGTGTTGCACTTGTTGGGAATACACTATATATAGCTAGAAGGATTGGGTTGGCAACAACACCACTTTGCAGGTGATGTGTGGAGGAAGAAGAAACTATTGAACATGTCTCATTCTTCTGTACAAACGGCCAAGCACTCCGGACTCCGGAGAGCGTGCAGTTTCAATCTTGATTTAAAATGTTGTGATCGCCAGTTGTGAATGTGAATCAACTCATTCACAACCAAGTATACTGGTTTGATAAATGAAAAGGTTTTTTTTTTAGAGCTATGCTGATTGTTAAAGTGTAATTTCAGTTTTAGTTGATGTACATGAACATTAAGGTCTGTTTTGACATTATAATAATCTGTTTTTCTTAAACTTTTACATGTTCTGTCATATTATTTTTTATCATGTTTAGGTTGGGTTATTCGAATACTAACTACTGACATAACCTTGTGTTTGTTTCCAGCATGGCTTATGGAATGGTAAGCCTAAGCACATAAACAATGCTGCCAACGACTGGTATGTAAAAATAAATAAATAAATTATTATCTATTACTAACTTTGATATTTGAGAGCAAAAATCTTGTGTTGCTTAAACACTTGATACAAAAATTTGTTTACATAATTCGTATAGAATCATAACTCTATAGAGTATTGTTCAAAGAATAATCCCAGTACATGCCACTCCTTGAACTTATTTGTAGCAACATAAAGTAAATATGAAGGTAGATTATTTTCCTGGCCACTCGTCTTTCTTCTCACTCGTCTTTTAATTACTAAAATTTAAAAGAATTCAATTTAATCATTCAACTTTCAACTTTCTTTTATTTTGGTTACACGATGTTAAATGATACAAGTTATGATGACATAACTTATTTCATTAATATTTTTATCCCACATTAACACCGACTAAGAATTTAAAATAAAATAAACTAAAACCCTTCACCCTCACAAAATCAGAAATAAAAGCATATGATTGGTGACCTATCACTACAAATAAAAGGTGGTATTAGAATATATAGTTGCGCCGAATAAAAATATGTACTTCTATAAAGAAAATTTTGATATAAACATATTTCTATAAATTTTTATGACAAAACCAAATAAAAAAGTACACATAAATTCCGATATCAGTGTTTGTACTCTACATAATTGAAGGTTTAGTCTTTATATTTTAGTTTAATTGATTTTAGTCAATGTAATATTTAACATTTAAATTTTTAGTCATGACTCAAATAATACAGAAATGATACGGCTAAATAATAAGAATTTAAAATATCAAGTTAGTGAACATGAAGTAATTCATACTCTTTAGTATGTGTTATATTTTGATACACAAACTGTATAAAATTTTTTACACAACCCTTTATATTTAAACTATAAAATCTAAAACCTAAATTCCTAACCTAAAACCTAAACCTTAAATCTTGAACCATTAACTTTAAATTTAAATCATAAATCCTAAATTCTACCCCCTAAACTAAATTTAAAACCCTAAAATTAAAAAGCTTGCGTATCAAAGTGTTTTCCTTTAATATTGTACATGGACTAATATTATAATTTGACTTAACAAATTTAATTGATAACATTTGAGTCATAATTAAAATTTTAAAACTTGAATGGTATGATAATTAAAAACCATAGAAATAGAGTATATATACTAAATTCACATCAAGGAATGAGGGGTACGGAAAATAAAAATCTATTTTTAATTTAAAAAAATAAAAGGAAAATATTTTATGCGCTGGCGATAAAAATAAAATATTTTCAGGACCCTAGTTTTTTGATTTAGGAATTCAGTTTAAGTTTGGGTAAAATACTTAAATCATCACTCAACTTTACTCTATGACCTATTTTGGTTACTAAACTATCAAAACGATAAATTTACTCCTTAAATTTTATTTTTAACATATTTTGATCACTTTAAAATATTTTATTAATATTCTGGTATGACTTGGCATATTTTATTATTATTAAATATAAAAAATAATTTAAAATAAAAATAAATTATATTTTTATTTATTATTAAGTAAAAAATTACAAAAATAAAACCCAAATTCCCAACCCTATTTTGCCTTCTTCTTTATCAACCCTATTGAACCGCCGCCGCCTTTTTCTTTGTTGCTGTCCGACGTTCTTTTTTACCTCGTCATCACCTTCAAACTATACTTATTTTTTCTACGATTTTTGCGGTGCAAACTGGAAGAGTCATTGCGAAAGTTACTGAAAAGGTCTATGCTGATGGAGAAAAAGAGGAGCTCGTTCTTTAGGACACATTCGCTTAATAAACCGTTACCCTTGTTGAGGATCCAAACATGTATGCTTTTTCTTTTACCATTTTCCATTTTGTGTCTGTTTCTGGATTATCTAAATGTGTATTTGTTTGTTTATTTTTTTTGTAATGATTTTGTAAATTAAGAATAAAATATGTGGAGCAAGAATTGGTGAAGAAGAGAGGAAGGAATATGAATGGAAAAAATGAAGTTGAGAATGATTTTACTTGAGTCGAAGCTAAACTGTACAAAATTCTCGAGCATCTTAAAGTGAATTTTGAATTTCCTTAACATTTGCAAACATAGTTCATTGTTGTTCATATTAAGTTGTTAAAAAAATTAAGAGTAAATTTCGTAAATCATCACTGAATTTTACTCTCAAACTTATTTTGATCATTAAAGTTTCAAAGCGTTCAATTTACATACTGAAGTTTAGACATTAAATGTTCTTGGTTACTCTTCCGTTAACTTTTTGACGATGTCCATTAACGACGAACAAAGGAACTTCCCCAAAAGAAGTAATATACTGAGAAATAGGCTCCATCCGACGACAGAGGAGGGATATTGACGAAAAAAAACTAGAAGATTTATGGTCGATTCGTGAACTTCGGAGCATCTTCCAGCATAATGGAGGTTGAGTTCAGACTCAGGGGCCCAAAATGAAATGACTGATGATTAAATATTACAAAATATGATCAAATATACATATAGGTATATTGTATATGATTATAGAAAACTTTTTAAATTGAAACCAATTAGTATCATAACATTAAACTATAAAATATTTACAATTAAATTTTTATAAAAATTCGAACAACTAGACACGGATTTTATAAACTTGACTCGATTACAAAAATATTTAAATAGAGTTTGAGTTATAAGACGTGGCTGGTCCAACTTAACTAACAGAAATATTTTTACCCTCAATCAAATGCTTTTCCCTTAGCTATGAATTGAACTTGGAAAAGAAATTTTCAATTTTCCATCTCCGACATTCCCCTTCTATGCCTCTCTTGTCTGATTTCAATGCATGGGCAAGCTTAAATCTTCAAACAATAAGATGATTGAGAAGTAACCAAAGCCTTCCATTGTTGAATTCAATAAACTATTAGCAGCCATGGTTAGAATTGAACATTATGTCTAGGGGTGGGCATTGTCAGGTACCCGGTTCATTCGGGTACCTCATTAAGCAGCCCGTGGGTACCCGTAAAATTAGGGTATCCGGGTACACAGTTCTTTTTATTTTTATTTTTTTAATTCTAAAATTAGAAAAAATAACATGCTAAACACAAAAATATTTAAAAAAAATTAAACTTAAAACTTAAAAGAATATAATACAAACATAGAAAAATTTTAAGGATTTAAACTTAATTTTAGACTAAAAATATTAAGAAACATAAAATAAAAATATAATTTTAAATATAAAAAATATATATTAAATTTTATCGAGTCGGGTAAGGGGAAACTTTCGGCCCGTGTCCCGGAAAATTTGCCGGGTCGGGTAATTTTTTTCCGAAAATTACCTGACATTTTTAGGTTCGGGTCGTCGGGTCAGGTCAACCGGGTCGGGTATTTTTGCCCACCCCTAATTATGCCCTTTTTGTTTCTATGTATACCCAATTAGAATTGTTTGGGTATACATAGAAACAACAAGGGCATAATGTTTTGGTCACCCGAGCGCTTGGTTTTCGTTAACGCTTGTTAACACAATGACATGGCACGTTAATAAAAACTTTAATTTTAAATTTAACCCTCACACTTTTAAAACTTCCATCTTTACAAAAAAAATCTCAAACTCTCTCAAACTTATTGATTGCCTAATATCTGTCTTTTTTCCTTTTCTTTTTGATTCTAAGTCAAAATTACATTTTGTTATTGTAGGAAGACTTTGTGGGAAGCAATTATGATGTCGGCGATCACGTCAAGTTCGGACTCCCGATGGCTTTCACTGTCACAATGTCGTCTTGAGGTGTCATTCAATTTCACGACAAAATCGTCGTTGTCGGAGAAATGGAGCATGCTTTAGAGGCTATTAAATAAGGAGTAGATTACTTCATTAAGACACACACCAACCCTAACATACTATGGGGAGAGGTGAGCGATGGGGACACTGACCATTACTGCTGGCGCTTGTGGACACCTGACAATCTCGTGCTAAGCCTACAAGATCGATCAAAACAACTCGAGATCGAATCTGACCGGAGATACAACAATTTCATTGGCAGTGGCGTCAATTGTGTCAAAAAAACAAACACACATTACTCTGTTTTGCTCTTGCACCATGCCCAAGAGGTACACCTAAGACTAAGACTAAGACCAAGAGAAAGTTTTAGAGGGAAGAGTTAGGATATGTGTTAGAGAATATTGAGAGGGGGAGTTTTTTTTTTGTGAAGATGGTAAACTTTAAATTCTAACCATTACGCCTAAATTTTAAATCCCTACACCTAAACCCTACACCTTAAACTAACTAAACCCTAAAACTAAGGCGCTTGTAAAAACTAAAAGTTTTCAACGCCACTGTATTAGATATAAATCCTTAAAATATATAGTTTTTTTTGAAGAATTAAAATATATAGTTGTGCCTAATAAAAGTATGTGTTTCTATAAATTTTTATAAACAAAACCAAATTGAATTTCGATATCAGTGTATGTACTATACATAAATCGCAAGTTTTGTCTTTATATTTTAGTTTAATTAATTTTAGTTTATACAATAGTTAACATTTAAAATTATAGTCACGACTCAAATAATATAGAAATGATATGGCTAAATAATAAGAATTTAAAATGATCAAGTTAGTAAACATGAAATAAATCTAACTCTTTAATATTGTACATGGACTAATAGTATAATTTGACTTAACAAATTCAATTGATAACATTTAGGTCAAAATTAAAATTTTAAAATTTGAATGCTATGAGAATTAAAAATAATAGAAATAGAGTATATATACTAAATTCACAAGGAATGAGGAATATGGAAACTAAAATATCTAAGGGTAATCTTCACTCGTGGTCACTTTTGTTTTGGGTTTGTTCTATTTTGGTCACCCGAATTCAAAAAAGACTATTCTGGTCACTTACGTTCGAAACCATTTCTGTTTTGGTCACTGGACCGTTAACCTCCGTTAATTAAAAATAATAATTTCTAATTTGACCCCCAAACTTTCAAAACTTCAATTTTCACCATCTTCCCCAAAACTCAACTAACTTCCCCAAAACTACATTAAATGTCTTCATTGAGTAATATAGTTTTGAAAAGATTTTAGGATCATGTTTTTGTATATGGCAGAACCGGGAAACCTGCATTCATCCCTTCCTGCAAACCAATTTAGTTCCAGACGAGGAAATTTACTAGAAACCCGGAAACTCATCCGCAGAAGCTCATCCGCAAATGGATGAAGATACCCTTCATACTGAGAAATACAGATAGCAACATGAATGTAAGAGTTTGTTCGTGATGAAAGCGAAAAGTAGTCAGCATCATTCACTATGTCAATTCTATGTGGGTAATTCCCTTGTCTTCCAACATTCTCCTGAAACGCAGCTGCAGCAGCTCTTATACAGTTGACCTAATGCAAATATCAAATTAGCATGGTCAAATAAAACTAATAAAATATTAGGCAATATTTATGATATGGAACATGAAAAATGCATAAAAGTCAGCACCTCACGATCATAACATGCCACACTTAAGAGGTGGGGAGCAAGTTGTTCCAATACATTTCTCATATCTGTGTGATGATAAGCACGACCAAATGCCCAAAAAACGTAGGCAGCAGCATCACGTACATGAGATCCAACACTATGTGGACCTCTTCGAACATTATAATGTAATGCCTATCAAGAAGACCACTCATAATCAGCAAACAAATTTGGGTCTTATCCTTGGTGCATTTGAAGAAACAATTTCAGCTTAAATTGCCAGTAAACCAGGCTAAGGCACCGAATCTTCATTGGGGATGAAATTTGACAACCATATCAAGTTTCCTGGATTCAAGGAGAAATTCATCTAGGTTTAATAGTAATTCAATTACTTTGAGAAGATTGAAAACCACACAACCTTTATGACAACATGTACAACTTTTGGGAGATTGGAAGGTAAAAGCAATCCTCTCCTAGCCAGTTCAGCCAATGCTAAGCAACCCCCATGCCATGAACCATCTCCCTGAAAAACATTACATATCAGCATGAACCCTATAATCTCTACAAGCTAAAAATGGTTAAAGAATAATTTTAGAAGGAGTGCATATCAACATGAATCATATAATATCTACAAGCTAAAAATGGTTTAAGAATAATTTAGATGGAATGCAAGTGAAATATCATATTGCTAGAAATACATAATAATCCAACTTCCCACCTCTCTTTTTCTTTTGGGCGCGCATGGGGGTCTAATATGATAAGAGATGGCAAAGACATCAGCATACCTCATCAGCAAGGGGGTCTAACATGTAGACATTTCATTTTTGCAGTTCAATAGATCAAGAAATCAATCAATGATTTTTGCAGTTCTCCCCTGCAGTGGGAAGTTCATTGAGTTTTGGGGAAGATGGTGAAAAATGAAGTTTTGAAAGTTTGGGGGTCAAATTAGAAATTATTATTTTTAATTAACGGAGGTTAACGGTCCAGTGACCAAAACAGAAACGGTTTCGAACGTAAGTGACCAGAATAGTCTTTTTTGAATTCGGGTGACCAAAATAGAACAAACCCAAAACAAAAGTGACCACGAGTGAAGATTACCCAATATCTAAATACCATGTTTTTTTTTGAACTAATCTAAACACGGTGTTACTTTTGACTAGGAGAGTAGGATTTGAATTAGGGATATTGGGGAAAACTTAAATTCGAAACGCCAACTGCCAGTGCCATCCTTTCTTCCTCTATGCCTCCCGCAGCTGTGGTTTCGTTTCAAGCTCAGCTCATTTTTTGCTTAATTTCAAGGTATGCCCAAGCTTCTTCCTTCTTTATTTGTTAATGCTGGAACTGGAAAGCATCTCTCTACTCTTCCTTCTTCCGTTAACTCCATTTCTACCCACATTGAGGGTTTTAGTAGAAATTCAATGTCTGCAAAGGGAATCCCAAAAAAGCATGGCCGCTTTCATAATGTCGATGATGCTTTGGCTTTGTTTAATAAGATGATTGAGAAACACCCAAAGCCCTCAATTGTGGAATTCACTAAACTTTTAGCAGCCATGGTTAGAATGAAACATTATGCCCCTGTTGTTTCTATATGTAGCCAAATGGAATTGATTTTGGGTTTTTTGTCGAATTGATTTTGGGTTATCTGTTTTGGGGAAAATGCTCAAGTTAGGTGTTGAACCTACTGTAGTAACCTTTTCCACTTTGATTAATGGACTTATCAAAGGGAGTAAGTTTTCTCAAGCTGTGAGTTTGTTTGATGAAATGGTTGACAAAGGGAATCAACCTAATTTAATCACCTACAGTATTATACTTAATGGGTTGTGTAAGATCGGCAATACCGTTAGAGCAGTGAGGTTTTTAAGGTTGATGGAAGAAAGAGGTTTTGAACCTAATGTTGTAGCATATGGCAGCGTTATAGACTGTCTTTGTAAGAATGTGTTGTTGAAGGAGGCTCTCGATCTCTTCTCTGAACTACAGGTTAACGACAATAGACCTAATATTGTTATTTACAATTGTTTAATTCATGCTCTGTGTAATTTGGGCCAGCAGAAAGAGGCAAGAAGGCTCTTGAATGAAATGATGGATAACGATATTCCACTTGATGTTTTCACCTATAGTATCTTGATTGACGCTTATTGCAAGGAGGGTATGATTTGTGAAGCTATGGATATTGTTCGCACAATGAGAAAGCAAGGCATTGAGCCTGATGTTGTCACATATACTATATTGGTTGATGCTTGTTGCAAGGAGGGAATAGTTTCTAAAGCCGAAGATATTGTTGCCATGATGAGAAATCAAGGCATTGAGCCTGATGTTGTCACACATACTGCGATGATAGACAACCATTGCTTGCAAAACAAAATGGATAAAGCTCGAAGAGTATTTCAGTTGATGATTAAGGAGGGTTGTGCACTAGATATACAAAGTTACAACGTCATGATCAATGGATATTACAAAGCTAAAATGTTAGATGAAGCAATGGAACTCTTTAATGAAATATCTTGAACGTGACCAACCCCTAATAATGTCACATACAACACTCTAATACAAGGTATGTTTCAGTTAGGGAGAGTTGTTGTTGCATGCAAACTTTTGGGGAAGATGTTTTCTTCTGGATTGGTTCCAAGTCAAGTGACCTGTTCAATTTTGCTGACAGAGTTGGTTTTCATGATGAGCACGACACAGTTTGCCAGGATATAGAATTCGATGCCAACATGTTTGATGGCATAGTTGAACTATTCAAGGAGCCTGAGGAACCAGATTTAGAGGGTGGAGAGGTAAGCTACTCTAAGCCATTAGAGTTTGTCGGCAGAGAAATCAAGAAATTAAAACCATCAATTAAAGAACCACTAGAATTGGAGCTTAAGCCATTGCCAAACCACTTGAAGTATGCTTATTTAGGTAAGAATTCAACCCTGCCGGTGGTTATTGCCATTGATCTCACTAATGATCAGGAGGCAATATTGTTGGCAACATGAAAAACCTATAAGCAAGCGTTGGGTTGGACCTTGGAAGATATCCGAGGTATAAGCCTAACCATTTGCATGCACAAGATTATTTTTGAGTAATATCATGGCAAGACCATTGAAGGACAAATGAGGCTAAACCCAAGCATGAAGAAGTTGTAAAAAAAGAGATTATCAAATGGCTTGATACCGGGATAATCTATCCCATATACGATAGCTCTTGGGTTAGCCCGGTGCAGTGCGTGCCAAAGAAAGGTGGCATGAATGTTGTACAGAACAGTGAGGATGAGTTGATCCCCTCTAGAACGATCACAGGATGGAGAGTGTGCATGGATTATAGGAGGTTGAATAAAGTCACGAGGAAGGACCACTTCCCTTTGCCTTTTATCGATCAGATGTTAGACAAACTGACAGGTAAAGCTTTCTATTGTTCCTTAGATGGTTATTCAGGTTATAATCAGATTGCAATAGCCCCCGAGGACCAAGAAAAGACCACATTCACTTGTCTGTATAGGAGATTTGCCTTCAGATTAATGTCATTTGGTTTGTGCAATGCATCGACAACGTTTCATCGTTGTATGATTGAGCACAACATGAAAATGTTTATGGATGATTTCTCAGTGTTTGGTAACACATTTGAGATATGCATTCTGAGCTTGGAGCAAGTTTTAAGGAGATGCATTGAGACAAACCTAATCTTGAACTGGGAAAATTGCCACAAGTGTCAAAGGTGTAAGAAGTTTTTTAGGTCATGCAGGTTTTTATCGATGATTTATGTAACACTCAAAAACCGGTCTAGTCGGAATTAGGTTCCGATGATCGGAATATTGATATTAGAATATTAAAATATTATATCTTTGTTATAAATTATAGTATGAAAGACCCTAAATTGAACCAAACCTTTAGATTGTCTTAAGAATGCCTATTTGATGTTTTTGAGCTAGGTGTTTCGGTACAGCCAGACACGTACCGAAACGATCTTGGTAAGGTGTTCCGAAACGATTAAGGGCGTATTGATACGGTGTAACGGTAACAACTAACTTTTGGACTTTTGCTTACCCGTACCGATACGGCCTCGAGCGTATCGAAACGGTACCCTACGGAAAACATGGTAGGAGCTCCCAAAGTCAAAAGTTGTGGCCCTTAAGTGAGTCACCTACTTTCTTGGCATCTCCTCACGTGTTTTTAAGCTAAGTAAGTGACTTTTTATCAGCAATATAATGTGAAATTGATAGATTAAGCAAACCCCTTGCTTGAGGAAATGTTTTGATTGGCTCCTTAGGGAGGCAAACCCTTGAGAGTAGGAAACCAATCCATTGGTTGATGGGTGAGGTGGAAATAAAATAATAATTTCTCCTTCCTCTATAAATAAGAAGAGAATGAAGAGGAGTTTGGCTTTTTGATTTCCTACCGAGCCTAAACTTTCCTTTAGAAAACAAGCAAGCTCATCCATTTCCATCTTCAACCTCAAGCTCTAAGCAAGCACCTCCATTGAAGACAAAACCAAAGCTTTGTCTCCCTTCGTTTGAGAGTCTCGTTTAACCCATTCAATTACAAAAATGAGAATTTAAGCATCGAACAAGGTATTATCGATCATAAAGCCTTAACCGAGCAAGGTGAGTGTAGTAGCGTCTCGGGTTTAGGCAAGGGCCTACTCGAATATGTTGTTATTTTTGTTAATACTAACCTTTGAGTTAGAGGTTTTACATCATTGATCATATGTTGGTAAGTATATGGTAAGTATTGCATTGATTCCACGTTCATAGCATGTTTATCATTGTCATGAAAATCATTAAAAGCATTGACATGTAAGAATCATTGACATGAATTATTGTTATTGTCTATTGACATGAAATGTTGTTAATGAGTCATGAATGTTAAACTATTGTTATTGGACCTTGGATTCGAAGTATTGGATACAATTGGCATGCCATAGAATTTATGAGCTCATTGGTATGGGTCGACTACGGTCCTAGGGCTACGACCTATATTGATTTGGCGAGGCGGAAGGATGTATTGTGTATTGGTCTTTGGCGATGTCGGCGGGATGACCATATATTGATTTGGCGAGGAGGTGAAATTCGTGTATCCATGTACCATGAATCGATCCAAGGGAACTATTGACTAATGATATTGATTTGCTATGAAACTATGATATTGACATATATATGATATTATGCTCTGTTATGAATAAGAAGCATGTCATGTTATTGCACAAGCATTACGATCATTTTTGGAAGCATGCTACATGACACTTCATGTTCATTCATTGTTATGTGACTACCTCACTAGGAAAAGTATGCCTAATGCATTCCATTGCATCCATTTCAGGTTAGACAAGTATTGGGATCGAGATCGGAGAAGTTGAGCCGTTGCACAAGTCACAATCAAGCTCTAAGTAATGTATATTGACCCTTTGAACCTCCTAAATGGTGGCAAAGTCTATGTATAAGTCTATTATGTCTCTTTTGGTGCGTTTATAATATGACTAAGTGTTTTATGTGAGGTTTTTTTGAAATGAGTCTTCTATGTAGTAAGAAACGACCCTTAAATTGCATGCTTTGTACTAAAAAGTTAAAAACGGACAAATGGATTCATATGGCTCTAAAACTTGGCATGTTAGTAGTTTATACCCTTAAAATGTTGTGGGTAAAGTTTTATTGCAAGTGAACCATGTTTGCTAGGTTAAAATGGATTAAAACCAGCAAAAATCTGTCATTTCAGACCAGGCCGTATCGGAATGAGTGATGACGTTTCGATACAGGTAAGCATAATTTGAACTTTAGTAAACAGAGTGTACCAAAATGGGTAGAAATGTTCCGAAACATTTTGTCACTAGAGGCCTCTGTTTCGATACGGGTTCATAGCGTATCGAAATGAGTCAAAGTCAAAGTCAAAGTTAGTCAACCCGTACCAATACGGGTGCTCCTGTACCGATACGGTCTAAGAAAGAAAGTGTAGAACTAATGTTTTGATATAATAATTGAAAAATGTTTTGGACTAAATTGAAAAGAATTTAAAACTTGGTTTTAAGTCCAAACAACTTGAATTTATGTTTGAGGTATTTTAAAAGGTTTTTGGCAAGATTTTTCATGCTTTTAAACAGCTAAACTTGTGTTTTCAAAGTACCCGTACCGATACGGTCCAACCCGTATCGATACCTTTTTTGCCCAGTTTGGTCACTGCCAAAACCTGTATCGAAACAGGCTTGGCCGTTTCGATACGGTGAGGGATCGTATCGATACGCCTAGTCAGCGTACCGATCCTATTTTAACAACCCCAATGGTCTTATTCCCCAACGGTCTTTTAAACATCATACCGTACCGATACGCCCTCAAGCGTATCGATACGCCTAGGCTGACAATCCCAACAACTAGTTTCTGGTGAAGGCCGTACCGATACGAGTCCAAGCGTATCGATACCGAAGGCTGCAAAACAACATTAATAAAGGGAAATAAAGTCCTCAACGGCTCCAATTCAATCCCAACGGCTAGTAACGGCTACAAACTCATCAAGGAGTATAAAAGGGACCTCCAAGCATCAAGATATGGTTAATGCTTCAATTGTCAATCAACAAATGATCAAAAAGTGTCTTTGTACTTAAATTGTCAATTCTTGTATAGACAAACACTAGTGAGCCAAAATTGTTAAATTTGCTCAAGTGTTTTAGGTTTTGGGTGAGAGCTTATTTGTGCAAACAATCACCTATTAGAGGGATTTAAGTTTGCATTATCTTTTCTCTTGTAAAGAGGGTTTGATCAAGGCTTTAGGTAGAAAGCTTGATCGGTGTATAAGGGTTTCCTCCTAAGCCTAAAAAAGGGGATGAATCAATAGTGGATTGATTGGAAATCCTTAGTGGGAAGCTAAGGTAGTGGATGTAGACCTTGGTTAGAAGGTTGAACCACTCTAAAATCATTGTGTTATTTATATTTTGGCTTCCACACTACATCCACCCAAAATTCCACCTCTCCACCACTTGGTGAGCAAGATCCGTTGAAGGAATCGAGCACCTAAAAACTCAACAATTGGTACCAGAGCTTGGCTCAATCGACGAGGATTAACATCCTATTGAGAAGATCCGGCAAGCTCGATCAACATTTTACTCAACCGGCTCAATGGCACAATCAATCGACAAACCACCCTTCTTCGAAGGAACCCACTATGCCCATTGGAAGACCAAGATGAAGTTCTTCATAAAGTCAAGAGATTACAAGCTATGGGACATAGTTGAAGATGGTCTGTTCGTGCCTCAACGAAGCAAAGCGGAATGTAGTGCCGACGATCGCAAGAAGATGAAGCTTAATTGCAAAGCCTTGCACATCTTGTTTTGTGCTTTTGGCCCAACCATCTATGAGAAGATGTCTTCTTGTGAGAGTGCCAAGGAGGTATGGGACAAGCTTGAAGTCACATACGAGGGAACCGATGAAATTAAGGAGACCAAAATTGGGCTCCTCACCTTAGAGTATGAGAACTTCAAGATGGATCCAGAAGAAAACATCGAGAAGATGTTTGATAGGTTCTCCACTATCACCAATGGTCTCAAAGGCTATGGAGAAGCCATCCCGGAGGAAAATCTTTTCTGAAAGCTCATCTACTCACTTCCCGAGTCTTGGGACTCAAAGAGGACCACCATCATCGAAGCCAAAAATTTGAAGACCTTGAAGCTTGATGAACTCATGGGGTCACTCCTTACTCATCAAATTATGAAGAAGAACAAAGAAGATGAGAAGAAGAGGGAAGAAATTCGAGCTATGAGAGAGAAGAAAATCAAAGGGCTTGGCATCAACACAAATGCCATTGCTCTAAAATCCTTCACATGTCATCATGAAGATTCAAGTGTGGAGGATAGTGAAGATGAAGAGATGGCCTATATCTTCAACAAATTTGCCCGGTTCATGAAGAGCGAAATGGAAAAATCCAACCATGAATCGCGAAAGAATATGAAGGACTCCCACAAATCCAAAAAGAAGGGATCATCTTCAAAACAAGCATATGTGGCCACATGGAGTGATGAGGACTCCACCGATAATGAAGTAGCCCATCTATGCTTGATGGCCCTCAATGAGGGGGAGGTAACTTCTAACTCATCTATTTCAAATTCATATACATTTGATGAGTTGCAAGATGCCTATGATGATTTGCTTTTGGAATTCAAGGCATCATTTTCCAAAAACAAAAAATTGGTTTCAAAAATAAAAATTGAAAATGATTTTCTTTCCAAAACAAATCTTGAACTTGAAGCAAAATTGAAAGATTTTGAACATAAATGTTTTGATTTACAAAATTTGCTTCTTAAAGTTCAAAAGGAAAAAGATTTGATTTCCAATGAACTTCAAAAGAAAAATGATTTTGGAAAATCAAATTTTTATGTAAGACAATCTAGTGCCCCTAGATTTGTAAAAGGAAAATGTTTTAGAAGTATTTGGGTCCCAAAATGACTTAGTACTTCAATTAAAAATGATGAAATTGAAAAATGGATTCCTAAGGGGACAAAAGTTTGTGCTACTAACATTTATGGATCCAAAGCAATTTGGATACCAAAAATCACTTGATTGTCTTTTGCTAGGTGTGATGGAGAGTGATCAACAAGTCAAACTTTGAGGGGGAGCTCCATGCATACAAAGGAAGAACACTTGAAGAAGGAAGGCTTCACATCCTCCCTTGAGTTCAAGTGTTGGTAAAAATCTAGTTGCTTTTTATTTAATTTAATTTAATTTATTTTCATTTCAACTAGATTATGATCATATATGTTGGACTAACATTTTGATGATGCTTTGAGTAAGGGGGAGCCATTTTTAAAACAAAATTCTTATTTTTTTGTCAATTTGTTTTTACCTCTATTGTTATTTTGAACCTAAAAGTGTTTAAATTCTTTTTGATATAACAAAAAGGGGGAGAAATGTGGTTTGAAAAATTGAATTTTCAAATGAATAAGGGAGAGCTTTAATTGATTTCAAATTTTTATCTTTATCTCTTATTCACATTTTTAAACTTAAAGGGGGAGAATCCCAAACAATTTTTCAAGTTGGTTTTATTATATCAAAAAGGGGGAGATTGTAGAACTAATGTTTTGATATAATAATTGAAAAATGTTTTGGACTAATTTGAAAAGAATTTAAAATTTGGTTTTAAGTCCAAACAACTTGAATTTATGTTTGAGGTATTTTAAAAGGTTTTTGGCAAGATTTTTCATGCTTTTAAACAGCCAAACTTGTGTTTTCAAAGTACCCGTACCGATACGGTCCATCCCGTTTCGATACCTTTTTTGCCCAGTTTGGTCACTGCCAAAACCCGTATCGAAACAGGCTTGGCCGTTTCGATACGGTGAGGGATCGTATCGATACGCCTAGTCAGCGTACCGATCCCATTTTAACAACCCCAACGGTCTTATTTCCCAACGGTCTTTTAAACGTCATACCGTACCAATATGCCCTCAAGCGTATCGATACGCCTAGGCTGACAATCCCAACGGCTAGTTTCTGGTGAAGGTCGTACCGATACGGGTCCAAGCGTATCGATACAGAAGGCTGCAGAACAACATTAATGAAGGGAAATAAATTCCTCAACGGCTCAAATTCAATCCCAACGGCTAAAAACTCATCAAGGAGTATAAAAGGGACCTCCAAGCATTAAGATATGGTTAATGCTTCAATTGTCAATCAACAAATGATCAAAAAGTGTCTTTGTACTTAAATTGTCAATTCTTGTATAGACAAACACTGGTGAGCCAAAATTGTTAAATTTGCTCAAGTGTTTTAGGTTTTGGGTGAGAGCTTATTTGTGCAAACAATCACCTATTAGAGGGATTTAAGTTTGATTTATCTTTTCTCTTGTAAAGAGGGTTTGATCAAGGCTTTGGGTAGAAAGCTTGATCGGTGTATAAGGGTTTCCTCCTAAGCCTAAAAAAGGGGACAAATCAATAGTGGATTGATTGGAAATCCTTAGTGGGAAGCTAAGGTAGTGGATGTAGACCTTGGTTAGAAGGTTGAACCACTCTAAAATCATTGTGTTATTTATATTTTGGCTTCCACACCACATCCACCCAAAATTCCACCTCTCCACCACTTGGTGAGCAAGATCGGTTGAAGGAATCGAGCACCTAAAAACTCAACAGAAAGTCAACAAGGTTGACTATTGTCTTCTCATATCGAAACGGCCCTGAGCGTTTCGATACAGGGTTAGTCTAATTGTGGTTCTTTTATGAATGAATTAGATTAATGCGTATATTGGTAATGTTGTGTAATTTTCACTAAAGATTATTAAAAGTTGAAAATTTTATCGTTCGATCATCGCATTGTTCATCGGTAACACGCTTCGACCCGGTTCTCTACTAGGCTGGGTAGGCGGTGTTACAATTTATTAAAGACTTTTCTAAAATTTCTAAGCCTTTATGCTTGTTATTAGAGAAAGATACCGTTTTTGCATTTGATGATTTTTGTTTGAGAGCGTTTCAGACCTTAAAGAGAAGTTGGTTAATGCCTCTATAGTCGTGGCACCAGACTGTAATGAGCCCTTCGAACTCATGTGCGATGCCAGCAACTATGCCATCAGAGCAGTGCTTGGACAGCGGCGTGGCAGAGTTTTCCACGCCATATACTATGCCAGCAGAACCCTCAATGAAGCTCAACTTAATTACACCACAACTGAGAAGGAATTTCTTGCAGTTTTATTTACGTTTGATAAATTTAGATCTTATTAGATAAGTAATAAAGTTGTTTTTACAGATCACTCGGCACTGAAAACATCTTCTGCAAAGAAGGATGTCAAGTCGAGGTTGATCTAATAGATGTTGCTACCACAAGAACTCGATCTCGAGATCCGGGACAATAAGGGTAGTGAAAATTTAGTTGTTGACCACCTATCACGACTAAAGCATCACCTTGAGGATGACAAGACTAAAGCTATCAGAGATGAGTTCCTAGACGAGTATTTACTCACAGTGGATGCTGTGCCATGGTATGCCAACATCGTCAATTATTTGGTGAGCAACATTCTGCCACAAGATTTTGACTACAATGCCAGGAAGCGTTTTTTGCGTGATGTTCGACAGTACTATTGAGATGAGCTTTTCTTATTTAAGCAATGTGTCGATCAAGTGATCCACCGTTGTGTGCTAGAGGAAGAGCAGCCTATTTTGCAATTATGCCATGCCATACCATATGAAGGACATTTTGCTGGGCTTAAGAATGTTGCCAAGGTGCTGCGGTCAGGTTTTTATTGGCCTACACTGTATAAAGATGCTCATGACTACACCAAGGCATGTGATCCATGCCAACGGACAGGGAATATCTCTAGGAGACATCAATTTCCACTCCAGAACATCATGCCAGTAGACTTATTTGATGTTTGGGGGTAGACTTTATGGGTCCATTTCCCCCATCTTTTGGCAATATATATCATTGTGACAGTTGATTATGTTTCCAAGTGGGTAGAGGTTGTTGCCCTGCCAACAAATAATGCCAAGGCCGTTGCTAAAATTTTGCACAAGTATATTTTTACTCGTTTTGGTGCCCCTCGATTGATCATCCGTGATGAGGGCACCCATTTTAAATGCAGTCTAATTTTTAAAGCTTTGTGCATGTATGAGATACAAAAAAGGATAACCAAGGCCTACCATCTACAAAAAAATGGGCAAGCCGAGATTTCCAACAAGTAGATCAAGAATATCCTAGAGAAGATTGTGAATCCTTCGAGGAAGGATTGGTCTTTGAGGTTAGATGAGGCTTTGTGGGCCTATAGAATTGCTTTCAAAACTCCATTGGGCACTTACTTAACCTTTTAAGCTTGTATATGGAAAACCATGCCATCTGCCAGTAGAGCTTGAACATAAAGCTTATTGGGCAATCAGAATGCTCAACATGGCATGGGCCGCAGCGGGAGGAAAAAGGATGATAAACCTTAATGAGTTGGAAGAATTTTGAGCACTTGTCTATGATAATGCCAATTTATACAAGGAAAGAACCAAATGTTGGCATGACAAGAAAATACGGCTGCATTTAATGCAAAAGATACTTTATCATGAGAAAGACTTATACTCCAAGGAGGACTTAACCTAGGTCATGCCTTATATATACTTGATCATATTTTGTATTTTAGACATCTGAGGATTTCCTAGTCGGCAATAGCTTAGGTTTCTCTTGTGCTTCCTTGACGCCGCTATGTTCTAATTTCTCTTAGGGTTTGGGTTGTGTTGTAGGGTAGTTTGAGAACGGTTGTTTAGGATTAAAGTTTGTCTTTGCAATAAAATTCAAGGTTTGCTTATTTCATGTTCTTTACTATTTACAATTAAGTTCAAAAGATTGATTGTGAGCAATCCATTTGTTTTGAATCGAGAGAGTCAAGCTCACGAAAGAAGTAAGCACAATCTCATCCATACCAGGTGTTGACCAATCCAGCCTAGACATAGGTTTGAGTTTAAAGCGACTAAGAGAGGACGAACCAAAGGTTATTGTTCATTGCATGATTCACGCCGACGGGTATTATCTACAGCGGGCATCAATAGTATTCTGATTTAGACATAAGTAGAATCACTTCAGAAGCATTCTGCCGAGCCTTGAAGGACTGCCGAACTTGCTGTCGAGCCATTCATCCATTTCACCTGCCGAGGCAGCTGTTGCGTGTAAAATAGTCTTTCGTAATGGTAGTGCAAGTATACACGACGCAAGTAGTAAAGTGATACGAAGTATCGGATATCGTCTCCACAGGGATTGGGCTAATAGCTTCACCTTAATTCACTGCACAAAGGTAGAGGAAATCTTTGAGAGTTGTCACGAAAATAATAAAGAAAACGTAAATAAAAGAGTAAAGATATCAAGATAGAGAGAAGGGGCTGGTATTGAATTGCTCAGTAGTGCAGGTATTGCAGAGTTTAGGAAATCCAGTTCTGTCGTCGCGCCCGTCGCGGCAGCAGTCCGTTGATTGTCGCGGCAGCAAACGCTCAACTCAGTACTTTCAAGTTTGACAAGAATCCCAGATCTGCCTTGGCCTATCCCTAGGTCCAAGTCTGTCGATGATCACATCTTGATGATACCTCCCGGCGTGAATCGAAGGATGAACACCGATGTGTATGAATTCTTCTTTAGCCACTTAACCTCGCCCTATCCCTAGGCACGAGATAGTTCAACTATAAACTAGAGAACTTGCTCTTATTTCTTTCGTATACTTAACTCTCCCGATGCTAAGTAAATGGATAACCTCACAATGCTCTCCCGATGCTCTTGTAAGATATTAATAACCAAAATAAGAGAACTTGAAGTTTATTTTATTGAACTTGAAAATTCCTAAAACAAAACAACCCTTGCAACTACTTTACAAATCAACCCGTGGCCCTAGGGGGAATTTAGAACATGTCGAGGGCAGGAAAACGGCTAGGGGTTTTTGGTTATCGGTTATGGGGAATTCGATATGCCCTAGGTTAAAATACATGCCCTTATATAAGCTTTGGGCTCAAGTTATCTAATTTAGCAAGAATACAACTTTAAATAAAAGTATAATCCTAATAAAGACTAAATCTTCAAGGGATCAACTTTCCAGCCGTCATCTTCTTGCTTGGGATTTTCCCGCCTTGAACTTTGGGCTTGACATATCTTTTGATCTGGGGCTTGGAAAAATATAAGGTTTTCACACGACAGACGGGCTGAATTTTTCTCTATCTGTCGAGGTCCACTTTGCTTTTTCTCCACCAAAAACTGCTGTCATCCTCTGCTGTCACGGCAGTACCATGGCAGCATCGTCCTCTTTGTCTGCTTGTCCAGTTCAGCTATTCTGCTTCTCTGCTCAGCGCCTGCCCTCACCGTCTGCTATGGCGGCAACCTGCAAAAATAGCCATTTTTAGTAGAATCTGTGCCTTTTGATATATTTGTGATGTTTTGCTGTAAACTAATCTAAATGCAATGAATAATGCTTGAATGCAGCATAAATATGGGTTAAAAAGGGTGTAAATAATAGAACTTTTACACACTCAACACACCCCCAAACTCAAGTTTTTGCTTGCCCTCAAGCAACTAAGACCTAAAAGAAAAATGAAATATTTTTGTTTTGGCTTTCAAACAGTGAACTTTCCCTTACCCGTCGTTCGTTCCCTTTGACGGCAGCAACCTGTCGGATAATATAAGATCTGTCCGGAATCTCCCTATAGTCCTCGTGCAGTGTGTGCATGCTTGTGAACAGTTAAATGCCAAGACTCACTTAGTTTTACTAGAATATTTCAGCCTTCTAACTTGAATTTTTATGCCAAAGTTTCTATTAGACCCGATTTTATTTTCATAAGCTTAAGTTTGACTAGAGCCAGTTTTGGGCACCTCTAGCTAACTTCCTAGAGCCGGTTTCGGGCACCTCTAGGGCTATTGAGTCTCTTTTGCTAAACTTCTTTCCTAGAGCCAGTGATAGGCACCTCTAGGGGCTATTCAAATACTAGGCTTTGTATTCTAGTTAACTAGTAGAGTTCTTAGGCAATATAACAGTCACAAAGGTGTTTAAGTTTTCAGAATTATAGAAAGGCTCTAAACTTCTCTTAAAACTATCCTAAAGATGCTGCCACGACAGAGCTGTCACGACAGGCAAGTTCAATTCACAGTTTTAAGCCAAAATTTTCAATTTTCATTTTTTTCCCAGAGAAAATAAATAAGTAAAAGACACAACAATTAACTAAGATGTACTCAGACTCTATTAATATGGAGGTTTGCCACCCCCAAACTTAAGGGTTGCATTGCCCTCAATGCAAAAGACAAAATAGAAAATGAAACATATGAAGACAGTACATCACAAAATATAGAAATGGCAGGCAGCAATAAGAAAATAAGAAACTTAAATTTTAAGCACTGTCTTCATTGCTGCTGCTGAGGCGGATTTGGCGGCGGATTCTGGTCCTTGGGGTAGGCTGGGGTGGTTGCTCTACAACCCTGATGTCAGAGCTGCCGCTATTGTCACTGCTGTTACTGCTGCTGCTTGTCCTTGGCAGACTGTTCTTATCTGCCATTTTCTTCTGTCTCTTTATCGGTGTAAATTCCTTCGACAGGTTCCTCCGAATAGAGGGTTCAGCGTCGCTGTCTGCCCAGACAGATGAGGAAGAGAATCCAGCTACAAAGGCAGCAATGTCATCCGATGGCACCGGTCACTTTGTTCCGCGGGCTGATGTTTCGGCTTGAGGGCTGTCGGCTGCCGTCGGGGCAGGTGATGGAGTGGAGGCAGCAGATGGTGTATGCGGTGTGTGGGCAGGGGTGGGGACAGTGAAGTAGTGGGCAGGGAAGGTGGGAAAGACAACATCAGGAAAATTTAGAGTATTGTGAATAAAATTTACCGTGGATGCGGCAAAGTCCTTGATGAATGTCATGAGACCCAGCTGTCTGTCCTCCATCCTTTGAAGACCAGCAAGGATTTGAGTGGATGTGTCTGTCGGAGCAGCTGCTGCGGCAGGTTCAGGGTTTGGCTGCTCTGACGATTCCGCTGGGCCGGCAGCAGGGTTGAAGGAGGAGAGGGGGTTGCTACTGTCAGCTCCATGAGGCTGATGATGTTTTTGTCTGTCCAGCCCCGTCCTTTCACTATGCGATCGGTGTCGGCTTCCGGCATGGCAGAACAACGGTAGAGTGACGTGATGAGGTAGGGAAGGCATAAGAGGGTTGTCGGTCGATGGGCGCTTTCCAAAATACTCTCCCGCATATAACTCCCCACATTAATGGGTCGTTTATTTAGAATGGAGTGTATTAGGGCTAACCTCTACTGGTCAACGGTGGTGTGATGTGATGATGGCAGGATCATCTTCTTAATGAAGGCATTCCACAGTTTGGCCTCCGGCAGCAGCTGCCCCCTCTTCACTGTGTGGGGATTTTTGCGGCTTGTGTTCCATTCAGTCCCTTCTTCCGTCACTTCTGCCATGACAGCGTCATAGGTAGCATCATCTAGAGTGTCAAGGAACTGCTGGTGAGCATCATCGTTGGGGCCGAAGTAGAGGCCATAGAAAGAGTTAATGCGCTCGGCTGTGAACTGCACTTCTGTCCCTCGGACAGTTACTGTTGTTGCCGTCTTGCTGCCGATGGCAGCATATAATTCCCTCACCAGCGTCTCGTTCATCTCTGCTGGTTGCTCCGCAAATGATTCCCACAAAAGGGCTCTAATCGTCCTTGCGATGAAAGGCTTGAGGCCCATATTGACTGCTTTTGGAGTGTAAATGAAGCCTCTTTCTTCCCATAGATCTCTAGTAGCAAAGGATTGTGGGGTAGGTGCTGCCGGTGAAGAAGTTGAAGCAGCACTGCGGCGGGTTTGTCTAGAAGACATGTTAGTGCAAGGGTTTGAAAGTAAAGTAAAGCAAATGAAAGCTAAAGATGGAGAGCAAGTAAAAAAAAGGCAGGAGAGAGTAAAAATGAAAATGAAACGGGGTTTTATAGAAGAGAATTTCTGCCCGTTGAAGCTGTAACGGCAGGCGTGAATAACGGAGCGGCTGTTGAGCTTTAGCGTGTCTGACGCGTCTGACACACGTTTCCGCGTCTGCTACGCGTCTGTCACGTGTTTCCGCGTCTGTCGTGACAGTGTGGTGACAGCTTGTCTTTTCCGTGTCTGCCGCGACAGCTGGAACGACAAACTTCAATATTGGGCTTTGTTGGGCTGATGGATGGCTGGTGGGCTGAGTTCACTTCTCCTGTTCTTCTTGACTCATTTATTTCCTAAAAACGATAACAATAAAAACATTATTCAAGATAAAATAACCTTATTTCCTAATAAATAATAATACTAAAATAAATAAATAAAAATAAAGTTTAGGTTAAATTAGGGATGCCAGGTGGGGCATCTCCTAAGGTAACCACTTCCTGTGTTCCTGGGGCTTTAGTCCCCTGATAATGCTTGAGGCGATGTCCGTTGACTTTGAATTGGTGCCCGTCTTTTAATGATCGGATTGTGATGGCACCATGGGGAAAAACCTGTACGATTTGGAACGGGCCAGACCATCTAGATTTTAGTTTCCCTGGGAAAAGTTTCAGTCTAGAATTGAACAAAAATACAAGCTGCCCTGGGCAGAACTGTCGTGGCAGCAACTTCCTGTCATGCCACTTCTTTGTTTTCTCCTTGTAGATTCTTGCATTGTCGTAGGCCATTGTCCGGATTTCTTCAATTTCGTTCAGATCTAACAGCCTTTTCGTTCCTGCCTTGTCCAAGTCCAAATTTACTGCCTTGATAGCCCAGTATACTCTGTGCTCTATCTCGACAGGTAGATGACATGTTTTCCCATAAATCAAACGGTATGGAGACATGCCCAATGGAGTCTTAAAAGCTGTCCTATATGCCCATAATGCATCATTGAGGAGTAAAGACCAATCTTTCCTAGTTGGCTTAACCATCTTCTCAAGAATGTTCTTAACTTCCCTATTAGATATTTCAGCTTGTCCATTGGTCTGTGGGTGATATGCTGTCGCGATCCGATGCTTGACACCATATTTCTTCAAGGCGGCAGCAATAACCTTATTGTCAAAATGTCTCCCTTCATCACTGATAATCGCCTTGGGGATGCCAAACCTAGAAAAGATGTTTTTATGTAAAAACCGTTGGACTGTCTTGGCATCATTCTTTTGAGTGGCGATAGCTTCAACCCACTTGGAGACATAATCTACTGCCAGGAGAATGTATAAATTTCCACATGAAGATGGAAAAGGTCCCATAAAATCAATCCCCCAAACGTCGAAGATTTTGACTTCTAAAATGTTCTGCAGCGGCATCTCGTTTCTCCTTGAGATGTTCCCTGTCCGTTGGCACCTGTCACAGTTCTTGTAAAAGAGTTGTGCATATTTGTATAATGACGGCCAATAAAACCCTGACTGCAGCACCTTGGCAGCAGTTTTGTTGCCTCCTAAGTGACCTCCATATTGTGAAGCATGGCAGTGATGAAGTATGTCTTCCTGCTCTTCCTGCGGTACACATCTCCTTATAACCTGATCTGCACAGATTTTGAAAAGAAGAGGTTCGTCCCAATAATAATGCTTAACATCATTTTGGAACCTCTTCCTGGCTTGATAATTAAGATCAGAAGGAATTATTCCGCTAACTAAGAAATTAACGAAATCAGCGTACTATGGGAGTTCAGAAGACTTACCTGCCGCCATGGCTGTCGCGGCAGTGATTGCGGCAGCAAAGAGCTGCTCGTCTGGGAAGGTCTCCAGTATGTTTGTCTCGTCTGTTGGTAGACTCTGTCCCTTCTCCAACCTTGACAAGTGATCTGCCACCTGATTCTCTGTCCCTTTTTTGTCCTTGATTTCAAGGTCGAATTCTTGCAATAGCATGATCCACCGTATCAATCTAGGCTTTGCATCCTTTTTCGCGAACAAATACTTCAGGGCAAAATGGTCTGTGTGCACTATCACCTTCGTTCCAAGTATGTAAGAACGAAACTTGTCAATGGAGAACACCACAGCTAATAACTCCTTCTCTGTGGTGGTGTAGTTTACTTGGGCATCGTTCAGTGTCTTGCTGGCATAGTATATGACATGAAATATTTTGTCTCTCCGCTGCCCAAGTGCTGCCCCGACAGCATAGTCACTAGCATCACACATGATCTCAAATGGCTGCGTCCAGTCTGGTGGCTGTACTATTGGGGTTGTTACCAGTTTTTCCTTCAGAACCTTGAATGCTTCAGTACATTCTTCATTAAAATCAAAGGGTCGGTTCTGCTCCAGAAGATGACATAGGGGCTTGGTGATTTTTGAAAAATTAGCAATGAATCTCCGGTAAAAACCAGCATGTCCCAAGAAACTTCTAATACCCTTGACTGTAGTCGGCGGCAGCTTTTCGATCACTTCTATTTTTGCCCTGTCGACTTCTATCCCACGGCAGCTAATCTTATGGCCAAGGACTATCCCCTCATCCACCATAAAGTGGCATTTTTCCCAATTCAAAACTAGGTTTTCTTTTTCACATCTTTCAAGTACCTTTTGTAGATTGCCGAGGCAGCTCTCAAAATTGTCCCCAAAGATTGAAAAATCATCCATAAATATTTCAAGGAAGTCATCCACCATATCGGAGAATATGGCCATCATGCACCTTTGGAAGGTGGCGGGTGCATTACATAATCCAAACGGCATCCTCCTAAAAGCATATGTTCCGTAGGGGCATGTAAAAGTCGTCTTTTCTTGATCCTTCGGTGCGATAGCAATCTGATTATACCCTGAATAACCATCAAGAAAACAATAGTAAGGTTTACCCGCTAATCTATCAAGCATTTGATCAATAAAGGGTAAAGGAAAGTGGTCCTTTCGGGTAGCTTTGTTAAGCTTCCGATAGTCCATACAAACCCTCCAACCGGTCACAGTCCTGGTTGGGATTAACTAATTGTTTTCATTGGTCACCACGGTCATTCCTCCTTTCTTGGGAACGCATTGCACCGGGCTCACCCATTTGCTGTCAGAGATGGCGTAAATAATACCAGCATCTAACCATTTGATTATCTCTTTACGCACCACCTCTTTCATCGCATGGTTTAGCCGCCTTTGGGCATCTATAGTCGGCTTATGATCTTCCTCTAAAAGGATTTTGTGCATGCATAGCGCCGGACTAATTCCTTGAATATCAGCGATCGTCCATCCAATTGCCTTTTTGTGCTGCCGCAGCATCCCTATTAGCTGCCGTTCCTGTTCCTGTGGCAGCTTAGAAGAGATGATTACGGGCAACGTATCATTTGAACCAAGAAAAGCATATTTTAGCTGCCCTGGCAGGGGCTTCAATTCTAAGGCAGGTGGTTCAACAGTAGATGGCTTTTGGATTACATGGTTATCCGAAGTATAATTCAAAGGTTCGAATAACTTACCTGGACGATTGCCGATCTAGTTTACCTCCTACTGATCTTCAGTATCAGATGTATCAGAATCAGAGGAGTTGCTGTTGTCGGTGCTGTCATCAGTGCTGTCGTGACAGTCCTGTAGGTGGCTGCCGAGGCAGTGACCAATTTTTATATCGTGACAGCCCGACCTGATGCAGGGTTGATCAAAGGTAACTTCAGTGATAACCTTACATTCCTCGTCTGCATCAGCATGCTTCATCGCTTGGAGAACATTCAACTTAATCTCTTGGTCGTTCACTCTCATGGTGAGTTCTCCTTTCTCCACGTCAATCAGTGATCTTCCCGTGGCTAAGAAGGGTCGCCCAAGGATGATTGGCGCGTTTTCGTCTGCTTCACAATCTAAAACAAGAAAGTCAGCAGGAAAAATAAATTTATCCACTCTTACCAGAATATCTTCGATTTTTCCTTCCAGATGAACGTAAGAGCGGTCTGCCAGCTGCAGAAGTACTGTCGTGGGCCGCGCCTTTCCAATACCTAATTTCTGAAAAACAGATTTTGGCATTAAATTAATACTAGCACCAAGATCACAAAGTGCCTTACCCACATATTTATCTCCGATTACACAAGGTATGATGAAGCTCCCCGGATCCTTCTTTTTCTGGGGTTGCTGCCTATGTAGAATGCTCATGCAGCCTTCTGTCATCTTCACCGTTTCAAATTCCCCAAGTTTAGATTTTTTCGACATGACATCCTTGAGAAATTTGGCGTAACCGGGCATTTCCCTAACAGCATCTAACAGCGGAATATTAATATGAACCTGCTTAAAAATATCATAAATCTTTTTAAGTTGAGATTCTTGCTTAGCTTGCTGTAACCGTTGAGGAAAAGGTGGTGGGAGACGATAATCAGCAATTCGTCCTTCCCACTGCATACGAATCTGAGGAGGTTTTGGTTCATCATTTTTCTCCTCTGTCGCTTCTGCTGTCGTGACAGGCTCATCGGCAGCAGTCTGTCTGTTACCTGTCGGGGCAGCTTCCTCGGCAGGTTTGTCCAAGGCTGATTTCTTTACTGTTTTAGCTTCCTTTTCCGGCCCTGGTAATATCTTCCCACTCCTAGTCGTAATGGCTTTACACTGCTCATGCGTGGGCTGCCTAGCATTTTCAGTATTGCTAGGAAATCCGCCAGTCTGCCTTGGGTTGATAAGCTGGGAAACCTGACCCATCTGTGTCTCTAATGACTTCAGAGTAGCTTCATGATTTGTCATCCGCATCTCTGTTTTATCCATGAATGTCTCTGTTTTCTTGACAAACTGATTTATGTTCTCCATATAGGTACCTGTCTGAGACATAAAAGTGGCCAGAGTCTGTTCCAGTATACTGCTCGTGGCAGCTGGTGGCTGTTGTTGCTGCTGCGGCGGCAGTTGCTGTCGCGTCAGCAATATAGGTCCTCCCTGATTTAGATTGTTGTGTGCTTGCGGATTCAGGGCATTATTAGGATTGCTCCAAGAGAACTTGGGATCCTTTCTCCAGTTGGGATTATAGTTGTTGGAGTTATAATTCGGTTTGTTGTAATTTCCAACATACTTTCCCTCTTCTAACTGTATAGGGCATGCCTCCGAACTGTGATTTCCCTCACAAATGTCACATACCTCCTCGGCAGCAAATACAGGCAGTGAATCATCGTTCAAGAGCTTTTTCATTGCCTTAGTGAGATATGCTACTTGTGATTTCATCGTGTTGTCGGCCTTATATTCTTTGATAGCTAGAACTCGTTTACCCCCTCTTCGTGCGGTCGGAAACTGCTCCTCATTCTTGGCCAGATTTTTCAGTACTTGCATTGCCTCGTCCGGGTCTTTATCCAATAATAATCCGTTTGCTGCTGAATCAATTCGAATACGAGTTTGTAAGTTAGCAGCATTATAAAATTTAGTTACCTGATTCCAGACGGGGAATCCATGCATTGGGCAGTTCCGAAGAAGAGTGGTAAATCTGTCCCAGGCCTCATGCATCGGCTCGTCATCCTCTTGTTGAAAAGTAGCAATTTCATTACGTAATCGCTCAGATAAATGTGAAGGATTAAAACGAGATAAAAATTCACGAGTTAAATCTGCCCAAGTTCTAATTGAACCCGGTGTAAGTTTATTCTACCAAGTTTTTACTCTGTCCCTCAATGAATGGGGAAATAACCGAAGCCTCAGTATCTCCGGATTAACTCCTGGCAGTCTAAACGAACCACAGATTTCCTGGAACGTTTTTAGATGCTCTCTGGCATCCTCTGTAGCAGCACCACTGAATTGACCGGCGTTGTTGATCATACTAAACATAACAGGTTTTAATTCAAAATTGTCAACATCAACATCCGACAAGGTGGTTTCCAGTTCTACATGATCGTTCAACATGTAGTCACGATAGGACCGTCGTCCAACGGCGGCAGCAGGTATGACAGGCTGTCTGTCGTCTCCGATAGGAGGGTCGTTTCCTTGGTAAGCCATCGTCTCTAACCGTTCCTCAAGGTACTCGTTCCTGGCTAATACGTGACGAAGTCGGTTCCTAAGATTGAACGAACGTTTGATTTCCGGATCTAATGGATACTCAGGATCTTCTCCTCGTCTCGATCTGCGCATAAACAAGAAACCTTGTGAAAAGCAAGAGTTGAATCAACCAAAGAAAAATAGAAAAATAAAAATAAAAACGAAAAGTGCAGTAAAAGAAAAGGTAGAGTTATGTTGCCAATCCCCGGCAGCAGCGCCAAAAACTTGTTGCGTGTAAAATAGTCTTTCGCAATGGTAGTGCAAGTATACACGACGCAAGTAGTAAAGTGATACGAAGTATCGGATATCGTCTCCACAGGGATTGGGCTAATAGCTTCACCTTAATTCACTGCACAAAGGTAGAGGAAATCTTTGAGAGTTGTCACGAAAATAATAAAGAAAACGTAAATAAAAGAGTAAAGATATCAAGATAGAGAGAAGGGGCTGGTATTGAATTGCTCAGTAGTGCAGGTATTGCAGAGTTTAGGAAATCCAGTTCTGTCGTCGCGCCCGTCGCGGCAGCAGTCCGTTGATTGTCGCGGCAGCAAACGCTCAACTCAGTACTTTCAAGTTTGACAAGAATCCCAGATCTGCCTTGGCCTATCCCTAGGTCCAAGTCTGTCGATGATCACGTCTTGATGATACCTCCCGGCGTGAATCGAAGGATGAACACCGATGTGTATGAATTCTTCTTTAGCCACTTAACCTCGCCCTATCCCTAGGCACGAGATAGTTCAACTATAAACTAGAGAACTTGCTCTTATTTCTTTCGTATACTTAACTCTCCCGATGCTAAGTAAATGGATAACCTCACAATGCTCTCCCGATGCTCTTGTAAGATATTAATAACCAAAATAAGAGAACTTGAAGTTTATTTTATTGAACTTGAAAATTCCTAAAACCAAACAACCCTTGCAACTACTTTACAAATCAACCCGTGGCCCTAAGGGGAATTTAGAACATGTCGAGGGCAGGAAAACGGCTAGGGGTTTTTGGTTATCGGTTATGGGGAATTCGATATGCCCTAGGTTAAAATACACGCCCTTATATAAGCTTTGGGCTCAAGTTATCTAATTTAGCAAGAATACAACTTTAAATAAAAGTATAATCCTAATAAAGACTAAATCTTCAAGGGATCAACTTTCCAGCCGTCATCTTCTTGCTTGGGATTTTCCCGCCTTGAACTTTGGGCTTGACATATCTTTTGATCCGGGGCTTGGAAAAATATAAGGTTTTCACACGACAGACGGGCTGAATTTTCTCTATCTGTCGAGGTCCACTTTGCTTTTTCTCCACCAAAAAATGCTGTCATCCTCTGCTGTCACGACAGTACCATGGCAGCATCGTCCTCTTTGTCTGCTTGTCCAGTTCAGCTCTTCTGCTTCTCTGCTCAGCGCCTGCCCTCACCGTCTGCTATGGCGGCAACCTGCAAAAATAGCCATTTTTAGTAGAATCTGTGCCTTTTGATATATTTGTGATGTTTTGCTGTAAACTAACCTAAATGCAATGAATAATGCTTGAATGCAGCAGAAATATGGGTTAAAAAGGGTGTAAATAATAGAACTTTTACACACTCAACAGCAGCGAAAGTTGTTGAAGCACCAATCTGCCATCATCCGCCGAGGCAGCACAGTCTGGCAGTGCAATACATCTTAACCTATTCAATGCAGTTTCACACTACGAAGCAGCATAACCTGGCCCATTCTATCAACCTGATCTCTTCCTTAAATTAGTTGTGTTTATTTACTTTTCTTTTAAACAAACTGAAATTTAATTGTGCATTTAAATATTCTTTGTGCAGGGATTTACATTCAAATTTGGATGTCCAATCTTCATGGGAGATGATATCTTTTATGCTACAACTTGACAAGAGTGTGCACTTGCGCTCATAATTGGAGAACACCCAAACGCTCTACAAGTTTTTGGCGCCGTTGCCGGGGGTTGGCAACAGTAATTTCGTCTTTATTTTTCTGCACTTCTATTTTATTGCATTTAATTTTAGTTTTTATTTTTCCTTTTTATTCGAAAAAAAGAATTTTATAGTTTTCTTGTCTAGTGTATGATCAGAGCCCACCCGTCGTCCGAAATCGTTTACATAGACGAGATCGAACGAAAAACAAGAAAACTAAAGAAAAAAGCAAGAGAATCCCTCGAAAAAGCTAAGGAAACAGGAAAAGCAGAGGCAGCCATGCATAACGGCCAAGACAACAACCCTGCCAACAATCCCCGAGACGGCATAGACAAGCAGCAAGATCCGCCGCATGGGCAGCAGCCCCCAGTTCAGCATAGGCAACAACAGTATGTGTGCACTACTAGGGACTACTTGGAGCACGACTTCAGAGGATTTGATCCAACTGTGGCAGAGCCTGAAATTGAAGCAGATCACTTCGAGCTGAAACTAGTGATGTTCAACATGATAAACACATTGGGGCAATTTGGAGGAACTGCCACGGAAGATGCTTGACAGCACTTGAGGGGGTTCTATGACATTTGTAGATCTTTTAAGATACATGGAGTCCATCAAGATGTGCTTAAGATGAGACTATTTCCCTATTCACTAAGAGATAGGGCAAAACAGTGGCTGAATAACCAACCGGCATGATCGTTTAGCACTTGGACGGAGTTGTGCAAGGACTTCCTAGATCGTTTCAGCCTTACAAACGTAACAAACAAGTTAAAAAACAAGATCATTGCTTTCCGCCAAGGGGATGATGAACTGATGTATGAAGCGTGGGAACGGTATCAACAGATGCTAAACAACTGCCCGCATCACGGTTTTCCAACCTGGACTCAAGTGTCAATGTTCTACAATGGAGTCAATCAACCGACGAGAATGATGCTTGACGCTTCAGCTAATGGAATCATCCTAGATAGACCACCTGAGGAGGCACTACAGATTCTGAACAGAATCGCGAAAAACGACTACAAATTCCCTACAGCCCGCCGCAGTGGCGTGAGGCGACTAACTGTTGCGAATGAAGTAGAAACCACTAAATCTGTCACTGCCCGCCTAGATAAAATGACACAACTAGTGATGAATATGGCCAAATCCACTGGGAAAACATACGAGGTTAAAGTTGTTGAGCCCTTCTGTGATGAGTGTGGGGGCAACCATGATTCCTTCGAATGCAACGAATCTGCCAATTTCATGAAGACATATGAGAGGAACATCAAGCCCAACACCAACACGTACAATCCGGGCTGGAGAAAGCATCTAAATTTCTCCTGGAGTAACCCTAACACGGCTGCAAATCTAACCCAACAACAAGGAGTTTACCAGCAGAACCTACCCCAGCAGCAGCCTCAGCAGCAACAAAATACGAACAATAAATTATTAGAATCCACTTTACATACTTTTATGTCTCGTACTAGTGATTTTATTGTTCATATGAATAAATTTATTGACAAGGCTGAGTCTTTTATAGACAGGATGAAATACGGATGAACAACCAGAAGGCAGCAATAAAGAATCTGGAGACTCAGTTTGGAAGGTTCGCCCAGATTGTTAACATTAGGCCAATGGGTGGATTACCTAGTGATACTGAAATCACGAAGGGAAAACGCAAGAGCAATGCAAGGATATAACAACCAGGAGTGGGATAAAGCTACAAGAGCCGTCAAATCTTACTGCCAGGGAAACATCACCTGCCAATTTACCTGTTAAAAAAAATCCAGTTCATGTCGCCAGAAACCCTGTCGTGGCAGCCTCTGAGAATAAGCTTCTGTCCAAGGCAAAAATCGAAGATATTAAACCCCCACTACCATTCCCACAACGATTGAAAAAATAGAAGCAACTATCTACAGTGAAACTAGACCTAGAAGATATGACCCGCTGTAACTCTAACGAAGTGACATGATATGGAGAAGAAGTCTGACCCGCTACAAATTTGATGAAAAGGAATGATCTAGAGAAGAAGTCTGATCCTCTACAACTCTAATGAAGTGGCATGACCTGGAGTTTGATCTGCTACAACTCTGACGAAGATGCACGATTTGGAGAAGAAAGTTCGATCCACTACAACTCTGACAAAGAGGCATGATCTAGAGAAGAAATCTGATCTACTACAACTCTGACGAAGTGGCATGATATGGAGAAGAAGTTTGATCTGCTACGACTCTGAAGACGTGGCATGATTTGGAGCTTGATATGCTACAACTCTTACGAAGTGGCATGGTTTGGAGAAGAAGTTTGATCTGCTACGACTCTGAAGACGTGGCATGATTTGGAGCTTGATATGCTACAACTCTTACGAAGTGGCATGGTTTGGAGAAGAAGTCTGATCCACTACGACTCTAACGACGTGGCATGATGTGGAGCTTAATCTGCTACAACTCTGACGAAGTGGCATGACTTGGAGTTTAATCTAGTCACACCATCTACGGATAAACTAGACTTGGAAGATATGACCCGCTGCAACTCTAACGAAGTGGCATGATCTAGAGAAGAAGTTTGATCCGCTACAACTCTGACGAAGTGGCATGATATGGAGAAGAAGTCTGACCCGCTACAACTCTGACGAAGTGGCATGATCTGGTGAAGAAGTTTGATCTGCTACAACTCTGACGAAGAGGCATGATATGGTGAAGAAGTCTGATCCACTACAACTCTGACAAAGAGGCATGATCTGGTGAAAAAGTTTGATTCGCTACAACTCTGACAATGTGGCATGATCTGAAGAGAGTTTTGGTTTTCTTTCTCTCCATTTTTTGGGTTTTTTCTTTTTTTTTCTTTTTTCATCATTTTTTTATCTTTTTGGATTTTTTATTTTTTTCTTTGAGTGAGTCCGAGGAAAATGTTTGATCTAGTCGCACTATTTGTGGTGAAACTATACCTGGAATATATGACTCGTTGCATCATCAATGGCAAAGAGAGATCTGGAAAATGCTATATCATGGCGGGGAGTTACGACCCTCTTGGGCATTGATCATCTTCTCTTTTCTTCTAAAAGTGCATAGAACTCTCTAATCGTTCTTTTACTCTGCTTCTTTGGGATAAGTAGACCAGATAATTCGTTCCACTACGACTTAAAGGGGACATGGTTTATTTGTTGCGCCTGTTCTGCTGCAATCTTAAGGAGATGAACTTGGTGTCGTCTTTTACATGTTCCATTGTAAATTTAGGGAGATGAAATTATTGTGCTTCTTTCGTTAATCTATTCCATTGTGTCCTTAGGGCGATGAATTTGTTGTTGAGTTGATATGTTCTACCACTTATTGGCGAGAGAATTTGTAAAACTTGTTTTATAAACATATTCATGATGCTATGGTTAGTATGAGTCAAATGATCCTAGCTTAAGTATGTCTGATAAATGCATGAATGATTCTGGAATGAATGCAAAATGCCATTCAGGGATAATTTTTTGAAACCGGCTTGATCATCATCTATTAGTTCTTTAATTGGCATCATTGACTGCTTGAACTCTATTTGAGTTATCGGGACTTCTCTTTTCTCAATTCTGATCAGATTGCAAAAAAAACTATTTGCCCCAAATTCATTCCAAGTAGTGTCTCTTTTTCTCTTGAGCCGTTTATCCATGAGAATGCCCCTTTTTCAATTAGGACTGCCTTTGGGTCCTTGTTCTTTTAGGAATCTTTCAAAAGCAATGTTGGTAGATCTTCTCATATTTGTTAGCTTACTGACTCTTATGCCAATGTATAATATTTTTGTAAAAAAAGATATAAGATGAGAGGAAGAATTTATTGAGGGTAAAGTTCATGACATTTAGGTGGGAAACATTGAAAGAGAATAAAGCAAAAAGACAAAATTAGGTGCCCCAGATATCAAACGAACAAGCTTTTCCATATTAACGTGTCGGGAGCTTTCATGTATCTAGGAGACCTCGAGTGCTTCGTCGATATCTCATCTTGCAAAATTCATTTCCTTCCACCAAGATTTGCACCATCCTTTTCGGGTTTTCAACTCAAAAACCTCCTTTGATTTCAAGTGAAATATTTCCTTGTTGAACCCGAGTTCACAAGGCTACGTAGATCTTTACCATCGTTTTCGGCCAATATCAAGGCTCTTTCAGAAAAGGCTTTTTTCGCAACGTATGGGTCTTCCCAATTCGACATCCATTTCCCTCGGGAATCTCTCTAAATCTACAAGATCTTTTTCAGCACTAGGTCCCCCTCCTGGAATTCTCTTGGGCGATCCTTCTTATTATAGGCTCGTATCATCCTTTTTTGGTACATTTGACCATGTCGAATGGCTTTTAGTCTCTTATTCTCAATTAAAGCAATTTGTTCATGCCTAGCTTGAATCCATTATCTTCATCTAGTTTCAATTCTGACAAAATTCGGAGGGATGAAATTTTGATCTCGATGGGTGTTACCGCCTCCATCCCATAAACCAAGGAAAAAAGGGTTGCCCCAGTAGAGGTTCTGACTGATGTGCAATAATCATATAGAGCAAATGGTAACTTCTCATGTCAATCTTTATAAGTTACTACCATCCTTCCAATGATCTTCTTAATATTCTTGTTGGCTGCTTCCACCGCACCGTTCATCTTAGGATAGTATGGTGACGAATGATGTCGTATATGTTTGCATACTTCTTCTATGGTCTTATTGTTCAAGTTCAACATACTGTCTGATATGATATTCTCTGACATCCATACCGACATGTGATTTCTTTCTTCATGAATCTGCACAATGCCGATTTGGTGACATTGGCGCAAGTGGATGCTTTTACCCACTTGATGAAGTAATCAATGCCCACAAAGATAAACCGATGCCCATTGGAAGCCATCAGTGATATGGGCCTGATGAAATCCATGCCCTACCGTAGAAAGCGACCATGGGGTGTTCACAACATGTAGTGTTTGATCTTGTCAAAAGCTTCCTGACATTCATTATTCCATTCCCTAGGTCATGCTCTTTCTAAGTTCGTGCGGGTGGTAGATTCTGAGTAGCTTTGACCTTATCCGGATTAACTTCAATGCCTCTTTCGCTAACTATGAAACCTAGTAGATTCCTTGATGCAACCCCAAAGGTGCATTTGGCCGAACTTAGCTCCAAATGGTATTTCCTTAGCCTCCAAAACAATTTCCTTAAGACGACAACATGCTCTTCTTCTATTTGGGACTTGGCAATCATGTCGTCAGTATACTCTTCCATATCATATTATGGAACAGAAAGATCATGGTTGGTTGGTATATTTTTCCTAAATTTTTAAGTCCAAAGGGTGTTACCTTGTAACAAAAGGTTCCTCTCAGTTTCACGAACATAGTCTTGCCCATATCATCAGGGTACATTTTTATCTGGTTATAGCCTGAAAACTTTCCATGAAGGAGAAGAATGAATGTTTTGTTGTATTGTCGACCAGAGCGTCGATGCGAGGAAACGAGAAGTTATCTTTTGGATTTGTCTAGATCCCGATAATTAGCACACATCCAGACATTTTCGTCTTTCCTCGGAACATGTACTCTATTATCTACATATTGTGAATATTTGACTTCTCATGGGAACTCGGTATAATATTGTTTCTTTACCTCTTGTTTTATTTTCACGAGTACATTAGGCCTCATTCTCTAAGATTTCTATTGGACCGGCTTGCAGTCTTCTTTTATAGGGAGCCTATGTATGACCACATTTGTGCTCAACCCAAGCATGTCTTAGCAGGACCATACAAAGATATCTCTAAATTCTAGGAGCAGCTCAACAAGATCGCGTCATGTTTTCGTAGTAATGTATGTCCCAATTTTTACTTCTTTCTTCTCATTTTCGTCTTATAGGTTCAAAATCTCTACTGGTTCTTTGTAAGGCAAGATTTATCATCCTGTTATACCATTCTCAATAGATCGGGAGACAGATCACAATCTTACTCTTCTTCAAAGCCCTGAGGTCTAACTAGATACATGTCTTTCTCAAAAATGAGTTTTGGACTAGTCTCAGTGTTGCTCAATACGTTGATATCAGGGGACTCGGCACGAAATAATGATGTTTATTTAAACAAACAATTAAGAACAGCAAATAATATAAGTATATGGATGAGAGAGAGATAAGAGTAAAAATGAATAAGAATGTTTGCTAGATGGTACACACTGTAACGACTCTTTTTTTTCCGCTAGTTCCCTGTTACTTTGAAAATAAGCATTTAATTTGAAAAGGGGGGAGTTTTAAAAAATTAATTCGGGTTTGGAAAAAATCCCTTTAAAATAATCATTTTCTCGGTTGGAGTCGCCACCGGCCACTATGGTAGGCTAGGCACTGCAAAAACTAAACCAGAGATTCTCTTAAAAGGGTTCGGGAGTTGGTTACGTGTGGGGAAGGGTTAGCACCCCCATCACGCCCGGAGATCGGTACCAAAACAATTGTTGCTTTTGATTGATGGAAATTATTTGAATTTAAAATGAACTTAATTAGTGGTTCTAGATTGAAAATTAGGCTTTAGTCACGAGCTTTTTCAATTTGGTAGTTCCGAATTAATTAAACACTTAATTAAAAAGGATGACGGTACTCCGAACCAAAGACTAAACTGACATCATATAAGACTGACTACCGTGTTAGTTTAGGGTTCGGATCCCGTACGTCACCTTTATACATGGTGCAAGCAGATAAAACATGGTGCTATGGTCTTGTTCATTTTAATCTCGAATTTACCTTTAGACGATTCGAATTAATTCGAATATTCGCGGGGACATCCAATAAGTTAGGCTAGTCGACCCGAATACGCGAATTAATAGGTATCTCCGTTTTAGCATTAAAATTAATTAACATACAAATTAAAATGCTGAAAGTCACATGAATGTCAATTAAAATGTATGTCACAATAAACATATTCGAACCGCATTAAAACAATAAAGCAAGCATGCAATATATATATTTTCGATTGCAAACATAAATTAAGGGGAAGCAATGCACATAATGAAGCTAACTATGCATAAAAAGAAACATGCTCAACAAGATACAATCATGCATTAAAATAAATAACACGAGGGCATAAAAAAAACAAACATTGCATGCATATTAAACACACATATCAATAAACAAAATAACATACTCGATAAAAGGTACATAGCATAAGTAACGAATATAAAAGCATAAAAAAGACCAAAAGAGGAAACTGCCGGGGGCCATGATTGTAAATTACCCATTTAAAAACTGATGCAAACTCGGAATAGGGGCTAAATTACGAGACGCGGAAAGCCACAGGGACCAGGACGGGAATTAACCCGTCCGGCCATCGATCAGAACAAAAACGGTGACCAGATTGGAAAGCCTCGGAAATTCTGGGGGATCAGGGGCATAATTTAAGTGTGCGGAAGCCCTCCCCACGCGATTAAAACACACGGAGGGGTTAAAACATGATTAAACCCTTTTTTAAAAACTTGAAACACTATAAAACCCACATTAAAAATTATCAGCCTCCTTTTTTATTTTACAAACCCTAAAACCAGAGAGCTCCTTACCCTTTTCTCTCTGCAAAATCAGGCGCCGCCAAGGGGTTCCGGTCACCGTTGTCGGTGGCGGAACCCTAAAAAAGAGCCCTTTTTTATTTTCCGATAACCCCCAAAACGAAACCTTTGTTTTGATGAAAACCGAACCAAAAAAATCTTACCTTCTTCCTTTTTCTTTCGATTGAAAGCCCCAAACAAATAAAAAACCTTTCTACGGGTGATCTCCGTACACCGGCTCACCATGCATGCCCCGAAGAGGGTCACGAGGCTTCTCGCCGACAACGAAGGACCGTAAACAGCAGATCCCGACTCGAGACGAAGGTAAAAAAAACCTTTCTATTTTTATATTTTTTATAACACGAAACTAAAATGAAAGAGACACTGATATACCTTCGAAATCTGTCTTGTATTGATATGAAATTTCGATTACAAAGCCTCTCTGGTTTTTTGAATCCCGAAAATCCTCTTCCCATTACATTGCAGGTTCGGGTTTTTATAGCCCTAAAATTGCATTTTTTCCTATTTCTGAAATGCATATAATCGCTGGAAAATACTGTTGGGTTATTGATGATTTTGGCTGCATTCATGTGCCTCTGATTTCTGTTGAAATTGTTTCTGATTTTTCTCTGATTTTTTGGTTGCGATTTGGCTCTGATTTTTGTTGTTTTCCATCGCATGTGAGGTTCGTACGGGATGGAGGGGGACCAGAGGCTCGGTCGTGGCCGGAGGATGTGGCTGAATCAGGCTCGTCGAAGAGATCTAGAGAGACTCGAAAGGGCTCGGGCGTGTGATGAACGCACGCGAGTGGTGACTGAATCGACGCGCGTGGATCACACGCGCTCGGGCAAGGCCTGATCCTGGCCGTCCGATCCATCCTTGATCCAATGGTGGAGACCACGCGACGCTAGGGCTTGAGAGAGTGTCTCTAGGGTTTCTTGCATCCGGGGATCTGGACCGTTGGATCTGGATCCCAGATCTAACGGTGGAGATGGGGTGGCGGCTGCACAAAACAATAAGGGGTGTTAGGGTTTCTATCAGATTAGGGCTTATGGCTTAATCGGGCCAAATGGGCTTTGTAAATGTTTTTGAGTTCTTTTTTTCTTTTATGTAATGGACTTTAATTAATAAATAAACATTGGGCTTTTATTTAATTAATATGGGTTTTTATTTATTTAATGTTTTTTGTTTTCCAAACTTGATTAATAATAATAATAATATTAGATAATAATAATAATAATAATAATCATAATAGGATAATAACTTAACAATAACAATAGATAGATAATAGATATTCATAATAACAATAATTACAATACATATATGATAGTAGATAATAGGACGATAGCTATGATGTAATTAAATAACACGATTCGAATAATAGAAGGTGGTAATATATTAATAATGGCAAATGGTAGTTTATAATAATATAGCGAATAATAAAGATAATGACTAGATAGTTACCATAATAATATATAAAAATGGTGATGATAGTTAACATAATATCATAGTAATAATAATAATAACATAATATAATATAATAGTAGTTATAACATAATAGAGTAATAGATAATAATGATAATATATGACAATAAAATAGAAGTGATAATATAATAAATAGGTATATAACATAAATACATATAGATTGTTTTTGTTGTTTTTTTTTTCATAACATAACATATCTATATATATATATATAGATATATATAAAAGCCCATTATTATTAAGAAAAAATGGGTTTTGACACCCCGGAACAAGAATAAAGCAAAGGCCATAAACACCAATTTTGTCCGACTTCCCTGTTTGGATTCCGAGTCACCATGCACTTGAACTACTGGCGGTCCGGAAGTCAGTACGGGAAAATACAACGGTCGCGGAGGCCTGAAGCTGTTCTTCTCATTTCAACATTCTTCAACCCTTCGAGGTCCGAATAGATAGTCAATTATCAAAAGCTCCATTCTCCAAGTGCCCGAACGGATAGGCGGATTCCATTCTCCAAGAGCCCGAACGGATAGGCGGATTCCATTCTCCAAGAGCCCGAACGGATAGGCAGGTTCTATTCTCCAAGAGCCTGAACGGATAAGCGGGTTCCATTCTCCAAGAGCCTGAACGGATAGGCGGGTTCCATTCTCCAAGAGCCTGAACGGATAGGCGGGTTCCATTCTCCAAGAGCCTGAACGGATAGGCGGGTTCCACTCTCCAAGAGCCTGAACGGATAGGCGGGTTCCATTCTCCAAGAGCCTGAACGGATAGGCGGGTTCCATTATCCAAGAGCCTGAACGGATAGGCGGGTTCCATTCTCCAAGAGCCTGAACGGATAGGCGGGTTCCATTCTCCAAGAGCCTGAACGGATAGGCGGGTTCCACTCTCCAAGAGCCTGAACGGATAGGCGGGTTCCACTTTCCAAGAGCCTGAACGGATAGGCGGGTTCCATTCTCCAAGAGCCTGAACGGATATGCGAGTTCCATTCTCCAAGAGCCTGAACGGATAGGCGGGTTCCGTTCTCCAAGAGCCTGAACGGATAGGCGGGTTCCATTCTCCAAGAGCCTGAACGGATAGGCGGGTTCCATTCTCCAAGAGCCTGAACGGATAGGCGGGTTCCATTCTCCAAGAGCCTGAACGGATAGACGAGCTTCCTTTTATGGGAAAAGCTTTAATATACCTGTCAAAAATAGGTGAAAATGATATGTTGATGTGAGTTAGCATGCCCCTAATCCTAGGGATGCCTAACTACAAATGATGTATGAATTATGACATCAAAATTGCTCGGATGCTTCCACTTTCCGAATCGGTTAATCTTGACCTTTCTTCTTGTCTCTTGTTTTTCTCAATCTCTTTTGGCTTTCTCATCTTGGCCAAGTCTAAATCTCTGGTATTTTCTCAAAAGGCGACTGCTGACTTTCGCTGGTCAGATTGGACACAACACTTCTCGTAGTGCTTGTTCTCAAAACATTGCCCCCTATTCAAAACGGGTGCTCAACCATTTTCTCCGTCTTAACTCAACTTTGACGACTTTCCTCTTTTCTCAATATTAGGGGAAGCACATGCCCCCAAGTCCCTGAACCTTTTCTAGAGTTCATTTTAGACTGGTCTATCTTGACCTCCTTTTTCTTAATCTCTTCTGGCTTTCGTACTTGCCAAACTTCAAACTTTTGATCTCTTCTTATAAGATGATTGTTGACTTTCGCTTGGTCAAACTGGAGATAGCACTTCTCGTAGTGCTCGTTCTCAAAACATCGCTCCCTTCTCAAACCGGGTGCCAAACCAATCCCTTCGTCTTAATTCAACACGACGACTTCATTTCTTCTCTCAACAATAGGGGAAACACATGCCCCCAAGTCCCTGAACTTTTCTCTTAAGTTCATTGAGGTCCACTTCTCATCTTCTGAAGCAATCGAAACATCTCGACAAAAAAATTTGCTTCAAGTTCCTGAACTATAGCAGGTAGGAGTTTATTACAATCTTCACCATAGCCACTGACAAGCTGTCATTTGTATTCGTGGCATTGCATTCTAAACTTTATCCCCGAAGCAATGGGAAAATTATTGTGTTCACAAAAGATTTAGATTGCATACTTTTAATTTCAAAGTGAGATGCGTTTTCAAAAACTATTCTTTCTTTTCAAATTAGGGATATATCAAGTCAGATTAAACACCCCGAATAACAAGTGCACGAACGACACTACTGTGGCTTACCAAGGATTGCCTCAAGCATCATATGTCTAGGAGACCTCGAAAGTTGAGCTGATGTCTGAAAATGTGACATACTCTCCGAGTTATTTCAGCTTTTTAATTAATTAGGCTTATCTTCTATAGGCTTCACCTTTATCAATTTTTTATAATTTTGGGGAAGTCAACTCATCACATTCCTTTGGCTCGAAATAAATGATGGAGCAAACAACAAAACCCCGAGCTACTCGGCAATGTCATGATTTGAAAATATTACCATCACTCATGTAGCTAAAGTGGATGGCGCATAGCAACCTTATTGGTCCCTTGCTACAGCGGAGTGCCCAAAAAATTCCACACTCGTATCCGGAAATGCCTATTACCAGGCTTCGGACATTGGAGTGCTTTTGTTAGGCTTAGTATTTTCGAATCTTCTTCTTTTCTTTCTCTTTTTTTTCATTTTTTTCTCTTTTTCCTTTCTTTTTCTTTTTCTTTTTCTTCTTTTTTTTCTTTCTATTTTTTTCTTTCTCTTTCTCTTAGCACGGAGGATTTCCGGTTATTCTCCTGGAGGCACTAATTCTATGTGTGTTTAATTAGGTGACCAAATTAACTTGGAGTGTAAGCCACATATTCACCATCTTCAAAGCTTTCAATTTCCGCTAGACAAAGGCGGCTCGAAGTCAACCTTTGGGGTCAAAGTCAATGTCCCTTATGCAATTGATATACGGGGACTTAATAGAAAATATATACACACAAAATGAAAAGGTAATTGAAACATAATGCATCTCTTGAAATTTAATAAAATGCAAACTAAGGCCCTTACAAAAAAGTCTTTGCTACCTTCGGGCAAAGGGTAGTAGAGTGGATTCCACACATCACTTCAAGAGAAAAAACTAGAATGCGATGAAATGAAAGCAAATAAACTTGGATGCATAAAACTCTTGACTAAACTGGGCTGACCATCCATTCCACCCCTCAAACTTCTCTGAGGAACTCAACCTCCCGATTGTCCATCAATCCCTGGACCAACTTCTTAAATTCCGGACAACTCCGAATTTCATGCCCCACGGTCTGATGATACTCGCAAAACGGTCCATGGCCATCACATGCCCCATCCGGACCCTTCTCGATCAAGCCTGCTGTACACAACTACTCGTACACCCAACTCAGAGGTGACTTGATTCGGAAACTTCCATCCTCATCTTCTTCGCATCTACTTCTTCAAGAGCATTCACGCCCTGACCCCCATGGTTTGGAAGCGGGTTGGTCGTCACATTGGGCTTCTCCAACTCAAAGACCCCGGTGTTGATCATGTTTTGCACTAGCTTCTTGAACGCTGTGCAATTTTCTATCGTGTGCCCCGGTACTCCGCCGTGGTACTCACAGTGCGCCTTCTCATCGTACCATGCAGGGTAAGGCGGCTGAAAGGGAGTTACATGATACGGGCGAACCAGATCGGCCTCGTATAGGTGCTTGTACACCTCCTTGTATGGTATAGGTAGAGGGGTGAAGGTTATTCTCTCTTGTTCCTTCCTAGGAGCCCTATTCTCTCTTCGGCCCGGGCCTTGCGCATTCCCGATTGCGGCTTGAGGTGCTGATATTGTGAAGTGCTTAGATGCCTCGTAAGCACCGACGTTGTTCACCTCGTGGTCCTTTTTCTTAAACTACTTCTGGGTATTCTCTCCTCCATCAATCCTACCACTCTTGATGGCAGCCTCGATGCGCTCACCGGTCATAACCATATCTGAGAAGTTACCGATGGGGTTGCTTATCATGCGGTCATAGAGGGTCCCTTTCAATGTATTGACAAACATAGGGGAGATCTCATTCTCACGGAGCGGGGGTTGAACCTGTACCGCCACATCTCGCCAACGCTGGGCGTACTCACGGAGGCTCTCATTGGGCTTTTGTTCCAAACCTTGTAGCATGAGTCGGTTCGGAACCATGTCGGTTATGTGCCTATACTGATCGGTGAAAGCCTTGGCCAGATCCTTCCATGACTTGATCTGAGCGCGAGTCAACTGATTATACCACCTCACTGCGGGCCCCACTAAACTGTCTTGAAAATAGTGAATTAACAGTTTCTCGTTGTCGATGAAACTCGTCATCTTTCTACAAAACATGGTTATGTGAGCAGTAGGGCAAGTCGTCCCATCAAATTTCTCAAACTCCGGGGTTTTGAACTTGGGCGGGATTACCAGATCCGGAACCAAGCTAAGGTCTCTGGCATTCATCCCGTATGCCCCCTCTTCTCCTTCTTTAGTCCGAAATTTTTCCTCGAGGTCCTTCCGGGTCTTCTCTAGCTGTTTCGAGAATTCTGCATTCACTTTGTTCAAATTCTCAATCTCGTCTAAATCTGGGACGCTATCCCCGACATTTTCCACATTGAAAACCAGACCCGATGGAGCATGGGTTGAGGCGCCCGCCTGATGTGATGTTGCCCCATCTCCTTGAGCGGCCGCTCCTTGTGAAGGCTTAGAGGTATCGGTGACAAATCCCGGGGAATATGAAGGGTCTCCATTATCTTGACTAGGGTTTCCAACAACACCCTTTCCTTTCAGATTTGCTTGCAACAGCTGGGATATCTCGTTCATCATATCTCGTTGGGACTTGATAATGGTGTCCCTTAACTCTTGTTGGGCTCGCTCCAACTAACCTCTCAAATCGGCCTCCAACTTAGAAAAACTTTCTCCATTTACCTTCTTTGATGGCGAGTAAAGTGTGGGTGCGAAATCTTCGGTAGTCACGAATGCTGCCATGACCCCGAACAATTAGATTCCACGAATCAATGATGCAATGCATGTAATGTTGTATGCAAAATTGAAACATATGATTAAGGGCAAAAAACACAATTGAATGCAAGAAAATGCTGATTCGACGAACATCCTTATCAAACAACTTTCCATAACGAAGACCGAGTCCTCTTACAACGCGGTAAGAAAATAAATGCATTCTCCCCCCCCTTTAAACTAGGGCTCCGGGAACGTCGTTGTTACGGCCCTCTTCTTTTTCCGTTTGAAAGTTTTCAACTCCAGACTGTTCTCGAATCAACACTTCGTATGAAAATGCGAAGAATATGCACGAATAAGCAAAACAAGACAAAAAGGCAACTGGGTTAGTAACACCAATAATGAATATTGAATAAAATCAATAAACAGAAAATACCAAAGCAGGTTAACTAAACAAGACCTAATAGCATGAATTCTAATTCTACGGTTATCTGCATGGCTCTAATCGGGGTAGGCTCCTTAAATTCTCACACATGTGGTTCGGTTTTAACAAGGGTACCCGAACCTATCCTATCACCTACTAAGGCGATAAGAACCCCAATTCTGGCCCATTACAAGCTTGCGAATTGGTTTCGGTTTGAGGGAAAGCACGACCCAATGATGTGGAGGGCTGCTCACATGTCAAAGGCGCGAATTCTGGAAGTGAATTACCGACCCGTGGAGGGAGAATCACGTGGGTATGGGCGTTTCACTCCCACTTAAGGGACGAAGCTCGGGTATAGAGCCTAATGCGTGATGCAACACATGTCGGCGTTTCCTTTGAAATTAAATGAAAAATTAATTCAAGACCACCAATTATCAAAGCTCGTGTACTTAAAGTCTTATTTTCAAAGAAGAACCATCTCGTTAAATTTGAATTAAATTTCAAAAAATTCCATCAATAAAAGCAACAAGTGTTTTCGGCTTAACTCTCTTTTTGTTTAAAAAACAAAATTGTCCCTAGCGGAGTCGCCAGACTGTAACGACTCTTTTTTTTCGCTAGTTCCCCGTTACTTTGAAAATAAGCATTTAATTTGAAAAGGGGGGAGTTTTAAAAAATTAATTCGGGTTTGGAAAAAATCCCTTTAAAATAATCTTTTTCTCGGTTGGAGTAGCCACCGGCCACTATGGTAGGCCAGCAAAAACTAAATCAAAGATTCTCTTGAAAGGGTTCGGGAGTTGGTTACGTGTGGGGAAGGGTTAGCACCCCCATCACGCCCGGAGATCGGTACCAAAACAATTGTTGCTTTTGATTGATGGAAATTATTTGAATTTAAAATGAATTTAATTAGTGGTTCTAGATTGAAAATTAGGCTTTAGTCACGAGCTTTTTCAATTTGGTAGTTCCGAATTAATTAAACACTTAATTAAAAAGGATGATGGTACTCCGAACCAAAGACTAAACCGACATCATATAAGACTGACTGTCGTGTTAGTTTAGGGTTCGGATCCCGTACGTCACCTTTATACATGGTGCAAGCAGATAAAACATGGTGCTATGGTCTTGTTCGTTTTAATCTCGAATTTACCTTTAGACGATTCGAATTAATTCGAATATTCGAGGGACATCCAATAAGTTAGGCTAGTCGACCCGAATACGCAAATTAATAGGTATCTCCGTTTTAGCATTAAAATTAATTAACATACAAATTAAAATGCTGAAAGTCACATGAATGTCAATTAAAATGTATGTCACAAAAAACATATTCGAACCGCATTAAAACAATAAAGCAAGCATGCAATATATATATATTCGATTGCAAACATAAATTAAGGGGAAGCAATGCACATAATGAAGCTAACTATGCATAAAAAGAAACATGCTCAACAAGATACAATCATGCATTAAAATAAATAACACGGGGGCATAAAAAAACAAACATCACATGCATAGTAAACACACATATCAATAAACAAAATAACATACTCGATAAAAGGTACATAGCATAAGTAACGAATATAAAAGCATAAAAAAAGACCAAAAGAGGAAACTGCCGGGGGCCATGATTGTAAATTACCCATTTAAAAAACTGATCCAAACTCGGAATAGGGGCTAAATTACGAGACGCGGAAAGCCACAGGGACCAGGACGGGAATTAACTCGTCCGGCCATCGATCAGAACGAAAACGGTGACCAGATTGGAAAGCCTCGAAAATTCTGGGGGATCAGGGGAATAATTTAAGAGTGCGGAACCCTCCCCACGCGATTAAAACACATGGAGGGGTTAAAACATGATTAAACCCTTTTTTAAAAACCTGAAACACTATAAAACCCACATTAAAAATTATTAGCCCCCTTTTTTATTTTACAAACCCTAAAACCAGGGAGCTCCTTACCCTTTTCTCTCTGCAAAATTCGGCGCCGCCAAGGGGTTAAGGTCGCCTTTGCCGGCGCCAGAACCCTAAAAAAGAGCCCTTTTTTATTTTCTGATAACCCCAAAAACGAAACCTTTGTTTTGATGCAAACCGAACCAAAAAAATCTTACCTTCTTCCTTTTTCTTTCGATTGAAAGCCCCAAAAAAATAAAAAACCTTTCTACGGGTGATCTTCGTTCACCGGCTCACCATGCATGCCCCGAAGAGGGTCACGAGGCTTGTCGCCGACAACGAAGGACCGTAAACAGCAGATCCCGACTCGAGACGAAGGTAAAAAAAACTTTCTGTTTTTATATTTTTTTATAACACGAAACTAAAATGAAAGAGACACTGATATACCTTCGAAATCTGTCTTGTATTGATATGAAATTTCGATTAAAAAGCCTCTCTGATTTTTTGAATCCCGAAAATCCTCTTCCCATTACATTGCAGGTTTGGGTTTTTATAGCCCTAAAATTGCATTTTTTTCCTATTTCTAAAATGCATATAATCGCTGGAAAATACTGTTGGGTTATTGATGATTTTGGCTGCATTCATGTGCCTCTGATTTCTGTTGAAATTGTTTCTGATTTTTCTCTGATTTTTTGGTTGCGATTTGGCTCTGAGTTTTGTTGTTTTCCGTCGCATGTGAGGTTCGTACGGGATGGAGGGGGGACCAGAGGCTCGGTCGTGGCCGGAGGATGTGGTTGAATCAGGCTCGTCGAAGAGATCTAGAGAGACTCGAAAGGGCTCAGGCGTGTTGTAACGACTCTTTTTTTCTCTCTCTCGCTAGTTCCCCGTTTTTTGAAATAAGCATTTAATTTGAAAAAGGGAGGGGGTTTAAAAAATTGATTCGGGTTTGGAAAAATCCCTTTAAAAAATCTTTTTCTCGGTTTGGAGTCACCACCGGCCACTATAGTAGGCCGGACACCGTAAAAGAACAAAACCAGAGATTCTTTTGAAAGGTTCGGGAGTTGGTTACGTGTGTGGAAGGGTTAGCACCCCATCACGCCTGGAAATTGGTACCAAAACAATTGTTGCTTTTAAATGATGGAAATTATTCAAAATTTAAAATGAATTTAATTAGTGGTTCTAGATTGAAAATTATGCTTTAATCACGAGCTTTTTCAAAGGGGTGGTATTGAATTAATTTATCGTTTAATTAAAAAGGATGACGGTACACTGGAGCAAATACTATTTTAATCTCGAATATAAGACTGACTGCCGTGTTAGTTTAGGGTTCGGATCCCGTACGTCACCTTTATGCATGATGCAGGTAGATAAAATATGGTGCTATGGTCTCGTCTATTTTAATCTCGAATTTACCTTTAGACGATTCGAATTAATTCGAATATTCGCGGGACATCCAATAAGTTAGGCTAGTCGACCCGAATACGCGAATTAATAGGTATCTCCGTTTTAGAATTAAAATTATTAACATACATTTCAAAACATTAAAAATCACATGAATGGCAGTTGAAAAATGCATGTCATAAATATATTCGAACGACATTTAAAAAGAGCTAACACGCACATAAAAAAGCAAGCATACAATACATATGGCAAAGCTACATTACGCATAAAATTAAATGCTAAACGTGAAAGCATACAACCACATAAAAAAACGACAATCACATCTCATGCATTTATGTTAAATAAACATGACAACATAGCACACAAATATATATTCGATGCATGAATAAGAAAACATAATAAAATGCTAAAAAATAAAAAAGGCAACCTGGAAGTGACTGAAGCCATAAATAAACCATTTTTTTAAAAAAGATTAAAATGAAAGAATAGGACTCGATCAAAAGACACGAAAAGGCAAAAGGACCAAAAATATAATTTTCCCGTCCGAAATTTAACCAAAACAAGATTGGGACTAGATGGAAAATGTTTGAAAACGTGCAGGGACCGCGGAAGGGGTTTGAGAAGGCGGAAGCCCCTGCACGGGTAATAACATTACGCGGAGGGGTTAAAAAATAATTAAACCAATTTAAAATAACAAAAAACATTATAAAAGCGAGTTAAGAACATTTTAATTCCTTTTGCCCCTTCTAACCAAAACCCTAGACCTAACCGGAGAGGCTCTTTCCCCTCTCTGATGTTTTCTGGCGGCGCCGGAACCCTAAAAAACCTTCTTTTTCCCTTTTCCGAAACCCAAAACCAAAACCGGTGAAACCACTTTCAAAACCTTTGAAAACCGAATCTAAAAGAATCGAAAGCTTTACCCCTTTTATGTCACCAGCTCACCATGCATGGCTTCCGAGGGAGCCAGAAGGCTTATCGCCGGCAACGGGGAAACAGAGAGGAAAAGGGTTCGACGAGGGTAAGATCTCGACCCCTTTTTTATTTTTGTTATATTTTTTACGGTTCGAATTGAAGAAGATGACAGTGATACCTGAAAATCTCCTTACTTCTATTGATTGAAAAAAATGCTTTGGTTACAGTCTCTCTGATATTTTTTGAATGGAGATACCACTATTACATTGGATTGCTTCGGCTTTTATAGCCGGATTTACACTTATTTTTGCATTTTCTATAATGCAAAATCGCTGATAAATTTTGCTGGTCGTTGGTGTGATTTTGGCTGTATTCACGTCCGATTTTGCCTCTGATATTTCTGTAATTTCTATTTTGCTTCGTACAATTTTCGGTTGCCTCTGAAAATGTATTTTGTTTGCTTGCCATTTCTGAAATTTCGTCTCTGTGGTTTGCATGTGAGTTGTGGCTGCTGGAGGAGGGGACCAGAGGGTGGGACGTGGCCGGACGTGGAGTGATCCGGACCGTCGGAAGCTAGAGGGGCTCGATCTGGACGTGCGTGGATTCCACGCGAGGCACGTGGGAAACTGAAGCGGCGCGCGTGGATCGCACGCGCTTGGGAGAGGCCCGATCTCGGCCGTTCGATGAGTCTTTGATCCAGCGGTGGAGGTTGCGCGGCGCTGAGGTATCCTGGGGGCAGCTAGGGCTTCATCCTCCTGAAGCGATCTGGACGGTTGGATCTGGATCCCAGATCCAACGGTGGAGATGGGGTGGCGGCTGCACAAACATAAAGGGTATCAGGTTTAGCAGATTAGGGTTTTTAATTATTTGGGCCCGAATTGGGCTGTAAGATATGTATAATATTTTTTGGGCCTTTTTTATTATGTAGTATGGACTTTAAATTGATAAACTGGGCTTTCATTTTATTAATGTTGGGCTTTTACTTATTTAATGTTTTTTTGTTTTTCAGATTTGGTTAATATTAATATTAGATAATAATAATAATAATAATAATAATAATAATAATAATAATAATAATAATAATAATGGTAATAGATGATATATTAATAATATGTGAGATAATAAAATAGTGATAATAATAACATAAGTAACAGTAAATGATAATAAATATAGATAATAGATAATAATATATAAGCTAATGATATAAGATATATGATAGGATAATAATAGTAGATGGTAATAATGGTAATGTATTATGATGATGATGATAAATATATGAGGATAAGATATTTAATAAAATATATTGTTTTTATTTTTTCTTTTCGCTTCCTTTTTTTAATTTTTACCATAACAACATATATAAATATCAAAGTCCACTATTATTAAAAAAAGAAAACGGGTTTTGACACCCCGGACAAAATAGGTGATTACAGCTGCACCCCTTTGCTTATACTTGTGAAACAAGAATAAAGCAACGGCCATAAACACCAATTTTGTCCGACTTCCCTGTTTGGACTCCGAGTCACCATGCACTTGAACTTTTGGCGGTTCGGAAGTCGGTACGGGAAAATACAACTGTCGCGAAGGCTTGAAGCTGCTTCTCACTTCAACATTCTTCAACCCTTCGAAGTCTGAACACATAGACAAATATCAAAAGCTCCATTCTCCAAAAGCCCGAACGGATAGGCGAGTTCCATTCTCTAAGAGCCTGAACGGATAGGCGAGTTCCATTCTCTAAGAGCCTGAACGGATAGGCGGGTTCCATTCTCCAAGAGCCCGAACGGATAGGCAAGTTCTATTCTCCAAGAGCCTAAACGGATAGGCGGGTTCCATTCTCCGAGAGCCCGAACGGATAGGCTGGTTCCATTCTCCAAGAGCCTGAACGGATAGGCGGGTTCCATTCTCCAAGAGCCTGGACGGATAGGCGGGTTCCATTCTCCAAGAGCCTGAATGGATAGGCGGGTTCCATTCTCCAAGAGCCTGAACGGATAGGCGGGTTTCATTCTCCAAGAGCCTGAACGGATAGGCGAGCTTCCTTTTATGGGAAAAGCTTTAATATACCTGTCAAAAATAGGTAAATGATATGCTGATGTGAGTTAGCATGCCCCTAATCCTAGGGATGTCTAACTACAAATGATGCATGAATTATGATATCAAAATCGCTCGGATGCTTCTACTCTCCGAGTTGGTCAATCTCGACCTCCTTCTTGTCTCTTCTTCTTCTCAATCTCTTTTGGCTTTCTCACTTCTGTTGAATCCTAATCTCTTGGTCTCTTCTCAAAAGACGACTGCTGACTTCCACTGGTCAGACTGGATATAACACCTCTCGCGGTGCTTGTTCCCAAAATCTTGCCCCTATTCAAAACGGGTGCTCAACCATTTTCTTGTCTTAACTCAACTTTGACGACTTTCCTCTTTTCTCAACACTAGGGGAAGCACATGCCCCAAGTCCCTGAACTTTTTCTAGAGTTCATTTTAGACTGGTCTATCTTGACCTCCTTTTTCTTAATCTCTTATGGCTTTCGTACTTGCCAAACCTCAATCTTTTGATCTCTTCTTGAAAGATGACTGTTGAATTTTGTTTGGTCAAACTGGAGATAGCACTTCTCGTAGTGCTCGTTCTCAAAACATCACTCCCTTCTCGAACCGGGTGCCAAACCAATCCCTTCGTCTTAATTCAACACGACGACTTCATTTCTCCTTTCAACAACAGGGGAAACACATGCCCCCAAGTCCCTAAACTTTTCTCTTAAGTTCATTGAGGGCCACTTCTCAACCTCTGAAGAAATTGAAACATTTCAACAAAAATTCGCTTCAAGTCCCTGAACTATAGCATGTAGGAACTTATTACAATCTTCACCATAGCCACTGACAAGCTGTCATTTGTATTCATGGCATTGCATTCTAAACTTTATCCCGAAGCAATGGGAAAAAAATATTGTGTTCAAAAAATTTAGATTGCATCTTTTTAATTTCAGAATAAGATACGTTTTCAAAAACTACACCTTCTTTCCAAATTAGGGATATATTAAGTCAAACTAAATACCCCGAATATCAAGTGCACGAACGACACTACTATGGCTTACCAAGGATTGCCTCAAGCATCATGTGTCTAGGAGACCTCGAAAGCTGAGCTGATATCTGAAAATGTGACATACTCTCCGAGTTATTTCAACTTTTTAATTAATTAGGCTTATCTTCTATAGGCTTCGCCTTTATCAATTTATATATAATTTTGGGGAAGTCAATTCATCACATTCCTTTGGCTCGAAATAAATTCTGGAGCAAACAACAAAACCCCGAGCTACTCGGCAAAGTCATGATTTGAAAATATTACCATCACTCATGTAGCTAAAGTGAATGGTGCATTTGCTACAGCGGAGTGCCCCAAAAATTCCACACTCGTATCCGAAAATGCCTATTACCAGGCTTCTAACATTGGAGTGCTTTTGTTAGGCTTTTATTATTCTCTCTCTTTTGTCTCTTTTCTTTTTCGTCTCTTTCTTCTCTTTTTTCTTCTTTCCTCCTTTTTCTTTTCTCCTTTTCTTTTTCTTCTTTTTTTTCTTTTCCTTTTTTTTCTCTTTTTCTTTTTCTTCTCTTAGCACGAAGGATTTCCGGTTATTCTCCCAGAGGCACTAATTCTATGTGTGTTTAATTAGGCGACCAAATTAACTTGGAGTGTAAGCCACATATTCACCATCTTCAAAGCTTTCGATTTCCGCTAGACAAAGGTGGCTCGAAGTCAACCTTTGGGGTCAAAGTCAATATCCCTTATGCAATTGATATACGAGGACTTAACAGAAAAAATATATACACAACAAATGAAAAGGCAATTGAAACATAATGCATCCTTCATTGAAATTTATAAACATGCAGTCTGAGGCCCTTACAAAAGATCTTTGCTACCTTCAGGCAAAGGGTAGCAAAGTGGATTCCACACATCACTTTGAGGGAAAAACTGGAATGCAATGAAATGAAAGCAAACAAACTTGGATGCATTAGAACTCTTGACTAAGCTGGGCTGACCGTCCATTCCACCCTTCAAACTTCTTCGAGGAACTCAACTTCCCGATTGTCCATCAATTCCTGGACCAACTGCTTAAACTCCGAACAACCCTAAATCTCGTGCCCCGCAGTCTGATGGTACTCACAGAAGGGTTCATAGCCATCATATGACCTATTCGGACCCTTCTCAATTAAGCCCGTTGTACACAACTGTTCGTATACCCAACTCAGAGGTGACTTGATTTCCAACACCTCCACCCTTACTCCCTTCGCATCTACCTCTTCAAGAGCATTCACGCCTCGACCTCCATGGTTCGGAAGCGGATTGGTCGTCACATTGGGCTTCTCTAATTCGAGGACCCTGGTGTTAATCATGTTTTGCACGAGCTTCTTGAATGCTATGCAATTTTCTATTGTGTGCCCGGGTACTCCGCCATGGTACTCACAGTGTGCCTTCTCATCGTACCATGCAGGGTAAGGCGGCTAGAAGGGAGTAACATGATACGGGTGGACCAGATCGGCCTCGTATAAGTGTTTGTACACCTCCTTGTATGGTATGGGTAGAGGGGTGAAGGTTATCCTCTCTTGTTCCTTCCTAGGAGCCCTATTCTCTCTTCGGCTCGATCCTTGCGCATTCCCGACTGCGGCTTGAGGTGCTAAGACTGTGAAGTGCGTAGAAGCCTCGTAAGTACCGACGCTGTTCACCTCATGGTCTTTCTTCTTAAACTGTTTCCGGGTACTCTCTCCTCCGTCAATTCTACCTTTCTTAATGGCTGCCTCGATTCGCTCACCGGTCATAACCATATCTGAGAAATTACCGATGAGGTTGCTTATCATGCGGTCATAGAGGGTCCCTTTTAAGGTATCGACAAACATAGGAGAGATTTCATTCTCACGGAGCGGAGGTTGAACTTGTGCCGCCACATCTCGCCAACGTTGGGCGTACTCACGGAGTCTCTCATTGGGCCTTTGTTCCAAACCTTGCAGCATGAGTCGGTTCGGAACCATGTCTGTTATGTGCCTATACTGATCCGTGAAAGCTTTGGCCAAATCCTTCCATGACTTGACCTGAGCACGAGTCAACTGATTGTACCACCTTACTACGGGTCCCACTAGGCTGTCTTGAAAACAATAAATTAGCAGCTTCTCGTTGTCAATGAAGCCCGTCATCTTTCTACAAAACATGGTTATGTGAGCAGTAGGGCAAGTCGTTCCATCAAACTTCTCAAACTTCGGTGTCTTAAACTTAGGCGGGATTACCAGATCCGGAACCAAGCTGAGGTCTCTGGCATTCATCCTGTATGCCCCCTCTTCTCCTTCTTTTGTCCAGAATTTCTCCTCGAGGTCCTTCCGAGTCTCTTCTAGTTGCTTTGAGAATTCCGCCTTCACTTTGTTCAAATTCTCAAACTCGTTTAAATCTGGGACATTATCCCTGACATTTTCCACATTAAAAACCAGACCCGATGGAGCATGGGTTGAGGCGCCCGCCTGATGTGATGTTGCCCCATCTCCTTGGGCAACCGCTCCTTGCGAGGGCTTAGGGGTATCGATGACGAAGCCCGGGGAATATGAAGGGTCTCCCTTATCCTGACTAGGGTTTCCCACAGCACCCTTTCCTTTCAGATTTGCTTGCAACAGCTGGGATATCTCGTTCATCATATCTTTTTGGGACTTGATAATGATGTCCCTCAGCTCTTGTTGGGCTCGCTCTAACTGACCTCTCAAATCGGCTTCCAGCTTAGCAAAACTTTCCTCCATTTGCCTTCTTCGATGGCGAGTAAAGTGTGGGTGCGGAATCTTCGGTAGTCACGAATGCTGCCATGACCCCGAACAATTAGATTCCATGAATCAATGATGCAATACATGATATGTCGAATGCGAAACAGAAACATATGATTAAATGCAACAAATTAAAAAATACAAAATCGAATGCAAGAGAATGCCGATTCGACGAACATCCTTATCAAACAACTTTCCATAACGAAGATCGAGTCCTCTTACAACGCGGTAAGACAATAAATGCATTCTGCCCCCCTTTAAACTAGGGCTCCGAAAACGTCGTTGTTACGGCCCTCTTCTTTTTCCGTTTGAAAGTTTTCGACTTTAGACTGTTCTCGAGTCGACACTCTGTATGAAAATGCGATGAATATGCAAAAATAATCAAAACAAGACAAAAAGGCAATTGGGTTAGTAACACCAATAATGAATACTTGAATACAATAAATCAATAGAAATACCAAAGCAGGTTAACAAAGCAAGACCTATTAGCATGAATTCTAATTCTATGGTTATCCGCATGGCTCTAATCGGGGTGGGCTTCTTAAATTCTCACACATGTGGTTCGGTTCTAACAAGGGCACTCGAACCTATCTTATCGCCTACTAAGGTAACAAGAACCCCAATTCTGGCCCATTACAAGCTTGCGAATTGGTTTCGGCTCGAGGGAAAGCACGACCTAATGACGTGGAGGGCTGCTCACATGTCAAAGGCGTGGATTTCGGAAGTGAATTACCGACCCGTGGAGGGAGACTCACGTGGGTATGGGCATTTCACTCCCACTTAAGGGGCGAAGCTCGGGTATAGAGCCTAATGCGTGATGCAACACATGTCGGTGTTTCCTTTGAGATTAAATGAAAAATTAATTCAAGACCACCAATTATCAAAGCTCGTATAATTAAAGTTCTATTTTCAGAGAAGAACTATCTCGTTAAATTCGGATTAAATTTCAAAAATTTCCACCATTAAAAGCAACAAATGTTTTCGGCTTAACTCTATTTTGTTTTGAAAAACAAAATCCTCCCTAGTGGAGTCACCAGACTGTAACGACTCTTTTTTTTTCTCTCTCGCTAGTTCCCCGTTTTTTGAAATAAGCATTTAATTTGAAAAAGGGAGGGGGTTTAAAAATTGATTCGGGTTTGGGAAAATCCCTTTAAAAAATCTTTTTCTCGGTTTGGAGTCGCCACCGGCCACTATGGTAGGCCGAACACCGTAAAAGAACAAAATCAGAGATTCTTTTGAAAGGGTTCGGGAGTTGGTTACGTGTGGGGAAGGGTTAGCACCCCTATCACGCCCGAAAATCGGTACCAAAACAGTTGTTGGTGTGATTTTGGTTGTATTCACGTCCGATTTTTCCTCTGAGATTTCTGTGATTTCTGTTTTGCTTCGTACAATTTTCGGTTGCCTCTGAAAATGTATTTTGTTTGCTTGCCATTTCTGAAATTTCGTCTCTGTGGTTTGCATGTGAGCTGTGGCTGCTGGAGGAGGGGACCAGAGGGTGGGACGTGGCCGGACGTGGAGTGATCCGAACCGTCGGAAGCTGGAGGGGCTCGATCTGGGCGTGCGTTGATTCCACGCGAGGCGCGTGGGAAACTGAAGCGGCGCGCGTGGATCGCACGCGCTTGGGAGAGGCCCGATCTCGGCCGTTCGATGAGTCTTTGATCCAGCGGTGGAGGTTGCGCGGCGCTGAGGTATCCTGGGGGCAGCTAGGGCTTCATCCTCCTGAAGCGATCTGGACCGTCCAGATCCAACGGTGGAGATGGGGTGGCAGCTGCACAAACATAAAGGGTATTAGGTTTAGCATATTAGGGTTTTTAATTATTTGGGCCCGAATTGGGCTGTAATATATGTATAATATTTTTTGGGCCTTTTTTATTATGTAGTATGGACTTTAAATTAATAAATTGGGCTTTCATTTTATTAATGTTGGGCTTTTACTTATTTAATGTTTTTTTTTGTTTTTCAGATTTGATTAATAATAATATTAATAATAATAATAATAATAATAATAATAATAATAATAATAATAATAATAATAATAATAATAATAATAATAATGGTAATAGATGATATATTAATAATATGTGAGATAATAAAATAGTGATAATAATAACATAAGTAATAGTAAATGATAATAAATATAGATAATAGATAATAAATATTAATAGATAATAATATATAAGCTAATGATATAAGATATATGATAGGATAATAATAGTAGATGGTAATAATGGTAATGTATTATTATGATGATGATGATAAATATATGAGGATAAGATATTTAATAAAATATACTGTTTTTATTTTTTCTTTTCCCTTCCTTTTTAAATTTTTGCCATAACAACATATATAAATATCAAAGCCCACTATTATTAAAAAAAAGAAAACGGGTTTTGACACCCCGGAAAAAATAGGTGATTACACGTGTGATGCACGCGCGCGTGGTGACTGTATCGACGCGCGTGGATCACACGCGCTCGGGCAAGGCCTGATCCTGGTCGTCCGATCCATCTTTGATCCAATGGTGGAGACCGCGCGGCGCTAGGGCTTGAGAGAGGGTCTCTAGGGTTTCCTGCATCCGGGGATCTGGACCGTTGGATCTGGATCCCAGATCCAACGGTGGAGATGGGTGGCGGCTGCACAAAACAATAAGGGGTGTTAGGGTTTCTATCAGATTAGGGCTTAGGGCTTAATCGGGCCAAATGGGCTTTGTAAATGTTTTTGAGTTCTTTTTTTTTCTTTTATGTAATGGACTTTAATTAATAAATAAACATTGGGCTTTTATTTAATTAATATGGGCTTTTATTTATTTAATTTTTTTTGTTTTCCAGATTTGATTAATAATAATAAGGGTAATGTTCACAAATAGTCCCTTTCGTTTGGTGTTTGTTCTAGTTTGGTCACCAGATTTCAAAACAGCTTATTGTGGCCCCTTACGTTTATAATCTGTTTTATTTTAGTCACTCTTCCGTCATTCTCCGTTAGAGGAGTAACGACCGGCTGACATGGCAATTTTAAAATTAAAAAATTCCACATGTATAATACACGTCATACTAGAAAACAAAAATAGCATGTGAACATCAAAGCATAACCAGTAAATAATAAACCCACCCTAAAACAATCCACGCCGGCAAAGCTTCCTCCATCATTTACTCCAAGTCCCACCCTTCATACTCCTCCGTTCTCCGTGCATACATTCGCAACGCCCGTTTCAACGCCTCGTCGACCCCTAAACCACTCATCATCATCACCCCGTCAGCCGAATCTCACGTCTCCGCCGTCGTCACCTGCGTCCAGAGAGATTCAAGAAAACCTGCAAATTTCAATGAATTTTCTTCCATTTAGCATCCACTGACCAAACTACATATCAAAACCACTGAATTAAAGAACAAGAAAGATATCTATATGAAACCACAGATTTGACATCTCTTTCCAATATCACTTGAAAGGTGAGAGTTGTATCTAGTTCAATCCTACTTCTCTAACTTGAAGACTTTCAAAACCAGTGGACAATGAACATAGACAACTATTGTTAACTCAATCAAAAATGGATGACACCGCAAATCAAGCCCTCGAACCAATCATTTTAGCAATTAATTTCCATGAAGTTACTCCTGATACTCATGCACAACAATCATAAGAACCATTAAAACCACCGATCAAGTAAAATTATCTAATAATTCCACATGTTCTGCTACTAGAATTGAAATGTTGGGTGGGGGGTAGCATTTTCCTATGCAGAGATTAGAAACATACACATACATCAAAGAAATCTATGCTGATTACATAGTCAAGGAAGCACTAAAACAGATGCTTATGTATGCAGTTTAACAGTCCCTCGATATTTGTCTCTTTTGCCGTTACCCATTTTCATTCGAAAAGTTCATAGCTTTCCAAGCCACAAAGCAAGCCATTACCAGATAGTATCATTCCCAACAAGAATACAGATTGATTTTAACATTCCTCTTAATTTTTGTTTTTTTTTCTCACTGCTTTCGCAATCAATGAAAAAGCATTCCAAGTCATTATCTACTTAGAAAGCTACTGTACGTTAACACCAAGTAGTAGTACTTCACATTTTTTCAGCAAAAACGATTTCTTAAATGTCTATGAACAGATTCAAAAACCAACAATTCCCAATTTCCCAAATCACCATTTTCTTCACTAGAAAACTAATAATAGGAAAACACCAGAATGAAAAGGAGCTTACTTGAAACACGATCAAAAACATCAGCGGCGGATTCACCTTCGGGGAACCTATAAAAAAAACCTCCCAAACTTTTCCCTCGTCTCCTTTATAGCCTTCATCCTTTCCTGAACCTGAAAATTCCCAAAGTCCTGTTCTCGAATCCTACACTCTTCCCTTACCCCAATCACCCTTTTCTTCGAAAACGATTTCCCGATCTCCCGCAGCGTGGATCGGGTCCGCTCGTAAGGAGACACGTAGAAGTAGACCCGCCAATCGGGGCAGGACCCATGGCCAGAAATGAGTTCCCGAAGGTGCGAACCGGCAAGGCGGGCTTGGGCACGGCCTTCTTCGGTTAAGGAGATCTTGTAGTCGGGGATTTTCGAGTAGGCCGAGGTGTAACGCCAGCGTGGATTATACACAAAATCGACAAGGCGGGCTTGGGCACGTGTATTATACACGTGGAATTTTTTAATTTTAAAATTGTCATGTCAGCCGGCCGTTACTCCTCTAACGGAGAATGACGGAAGAGTGACTAAAATAAAACAGATTATAAACGTAAGAGACCACAATAAGCTGTTTTGAAATCTGGTGACCAAACTAGAACAAACACCAAACGAAAGGGACTATTTGTGAACATTACCCTAATAATAATAATATTAGATAATAATAATAATAATAATCATAATAGGATAATAACTTAACAATAATAATAGATAGATAATAGATATTCATAATAACAATAATTACAATACATATATGATAGTGGATAATAGGATGATAGCTATGATGTAATTAAATAACACGATTCGAATAATAGAAGGTGGTAATATATTAATAATGGCAAATGGTAGTTTATAATAATATAGCGAATAATAAAGATAATGACTAGATAGTTACGGTAATAATATATAAAAATGGTGATGATAGTTAACATAATATCATAGTAATAATAATAACATAATATAATATAATAGTAGTTATAACATAATAGAGTAATAGATAATAATGATAATATATGACAATAAAATAGAAGTGATAATATAATAAATAGGTATATAACATAAATACATATAGATTGTTTTTGTTGTTTTTTTCATAACACACACACATATATATATATATATGTGTGTGTGTGTGTGTGTATTAAAGCCCATTATTATTAAGAAAAAATGAGTTTTGACACCCCGGACAAAATAAGTGATTACACACACAAAAAGTATTATTTCATTTAAATAAAGACAGTAAGCATATGCCTTTTACAGAAAGACCTTTAATCATATGTCACCTTACAAAAAGACCCTTAGCACATGTCCTTCACAAAAAGACCCTTGTTGCTCTTAGGCAGAAGTAACAAGTGTGTTTTGGACATTACCCTGAAACACTCCTAAACACTGTAGGCAGTTCTTCAGCATTTCAATTGTTCAGAATAGTTTCAAGGGTATAAAGATGGATCCCCCTTAGGTACATTCCTTCATTCCCTTTTTTAGTCACAACATTAGTATCCAAAGCTTCTAACATTTTTCTCAGTTCAGTTTCTTCACCTTTCTTAACCTATTTGGAGTGGATAAATCCTCTCGACACAAAAGTTTCAGACAGGCGAGGAAAAGCTATAGGTTCCCAGTTGACCTCTTCTAATTCTTTTTGTCGATGAATTTCTGAACTAAATCTTTGAACTCTACACAGTTTTGGATATCATGATTTCGTCCACCATGGTATGGGCAAAAATCTTTAGAAGCTTCCTTCAAGTCTTCTAAGCCTTGTTGCACCAGGACTATCTCGACCATCTTTTGCCAAACCAACTTTAGCAGAGACTTCACCTCTCGATACCGGTCTTGATTCTCCTGTTATCATTGCTGACGATTTCATTGACCCCTGCTTCAGCGTGATTGTGTAACAGATTCTCGGTTGTACTTGGTCTCGTGGAGTCATAGAATCTCACGATCCCCAGCTTTATAAACTTCTCAATAAGCCTCTTAAAAGTGACTCAATCCTCAATAGAGTGTCATGGGTTCCCCACGTGATACTCACACTGAGCGTTGGCATCGTACCATTTCGGGTAAGGGGTTGTGTAGATTTGAAAAAAATGGTACCACCAGCCGGTTTTCTAGCAACTTGGAGAATAATTCCTTGTATGTGCATGGGAGATGTCTAAAAGGAAGGGCCTTCGTCTTCTTATTTCTTTCTTGAGAATCGAAAGAGGGATCAACTGGTGATTGACGAGATTGCAAAAAAATTGAAATTGTTTCTATTGTCGTGTCAATCCAGACATTGAGACAATTGATATCTTTGTCCTTTTTATGTTTTCCTTATTTTGTAACTCCTCATCTGACTTTCTTTTCATCGGATGAGATAAGGTTTTCAAAAGGGAATCTTGAATCTTGTCCAGCATCACCCCGGTAGGACACTCTGAGACAGTGCGAGCTATCTCGTATTGGTTGATGATAGCTTTTTCTTCATCGGGTAAGACATCTTCTTCTACAATGTCACGGTTTTGATTCTTGCTTGTATTTCTAATCTCAATCTGCATGAAAGGGTTTTCCCCCAACCTCTTTCCTTTGTTTATGGTAGCCACCATACTCATTAGCTCATTCATTTGCTCCATTGTTTCTTTCATCATTTCTTCTTATGCTTTGGCTAATTGTTCTTGAAGTCGTTTGATCTTATTAACTTGAGCGACTAAATCATTCATCTTCCCAAAATTGTGTTGTCGAGAAATCATCCTTTTGAATTCAAGCTTGCTACTTCCTTCAAAGATGAAGCTTTTCCCAAGTCAAAATAAGTTCAAGGAACATGCAATGACGGATGATATGTTATGCATATGCAATGTAGAGCTTAAATGTAAATATGAATGAAATAAGGTATTGATCTCGAGAAGATCATCACAAGATAACTTTCATTGAACAAAAGGTCTCATTACATTAGATATTTTTTTTCTATTTCATTCGTATATGTTTGACGTGTAACCTTCTAAAGAATAACCTCACTTCTTCTGGTATCACTTCAGGGCATTGCCCCCTTATACCTGCATTACTTTCCATATGATCGTGTGACCCTTTATCTATATGAAAGTTTTCTAAATTGAAGATCGTTCGTGGATCAATACCTTTTTATTATTTCATGAATATGAAATGCAAAGAAAAAACAAAGACAACAACAAAAACCAGTTAGTACGTTTGGAATAATCAAATTAAAAATATAAACATTTAAAAATGAATTTGTACAACCTACCCAGCATACTTTTCTACCCAAACATGTTTTGGACAAAAAGGATCCTACCCAAACATGCTTTACCCGCATGCTTTATTGCAAAGATAAAATATAGGTATAATATATAGCATATTGTATTGCGAAAAGAAAATAAATAAATAAACAAAACTGAAATTAAAGAGCATAATTAAAAGAAATTAAAATCCTTATCTCTCTCTATCATGCACCTATCAGGTGATTCTCTAAATAGGCAAAGGTTCAGGATGACTCTAAAGGGTAGGCTCTTACGGTTCAATACATGTGGTTCGGTTCTAAAGTAATAGTACTCGAACTGTCGCTAGGACATCGATTCGGGGGGATACATTTCCCTAGGTCTGCACATAGATGAATATCTCACGAACACAAAGGTACAGATGTATCCCGGAATCGATCCAATATCTTGCACGGAGGTGTTACCTCACGAAGGCGTAGTTTCTCACTCCCACTTAAAAGGGACAGAGCTCAGGTGCAAAGCTCAAGAAATGAAAACTTCGCAGATTTAATAAGAACAATTGTAAGAAAACCCGGAAATAACAAAGAAGGGATCACAAAATTAAATTGAACTCATAATTTTCATCTTATTAAAACAAAAAGTAATCGACTTATGGCTTGACTCTCTAAAAATGGTCCACAGCGGAGCCGCCAAGCTGTAACAATGGGGAGTCACCACCAATCCTTTTTTTAAACTTTAGGAGAGATTGGATCACATGAAAACTCAGTTATTTTAATAAAACTTGTTTTTTTTATTTATCATTTTTACTAAAACAACGAGTTTTGATATGCGAAACCAGAAAACAGGTTCGTGAGTCGGTTATGTGTGGGGAAGGGTGAGCACCTTCACAACGCCAAAAAATTGGTACATAGTCGATTACATCGTGTTTAACGATGGGAATTATGAATTCGAATTTAATTTAGACCTTGTGATCTCCGAATGCATGAATTTTATAAAATGTATCTAAAGTAATACTCATTTATACGAGACTAACGAGAAGCTTACGCCCTTTTAAGTTTGTGACATAATTTCACGAGACCCCGATTAAAGGGATACCATTTTGAATATTATAATTTTAGGTTAAAAAAGGAAAATTGTATATTAGAGATTAACAACAAAGCGACAATTGATTAAAAATTTGATTAATGCAAATAAATTTAATATATATATATACTGATGTACATATATATATACATTGCTTCATATATTAAAATATAAATACTAAGTAAATAATAATTGTTGCGTGTTTTGAGTGCAACACAAACGCTGCAAGTATACACGTCGCAAGTAATAAAGTGATATGATAAGTATCGAGTATCGTCTCTACAGGGATTGGTTTGGGCCACTTTACTTAAGTTACTGCGTTGTAAAAGAAATAATATTGAAGGTGATGAATAATAAGTAAAATAAACTAAACAAAATAAAGAAAATAGAAAGGAGCGATCGATTTAAGAGAGTAGGTCGGGTTATCGTGAGTCGTGAAGTGATAATTGAATGGAACGTCATGGTAATTGAGCCCAAGAGCAACACGATTGCCTTGGCAACTAGCAGCAGTCGGATTGCTTGGGCAAGTAATTACCGCGGCAACTAGGAATGGTGTGATTGCCTCGGCAACTAGGCGACTTCCTTCAAAGTTTGGTGAAGCGTTCTTCAATGGCTTATCGTTATCCCTAACTTGAAACATTAGTCAATTGTGCATGCCTTGGTAATACATTCCTGCGTTAACCATGGGCGAACAACAACCGATCTTGCGCTCCTCTTAGTCGTTGAAATACGTAACTTATTCCTAAGTCGGATTAGTCTTCACCATCGATTGATTGAATAAAGACCATGTTCATTTGTTTCTTGAATTTAACTCTCCCGATATTAGATAAATTGATGAATTCACGAGATCCTCTCCCAATTCACTCGCAATCAAAATTAAGAACCAAGACAACAAACTTTGAATTAAAATTGCAAACTCAAATACCTAAATAAATCCAATCGTTCTCACAACCACAAAAACACAATAACCCAAGCCAAATAAAATTAATTCATGGCTGGGTTTGAAAGATATACAAAGAATAATCTCCCTAGCATGAATCTAATCGAACAAAGAGGAAGAAGAAGAAGAAGAAGAAGAAGAAGAAGAAGAAGAAGAAGAAGAAGAATTCGAACAACCCCTTGATTTTTCTCTCTCAACCGAATCTCCTCTTTGAAATAGGCGGCTAGGTCTTCTATTTTATAGGAGATAGCTAGGTCAAAGTCTTTCTTGAGGAGGAAGTTAAGTTGAAATTAAATAGCATTAAAGAGATAAATCTCTTTTATTTATTTATCCTCCAAAAACTCCTCATATTTTCATGAAATTTAATCTTTTTTAATCTTTTCATGGAACTTTAACTCTTCTTAGGATTTATCTTTGCTTCACGCCATGTTGGGTTTATCCAGTCATCAATTTCGACTGCCACCCCATTTTATCCTCAATTATCAGCGATTGCCTCAGCAACTGGTTCGGTAGGTCCTTCCTGAATTGTCTCGGCAATTTGTTAGGCAGGTCCTTCCTAAATTGCCTCAGCAATTTGCACTTTACCACTACAATCCTAATCCGCGCAAATAAAACACCAAAGCATTATCTTTTTCCACAAAAACCACCAAATTATATAATTATAATTAATAGTGAAAAAGAACATGAATTAATGCATGAATAACTAATTATGCAATTAATATGAGCATAAGTCTAACAATAATATGAGTAAAAAAGATAATAAAAATAGTACTTTTGAACACTTAACAATAATAATAGTAGAGATAATAATAATTAGTAACATAATAATAATATAATATATAATAGTAGTAGTATATATACGTAGTATAATAATAATAATAATAATAATAATAATAATAATAATAATAATAATAGAACAATGACCTGAGATGAAATAAAATGAGAAATAAAATGCGAAATTGCAAGGATATAGGAACAGAGGGACTAAAAATGTAATTTTCCCATTCATCAGAAAACGCACGGATCCTTCTCCGGGTTGGGTCAAAGCTCAAGTTAAAACAAGAGCAAAACGACAGCAAACGACGTCGTTTTGTATTCCCTTAAATGCCTCCTTTTAGCCCAAAAATTTCATTTCTCATCTGATAACAAAAAAAATTCCTAAACTCTCTCAACTCCTCTCCCTCTTCTCTACCATGGTCCAGGTGCCGGCCGCCATCTCCGTCGAGCAACGCCGTCGACGGTAACGAAAACCGCCATCTCAGGCGGCCAGAGAACACAAAAACGGTTCAGGCCGATTTGATTTTGACTCCTAAACACGGATCTAAGGTTGGTTTTACTTGAATCTGATCCTAGATCTAGCAAAAATCTTTCGGTTTTTGTTTATATTTTTTACCTTTTTTCTTTTCGATCTTGTCCTTTTTGTATTTTTTGGTCCGATTTCGATCTTCTCTTTTTCTTATTTTTTTCAACTCTCTAATGGTGTCTAACCTCTCTTGCTTTTGCCAGTTCGGCTCCCTTTTATAGGGGGTCGATTCGGGTGCTCTGGAAAGGGGAGGGGACGCGTGGAGCATGGTGGAGACCAAGCTTGGGCGATGGTGACAGCAAGGGATAAGGGTGATTAAAACGGGGCTTAAAGCATTGGTGGCAGGCGGCTTAGATGGCAGAGATGTGATGGGATAGAATTATTAGGGCAGTGCATGGCTCGGCGACGACGGCTAAATTTTAAAATCAAAATCTTAATGTTTCAATCCCAATATAAATATGAACTTACTGAATTTTAAAACAAAACTATTCTGACTTACTCAGACACACATTTGACTTCTACAAAACATACTGAAAAAATTAGTCTGGTATCTTTTTAGGAAAATATTTCTTGACGGTAAAAATAAAAAATTTCTACAAACATCTGCATTTAAGGTTTATTGGTTTAGAATTTAGTGTTAGCGATTAGAATCTAGGGTTTACGATTAGAGTGTAAGATTTAGAGGTTATAGTTTAGGTTTAGTGTAATATAGTTATAATTTAAGTTTTAACCTATAAACCATAAATTCTAACCACAACCCTTAAACTCTAAACCTATAAACCTAATCCCCTAAACATCTAACCCTAAACTAAATTCCTAAATACTAAAATTAAGGCACTTATGAATATATTTTTTTTGTTTCCACAACCAATGTATGGTATAATTACATTTTTTAATCACTTAAGAGATTTTATTCAAGCAAAAAAGTTTAACATATAAGAGGCAAACAGAAGACCATATAAACACGAGCAAGGTTTGAGGTTCGAGTACTGATATTGTGAATAGAGAAAATTGGATTGAGAGGGTAGCATATTCGGATTATGCAGAATCTTTTTTTTTTGAGCAGAGTACATGTCCATTTTATGATGTATGCATGTATGTAAGTGATTTTCTTTCAACTACAGAAGAGTGCAAAGTTCTGTCTTATTGAGATATTTGGAAGTACATAAACCTCTCACCTCCCGTCAGTAATGTCACTGAATTCACTCACATTTACCGCGGATACAATTGGTGCTGCCCCTGGGCCCTGAGTATCTCCGGCCACAACTTTGCCTGTTGAATCCCTAAAACTCCAGTCAGTAAGATAACTTGGTCTTGCTGTAGCAATGCTCACTTCAATATCACCAGAAAGCATAGCCACAACACGGGACATGGGTGGCCGCATCGATGGTGATCCCTGAGTGCACAAAAGTGCCACCCTGGCCACTCGGAGAGCTTCATTTTCATCAAACTGAACTAAATTTGGATCAACCAGATCCAAGCTCTGACTATTTTCATGTAGAGCCCATGCCTGGAAACATTGTAGACAATGTATCTCATTCATCATAAATTCATGTCTTTTAGAGGGCAATGAAAAACAATTGAGTACAACAAATGGAATGAAAGAAGGGTTTAGCTAATACTTACCCATGCAAGAAGATACATTTTATCATCCTCCAAGCTATTATCAAAGTTTGGTCTACCAGTGAGAATCTCCAAAGCAACAATACCAAAGCTAAAAACATCAGCTTTCTCGGTGAGATGCCCATACAATGCGTACTCCGGCGCCAGGTATCCCCTTCAACATAAGTTAAATCACATTTTGTTAGTGTTTACAAATAAAATTACTATATCTAAATTCTAATTACTTGGTATACATGTTTCCTGAACAATATATGAACTGAAGTCTAAAGAGGCTTACATGGTTCCAGCAACCTTTGTACTGATGTGCGTTTTTTTGCCATCATATAGCTTTGCCAATCCGAAATCAGATATTTTGGGGCACAACTCTGCATCAAGCAGAATATTACTTGCCTTGATATCTCTGTGTACAATCCTAGGCCTAGACTCCTCGTGGAGATAAGCTAGCCCTCTTGCAGTTTCTAAGCAGATGTTGAAGCGGGTTGGCCAATCAAGATGCAAGCAGCTACGACCTGCATAAAGTATCAAAAACCTTATCAGTTTGTTAATCATTCGATTCAAATCCACTCTCCCTAAGTTTTATGGTTCCAAAGCCCAAACAGTTAAAGCATGACAGCTTTATTACAGTGTGATCATACCAAAGAGTGCTTTATCAAGGCTATTGTTTTCAAGATATTCGTAAACAAGAAGATGGTTTTTCCCTTTGATGCAGTATCCATGTAGTTTGACAAGATTGCGATGTTGCACTGCTGATATCGTGGCTACCTCAGCTATAAATTGACTCTTTCCATGGTGAGATGCTATTGTAAGTTGCTTCACAGCTACAACCCTCCCATCTGAAAATGTACCCTATAAGAGGTAATTTAATTTAGTAAAGTCGAAATACATGCCATACTACAAAATTCTCAATTATTTCACCCTAAAACTGTGAAACATATTATACCTTGTAGACAGCTCCAAAACCCCCTTCTCCTAACTTGTTTGAAGGACTGAAGTCTTCAGTTGCATCTTTTAACTCAGAATAACTAAATGTATCTGGTCTATTGGAAATACCCTGAAGCACTGTACAATCGAATATGTCAATCAGTAGGCTGTAAGTAGGAGCAATGGAATTCAATTAGAAGACTTCTCTTATATTATGCTACCAATTACCATGATTAGATATTTTTTTCAAGAGTTATGAACTTTGCTGCCGAGCAGGCTTCTCTCTTTTCTGTCAATGGGGCCTTTCCAAGTAAACTAATCCATTGACATTGAACAGAAATCTAAAGATGCACCATTATCTGATATACAATGAGTACTATTACCGTACAGTACATATTTTGAGATAAAACCGATGCTCTCACCTTCCTCTTCATCATCTTCTCCTTTTCTTTTTATGTTAATAATGGCAAATACAAGAATCAAAGACAAGACCACAACAGAAACTGTAACACCAGCAATCAATGTTGTGTGGTTCTTCTCTTTAGATGGTATCCCACCGACAGTTGGTGTGAAATCTGAGAAACAAAATAGATGTGTTAGAAACAGAAAACATGAAAATAAGCACATGAAACATATATTACATAAAGATTCCTAAGTGTTAAGGTATCTTACTTGGAACAACACTAATGGCTGAAATGGATGGACCATAATAACCTTCCTCTGGTATACAGCAAGTCCCCTTACCAGCCCAAAACAGGTGAATTTCAAGATGGTTTGCTGTTACGTTAGCTGTGAAATTCTTAATTATTGCTCTCTCAACACCACCTGCCTCCTTCGATATATCAAAATCCCTTAGTTTCCGAGTTCCCTGATGAAGGGTTGATGAGATACTACAGCAATAAGATTCCTAAATGTAAAATTAAGTGAAAATAATTGTGATCATAGAAACACTGCAACTAGGGGAATAAATTGTATATGATATTATCATATGAAATGCGGACACATTGGAACCCTCATCTTGTGGTAGTTCAACACGGATACCCTGGTGATGTATATACGTTAGGGGTGTTCAAAAATATCCGATCCGACCGATCCGATCCGATTATTCGTTGATCCAATCCGATTATAGATTTTCCAGATCGGATACGGATCAGAATATTTCAAGTTTCGGATTATCCGAAAACCCGAAAATCCAAAAATCTAATTTTTTTAAATATTAATCTTGTTATATTTAACAATTTGATGCTTGTTATATCCGAAAATTTAAAAAATCAAAATTTTCATAGATGTGAATCTTGTTATATTTAGTAATTTATTGTTTGTTATATACGACCTTCAAATTCGAAAAAAATAATTGAATCAAATTATATTTTCGGATAATCGGATATCTGAATATCCGATTCGATTATCCGGTATCCAAAAAACAAGATATCCGATTTTTTCCGGATCGGATACGGATCACTATATTGCCGATCCGAAAAACCGGATATCCGAAAAAACCGGATCGGATCCGATCCGATATCCGACTTTGAACACCCCTAATATACGTACCAAGTATACCGGGATATCGGAACAAACAAAAAATAAAAATGGATACAGTCAGAACTTGGTAGAATACTTGTGCACACAGGATGGAGAAGGATAAAGGCTGCCGGTATAACTTGGACAAAAAGACAAAGCAGCTATAAGAACTGAAAGCAGAGGCCTAAGGAAAGAAAAACGATGAAGAATGAGCCACAATATTTGATACATTTTAATCACCATATTTTGATCGTGTTGTGTCCTTTTTCTTAATTTTTCTTTTGTGTCACCTACCGTTTCATACTTGCATTCCGTGTCCATGTCGAATGATATGAATTTCTAGTACTTCAAATGAAATATTACCTGAATATAAACATCGAAAACTCGCCTTCCTAGTCTCCTCCAAGACTTTGATGTTCGGTCTGGGAAACTTATTTCTGCAAAGAACAAGGTTACAGTATAGGGTCCGTTCTCAAGGCCTAGGCCATAGTATCTGAGTGATCCAGGGGATAGCCTCGAAGTCTGAAACAGCACCGGAGTGTTGGTACCTCTCACTGGTTCTATGGAGTTTTGCGCGTACTGTTGAAGTCGTGAATCTGAAAACAAGCCTACATTGCTAACAGCCCAGTTCTTTGAGCTGCTTACATAATATTTTGCTGCGCCAAGAGGACTGTTATCAGCCTCAAACACTATCCCATTAGAAGTCATCGATGGGCCGCCGCACTTGATTGAGAAGCTTGCATCTTTCAAGACCAACTCAAGTATTAGTCATGAATCATGATTAAATCTTGTAATTAGGAACTCAACAACAGATATTGGTTCCAAAGTTTTAGCTAGTACATTTTGGAGCATTTCTAAAGCATGGGAAGCTTCTTTGAAGGCATTCTAACCCCGGTAAACGCCTGAGGAATTTCAAAACAATTTTTTGATTAGGAACTTCAAAAGAATGCATTTGGTTTCCTAGACGTACAAGAATTCTATCAAGAAGGTTTTACAGTTATAAGGGAAAATGGGGATGCTGCAGGACTATAACTATAACTCACGTTATGTTTGAGCTGTTAAGTGTGAAATAGTTCCCCACTAAGTTCCTGCATAAAAAGCCACAAACCTATCTCTTATCAATGTCTTTAGTAAGATACCTTGAATCTTCCCAGACAACTTGTGAATAAAGAGCACCATTAAGCTTTGATTTGGAAATGATTCCTTCTTAGAATGTAATATCAACGATAAGAAAGTAAGCTCAATTTGAGCACCAAGAAAGCAAAGGTAAGTGAAGTAAGAATCATGATTTATTGATTTACATACAGTTGTGGGATCAAGTCTACCCAAGAAGGCAAGTCTCCTGACAGTAAATTGTATGATAAATCTCTGCATAGACAAGTATATTAGCAGAAAGCGAGCGTGGAAGTATGAGCATTTTAACAGAAACAGGAGGATGATGTTGCCTGATGACTTTGCAACTATGGTTAATATCAGATGGTGGACATAAACGTAGCATTAGTGAGGCATCTCAGGTTAAGTTGCAAGATCAATAAGTGCAACAAGTATATAAGTTCTTTCTTTCTGTCATTTATAGAAGTAAAAATACTATTGAAAGAAGAAACTTATGAGACCATTTGATGCAACTTGGTCAGGTTGTGTGTGATACACCATGGTCATTTTTTTATTGGGGAACAAGTTTTTGCATGCATGGGGTTGACAGAATGACTTACATAGTCTGAAAAGTAGTAGTGCCTAGCTCGGGGATATCACCTGTGAGACTATTATTTCCCAGAAACCTAGCCAATTCCATAGCATGTCAAGTGAAAAATATAAGACCATATCCTATTGTCTAAGATAAAACTGACTGAAACTGAGATTTTCAACTATCCAAGGGGATTTTTTTTTGTTTGTAGCTTACAAGTGTTTGAGAGAATACATCTTCAACATATCACTTGGAATTGGGCCTGTTAAGTTGTTGAAACTCAAATCCCTGGAACAGAAAGAAATCAAAAACATCAGGCAAGCGAATATCATAAATTAATGAAGCGGCTAACTTCTAAAAGAACTTACAGCTTTTCTAATGAGTATAATTCTGTGATATAAGATGGCAAACTACCGGTGAGTAAAACATTTCTTAGAACCCTATAGGAAATAAAAAGAATGGAAAATTGTCTGTTAATCAATAAGTTTAGATAAAAAGAACATTCATATTTGTTTTCCCAAAAAACTGAAAACATATGAATACAAGAATGTAGTATGTATGCGTAACTCACAAGTCAGTCAAGCTTGTTAGATTTCTTAAAAAATCAAGAGAAGAACTCCCTTTGTATATATCACCAATTCGCCTACAAGATATACGAGCATAAAAAACAATTATGTGCATACATACATGAATTTGCGGATAAAGGGAGAGCGTCCTTCAGTGGTGAGGAGTATACTAACAGAAAAGCAAAATATCTGTACTTACAAAGAAGTCAATGAGGTTAAATTTGCAAAACTGGATGGTATTGGCCCTTCAAAAGAATTCCCTTGAAATCTCCTGTATAAGCATTTGACAGAAAAGTCAAACTGGTGAAAATTAAGGCAATGCTATCTTTCTTGATGTCTGATTCAGAGAGAACTTATATAAAGATTATAATCAATATGTCTTGATGAATTACAATTCTGTAAGATTTGTCCAGTTATTGCCAACAAAGTCTGGGATTTTGCCTGTGAATGCATTGTCAGATGCCAACCTGCAATTCAACAAAGTTTAGTACTGTTCAAATGACGATTTTGCAGGACCGATAGAAAGAAAAGGCAGTAAGCATAAAGGTTTTTCTTACACAGATTGCAATGATTTAAGGTTAGCAAATGTTGAGGGAATCTCACCGCTGAATCCACAACTGCTAATGATTCTGCCGAATTCGTAAACCAATTGTTGTTATAATTTCATAGTGTGTAAAGACAATCATGTACATCCCCTCCAGAGAACTAAAGAAAGTTGGAACTTACAGTCGTTCTAGCTTTCTTAAATTACCAAGTTCTGGGGGCAGTGTTCCAGAGAAATTATTATTTCCCACAGACCTGCATTATATTGATCCACGTATATTTTTTTAGAAACTTGAAGACCCCTATTTAAACGAGTCAATATTTGCTTAAAAACAGAATTAGTTTATCCTTTATAATGGTGACAAAAAGAATTAGTTCAGAGTTCCTCCAATTCTTACAGATTAGTTAGATTTTTAAGGTTTCCAAGCTCCTTCGGAAGGGGTCCAGAGAAATCGTTGTAGGCAATTGTCCTACACAAATAAATAATCCAAAGAGATTAGGGAACAATAATGAGATTTTTTCCGGTAGAGTTTGTGGGGTTTTTTTTTGAAATAGAGTGATCGGAGAAATTATTACATGGTCCCAGACCACCACGTCATTCATGGTCCCTATCCACTAAAAATAAGGCACATAATTTTCTTTTTTTCATGTCATTATTTTATTAATAATCAACTAAGTGTATGACGCGAGTCCATCCAAATTAGCCAATGCAAAAACCTAAGGAACTAGGAGACATATAATTTTTTTTTTGTAATTTAAGATATAATTCAATTTGTAATCACACGTATTTCTAGAGCTTTTCCCCGACTAATTCGGACCGACCCGCGATGCGCGCCTAACTTTTTTGGGTGACAGGGTGAGTCTCCCCGTGGAGATTTTTTCAAGTTGTTAATTCTTCACTACTGTCATGAAAATTGAAATGCTTGTATCAGATTATATTTGAGCACTCACAGAGACTCCAATCTGGACATATTTCCAATAAATGCTGGCAAATGACCAGAGAATAAGTTTATAGCAATAGACCTGCATCATCAAACAGTATAAATGCTCATCATCAGTTACTGTAAAACTAAAAGGCATATTGTAAACATTGTGAAATAATTTATGTTCATTTGGAAAAACATTCAAAATCAAAGTTGGTTTATGAAGTTGAAAGGTGAGGAGAAAACAGAGAGACGAGGTTTCTTACAAGTATGTCAGAAAAGGCAAATCCAGAAGCTCCTTTGGTATCTCTCCTCGTGTATCTAGAGAATTTACCTTCCTGATAGAGAGTGATTAAAACATGTAAAATATTAGTAAAAATGGATATATTATCAGACTTCCCGCATGAAGGGACTAGCTTTAGGATCAAATTAGCCTTATTTTAACTGTTATATACTATAAGTCTATAATCATAGTAATGGAGCTTGGAAATATTGCAGAAGAGCAAAGAGGCATACAGTCTAGTAATGTGGCAAACAGTGGCATCGTTGAAAGAACAGTCACATCTGATAGCAGGGTTATTGTCAGCATTATAAAACACAGAATCACTTTGGTTGACAGCAGCTCCACTGCATGACTCTCCACTAATGTTCCAGGTATCCGGTGCTTGTAGATCCCATTGTCGGAAGATTGAGTTCAATGCCCTCACTGTTTGTTTCACCGTTAATCAGAAAAGAGGAAACAATTCTCCATTTAATGTTAATAAATACTAGTAATAATCATTCATTCCATACTGAAATATATTGGATTTATATTCAATACACATACAGGTCAACAATCTTTATAGCGAGTACTTAAAACAAATTCCCTCTAGGTTGTGGGTTCTAATCCCATTAAGAGCAAATTCCCCCTCCCCTATGTAGAATACACATTCGGGAAAAAAAGTTTTCACAAGTGTCTTAGTTTTAGAGTTTAAAATAATATGATTAAAGATTTAGTTCTTAAATTGTGAGCCCTAAATCATAATTCATCAATTCTAAATAATTACACTTAAACCCTATAACTTAATCATAAACCCTAAAGTTAAGACGATTGTGAATTTTCTTTTTCCGGTGTAAATGCACTTGAGTTTATCAAAAACTGATTATAACTAATCACTATAGTGTATTCCCTAGGGATAATCAATTATTTGTTCATTGTTTGGTATAACTAGAGAAAGAGGGAGTACCTTCAGTAGGATCTGTAGTGGCGTTCTGGGCATTAATGGATTGGCTGCATGAAAACAAAACCCAGAAGAAGAAGATGAAGTATTTGGTACAAGACAGTAACGGCTTCATCAGCCTTAAAATCATCCTTTTTCCTTTCCTCACAAAAAGGATATCGGATTTTTGGGCGTCCCACTGTTGCTCATCATCAGTCACCACTTCAAGGGCGAAGAACCTCTCTGCAACTGCAAGCGAATTGCCTCTGTTTTTTGTTCCATGGCAATTATTGTAGTGGATGATGCTTGGGTTTAATTGATTGGGATTTGGGGTATCATTTTCCCTTTTAATGCTCAGGTCTACGGGTCAACTCTAAACAACTTTATGCAGGTTGGAATAATCTCTAAGTCCACACACACTACTACAGTTAGGGGTGTTCAAAATTACCCGACCCGAACTACCCGACTCGACTACCCGAACATAAATAATCGGATATTTACCCAAAAAAAAATTTTACCCGAGTCGGGTACCCGGCCTGTCATTTCTCGGGTCGGGTCCGGGTCAAAAAAATACAATTTTTTCGGGTACCCGGTTCCTATTTTTTTTTATTTTATTAGATTACTTAATATTTTTACTTTAGAATTATATTTAAATCTCTAAATTCATTCTATATTTGTATTATATGCTTTCATGGTTTAAATTTTTCAACAAAAAAAATATTAATTTGTGAATATGTAAGATTCGATATGAAACAAACAACAAGGTTTCTCTATTGCATTTATACATTAATAGGTTTCTTAAAAAATATGAGATTAAAAAAAAATCACGATCGAGATTAATATTTTTTATTTGGATCATGTGTTATAAACTTTTAAGATTTTTTTAATTTTAAAATAAAAAAACAATAAAAAAACAAGAACCCGGTACCCGGGTTTAACGGGTACCCGATTATCGGGTACCCGGTATTTACAGGTCTGGACACGGGCCGACAAACCTAATACCCGAAGGTCCGGGTACCCGGTTTTTCGGGTACCCGGATTTGAACACCCCTAACTACAGTACAAACGTGATTACATTTAGTTTTGGATATTTAGGCTGCGTTCAGCAATACTTCTTCAACTATTGTTAGAGTGTGAAAAGGCGAAACAATGTCGAATAGGGTGCATGTACACGCTGAACCGGCGTTTACCCCGCCAGATGCGGACGTTCTGCCACAGCTGATTTTCTCAGCTTCTCTAAAAACGGCCATAAGACAATATATTAGCCTTTCAAAATCCCTGCTGAACGGGTACTTAAGCAAAGCAGTTTAACTCGAATAAAAATACACTCTACGCCTAATACTCTAAATTATAATCATAAAATTAAACCCTAAATTTAACTTTTTTTAGACACCAAAATGGGATAAAGATCTCTATTTGTTTGATTTCGTACCATGGTTGCTATGCTGATGGAAGGGAAGTACAAGGAAGCCAGTAACTTGTGAATGTGTAAACTCTGAAGTGAATTTTATATGGTATCATAATTAATCCCGACCGAATAATAATTAAAATGACAACAAAACTTACATAGTTTAATAATCAATCCTGATTGAGATAGTTCTAGGGGTGGCAATGGGGCGGTTTATGGACGGTTTTGTATTACCTACTCCGTCCCCAACACTTGCGGGTACGATTTTAGGGAATCTCCATTAAATGTTTCGGGGTTTTTTAGGACCCATACCCATCCGTTACGGATCCTCGCGGTTTTCGGTTATTCCTCAAAAAATAAAAAAAAATAATACATTAAAATAAGCACTCAGCATTAAATCTCCAAAACAAAAAATATATATGACTAAAATATTATTTTTTTACAATGACTAAAATATTAACTTCTAGATCTCTTGGATCTGGTCGGGAATTTCGAAATCCTCCCTAGGGGATGACCCAACAAGCTCCATTATAAAGCAGAAAATCTCGCTTCAAGTTGGTGATGGCAGGTCGATTTTATTTTGGTCCGATCGGTGGCTAGGGGACTTCTCCCTAAAAGAAAGCTTCCCTCGTATTTGTGCACTTTCGACTCGGAAATCCGGACCCATCTCGGACTTTGGAGTCAAGAACAGATCAGAATGGTCTTGGTCTATCCCTCTCCGTCGGTCGTGCCTCGATTGGGAATTACCCTCCTGGGATCTCTTCATGGACGGCCTTAGGAACTTTAAACCTTCGCAGGCTGAAAGGGACTGGGTCTGTTGGGGGGGGCTCCAGTGATGGATCTTTCTCCATCAAATCCTTTAGATCTTTTTCTCTCCCCTTGTGCCGTCACTAACCCTGTTTGGATGAAGCAAGTTTGGTTAGGCTTTGCTCCCCCAAAAGTCAAGATTTTCGTTTGGAGACTCCTATGGAGTCGTATTCCGGTGAAAGTAGAACTTGCTAAACAGGGCGTAAGGAATCTGGATTGCCTACTTTGCCCCCTGTGTAAGTCCGCTCCAGAGTCTTGCGTACACCTCTTCTTTTCTTGTGCTAGAGTATGGCGTATTTGGATGGGGTTTTGAAGATTGGCCGGTCTTATGGCGGTTTTTCCTGGGGATTCTGCTAGTTTTTTTAGGCTTGGAATGGGCTAGGGGTTGGACACCAAGGAGCCTGGTTAAACTTTGTTCCTTTTGCGGTAATTTGGTCCGTTTGGTTATTCCGTAATGATATAGTTTTCAACAAGAAGGTGATCGACTGGTTACAACTAGAGTTTCTAGTTAAGTTTAGGCTTGCTTCATGGTTCAAGGCCAAGAACCAGGATTGTGCTTTGTCCTTGGATGACCTGATAACGGATTTTTCATTGGTGTCTTCATTTTCTCCCAAGGGTCTACCTCTGGATCCCCCCGTCGGCTGGTGCCTTCCTCCAGTTGGGTTTTTAAAACTGAACACAGATGCTGCCGTTTTAACGGATTCGATAGGGGGTATTGGCGGTTTGCTGAGGAACAACAAAGGAGAGATCCTGCTTCTTTTTTCGGAAACTACCAGCATTGCTCCCCCTGCTATTTTGGAGCTTGAAGCAATGGCGAGAGGCATTGGTAAATTCCTGACGTCTGAGTGGGCTTCGAACTCCAGACTTATAGTGGAATCGGATTGTTTATTGGTAGTGGATTGGTGCCTTGAGAAAGTAGCCCCTCCCACCCATATCCGTGGGAGAGTGTCGGAATTGGTGGCATTATCCAGGTCCATATGCATGTGTTTTTGTTGGATTCCCAGAGCATGCAACATTGAGGCAGATAAGTTAGCGAAACAGGGAATCGGGTAATGGGCATGTTTTTAACCTCCAACTGGTACACGGTTTTTCGACTATCGGGATGAGGTTGTATTTTTTTCGGATCTAATTACGTTTCTTGTCCTCTAGTATTTGTGCTTTTCAGGCCTGCATGTGAAGATTTGGTTTTCGATGATCATCCAGCTTTGGTATTCCCTTGTATTGCTGACGTACAGGGATCGGGGTGGCCAATCTGAGGCCCGGTAGAGGAGATGGGGTTAAGCCGTGGTAGCGGAATGGCAGTGGGGATGGAAATTTTATCCTCAGTTTCGGACTTATGTTTTTGTTGTAGTGGTTTCTGACCTTTATGCTTTTGTAATGGTTTGTGTACTCCTGTATTGGCCAGCTATGGTGCACTCTTTTTCCTCCAATTAGGTTTAGGGAGGTTTTTTAACGAGGCTCATAGTTGTGCTACTCTATATGATACTTTTCTTTAATCATACAAACTACCTTTAAAAAAATTAACTTCTGAAACATATCGGCATGCACTACGTTTAAAAGAAAATATGTTACTAGTACTTTACAGATTCAAATAATGATCCGTTTGTTGTAAAAGGAAGAACTAGAAGAGCTAGATTCAATCATCTTTTCAACCATATAAATTATCTCTTATAATTTTACTTGTTCAATTTATGATGAATTTTTGATGTTACTGTCATCGTTGTTTTTAGAAACAGCCTACATTCTTTTCTTCTGACCTTTGCTCACTCAAAAATTAATAACTCATAATACATAACTCAAAATCAAGAACCGTTTGTTTTAAATGAATCCAGGCTTCCGTATGGTTATAGAAATATAAGGCTCACTTTCTGATTTATCTTTTAGATTTTTGGTGATTTTTCAAAGTCACTGTTAAAACTTCTTTCTAAGGAATATGCTGCTAAATTTTTATGACCTTTCAACATTCAAATATTCATATTTTTTAAAATACATATCGAAATCGATCACTGTGTATTTTAAAAAAAACTAGACTGAATCACGTTTACAACGATGTATAAACCACTTTCTAATTATTTTTATGAAATTTACAGAGAATTTTCAAACTTACTCTACACAACCATACTTTGGTTATAGAAGATCAGTTTTTTGTTGAAAATGAGTAAATTACCCTTATGTCCATTCAAATTTGTAAAATATTGGGGATTCCTGCAGATATTTTTAGGGGATCCCCACGGTGATTTACACGGGTATGGTTCGGTTATCCCCACAATTTGGATATAGCAATCCCCGTCCCCATCCCCATTTGAGCTTTGGTAATAAAACTTCACCCGTCCCCATCTCCATGGGTGAAGAATTCGGTTATTCCCCATACCCATCGGTTCGGATCCCCACGGTTTTCGGTTATTCCTCACCCGATTGCCACCCCTAGATAGGTCTCTATTTGAAAATGAATTTATATTCAATACACTGGCGGTAGAAATTGAAAGTTTCCACAAGCGCCTTAGTTTTAGGGTGTAAAGACTTAGTTTAGAGCGTAGGAGTTTAAAATTTAAGAACATTGGTTAGAATTTAGGGTTTAGGGTTAAAATTTAGGGTTTAAAAGTTAGCATTTAATATTTAGGGTAATATGGTGAGGATTTAGGTTTTAACTTATAAACCTAAATTCTAACCTTAGACCTTAAATTTTAACAACTATGCCTAAATTTTAAACACCTACCCCTAAACCCCTAAACCGTACACCCTAAACTAAGTCCTTAAACCCTAAAACTAAAGCACTTGTGGAAACTTTTAGTTTACACTGCCAGGGTATAGAATAATTATCCTTTGAAAATATGTCAAATATTTATAAATCACAGTGTATCAAATATTAATTTTTAATTTTCTACGACCAGGCTTAAGAGGGGCTTTTAATAAAGCATGTGCTAATACAACTCGTGTATGATTTTTGAGTTATCGCAATCATACCATTTTATCAAAAAATATATTAATTTTTATTGTGAATAAAATAAAGAACAAGAAGAACAAAGAGATGAGAGAAAGAGGGAGATTCATATTATTCTAAAAAACTAGAATTGTGTACAATGTCTTCATCTATTTATAGGCATAAGAAGTAGATAATACATTAAACTCTAAATAATAGAGATGATATTCCTAATAATAAATAAATCAAACTCCTTAAATAAAGTTCTCATCATGATAGACATCCACACAGATAAATATTCATAACACTCCCCCTTGGATGTCTATGAAGATAATGTACCTCGTTAAAACCTTACTAAGATAAAAATCCAGTGGAAAAAAATTTCTTTAGTGAAGGAAAAAGAGTACACACATCTTTGATACGCATAACATGTTGCCTCATTAAAAACCTTACCAGGAAATCCCATTAGGACAAAACCTCGGTTAAGGAAAAAAAGTACAACGCGTATTTACTCCTCCTCATGAAAACACCACAAAAGATCTTTGAATCTTCATAATTCAATGTTGAATACTTTTTTCTAAAGATCGCGAAGGATGAAACTTTGGAGTAATATTTTCCATGATGTACCACCTTTCATTATCTTTACACAAGATAACATTTGTATCATATCTTGTGAAAGTAAATCACATATCTTCTGGATATGTTGGGTCAATGGTCTTAGCCAAACACATTTTTGGTTTGCCTCGTGCATAATAATTATTTCTTCAAGATTTGATGAGGCATCGACGAATATTTGAAGATCTAAAGGTAATGATCTTTGTATATCCATAGATATTTCTTGACCAACTAATATATGGTGCTTCAAGACCAAGAAAATATATAATTATCTTTATTCACATCCAACAATCTTACAATAGATATGCTTTATCCATATTGAATCTTGTGAAACCAAAATTAATTTTGATATAACATATAAACTTAAGGACCAATTTGCAAAACAATAAATTTTTAAGTACTCTTTAAAGTCTCACAATTGACAAGTATTTTAAACAAAATAATATCTCAAGACAAGCCCTTAAATATATGAAAATTTTCTAAGTCCTTTCCTATAATTTTAAAGCTAAACTATACAAAAACGCCCAGGCGTATCGATACCCTTAGGCGTATCGATACCCTCTTTTGCTACTGGAATTTTGATTTTCAAGCCAAAGTATACAAGAACGCCCAGGCGTATCGATACCCTTATGCGTATCGATACAGGCTTTTGCCATTGGAATTTTAATGAACTTACCGTACCGATACGCTATGCAACCGTATCGATATGATATTCATTTGGGCAACTCTTTTAATGAAACCGTACCGATAAGCTTTGCAACCGTATCGATACGATAAGCATATCTTTGAAAAATCTTAGCATTTAATTTTTCGACTGTTACTTGTCAGTTGGTTGGGTTCCCAATTTTTAAAAGACCGTTATACCGTACCGATACGCTTGGTATGCGTATCGATACGCTTTTTATGAAAACCAAACTTGGGATTCCAGTGAGTAAACACCGTATCGATACGGCCCTCCGTACCGATACACCCCTTAAAACCGTACCGGTACGCCTTCTATGCATATCGATACGCTCTGTTTTCAGACACAACGGCTCTTTCCTCTTTGATGCAGGCATCGATACGCCCTTCCCGAGTACCGATACGGTAGGCTACAGAGTTGCATTTAATGCGGGAAAAATGCTCCCAACAGCTCTATTTATGATCTCAACTACCCAAACGACTAGAAATCAATGCAAGGGTATAAAAACAAGCTTCAATTGACCAAGCAAGAACTATTGAACCTTCAAGCAACATCAAAGCAAAAAATCCAAACCCTAGTGCTCTTCATAGTCAAATTCTTGTACCCAACTCTAGTGATTTTATTGTTATCTTGTATTGTGAGTTTGGGGTGTTTGAAATTGTATTTGGGTAAACATTTATCCTTTGAGAGGAATTTTTAGAATTTACCAAATCCATCTCTTTATAAAAGTGAGTGGATTAAGCTTTGGGTAGAAAGCTTAATCAATTTGTAAGGTTACCTCCTCATCCAAGAAAAGAGGAAGAATTCAAGTAGTGAATTGGTTGAAAATCCTTAGTGGGAACTAAGGTAGTGGATGTAGAGTTCATTTGGAGAACTTGAACCACTCTAACCACTTGTGTCACTTTTATTTTTCACTCATATCTCCTACCAAAATTTTAATTTCCAATTCACCCCCTCTTGGCCATTTGCAATTGTGTGATCAACTCAACGAATCTTCTTTAAGATTCTTTCAACTTATGTCTATTCATAGACAAAAATGCATATTTAAGTGCTCGATCTTTATGTCGAGACAAAACTACATCTCAAGATTCTTTTTCTCAAATACTTTCATTAAATAATTTGAAAGCTCCTCATGAGTTTCCAATTTGAAGCTCTTCAGGAGTGCTAATGATATAATGAATCTTGATACAAACTCCTTTATAAAATACATAAGAAAATATGATCATTATTATAGTATTTCCTCAATTAGTACCCACTAAGGCGATTATACTAAATGCGCCAAAATAAGAATATTCAAGAGGACATATCTAAATAAATTTCCTCGGAAATTTCCAAATGCTTTTAGCATTTTAAATCCTTTAAGGATAAATAGAGATCCATAAATAATTAGACGCGTGTAATATATTTCATAACTGCCAAATTAATTACATCCACCATGAAGTAATTAAATCTCTTCATAAATCATAAGTCAAGTCGTATTTACAACTACTTATTTGTGCCTCATTTACATTACACCTTTAGGTGTTTGGACTGCTAGTCCAAATACTTCTCTTTTGGAAGTTCAAAACGTCTTTCTATATTGGCCAATCATTTCAACACCTATAGATTCTTATATAAGTTCTTCGTTTTCTTTCTTTACTTCTATAGAAGTATTCTATGTAAAATTGTTTGCAAAATCGTTGTCGACAACTTTTCTATTTTGGTTCCATTCTCGTAGTGACATAACTCATCGAGATCTCTTCAAGATTTTAATATTTATTTCAGGTACCTGAAATTCTTTAAGAGTTTTATAATTAGTTATGTCTTGGGTCTCTTCAGGAGCACCCACCTCTAATATATGACCATCTCATACTACTTTGTATTTGCGAGAATTTTGATCATTGAAACCAATTTCAACTATCATGCTTCAAGCATGATTTACATCCATTCGCTCTAACATGTAATTTAAACTTAGAGCATTTTCAGCTGATATATGAGACTTGGTTACTCTCATTAGGTCAGTAAATATGTCTGTCAGTTGACATACAATAACTTGAATTATCTTATGAACTTTTAGTTCATATTCGAGGATCTAGATAATGATAATTCATTTTCTTTCTTTATCCAGCCGATTATTCTCTCCCCCTGATGTTGAGAAAAAGCATCTCATAAATGATTCTCCAATTAATGTTTAAGAGTTTAAACATAAAAGGAGACTCGTACTCAATATATATATATTCTCAACCCTTTTTATTTACTCATTTTGTGCGTTGTGGTGGAACAATTCATATCGCACATTCAAAACTTATAAAATGGAAAATGTATGGCTTCTGACCAAAAACTAATCATAACGGGGAGTTTATTATAACTCTTTGGCTTGATGCGTATAAGTGTTGCTATATGAAAACATCATATAAATAATAACTCTTTTGTTCTCATAATTTAGCTATTAAAGAGGGGGCATCCAATTAAAATTTTGCTAAACTGTACTTTTCATAACCAATAGGCTTTGTAACAATTGATATAGCCTAAAATATAAACCTACTAGCTTTTGCAAGATGAATAGTCTAATTGCATAATCTGAATCCTTTTAGAATCAATCTCACAAGCTTCTAACCACCATAGTCACAATTAAACATGAGGCATAAATCAACAATTTAAAGATCAACCAAGGTTTCCAACTAAAGCTTGGGATTAGGCTACCACTCTAATCCCAACTCTAGGTGGGTCTACCAAGCTCAACCTAGTCCACATGCCTGAACCAACACTTGAAAACTGTTTAAAAACATTTAACCACTCACCGACTATTCCAAGCTCAACACACTAGCCGATCAAGCTTCCAACGATTCCGGATTTGCTCCCGAGGCTTTACCAACGCAAAATCTTGCTTCTAATCATCTCATCTCAACACAACAAAAACAACCTCAAATCAGTTCTCACAACAATGTAGCAACCCGGAATACTCATCAAGCACAAAACACAAGATTTTCAAGCCAAGAACAACCCCAAAAACATCAAACCCGAGTTGCCCTCAAACCCAATCTAAAACTCTTGTTTCAAACACTTTTAACACCTCTAAAAGCCTCCAAAACAATCCTCAACCAACATACAACTAATAGCCCTCAATTTCCAACATAAAACAACCCCAAAAACAACCTTAAAACCCTTTTAAAAACCCATCAAAACCCAAATTCGGGAAACTTAATAAAACACTTTAAAAATCACATATGTTGGACCTTATGGTTCATAAACAACATATCTAACCATAATAAATCAAAAGCTTTGATAAAGAATCATAAAGCTTCAACCTTTGACCTAAGACTTTGAAAAACCCAAATGCAAAATACATAGTTTTTATGAAATCTAATGGTACCAAAATGTAAAGGAAGCCAAGACCAAGTCAAAAATATATTTACCTTTCAAAAAGCTCCAAAGATGAAGTTGTAAGAGAATAGAATAGTGAAATGGAGAGAAAAGCTCTCCCTTATCGTTAGATTTTGAAAATGGTAAGGAGGAAGAAGATGAGCACATGTCTTCATCTTTTGTTTTAATTTTAATTCATCCAAAAATCATAATTACCATTATGCCATTAATGAATGGCTAAAACTATCATCTCCTAGAGTCCACGAAATTTGGACTTAGAAGATAGGCCCAACATAAACTTTAATCATTTTGCAAATACGAAGCCCATTAAAATATTTTATTATTTTAATTATAAAATCGAAACTCAAAATATTATTTAAATATTATTTTCACCCGATCCCCAAACCCGAGTGTTACATGGTAGCAATATATAGCTCTTCTAGAGCTTTCCACTGACTTTTGGCTACCAGAACTTATATCCACATTGGCTTATTTCAAATGATAATTGATAACATATGTTATCTATAATTTCCAAAGGGATATTTTGCGAACTCATATTGCTTTCTTAAAATTTCCATTTCTAGTGGTGACGATATTATTACCATTAGCAGTAATCATTGCAATATTCGCAATTTTGCACTTTTCATAATGTGTTTTATCTTAAGAACTTATTGCTCTTTTGGAGCATCAATATTTTCAGTACTTTGAGATATAGTACTCACATTTTTCCTTGCATTAAATGGAAAAATATATCTTATATTTCTGCTAATCATAAATCGTCACTATAAATTATAGTTGATAAGTAGTCATGTTAAACAAAATAAATAAATATCATAATATATAAATATAAAATGTAAATAATTAATATGTAAAGTAAATAAACAACAAAATAAATAAAATGTTAAATAATTCTCTTCAAACTTATGAGAATAATTAGAAGATGATTTATTCCCTTCGAAGATTGTAAGGAAATCAACAACGTCCAAATGAGTTGGACCAGAAATGTTCAAATAAGTTGGACCAATATCACCTTCATCATTTTTTGCAAACAAAATTTGCTTCTATTTTCTTTTCTTTATCATTCAATGATTATTAATTTTTCAGCGTATGACAAGTACGAGATCAATGAGTTATTACATCACATTGGTAATAAAAAGAATTTTACTTTCTTATAATGATCTTTTATCACCCTTATCATCCTTATAACCTCACTACCGGTAGGTAGAAGTATCCTTAAAATGATTATATTTTTCATGTCTATATTCATGGTTTCAATCACGAAAACAACTTCTAATGTGGCTTTTATTCTTTCCATAATATAATCTCACATTTATTTCAGGGAATGGAATAGAGCCAGTGGGCTTTTGAAATCTTTTTCACATATCCTTATCATAGAGAAAAAAGATTTAAACCTCGTACGCGACATTGTTAAACCAATTCACATGGTCCTTTAAAAATCTCCTTTGAGACCAGTAGCCTCGCAAAACGGGATGTCCAGCAAATATACTTGGATTATATCGAAATTATGTCTCTAATTGAATAATAATTGACCAAGTTTGCATTCACTTTAGGAAATGAAACGGATCTAATAATTGCATGGAATAAACAACATGCTTGCATTCACTTTAGGGAATGCCTCATCATTGATAATCGCATGGAATAAACATCATGCTTGCATTCACTTCAAGGAATGTCTCCCACAAAAATCTTTTCGAGATGAATTTTTGTAATCGATATTGATTTTTTTCTCGATGACAATGGAAGTATAACAAATGACCAAAACAACTTCTCATAACCTCTTTATCTCATGTCTCTTCTCAAGTCATTCGAACATATCATGTAAAAACTCGAAACACAGTTAAATCATCAACTATATATATATAAAAGAATATTAATCTTTAGTTATAGACTAAAAACATTAAAACGAATAATGACCGAAACTGCCGTATCACCTTTTAAAAAAATGAGTTCAAGAATAATTAAAACATACTATAATGCATTAATTAATTTATAAATATATCATAATGTCATGTCACATTTTCGTTTATTTTATTTTCTTTTAATTATTTTGCAGGATTGCAAATACCTTGAATATCAGGCATCAATAACGTCAAAAAAATCAACCCAATCTTTTTTTTTTTGTAATAACAAGGAGAAATGCACTGTGAATACATATCGAATAGTTATGCGTAGACTATCGACTTGGCTGTGTGTGATATGAACTACGGTAGCAAACTCTTGTATTATGAATCACCAACAAAAACCATGATAATTGGTTAGAGTTTCGTGCTGATAACGAGTTGTGAATAAAATAAAGAATACCAAGAATAAGAACAAACAACAAGAAGAACAAAGAGATGAGAGAAAGAGAGGGATTCATATTATTCTCAAAAAACTAGAATTATGTACAATGTCTTCATCTATTTATAGGCATAAGAAGTACATAATACATCAAATTCTAAACAATAGAGATAATATTCCTAATAATAAATAAATCAAACTCCTTAGATAAAGTTCTCATCATGATAGGCATCCACATAGATAAATATTCATAACAATTTTTAATTTAAACTCTTTTTAACATAATTTAAACTTTTATTTGATGACTTTAGTTGGTTTGTGATGTAATTAGATTTTTTTTATCTTTTAAAAAGTATCTTTATAAATGTTAGCATTAAGGTCCATTTGTATAGCGACAATATAGATAAGCAAGATCAAGATTGTCAAGTCTATTATAATCTATATATTGTTTAAAATAAAATTGTGTGATATTAGATATTTAGAAGAATTTTTTTTAAATCTTCATGAATATCAAAATTGTCTTCATGATAGCAACAATATACCAAATGAACATGTGTATTTCACTTTTGAAAAAGGAAAATAGTTTCACAATAGATCAATAAATATTCTCATCACAAGCAATGCATTTATTAAATTGAAAATGATTTGCCTGCGAAAACGCTCTGATGTGCTCGTATTTGAAATCTTTTAATTGGTCAAATGGTCAAAAATATTTATTTTTTTTACCGTAAGATCGATTCACAATATTTACACTAAAAATATAAAATAATGCTCTATTATAAAAAAATATATATGGGTAAATTACCGAAGTGATTACTTATGATTTATAAGTGTTCATTTTTACTCATCAAATTAAAAGATGACGTTATAGCCATTTATGTTTTCGTTTTTTAAAGTTTTAGTCACTCCGACGTTAAGTTCTGTTAGTCATCAACGGAATGTTGAGTTGGCATGAAAAATAAATAAAAATAACATAATTTCCACATGGATTAAAAATTAAAAACAAAACCTTTATATTATTATAAAAGGGTTTAAGCAACAAAAAAATCCCCTAACGTTTGGCTAAATAGTCACTTTTACCCTTATTCTTCTTTTGAAGCAATTTAATCCCTAGCATTTCATTTTAGGTCAAAATGACCCCTCTGCGGATGAAAAGTGTCAGTCAACTAACGATAAATGACTTAAAATGACGTGGCAAACTTACATGAAGTGCAACCCTAATTCTAAAAAAATTTGAATCAATTCATTAAAAAGTTTAAATTTTAAATTTTAGTCCAAATTAGAAAAAAAAATAGATTTTGGGATTAATCTATAACTTTATAAACTACAAAAAATATATATATATATATACCGACACTTAGTTATACCGACGAAAAAAATCGTCGGAATAAGTAATATATACCGACGAAAAATAAAACGATCGATAAAAATTTTAATTTTTATCGACAGGTATTATATTTGTCGGTGTAGACAAAATTATACCGACGGAAGACAGTAAAAAGTTTTGATTTTTTTATTAAGACGGTGAAGAGGAATCTTCCTAAGGGTTGTGGGTCCATGGGAAAAGAGAATCGGGGGAAAGGGCTAATAGGGATCAGGCCCTGAATTTTTCTTAGGGTTAATATAAATATTATGGCCTTTTTATAATCTTTAAAAAGTCTGGTGGTTACTTTGAAACCCTAAGAAAAATTCAGGGGCCTGATCACTATTAGCCCTTTCCCCCGATTCTCTTCTCCCATGGACCCACAACCCTTAGGAAGATTCCTCTTCACCATCCTAATAAAAAAAATGCATGACAGCTACCTACCCCATGTTTTTCATATCCAACGTGTTAGGTATGCCATCAACTTTAGAATATTAGAATGTGTAATTATTATTTGTGATGTGGTTTTAAACGTTTTGAAATATCATGTATATATGTCATATCAAAATGTGTTTTTAACTGTAGAATATTAGATTTATGGAATTAGGATTTATAGATTTATGGATACATGGAACTATAAAAAATTCGGACTGATGAAATTGTAAACTTCGAATTTTATTGTTACTAATTTTGTTTTCAAAATCTTTGTACGGAGAAAGTTATGGACTTATGGCCATCACCTTTTAAAAACGAGTGATATTTTAATTACTACGAATTGACGGTTGTAGTAAGAGTTATGAAGAATTTACTTCTTCTTATGAGGGTAGTAGTTGAGTATATTGCATCGTACATGTCATTGAGACTAAATTGTATTTTTTTTTAGATGTTGTGTGACTAATCACATTTATGTATGTGATTTGAGATTTTGAAAATATCGTTGTTTTGTATATATTTTACTTGATAATATCAATTCGGCATTTGAAGGATCACAATCTCAAATATTTTACTTTAAGTAATCAAATGATATTTAAAATGTATTTCTAATTATGGCATGAATCACGTTTTCTGTTATTTTTAAGTTAAAAAAAATAATTTTTTGACCATTCGATTAATTAAAGGAAAATGAAAGTTGTTGTTCTATGACTACTACGGTACAATGCAAGACTGTCTTAAAAGAGAAACTAGAAATGTAGGGGTGTTGTTTCTTTGACAGTCTCCCAACACCTCTGTGTCCGTCCATGCACACTACGAAGGATCTAATACTCACCACAGCTAATACTATATTTGTTTTTTAATTTTTTAGAGCATAATAGTTTAGGTGACAGTGCCAACCATATATTAATTAGCAGTAAAATTGATCATACATTATTCAGACAACAGAACTGATCATATATCATTTAGACAATAAAATCAATCGTAAGTTAAGAATTAATTTAAATGCACTAAAAATTTAAGATAAACTAAGACTTAATTAAAATACTTATAAATACAAAAAATAACAGTTCTACTAATATACCAAAAGAATATCACAACAAACACGTACCTCACAACTCAGTTTCTCTCAATCTTTACTCCAAATGTGTTTCTAACCTTTTCTCTTCTACGCACGCTTGCGCCCCACACACGAATAAAAATCTTTTGCCCCTAATCATGTCTTTTCTATGCCCTACACTAAAATTTATTTTGAAATTAAATTTTAAATCTTAACTCTAATTTCTACATCTTAAACCATGAACCCTACACCCTAAAAAATACACCTTGCTCTTAATTCCCTAAACTCTAACCACAACCCTTAATCTTAAACCTTAAACTCTAACCCTAAACTCATTATTTTAAAGTGGAGGTATAAAAGAAGGCATGATAAAGGGGCAGGCGATTTCCATCCTCCACACACTCGCTCTAGCAAATGACATAGCCTATTTATCAGGACAAAAATCTTTAGTCCCTTTTCGGTGTCTTTTTCTATATCTTAACACTAAAATAAATAAATTTTAAGTTATAACCTTAAATTTCAAATCATAAACCTTATACTCTACCTAAAATTTTTAAATTCTATTCTTAAACTCTAATCTTAAATCTTAACCATAAACCCTAAACTTATTTTTTTTAGGGTAAACTATACTAATGACCACCGAATTATAGGGTTGGTGTCGATTTGACCACTATATTTTCAATTGTGTTAAATATACCACATAACTATTTAATTGGTTCCAATGTAGCCACATGTCGTTAAAAATAATTGGTATAATTACACATTTAGTCCCCTTTATTTATACAATCATTCAATTTAGTCATAATTTTAATCTAATAAAATAAATTAATTATTCAATTAGGTGGTGACACCTAAGTCTTTAGGGAAAGAAAGCAACACTAATGCCACTGGACCAAGCTTGTTTTTGGTATATGGAATACCAAATATAATATATGTTGTATATGTGATTTGTAAAAAAAATTTAATTTATGCATGTAAAATAGATTACTTTATGCTGCTTCAGCAATGGACAGACCTCTACCATGTAATAGCTAACCTAAATCAAACAACACAATAATTAGTTGCTACTAATCTCAGAAGGAACCAGTAATACGAGATACATGTATCATATGATTGACTAAAGCAAAGCCATTTATACGGTTGTATGAATAGACTACTAAAATGATTGCCATTTCAAGCCGAAAAACAAAAACAAACATCCTCGTGCATTGTTTACTTTCTGTAAGGACATTTGCCAATGACAAAGATAAGGTTGTAATGACCTTAGACCAGGATATTGGCGTTTTGTTAAATGGTTTGATTCCAGCATACTCGGGCGGCATTGTCTCAACTATGTGGACATCATCCTTCAGGGTCTCGATGAAGTGTTGCCAGTCAAAGAGATCTTTAAAGCCACTGCAAATCACAAAAAAGATAAATCAGAGGCTTTGGAGAAGTAAGCAGCCTTGGAATGCAAGAACATTGCAGCTGAACCTGAAAGAGCAGAGGCTTTGGAGAAGTAAGCAGCCTTGGAATGGTGCAGGCAGCGATCACAAGCAGAAGCCGAAGAAGAAGAAAGGAGAATGAACAGCAAGCTAAGAAAAAGAGCCATTTGTTTTGAGTTGAGAGAAATGCAAGTGAGAAGCAAAGCGTTTGGTCATCAGTTTATTTATAGTGTAGAGTTGTGTGGACTACAGGTCAGCATCTCGAGAAATGATTGGACCGGGTTTTATGCTTTTGACTACGGTCATCTTCTGATTAGACTACCGGTTCGGCAACGTTTGCACAGTACAGGAAAGAGACAGACAGTTTGCTCAAACGCGGAGAGGCAAAAAGGAAAAAGGAAATGGACTTTGTCACCGACTCAACAGTTGTGCTGGTAAGGAATGAGAACATTAAGACTTTTTGTTTCAAAGTATGGTTTGGGATGCAAAGTTTTGGCACTTTTAGGAGAAGGTTCATCTCAGTTTCCCACTCCCCATGTCTCTGCATTTTCTTTTTTAGATTTTGCAAATCACATATACGACATATATTATATTTGGTATTTCATAAATCAGAAATAAGTTTGGCCCAGTGGCAAGAGCGTTGCTTTCTTTCCCTAAAGACCTAAATTCAATCCTCATTGGGGGCATTTTCTTCATTTTCTATTAAAAGGAGCAAAAGAATTTTTTCTATAAATAGGAGCACGAGTTGTACACGATTGGACCCCATACCTGTAGAGGAATGTGGCGATGTAGAGGTGTTGAAGAAGAGAACAAACATGTGTTCTCACCTTCCTTCAGCAATGTCAGTGAATTCACTGACATTTACTAAAGATATAATCGGTGCTTCCCCGGGAACATCTCCGACCACAACCGTGCCCCTGAAATTCCAGTCAGTAAGATAACTTGGTCTTGTTATAACACTGTTCACTTCAATATCACCAGCAAGCATTGCCACAACACGAGACATGGGTGGCCGCATCGATGGTGCTCCCTGAGTGCATAAAAGTGCCACCCTCCCCACTCGGAGAGCTTCATTTTCGTCGAACTCAGCTAAAGTTGGATCAACCAGCTCAAGACTTTGGTTATTTTCATGTAGAGACCATGCCTGGAAACATTGTAGAAAATGTATACATTAATTTCTTTATGGATTTATATGTTCTTTAGAATGCAATTAATAACAATTGAGTACAAGAAATGAAAAGATATTGCTTAATACTTTACCCAGTCAAGAAGATAGATTTTATCATCCTCCAGCTTATTATCAGAGTTAGTTCTACCACTGAGAATTTCCAAAGCAACAATACCAAAGCTAAAAACATCAGCTTTCTCAGTGAGATGTCCACGAAACGCGTACTCCGGTGCCATGTAGCCACTTCAACATAAATTAGAGCACGTTCGGTGAGTGTTCACCCAATAAAATTACCATATCCAGTTACTTGGTTTACATGGTTCATGAACTGTTTATGAGACAAAATCTAAAGAGGCTTACAAAGTTCCAGCAGCCACGGTGCTGATGTGCGTTTTGTTGTCATCATATCGCTTCGCCAATCCGAAATCAGATATTTTGGGGCACAATTCTGCATCAAGCAGAATGTTACCAGCCTTAATATCTCTGTGTATAATCCTTGGCCCAGACTCCTCATGAAGATAAGCTAACCCTCTTGCAGTTGCTAAGCAGATAGTGTAGCGGGTTGGCCAATCAAGATGCAAGCGATTACGTCCTGCAAACGGTGTCAAAAACCTTATCAAGTTGTTCAATAAGTAATCAACAATTGAATAATTTGATACTCGTTTTATGGCTCCCAAGGCTGAACAGTTATAGCATGAAAGCAATACTACAGTGGAATCATACCAAAGAGTGCCTGATCAAGGCTTTTGTTTACAAGATACTCGTAAACGAGAAGATGCCTTTTCCCTTTGATGCAGTATCCAAGTAGTTTGACAAGATTGCGATGTTGCACCGCTGATATGGTGGATACCTCAGCAATAAATTGACTCTTCCCATGGTTAGATGCTTTTGAAAGTTGCTTCACAGCTACCACCCTTCCATCTGATAATGTACCCTATACGGAAATCTAACTTAATAATATTGAAACATATATATCTTGTTCTCAAATTTTCTTCTTGTTATCGGTCAATCATAACGATTATCGCACCCTAAAACTGTGAAACATATTATACCTTGTAGACAGCTCCAAAACCCCCTTCTCCTAACTTGTTTGAAGGACTGAAGTCTTCGGTGGCAGCTTTTAACTCGGAATAACTAAATGTGTCTGGTCTAGTGCAAATATCAAGAGGCACTGCAGAGTCAAGTAAGGCAATTAGTAGGCTGTAAGTTGGAGCAATGAAATTAAAAAAAAATTGTGAGCTTTGCTGAGAAGGCTTTTGTATATTTTCAGATAAAACTGATGTGCATACCTTCCTCTTCGTCATATTCTCCGTTTCTCTTTATATACAAAAATGCATATATAAGCATCAAAGACAAGATCACAACAGAAACTGTAATACCAACAATCAGTGCGGTCCGGTTCTTTGCTATAGGTGGTATTGCACCGATAGGTGGTATGAAATCTGAGAAACAAAATTGATGTGTTAGAAACAGAATATAAGCACATGAAGCGTATATTACATACAGATTCGTAAGTGTTAAGGTATCTTACTTGGAACAACACTAACAGCTGAAATGGAAGGACTGAAAAAACAGTTGAATGGTGTGCTGCAAGTCCCCTTACCAGCCCAAAACAGATGAATTTCAAGGTGGTTCTCAGTTACATTTACAGTGAAATTCCTTTTCACTGCTCTCTTGATCCCATCAGCCTCCTTTGAAATATCAAAATCCCTTAATCTCCGAGTTCCCTGATAAATCATTATACCAATAAGGAATTGTAAGTGTGAAATTATGTGAACATAAATGTGATCATGCAAACACTGCAAATAGGGGGTATGCGATGTAAGGCTTAGAATGATACGAATTTCTACATTAGATAAAACATTACCTGAATATAAACATCGAAAACTCGCCTTGCTAGACTCCTCCAAGAAGCGTTTGTGGTTCCCTCTGGGAAATCTATTTCTGCAAAGAACAAGTTTACAGTATAGGGTCCATTCTCAAGGCCTAGGCCATGGTATCTGAGTGATCCAGGGGATATCCTTGAACTCTTATACAGCTCTGGAGTGTCGGTACCTCCCACTTGTGTTGAGGTGCTTTGTAGATAATGTTGATTCTCTGTATATTCAAATAAACCTACACTGCTAACAGCCCAGTTCTGTGAGCCGGTTACATCATGTGTTGCTGCGCCAAGAGGTCTGTTATCAGCCTCAAACACTATCCCATTAGAAGTCATTGGTGGGCCGCCACAGTTGATTGAGAATCTTGTATCTTTCAATACCAACATTGTAATACGTTAGCAAAGTTTAAGAACTAGTCAAGATTAAACTTATAATTAAGATTCAACAGATAATTTTTCCAAAGTTTTAGCTAGTACATCGGGGAGCATCTCTGTTGCATGGGAAGCTTCTTTGAAGACATTCTAATCCTGGAAAAATCCTGGGGAATTGCAAAACAATTTATGGATTAGGAACTTCAAAAGCATGGATTCTTAGAAGAGAGAATAGTAAACATTAGGGGAAAATGTACAGGAGAGTGAAAAATCTGGATGTTGTGGGACTATAACTCACCCAATGTTTGAGCTGTTAGGTGTGAAGTTGTTTCCCACTAAGTTCCTACATAAAATGCAATGAAACAAACTATATCAATGTCTGTAGTAATATACCTTGAATCTTAGCATTGATTCCTTTTTAATAAGAAAGTGAACTCAATCTGAGCACCGAAAACGCCATAATCTTCAAATCGACAATGTTAGAAAGCAAAGGTAAGTAATCAGATTTACATACAGTTGTGGGATCGTTTCTACCCAAGAAGGCAAGTCTCCTGACAGTAAATTGTATGATAAATCTCTGCATAGACAAGTATATTAGCAGAAAGCAAGCATGGAAGTATGAATATATTACAAGAAACAGGAGTAGGATGCTGCCTGGTGACTTTGCAACTATGGTTAATACTTTGCTAGTGGACATATAAATGTAACATTATATGAAAATGCAACCTTCAAGAGTTACTAATTTCTAGACTAAATCTATTTCCTTTTTCTCCTCACCAGAAATTAGTAAAAATGCAACCTCTTGATGTTGCCATTGAAAAATAAGCAGTGGACTGATTTCCCGTTACAGGAATAAATTGTTGTCATTAGCCGACGACTCATGCAGGCAGATGTATGCTATAAACACAAAGGGTCCCTACACTACAACTCTCCAAACCCTTCTCCTCCAAAAGGAGATGTCATTTTTTTTTATTGGGGCACAAGTTTTGGCATGCAACAAAATAAGGTGGGGTTGACGGAATGACTTACATAGTCTGAAAAGTAGTAGGTTCTACGTCGGGAATGGAACCTGTGAGACTATTATTTCCAAGAAACCTGGCCAATTCAATAGCATGTCAACTGAAAAATATAAGACCAGATTCTAATGTCTAAGATGAAACAGACTTAAGCTAATATTTTCAACCATCCAAGGGGATGGTTTCTTTTTTTGTTTTCTTTTGTAGCTTACAAGTGTTTGAGGAAAACCATCTCCAACATATAGCTTGGAAATGTGCCTGTTAAGTTGTTGAAACTCAAATCCCTGAAACAGAAAGAAACCAGAAACATAAAGCAAGCGAATATCATAACTTAATGCAGTTAAATTTTAAATGAAACTTACAGCTTTTCTAAATAGGTTAATGATGGGATATAATATTCCAAAGTATCGGTGAGTAAGACATTTCTTAGAACCCTGTAGGAAATAAAAAGGATGGAAAATTAAGTCTGTTAATCCATAAGTTTAGATAAAAAGAACATTCATATTTGCTTTCCCCAAAACAAAAACAGATGAATACATGAATGTAGTATGTATGTGTAACTCACAAGTTGGTCAAGTTTGTTAGCTTTACTACGAAACCAAGAGAAGAACTCCCATTGTATATATCACCAATTTGCCTACATGATATACGAGCATGTAAAACAATTATTTGCGTACATACATAGATAGATACGTTTATGAATATGCGGATAAAGGGAGAGATTCCTTCAGTGGTGAGGAGTATACTATCAGAAAAGCAAGATATCTCTACTTACAAAGAAGTCAATGAGATTAAATTTCCAAGACTGGATGGTATTGGACCATCAAAAGAGTTCCCTTCAAATCTCCTGTACAAACATTTGACAGAGTGGTTAATCTGATGCAAAATCAAGGCAAAGCTATCCTTCTTGATGTCTGATTCAGACAGAACTTATATGAAGATTATAACCAAGATGCTTTGATGAATTACAATGATGTAAGCTTTGGCCAGTTATTGCCAATAAAGTCCGGTATTTTGCCTGTGAATGCATTGTCAGATGCCCACCTGCAATTCAACAAAGCTTACTGTTCTAAGGTAAGGTATGGTAAGAAATTTGCAGGAGCAGGAGACAGATAAGGCAATAAAATTAAGACAAAGGTCTTTCTTACACAACTTGCAGGTTTCCAAGGTTTGCAAATGTGGAGGGAATCTCTCCACTCAATCCACAACTGTTGATGTAACTGTCAAATTCATAAACCAATTTTGTGTTATAATTTCAAAGGTAACCTCTAAACACAATCACTTACATCCCAACAAAGAACTATAGAAAGTAACAACTTACAGTTGTTCAAGGTTGACTAAATTACCAAGTTGTGGAGGTAGTGTTCCATAGAAATTATTCACACTTAAATGCCTGCATGCATCAGATTGATCCTAAACTTCGATTATAACCCATTTTTATTTCTTACAGATTCAACGAGCGAGTAAAAGAAGAAATGTAAGTTGGTTTTATCCCTGATTGCTTAAAAAAAATAACTATTTGATACTTTACATTTTCATGCTGGCAAAAAATATATATTCATGGAGAGTTTTTCCAGTTCTTACAGCGTACGTAGCTTCTTAAGGTTTCCAAGCTCCTTCGGTATGGGTCCAGAGAAATTGTTGTGAGCGATTGAACTGTACAAAGTAAATTAATCCAAATGTTAGTGTGAATTTAAGCAATTTGATGCACTACCTCCACAACTTGATGCATAAAAAATGAAATGCTTTTGTCAAATTATATTTGAGCACTCACAGAAACTCTAGTCTAGACATATTTCCAATAAATGCCGGCAAAGGACCAGATAAATGGTTTCTATCAATCTTCCTGCAGCATCGTAAACATTATAAAAACTTTATTCGAGTGGAAAATATTCAAAATCAGCGCTTGATTATGAAGATCAAAGGTGAGGAGAAAATAGAAAGAAAAAAAGTACTCTTACAAGAATGTCAGAAAAGGCAAATCCAAGAGCTCCTTTGGTATCCCTCCTTGTCTATGTAGACCAACTAAACTCCTTATAGAGGTGATTAAAACATGTAAAATATTAGTAAAATCAGGCTTCTTTTAAGTGTTACACTTCTATAATCATAGTAATGGGGCTTGGAAGAGTATTGAGAGAGCAAAGTGGCATACAGTCTAGTAATGTGGCAAACGGTGCGGTCGTTGAAAGAACAGTCGCATCTGATATCAGAGCCTAAGACAGGATCCTCAAACACTGAATCACTTTGGCTGAGAGCAACTCCACTGCATGGCTCCCAACTGATGTTCCATTGATCCAGTGGATATATAAACCATTGTCCGGAGATTGAGTTAATTGCCCTCACTGTTTACCCGTTGATCAGAAAAGAGGAAACAAATTTTCATGCCATACTAAAATGTATATACATTGTATCAAACATGCACTTGAGTTTATCGAAAAACTGATTATAATGAATCACTATAGCATTTTCCCTATAATCAATGTTTTGTTCATTGTTTCATATAAATAGAAAGAGAGGGTACCTTCAGAAGGATCTGTAGTGGCGTTCTGAGCATTACTGGATTTGTTGCACAAAAAGAAAACAATCAAGAAGTAGAGGAAACATTTCGAACAAGACGGCTTCATCAATAACTGTGTATAACTATAACGATTTGATTGGCTGAAAAATGAAGGGCAAACTAGCAAAGGACCTGTCTGCTATCGCTATGCCTGCATGCAAATTGACTCTGGTTTTTGTTCCATGGGAATTATTATGGTGCATGAACGTGAGGTTTAATTGATTGGAACCATGTCATTTTCCTTTTTAATGCTCAGGTCAAATGGCCAACTCTAAACATTATGGCTACATCAAACTTTCTGCAAGTTGTAATAATCAAAATCGACTGCACAGATTTCACTATCAATGCGATTACATTAGTTTTAGTTTTGGATATTTAAGCAATGTAATTTAACTCTGTATTATGGAGCAGTGATCATTCGATCAAGTCGAGTAACGGCTTCATCAGTAACTATAACGGTACAATAGGCTGAAATGAAGGGCAATGGACCTGTGTGCTATGCCTACAACCAAATTGACTCTGGTTTTTGTTGGATGGGAATTATTTATTATGGTGCATGAACGTGGGGTTTAATTGATTGGAGCTATGTCATTTTACCTTTTTAATGCTCAGGTCAACCGGTCAACTCTAAACATTATGGCTACACCAAACTTTCCGCAAGTTGTAATAACAAAGAGGCTACGTGGGATGGTAATAACGGATTAGGGTTTAGAGCTTATGGTTTAGGAAATTAGTATAGGGTGTATTTGTTAGGGTAAAAGATTTAGAACGTGAAAATTAGGGTTAGGATTTAAAATTTAATTTTTAAATATTTTTAAGTATGGGGTATATAAGGAGGCTTTGTTATGGGACAGAAAATTTTTACTTGCTACATGGGCGGATGGGGGCATGATGTGTAAAATCATGTTCAGTTATTTTGATTACTGGTAAAATTAGATTATTCAATTTTTAATCTTAAATTGTTTCGATTAAATCAGATAATTGATTAATCAAGATATTTATTCGGTTTAGATAATGAATTTAAATTTATTTATTAAAATATTAAATTTAATAATATGATAAGACTAATAATTGTTTGGTCGTAAAAATATAAAAAATAACTAAAACTTAAAAAAAATGAGAGTACATATTTTCTAGTAGTTGAACTCAGACCAAAAGTTCTTCAAAAAACCATAGGGGCATTTGGACCGTAGGACATTCTAATGTATACAATTTACAAATATTGAGATAATCAGTCGAAATTATTGATTAATTTTACCAAAATTATGAAGCGTAACTGAATTGAAATAATTAAAAAAAAAGCCATAACAAAATTGAATTTTTTTTTATCTTTTTTTACGATTTTTTTTTTTGGCATGTTGCTAGCCATGGCCCCAAAACTTGGGGAAAATATCATTCAAGCCTTTGGAATTTAAAAAAAAATGTATTTGGTCCTTCAATGTATGTGCTAAACTTCATAGGACAAGTGAGAGGTACCAACCGTCCGGGACTTCAAGGATATCCCATGGATCACTCAGATACTATGGCCTAGGCCCTGAGATACTGTAAGATTGTTCTTTGCCGAGAGAGCTTTCCCGTTTCGAAGCTCGGAGTCAGGGAAGAGTCTAGGACGGCACGATTTCTAAATTTTAAATACTAAAACTTAAATCCCTAAATTTTAAACCCTAAACTACAACCCTAGCCCTTAAAATTAGAAGGCTAGTTGTGTATTGAAGTTTTTCCCAAAGTTTATTATGAAATGATTAGAAAGTATTTTGTTAATTAAGGTTTCTATTATGAATTCTATAATATGTTACACGTTTATTACAAGATAACTCACTCTATACAGAAATGATAGTTTCTAGAACTACAGTTTAAGTTGGCAGAAATGAAAGGTACCGAAGTAAGTTCTATGTATTTCTCAAGACAGTGACATTGTTCCGCAGCCGGCATGTACAGACAGCTCTCACCTTCCTTCTGCAATAATGCCCCTGAATGCAGTAATAAGCGTTGATTGATCTTCTGTACTTGACATAGTCTTGCTCCCACTCTTGATGTCGCTGCTGCTACTATCAGTTACAATGGATGTTTGTGTTTCTTCATTCATGAAGGCTTCTGTTATGTCCTTGAAATCCCAGTCAGTTAAATAACTCGGTTTTGTTGTAACATTGTTCACTTCAGTATCTCCTGCAAGCATAGCAACAACACGAGACATGGGCGGCCGAGTTGACGGTGATGCCTGAGTGCATAAAAGTGCCACCCTTATCACTCGGAGAGCTTCGTTTTTGTCGAACTCCGCTAATCTTGGATCGAGCAGGCTCAAGAGTTGGTTATTTTCATGCACGGTCCACGCCTAGAGGCATTGTAAGAACAAATTAATATTCATATTAACAAGGTTCTCGAACAGAAAGTGATGAAAAAGGTAAATATGCTTCTGGATTACCCATTCAAGAAGATAAACTCTGTCATCTTCTAATTTATTGTCTGAGTTTGGTCTACCACTTATAATCTCCAAAGCAAGAACACCGAAGCTAAAAACATCTACTTTCTCTGTAAGATGCCCGCGCATTGCATATTCCGGTGCCAGGTAGCCACTTCAAGACAATTACGTTTCGTTGGTGAATAATGTTTATGGAACATAAATTACATGCTAGTAACTACTAAGGCAGGACTAATGAACAAGAAGGTTGGAAGGTCTTACATTGTTCCAGCAGCGCGAGTGGTGACGTGTGTATTCTTGTCATCATAAAGCTTTGCCAAACCAAAATCAGATATCTTTGGACAGAGCTCTTCATTAAGCAAAATATTGCTTGCCTTGACATCCCTATGAACAATCCTTGGCTTAGACTCCTCGTGAAGATAAGCGAGCCCTCTTGCAGTTGATAAACAGATATTGAAGCGGGTTGGCCAATCAAGATGCAAGCTATTTTGTCCTGCATTGTAGTGCAATGAATATGATATAGTTGTTCATCGATCAACAAATAATGGAAAGCATAAAATTATTATATTAGAATGTTCTCATACCCCAGAGTGCCTGATCAAGGCTTTTGTTCACATGATACTCGTAAACAAGGAGTCGCCTATTTCCTCCAATGCAGCACCCGTGTAGTTTGACAAGATTACGATGGTGCACTGCTGATATGGTAGCTATCTCAGTAACAAACTGTTCTTTCCCCTGGTTTGATGCTAATGAAAGTTGTTTCACAGCCACAACTCTCCCATCAGAAAGTTTACCCTAAAGCATAATACAAGTTAGTAACAGTGTGTGTAAATCATCCTCTTTCGTTTATTTCATCATTATATGACAAACAATTTAGCATGCTAAAAATGTTAAGACATTGTTTACCTTGTACACAGGTCCAAATCCCCCTTCTCCTAACTTCTTTGAAGGACTAAAGTCTTCGGTGGCATCTTTTAACTCGGAATAACTAAATGTGTTTGGTCTCGGACTGATGCCAATAAGCACTGTAGAGTCAAGTATGTGAATTAGCAACCTGTAAGTTGGATATTACTTTGAAAATCTTATAAACTTTGTTGAGCATCCCAGTTTTAAAAGGCAGGAGACTTTTTCTTTTATGTTATTGGGCTCTTTTCATATACACTAATCCACTGATATTGAACAGTGATCTAAAGATGCACCTTTTTCTGATATACAAATGAATAACCGTATAATATAGTATATTTTATGATAAACTAATGATCTTACCCTCCTCATCCTCAGCTTCTTTCTTTCTCTTTACATAAATAATTGCACATATAAGTATCGAAGCCAATACCACAACGGGAACCGTAACTCCAGCAATCAATGCTGTGTGGTTCTTCCCTTTAGGATTGCCTGGTGGTAACCCACTGACAGTTGGTCTGAAGTCTGAGGAGCAAAATAGGTGTATTAGAAACATAGAACCAAAGATTAGCACATGAAGCATATATTACATGAGGATTCATAAGTGTTAAGATGTCTTACTTGGAACCACACTAATAGCTGAAATTGATGGACCGTAAGTACCCTCTTTTGGCGTGCCAGTAGTCCCCTTGCCAGCCCAAAACAGGTGAATTTCAAGGTGGTTCTCAATTACATTGGCAGTGAAATTCCTAGTTATTGCTACATTAACACCACCAGCCTCCTTTGCTATATCAAAATCCCTTAATCTCCGGGTTCCCTGACGATGTGTTGATAAGATATTATAGCAGTTAAGTAGTTCCGAGTGTAAAATTATGATCATAAAAAAACTGCAAACAGGGGGAATGGAATGAATTATGTACAGCTTAGAATGGTATGAAGTTCTAACTTAAACGAAATATTACCTGAATATAAACATCGAAAACACGCCTTGCTACACTCTTCCAGGACTGTGAGTTATTGCTAGGGAAACCTGTTTCTGCGAAGAACAAGTTTACCGTATAGAGTCCATTCTCAAGGCCTAGGCCATAGTATCTGAGTGATCCTGGGGATAGCCTTGAAGTCTGATACAGCCCCGGAGTGTTGGTACCTCTCACTTGTCCTCCGGTGTTTTCCGCATAGTGTGTATTCTCACTATCTGAAAACAAGCCTCCATTGCTAACTGCCCATTTCCGTGTACTGATTATGTTAAATGTTGCAGCGCCAAGTGGGCTATTATCTGCCTCAAATAATATCCCATCGGAAGTCATCGCTGGTCCACCGCACTTGATCGAGAAGTTTGCATCTGCCAATGCCAACATCGAAAAATTTTAGCAAAGCATTAAGCATCAAGCTAGCTTAAATCACATAATTAAGACATCAACAACTGATTTTGGTTCCAAAGTTTTAGAGAGTACATCGTGGAGCATTTCTAAAGCATGGGAAGCTTCTTTGAAGGCAATCTAATCCTGGAAAATGCCTGAGGAATTTCAAAACAATTTCTTGATTAGGAACTTTAAAAGTATGCATTGCATAGCAGATATAACAGCAAGCATTTCTATTCATAGAGGTAACAGAATTCTTTCAAGAAAGTTTAGGAGACAGGAAAACCGGGCGCTGTGGGATGATAACCCACCTTGTGTTTGATCTGGTTAGTATGAAGTTGTTGGCCACAAGATTCCTACATAAAATTTGAGCACCAAAAAAGCCTAAGCTACAATTCGGTGTTAAAATTAGGATGCAATGGAAAGTAAAGGAAGTATCCTGGTTGAAGATACATACAGTTGTAAACCTGAGTTTACCCAAGAAGGCAAGTTTCCTGATAGAAAATTGTAGGATAAATCTCTGCATATACAAGTATATTAGCAGAAAGTGAGTATGGAGCATGAATAGATTGCCGGAATCAGGAAAATTTAACTGCCTTTCTATTTCAGTTGGTGGGAATTTAAAACTAACACCATATGAAATAAGTTGGTGAGATAGAATGACTTACATGGTCCGAAGAGTTTCACTCTTTTGGCTTGGAATGGAACCTGATAGACTGTTATTTCCAAGAAACCTGACCATTTCAATTGCACGAAAGAGACGAATAATGTCAAGTGAAAACCATGAATCATGAGTGGAGATTTTTTCAATTTTTTTGTTGCTTACAAGTATCTGAGAGAATTCATAGTGAACAAAGCACTTGGAATTTGGCCTGTTAAGTTGTTGAAACTCAAGTCCCTGGAAGAAAATAAAATTAGAAACATGAAACAAGTGAATATTCATAAATTACTTTAGCAGTTAATCTTTTGATAAAACTTACAGCTTTTGTAAAGATTGCAATTCCGTGATATAAGATGGCAAAGTACCAGTGATCATGGCATTTCTTACAACCCTACAGGACGAGAAAATATAGAAAAATAATATGGTAAATATAAAAATTTAGATAACAACATTTCATCTTTTTCCCCCAAAATGAGAACATATGAATAAAGAATTTAAAGTGTATGGTTAACTCACAAGTCATTCAAGTTCTGTAGATTTCTTACAAAATCAAGAGAAGAACTCCCATTGTATATATCGCCAATTCGCCTACATGATATACGAATATAAAAGGTGATTATGTGTATGCATACATATGTACATGAATATGCAGATTGCAGACAAAGGAAGAGAGTCCAACAGTGGTGGGGAGTATGTATAGTATCAGGAAATCAAGCAAGATATCTCTACTTACAAAGAAGTCAATGAGATTAAATTTCCAAAGCTGGATGGTATTGGACCATCAAAAGAGTTCCCTTCCATTCTCCTGTATAAACATTTGACAGACTAGTCAATCCGATGAAAAATCGAGGCAAAGTTATCCTTCTTGATGTCTGATTCAGATAGAACTTATACGAAGACTACAACGAAGATGTTTTGATGAATTACAATGATGTAAGCCTTGTCCATGTACCAACAAAGTCTGGTATTTTGCCTGTGAATGCATTGTCAGATATCCACCTGAAATGCAACATAGCTTACAGTTATTACAGTTAGGTAAGGACTTAATGTAATCAAGGCAATTTGCATGACACACAGAGAGAAAAAGCAATAAGCATCGAGAAGGGTCTTTCTTACGCAATTCGCAGTTTTTCAAGGTTAGCAAATGTTGAGGGAATCTCACCACTTAATCCACAACTGTTCATGTATCTGCCGAATTCGTAAACCAATTGTTGTCATAATTCCATACGGTAACCTTGTAAACAGTAAACACAATCATGTACATCCCCCTACAGAGAACTAAGGGAAGTTGGAACTTACAGTTCTTCAAGTTTGGCTAAATTACCAAGTTCTGGAGGAACTGTTCCAGTGAACCTATTATTTCCCAAAGACCTGCATGATATCGATCCACATATATAACTTTACCATTAAATGTATGCTTAAAAACAGAATTAGTCAAGAGCTCCTGCAACTCTTACAGCATAAATAAATCCTTAAGGTTTCCAAGCTCCTTTGGAATTGGTCCAGAGAAATCATTTTGAGCAAGTGACCTATACAAAGTAAAACAATTAAACAAATAATCCGAAAAACGAAATGATTTGATTAGATTATCTCTACTGAGTACTCACAGTAACCCCAGGCTAGTCATATTTCCAATGAATGCTGGCAAAGGACCAGAGAAAAAGTTTTGATCAATCTTCCTGCATCACCAAACAATATAAATGATCATCATCAGTTACAGTAAAAATAAACACATATTGTAACCATTTTAGCAAGAACATTCTTACAAGTAATACAGAAAGGGCAACTCCAAAAACTCCACTGGTATCACCCCTCGTTTATCTAGAGAAATTGCCCTCCTGATGCAAAAACTAAATGATTAGACTTCCCCAAAGGCCATTAACATGAATGGATTACCCTTGTTTTAACTGTTATGGTAGAATGATCATAAGCATAAGAGAGCAAAAAGCATACAGGCTGGTGATGTGGCAAACAGTGCCACCTTGGAAAGAACAATCACATTGGATTGCAGGGTTATTAGAAGGGTCCTCGAACTCAGAATCACTTGCGGTGAGAGCAATTCCACTGCATGGCTCCCCACTGATGTTCCATGTATCCAAAGCTTGGAGATCCCATTGTTGGAAGATTGAGTTCAATGCCCTTACTGTTCCACCATTCATTAAAAAAAGAATAGTTAAATAAGAATAGTGGGTGGTTATGAAGGAGTGAATGTTGATTTTGTTTAAACATTATGAAGTTTTCATATTTGGGTTATAATTTCTTGATTAACTGATGCAGTTTATGATAAGTGCTTAAATTTATTTGGGTGAGATCAACGCGGAACTTAATGAAAGAGTTGGGAGCCAACTTAAAATTTTTAAAAATTTTAGAGGCTTAAACTAAAATTTTCAAAAGATTTAAAAGGTTTAATTTATAATTTTTCAAAATAATTTGGGATCTAACTAAAACTTTTAATAACTTTGAGAGTATTAATGAGAATTTTATTAAAAGTTATGGGAGGAGACTTAATTAAAATATTCAAAAAAAAAAAGCTTAATAAGAATTTCTTAAAATTTTAAGGGTAAATTTTTTAGAATTTTTGAGGGATCAAATTTTTATTTTTCATTTTTTGTGGTAGGAATATCAAATATTTCAAATTAATAAATTTATTTTTGACAATTGAATTTATTATCGAAATATTTCAAATATAATTTTAATTTTATAAAATGATATGTACAAAAGTTTTCTTTTCTTTTAATTGTGTTTATTTAAGTATCATCTTAACATTTTCTTGTTTGAGCCAAAGTATCCAGCGCTGATAGCGGCGACTAATCCTCTCGTCGCGAGTGTTTTCACTAAAAGGTAAACAACTAGTCATAAAATGCACTTCATCCCCCTAAGAATTACAATATTAACTTAAATAAATTATCATTCATATATTTTTTAAAACTATTATACCAAATCAATTAATAAAATTTCGTTATAGAAAATTGACGGTTAAAATTCATGTCGAAAATATGAAGATAAAGTAATAAATAAGTTTTAATAAATGTAAAAATTAGTGACCAAATTATAGATTTTCAAATTGATAACCAAACCAAAACTTTTCAAAAAAAAAATTAAGTACTTAAAATTATAATTTAATTATTTTAATTTCAAAAAATAAAAATAGATAACGTCTAAAGATATCAATTATCATAATGTCACGTGTCATCTAACATGCGGTAGTGTTCCTTTTTTGACATTGGTCAATGGGTAGTGTTCTTTTCAAAAAGAAAACACGCCGTAGTAGTGTAACATGTGCTATGACACTATCACATTATTTTTAGGGTAAAACTCATTAGAAGTCCCTTAAGTTTAGGGTATATTTTATTTTGGTCATTTAATTTGAAACAAAAAGTTATTCTTTTCACTTATATTTTCAACCGTTATTATTTTGGTCACTAGATCGTTACCCTCCGTTAACCCGTTAATATGATGACAACACAAACATCCAAAACTGCAAGAACTTTACCCCATAAACATCCAATGCATGTCCAACGAATAGGAGTTACAAACAACACGAACTTCACCCCCATAAACTTCCAGACACTAAGGAATGCACCTTGCGCACAACCAAGAACCAAAATAAAATCTATGGATGACAAGAACTGCCCCACCTTGCAACTTCCAGACACTGATTTTTTTTATTAGTGTGTTACGTTATCGTATTAATAAAGATTAACGAAGGCTAACGATCGGGTGACAAAAACAGTAACGGTCAAAAATATAAATAACCTTAAACATAAAACCTCCAATAAAGTTTATCATATTTTCTAATAGTTGCATGGTGAAAAAGAATTGAGCTTTTCATATAAGTGTTCAAATATGATTTTAATAACTGAACCAGAATTAAGATGATTCTACGACAATTATATTGTTTAATTTTAAAATCGACAAGACTTAAAAAAAATTTAAAGAAAATAATGGGAATATGAATCAATTTCTCTAATTTTGAAACTCATAGATAGGGGTGAACAAAACTCTACTTGACTCGAAAAAACCTTAATTTTTCGACTAGATTTGAGGCGAAAAAACTCGACTCGAAAAAATTTCAAATAAAATTTGAGTTGTAAAATAGAAATTCGAATAACTCGAAATTTTTAGTAATCAGTAGATTTATTTTTAAGTTCGAGTCGAGTATCTTAATTTTTCCTAATATATATACCGATATAAAAATTATGAAAAAATACATGTCACATATGAAGAAATATATATATATATATATATATATATATATGCAAATCTTATATAATTAGAGCAAGTCATTTAAATTAGAATTAAATCATACTATAACATGATATATAATTATAATTAAATTTGTATAGGAACTCGAAAAGTCGACTAAAAGAAATTTAAATAAAGTTTGAGTTGTAAAATATGACGCGTCAACTCAAATAACTCAAATTTTTTTTACCTGACTCGATCGAACGCTCACCCCTACTCATAGAAACCTAAAATGTACTTAAATTAGGAAAGTTGGGGAATCAAGACTTAATTTCAAAGATATTTAAACTCACAGGGCCTTGAGAAAGAATTAAACCACGAAAGCTGTAAAACAGTTAGTTCCGTCGCTGAACGGAGACAGGGAGAGAAGAGTACCTTCGGAGGGATCGGTGGCGGCGGTGGCATTAGTCTGGGCATTAATGGAATCGCAGCATGAAAACAAAATAACCAAAAAGAAGTAGAGGCAGGCTTTCCAAGAACACAGTCGTGGCTTCAGCTTCATCTTCAACCTTGAGATCGTCTTCTTCTTTTACTCGCTTCGCGACCAAATCGCCACCGTCTTCTTCGATGGGAACCACTTATGAGGCATGGATATTTAACCTGAGCTTCTACGTAACCTGGGCCTGTCAATCTTCTAGTAATGCTCAGCTCAAGTCAACTCGAAAACGGTACAAACACTGAAAACGGAAGAGCTATATTTTCAACAAACTACTGCTGAAACAGAATAAATAATTGAACAGTTATCTTCAACAATCACCGTAGGAATAATTAAACGTTGCTTAAATCATGACGACTCGGATGCCTTTTGTCTTCGTCCTTTCGTCCTCTCTCAATCATTTATAGATATTCTTAACCATTGATAATGTACATATATTATATAAACATAGCGATTTTAACTCGTGTCTCTTAGAATGAACGTCGTCCGCTTATCTATTGGGACACTTATTGAGTTCATCTCGAACATTTATATATATACTCACTTACTCGTCTTATCTACCTGTCAACCATTTTTACACATTTTTAAACTATTAGACAAGGATAAATAAACGATAAGACTATTTTTTCATGTGATAATTTCTTACTTTTACGATTAATTTCATTCATCCATTTACTTTTATCTAACAATAAAATAATTTAAGTTTTATATAGTATAAAAGGATCACATCTCATATATATGAGAAAATATTCCATACACTAACAGTGATTTTTTCTCCACAAGCGGGTTCAATTTAGGGTGTAATGGTTAGTTTAGGGTTTATGCATTTAAGGGTTAGAATTTGTGATTTATGGTTAAAATTTAGGTTCTAGAGTTTAGGTTTTAGAGATTAAAGTAAGAAATTTTAATTTTAATTTTTAAGGTGATCAATTAAGGCATGGTTGTGGGAAAAAAACTTTTACACTGTCAGTGCATGATATATATAATAACTCTATATATGTGAGTAATTATTCCATATACATGCAATGAAAACAAAAAGTCAAGTGTTTTGGTTTTAGGTTTTTGGGGTTAAAATTTAGAGTTTAGAGGTTATGAGTTTATGTTTATTAGTATAGAAATGATACTTTGTGGTTAGAATTAGGGTTTATAGGTTAAAACATAAATCTCTAACCATATTACTCTAAACTATTAACACTAACCTTCAAACCCTAAATTCTAATAATAATATTATTTAAAATTTAAACCTTAAATTATAAATTTTAAACCCTACGATTAAGGTGCTTGTGGAAACTTTTTATTTCCGTCGCTATAAGTGTATATATATATAGTTTAACAACTAACCATTGATGACAAGTCATCTCGAATCACGATCAAAATAAACAATAAAAATATGTATTATGAGTTGTTTTGGATTGTTTATATTTACTAAGACCGCCAACATCAATGGTTAGATTGTGTTCACATTTAAGCCTGGCCAAAGTTTAATAAACAAATATAACTTTAGAAAATCAATGTGTACGAGTAATTTTATAGGGACGCACATGAACTGCAAGGTAAATAAATTAATCGATAGGTAATATACAAATTAAATCATTTATGTAATGGTAATTATTTATTATACTGATAATGAAAATTAAAAGTTTTATAAGTGTTTTAATTTTAGGATTTAAATATTTATTTTAGAGTTTAAGAGTTCAGATTTAGATGTTTAAAATTTATGGATGATGATTGGAATTCATGGTTTAAGATTATAATTTAGAGTTTATCGGTTAAAACCTAAATCTTCATCATATTACCTTAAAACTAAACCCTAACCTTTAAACCTAAATTCTAACCTTAAACCATTAATTCTAACCATTATCCCTAAATTATAAACTATTACATCTGAACCCATAAACTCTAAAATAAATCTCTAAATCCTAAAATTAAGGTGTTTATTAAAACTTTTATTTCTACCGCACATGAATATAAATTATGTATTTAATGAATGATTTTTGTGCTTAAAACTTTGTCCTAAGTATTTCAGTTGTTTTCTTTAAATCTTTTTATTGTTTGATTCTTTATTTTAGTTTTAGGTACTTAATTGGTATCTAATTTAAAATATAGTCGAGTAAATTATAATTTTTTTGAAAAAAGTAAATTATAGGGTAAAGTATATCAGGGACCATCGAACAATAGGGTGTGACCGTTTTTACCATCAACCTTTTAATTGTTCCAAACTTACCACCAAACTTTATTTTTTGACTCGTTTATATCACTCTGCCGTTAAATCTTTAACTCCGTGATGACATGGACACTGCATCAAAACGACGTCGTTTTGGTGCCGCTATTTTGATATTAAATGACCCAAAACGACGTCATTTTGCTAGAGAAAAATATGTGAAATTGTGCACTCAACGAGATTCGAACCTAAAACCTTAAGCATTAAAGACAACCTCCTAACCACCAAGCTAACCTAATATCTTTGAATTATTTTTAGCACAAATAATATATATTTCAAATTGTAGTTTGTCATATAAATAATATTACTTTATCTGAATAATATAAATATATTATTTCTAATATAAAAATATTCAAATATTGGTATACATAAATAATAAAATAAATAATAAAATAAATGAAAATATATAAATATTTTTATATTATTAATAATATTAAATAGATAAATATATTATTATAAAAACTAAAAGACTAATTTTCAAAATAAAATTTATTTAAAAAATCTAAAATTCGACAAAATCTTAATCCCTAAACCCATAAATCCTAACCCTAAACTATAAACTTTAAACACTAAAATTTTATTCATAAACAAATAATATTAAAATATATAAACAAATAATATATTATTATAAAAATTAAAAAATGATTTAAAAAATATAAAATTTTCAAAATTTACGAAAAGACCAAAAAATTCACCAAAATTTTAGGGTTTAGGGTTTAGGGTTTAGTATTTAGGGTTTAGGGTGGTTTAGGGTTTATGATTTAGGATTTTGGGTTATTTTGGGTCTTTTCGTAAATTTTGAAAATTTTATATTTACCAAATTTTTATGGTTTAGGGTTTAGGATTTTGGTGAATTTTTGGGTCTTTTCGTAAATTTTTAAAATTTTATATTTTTTAAATCAATTTTTTAGTTTTTATAATAATATATTATTTGTTTATATATTTTAATATTATTTGTTTATGAATAAAATTTTAGGGTTTAAAGTTTACAGTTTAGGGTTATGGTTTATGGGTTAAGATTTTGTCAAATTTTAGATTTTTAAACAAATTTTGTTTTGACAATCAGTCTTTTAGTTTTTATAATAATATATTTATATATTTATATATTTAATATTAATAATATAAAAATATTTATATATTTTCATTTATTTTATTATTTATGTATTAATATATGTATACCAATATTTGAATATTTTTATATTAGAAATAATATATTTATATTATTCGGATAAAGTAATATTATTTATATGACAAACTATGAAATATATATTATTTGTGCTAAAAATATTTTATAGATATTAGGTTGGCTTGGTGGTTAGGAGGTTGTCTTTGATGCTTAAGGTCTTAAGTTCAAATCTCATTGAGTGCACAATTTCACATATTTTTCTCTAGCAAAACGATGTCGTTTTGGGTCACTTATTATCAAAATAGCGGCACCAAAACGACGTCGTTTTGGTGCAGCGTCCATGTCATCACGGAGTTAACGATTTAACGGCAAGGTGGTATAAACGAATCGAAAAATAAAGTTTGGTGATAAGTTTGGACCAATTAAAAAGTTGATGGTAAAAACAGGCCACACCCTATTATTCGGTGGTACCTTACATACTTTACCCTAAATTATATTTAGAAATTTATCTTGGTTAAAATTTTATTAATGTGCAAATTTTAATTAATTAATAGAGGTCATGTGCTTTAAAAAAAATTCTTGAACTTGACTTTAAGTACTTAGATGGTGGTACCCAAAGACGAACCTCTTGGGGACTAGTGGAGTTATATCCCTACAAAAATTTTAAAAAAATAATTAAATTGAGATAATGATGAAATTATATTTTGGCCCTGTTTGGTAAACAGCGGTTTGGGCAAAAATTAGAGGTTTGAGGTATAATTAGAGGTTTGACTAGTCAAATCCGCTAATATTGATGTTTGGTAAATAGCGGATTGAAAGAGCGGATTGGGGTGAAAAAGCTAATTTTGAAAAAGCTCCTAATATGAGCTTTTTGAGATTAGAGGTTTGATATTAGAGTTGTAATGACTCTTTTACCCTTAACAATTACCAAAAATCTCTAAATAACCTAAATTAAATAATAATATTTTTTAATATAAATAATAACATATTAAATATTGGACTTATTTATTGTTACTACTAATTTATATGACGACATTTGTAAGTTAATTTTATTTTTTTATTATCACATATTTATATGTGTATATAATTTTTTTAATAATTATATAAATAATAAATTAATATATAAGTCTTTCAAATATGTTTAGAAAAATTATATTAAATTTTTTTTTTACAAACCTAATTAATATTTATTAGATACAAAATATTCATAACTGATAAATTATTCAAACACGTATTGAATACAATCATGTCCTTATATGTCATTTTGCTTGTTTAAATAATCAAACAGCTAACAGCTATCAGTTAATTTTACCAAACACTTTTATACAATCAGCTAATACAATCCGCTAGTCAAATCAGCTAATGCAATCAGCTATCAGTTAATGCAATCCGCTATCAGCTATCAGCTATCCGCTAATTGCCAAACAGGGCCTTTAACTTTTTTAAAAATATATAATTTATTATTGATCCATTAAATTTATTGTTTTAAAAGTTCACTCAATAAATAACGTTGAGTTCACCTGAACTTGAAAATCAACACATGTATTAATCTAATAAGTTAATTCTATTAAAATTTTGTTAAAATATTATCATTAACCGATCAATTAATGTCACTTGTTTTAAAATGGACCTCTTTAATAATGTAACATGTGTAGTTAAATTTTTATTAAAATTTGAATTAATTCTAATAAACATGAAGAAAGTTTGTTTTTTTAATAGAACAAAGTTTGTTTTATTCAACTAATTGGGTATTTTTTGTGTTTTTTTTCACATCATAAAAAAAAGTTAATATCGACATTTCAGTAAGAAAATTAATAAACTTGTGTAGGAAGATCTACATGACTCAGTTATTTCAGTTTCTGTATTAGCAAAAAAAAAAATATTACTGTTTCATCAAATGTGAGTTAGTTTGAATATTTTAAAATTTTTAGAAATAAAAAAAAATTAATGACTAAAATGATTAAATCGATAAAATTTAGAGAGAAAAAATCATTTACCGTAAAAAATTACGAATTATTATGGATTGCTCAATGGTTAGGTGCTTTGTCACTTTCAAGGGAAGATTCCCGAGAAAGCTTATTTGTTTTTTTCTCATATTTTAGGTTTGTTTTTTAAGCATACGTCTCTTGATCTATACATATACACACACATATTTAGAAGTTGTTAATTTAGAAATTTTATAGGTACGCACATTGAGGGAGATGTCAATAAATAAATTCTCTCTAGAAAAAAAATATAAAATTTGTTTGATTCTCCTCTCAATTTTAAAATTTTATTCAGACTAATTCGGATTGATCCTCGTTGCACATTTAATTTTAGTGTGTGAGCATTCTAAAGAAATTTTTTTATATAGACAAGACTCAAACGTTTGGATGAAATTTAAGGTTTAGGGCTTGATGGACCTTAGTGTCGATGATACAAGTAGGAGATCTTGTTTTGTTTTAGGTAATAGTAGTCTGTTGGATTTGTTTTGGTTTTAATTTGTATCTAGTTGTGTGCACTCTTTTCCTTTATTTAAGTTTAGAGAGGTTTTTAACAAGGCACTCAACGTAGGTCTTAAATTTGTATTTTTTAAACCCTTTAATAAAAATTTTATTTGCCGAGCAAAAAAAAAACTCAAACTCGAAACTTATTTAAATGATACCAAATTATTTACTACTTAGGCTAATCTCGTTGGTGAAAAAAATTACTCATTTAATTAAATACATTATCGTTAGGTGTATAGAGATTAAATTATGTTCTTAAAAGTGATATTAAAATAACGATAAATGATTTATTTATTCTAAATTATTAAATTAATTTAACACAAAGACACTTGTCATAATCCTGTCACATTGTAGAAAAAATAATATAACTGATGATGTACTAAATAGCTGTCCTAATTAAATATATGAATGAAGTGCAAGGTCTGAACGAAGATAAATATTAGGTCGAAATAAAAATAGAAAATTGATCAACAAAATGTAATAATTTTTTGAATGATCTAAAAGTGAATATAAAATAATATATGTTCATGCATATTTTTAATGCTTTGATAATGTACATATAATTTGTAAATAGAACAATTCGAAGTCGTATCTCTTAGGATAAAGATCATCCACTTTACCACTGAAATACTTGTTGGGTTCTTATTAAAATAAAATTTAAACATATACAAGCCCTACCTATTAAAATAGAATATGTTATTTTTAATGTCAAAAAAGTCATTTATAAATGAATTGATATCGTGTTTCAACGAATTGATTCAAAATTTCCATTGAGCTCAATTCTTTGACCTTTAGTACGGTTATTGTAACAAATTAAAAGACAGAATCATACGTGTATTTGACTTTGAACCTGGTGTTTCAACATAAAAATAAAACCCATCAATTTTAGATGGAGTTTTTATAATAATAAATACATGCACGTTTATATATTTTATTATTTATAATATACAGATTCAACCTATCAGATAAAACACTGTGGATTTGAGAAAAAATTAAAGAAATTTTTTTGAAAATATAAAAAAATATAAATAAAAATGAATTACAATTTAAAATTGGAAAAAAATTCTAGTAGAAAACTTGTTTTGTACGAGCGCATAGGGGATGGGCACGGGTCAGGTTAGATTTTTGGCCCACCAAAACTCGACCTGAAAATAAATATCATAAACCTGAAACCCGACCTAAACACATACTTTAAAAAATTCGACCCAACACTAAAATAAATACCCTAAACTCGAACCTGACTGACTCGACATATAGAAAAAAAATTAATTTTATGGACTCAATTGTAAAAAATAATTTTGGGAGACTTAATAGTAAAAAATAATAATTTTAAGGGTTAAATAGTAAATAAAAAATTAATTTTAAGGACCTAATTATAAAAAAATATAAAGAGTGGATATTATTATAAATATTCCTAAAAATTTTAAGAAAAATTATACAATTAGTATCGGGTAGGGTCAGATATTTTCCACCCTAAACTCGACCCGACTCCACCCTTAGTAAATACTCAACCCGAACCTAATTTCTTTATTAAAAAATCTGACTCGATCAGGTCGGGCCGGTCGAAACTCGATTGGATCGGATAACACGTCCATCCCTATGAGCGCCTAGTTTTAGGGTTCAAATATTATAGTTTAGTATTTAGTGTTTGTAGTTAAGTTTTAAGATTTGAGAATATATTTATAATTTAAAGTTTCGAGTTTAAGACCCCTGAAAAAAATACATGACAGTTTTTTTAAGTCTGCTTTTAAAAAAAAATCACTGCATAATAATTACCATTTACCCTTTAAAATTATATACTATCAAATTTTAAGTTGAGCAAAAATTATAAATAAAGAGAAGTCAATGAAAAGTACAAGCGAGAGAAAAACAAATAACGAATAGCTTAGGACAACATAAAAACGTATGATAAAATAAATAAAGATGAATAGGATTAGGGATGGATCGAGAAGGATTAGTAGCAGTTATATCTTTATATTTTTTTATCAATAATTTAAATTTATACATCTATATTTTTAATGTAACTAGTTAACCGTTTGCACTTGAAGGCTTGTTTATGAAGAAATAAAATAAAATGTATATTTTTAATTATTAATTATCAAGTCATAATATAAAAGGGAGAATATTTCATGTATTTTTAGTTTCTACAAGCGTTTTAATGTTAGAGTTTATGGACTCAATTTAGCATTTAAAATTTAAGGGTTTATGTTTAATGTCTAACATGGTGGGATTAGAATTTAGAGTTTATAGGTTAAAGGTAAAATACTAACATAATACCTTAACTCATAACATCTAAACCCTAAATTTTAAATTTTAATCGTACTTTTAAATTCTAGACATTTATACTTTAAATTAAGTCTTTAATGCACGTTATAATTTACCCATTTAAAAATTATAAATTGGGGAGAGTCCCATTTTTCTAAGCTCAACTTCTGTACTTTCCAAATTCCAAAGGTTGTTAAACCAAGAAAAAGCTGCGGAAGTGCATTCGCATTTTCCACATTGCTTCATCAAAAGTTAAAAGCATGGTATGTATAAAATAAAATTAATAAATGAAGACGAAGACAAAGGCATCCGAGTCATCGTGAAATTTTTTAAGCTAAAACAGTGTTGAACTTGAGGAGTAGACAAAACAGTAGTTGTTGAAGACGAGTGTTGAATTATTGATGCTTTCAGCGCCTGTGATGTGATCTTGAAGTGGACTTTTGATTAATCAAAGTTGCAGGCCATAATGTTGGTCGAGTTGACCACTTAAACACAGTGGCTATTTCCTATTTGGTTGCAGAAAAAACAAAAACTGGGGATTTCAAGGTTGATGATGAAGCCGTTTCCATGCTTGTTCTTTTTCTGGGTTGTTTTGTTTTGGTTCATCAAATCCATTGATGCTCAGAACGCCACCACCGATGCTTCTGAAGGTACTCTCTCTACCATGGATTTAAATTGCGGCTACGGCCGTGTTTTCAGTGTTTATGCAGTCATTGCGGACTGCGGCTACCGCTATTGCTGTAGCGGGCAGCTATTTGAATCCTGCTAGTCTCTACCTGTATGTGTAAATGTGTCAATGAAAAAAAAATAGTTGCTTATAGGGGGAGAAGAAGAAGCTATGGTGATTATAATGGGTTTTTGATATTGTTTTAACAGTGAGGGCATTGAACTCAATCTTCCAACAGTGGAATACACAAGCAGTGAATTCATGGAACATCAGTGGAGAGCCGTGTAGTGGAACTGCTCTCAACCAGAGTGATTCTGTGTTTGAGGATCCTGCCAATAACCCTTCCATCAGATGTGATTGTTCTTTCAACGGTGGCACTGTTTGCCACATTACTCGACTGTACGCGCTCTCTGATTCAATCGATTTTAGTACCTGTACTTCTCGACATGAACTAAATTTGCAACAAAATTCGATGTAACACTTTTATCAGGAGGGTGTCTTCTCTAAGTACACAAGGGGTGATACCAGAGGAGCTTTTGGATTTGCCTTTTCTGACAGTTTTGTAAGAATGTTTTTTCAATTTTTTTCCTTTCTATTTTCTATTCACCTGTGATGTTCATAAGCCAATATTGATTTTGAATATTTTCCAATTGAATACAGGTTTTATAATGTTTATGATATGTCTTTTAGGTATGGGAAATGGTTGGTTTTACGGTATCTGATTATAATAATTTATATTGTATGGTGATGCAGGAAGATTGATAGGAACTTCTTCTCTGGTCCTTTGCCAGCATTCATTGGAAATATGTCTAGACTAGAGTCACTGTGAGTACTCATAGATTGTTAATTTCTTATATTTTAGAATACACCTTTTTTTTGGATTATTTATTTAATTATTTTACTTTGTATAGGTCAATTGGAACAAATGTTTTCTCTGGACCCATTCCAAAGGAGCTTGGAAATCTCAAGAATCTATCTCTGCTGTAAGAATTGGAGGAACTCTGAACTAGTTATTTTTGTCACCATTATGAAGGATAAACTAGCTCTGTTTTTAAGCAAATTATATGTGGATCAAATCATGCAGGTCTATGAGTAATAATAATTTCTCTGGAACATTGCCTCCAGAACTTGGCAATTTAGCTAACCTTGAAGAACTGTAAGTTCCGACTTCCTTTAGTTTTCTGTAATGGGGATGCACATGTCTTTCTTTACAAGGTTACCCTATGAAATTATAACAATTGGGTTATGAAAATTTGGCAGATACATTAACAGTTGTGGATTCAGTGGTGAGATTCCCTCAACATTTGCTAACCTTACAGCACTGCGAATTGTGTAAGAAAGACCCTTCTTTATGCTTCTTGCCTTCTCTCTTTCTCTCGGTCCTGTAAATCGCCTTATTAACAGTAAGCTCTGTTGAATCTCAGGTGGGCATCTGACAATGCATTCACAGGCAAAATACCATACTTTGTTGGCAATAACTGGACAAAGCTTACATCATTGTAATTCATCAAAACATCTTGGTTATAATCTTCATGGAAGTTCTCTCTGAATCAGACATTAAGAAGGATGGCTTTGTTTAGATATTTCATCAGATTGACCAGTCCTCAAATGTTTATACAGGAGATTTGAAGGCAACTCTTTTGATGGTCCAATACCATCCAGCCTTGCAAATTTAACTTCATTGACTACTTTGTAAGCAGAGTTATCTTGTTTAATTTCCTTTGTCCACAGATGCATGCATGTATATATATGTATACATATACTTGTTTTTTATGCTTGTTTATCATGTAGGCGAATTGGCGATATATACAATGGGAGTTCTTCTCTTCATTTCGTGAGAAACCTAAAGAACTTGACTGACTTGTGAGTTAACCACACTCTTTAGTTCTTGTATTCATACGTATATATATTTTGGGGGAAAATATGAAATGCTTTTATATAAATTTATGTAATTAACACATTTATTTTTCCTTTCTTTTGAATTCCTATAGGGTTCTAAGAAATGTCATGCTCACTGGTATTTTGCCATCTTATATCACGGAATTACAATCTTTACAAAACCTGTAAGTTTTATGATTATCTATAAGTTAACTGCTTCAGTAATTTATGATATTCGCCTGCTTCATGTTTTTATTTCTTTTTGTTCCAGGGATTTGAGTTTCAACAACTTAACAGGCCAAATTCCAAGCGATTTGTTCAGTATGAATTCTCTCATATACTTGTAAGCAACAAAAAAAAATGAAAACCATCCCCTTCAATACTTGAAAACTCTCAGCTTAAGACTTATGGTTTTCATTTCATACAATTCCCCTAATTCATGAAATCGAAATGACCAGGTTTCTTGGAAATAACAGTCTATCAGGTTCCATTCCCAACCAAAAGAGTGAAGCTCTTCAGACTATGTAAGTCAGCATCTTCAATTTAGTGAATCATTAAATAGAAAAAGCAACTTGTGTTTGTACTCCACACTTATTTTCTACTGATATACTTCTCTATGCAGAGATTTATCATACAATTTACTATCAGGAAACTTGCCTTCTTGGGTTGATCCAAGCTTACAACTGTAAGTTTCTAAAACCAGGATACTTCCTTTACTTATCTTTGCTTTCTGATTTTAACATCGGTTTGTAGCTTATTATGGATTTTTTGGTGTTGAAATTAAGCTTACTTTCTTATAGTTGATATCACAATGTATAAAAGGAACCAATTGAAATCAATACCAGCTAAAATGGAGGCAATTGTTTCTTGGAATTTTATGTAGGAACCTTGTGGCCAACAACTTCACACTTACCAGCTCAAACATGGGGTGAGTTATCGTCCTGCAGCACCAAATCTTCAGGTCTCCTAAACTTTCTTGAAAGAATTCTAAGCTCCTAACCAAGAAACGGTTTTGAAATTCCTCAGGCTTTTACCAGGATTAGAATGCCTTCAAAGAAGCTTCCGATGCTCTACAAATGCACCACAATGTACTAGCTAAAAATTTTGAATCAGTATCTGATGTTGAACTCTTAATTATAAGATTTAATCTTGACCAGTGCTTAATGCTTTGCTAAAATATTTCGATGTCGGCATTGGCAGATACAAACTTCTCGATTAAGTGTGGTGGAACAGCCGTGACATCTGATGGGATATTATTTGAGGCTGATGATAGCACACTAGGCGCAGCAGCATTTAACGTGACCAGTGCACGGAAATGGGCAGTTAGCAATGTAGGCTTGTTTGCAGATAGACGGAATCAACAGTATATTGAAAACACCAGAGGACAAGTGCGAGGTACCAACACTCCAGTACTGTATCAGACTTCAAGGCTATCCCCTGGATCACTCAGATACTATGGCCTAGGCCTTGAGAATGGTCCCTATACCGTAAGATTGTACTTTGCAGAAACAGGTTTCCACGACCCAACCTCACAGACCTGGGACAGTCTAGTAAGGCGTGTTTTCGATGTTTATATTCAGGTAATATTTCGTTTAAATTAGAAATTTGTATCATTCTAAGTCCTAAATAATTCCTTCCATTTCCCCTATTTTCAGTGTTTTGTATGATCACAAGTCTGTTCACATAATTTTACATTTAGAAATACTTATTGCTACAATATCTCATCAATGCTTCATCAGGGAACCCGGAAATTAAGGGATTTTGATATATTAAAGGAGTCCGGTGGTGTTTTGAGAGCAATAACTAGGAATTTCACCATTGATGTAACAGAGAACCATCTTGAAATTCACTTGTTTTGGGCTGGTAAGGGGACTTCTGACACACCAGAAGAGGGTTACTATGGTTCAATAATATCAGCTATCAGTGTTGTTCCAAGTAAGACACCTTAACACTTATGAATCCTCAAGTTATATATGCTCCACATGCTTCTCTTAGGTTCTTTGTTTCTAATACATTGATTTTGTTTTCAGATTTCAGACCAATTGTCGATGGGATACCGTCAGGCAATTCTAATAATAACCACACAGCATTGATTGCTGGTGTTACAGTTTCTGTTGCGGCTTTGGCTTTGATACTTATAGTTGCAGTTATTTATGTGAAGAGAAGAAGAGAAGCCGACGATGAGGAATGTAAGAACATCAATTTTTATCATAAAATATGGAGTATATTATATGGTTATTCATTGTATATCAGAAAAAGCTGCATCTTTAGATCTCCGAAAAATATCGATCGATTCGATTATATGAAATGTGACCCATTAACATAAAAGAGAAATAGTCCTGTGCCTTTAAAACTGGGATGCTCTGCAAAGCTCCCATGTTTTCGAACTAACATCTAATCATACTTATTTCCTTACTCGACTCTGCAGTGCTTCTTGGCATCAGCCCTAGGCCAAACACATTTAGCTATTCCGAGTTGAAAGCTGCCACCAAAGACTTCAGCCCTTCAAACAAGTTAGGGGAAGGGGGGTTCGGACCTGTGTACAAGGTAAACAACATCGTTTAACATTTTTAGCATGCTAACATGCTTGTTATACAATGATGAAACTATTCAGAGAGAATGCTTCATCACACAATGTTACCAAATCATAGTATATGCTTTAGGGTACACTTTCGGATGGGAGATTCGTGGCTGTGAAACAACTTTCAGTAGCATCAAACCAGGGGAAAGAGCAGTTTGTTACCGAGATTGCTACCATATCAGGAGTGCAACATCGTAATCTTGTCAAATTACATGGGTGTTGCATCGGAGGGAATAGGCGCCTCCTTGTCTACGAGTATCTTGTGAACAATAGCCTGGATCAGGCACTCTGGGGTAAGTGAACAATCTAATAAAAAAAATTATGCTTTCCATTATTTGTTGATTAATGAACAAGTGTTTGAGATTTGTTGCATTGCAAATGTAGGAAAAAATAAATTGCATCTTGATTGGACAACTCGATTCAATATCTGCTTATCGACTGCAAGAGGATTAGCTTATCTTCACGAGGAATCCAGTCCAAGGATTGTTCATAGGGATGTCAAGGCAAGTAATATTTTGCTTGATGGAGAGCTCTGCCCAAAGATATCTGATTTCGGATTGGCAAAGCTTTATGATGACAAGAAAACACACATCACCAGTTGCGCTGCCGGAACAATGTAAGACCTCTCAACCTTTCCATTCATTAGTGCAGTAAACATCATTCACCAATGCAATGTAATTATCTTGAAGTGGCTATCTGGCACCGGAGTATGCAATGCGCGGACACCTTTCAGAGAAAGTAGATGTTTTCGGCTTTGGTGTTGTTGCTTTGGAGATTATAAGCGGTAGACCAAACTCGGACAATAAATTAAAAGATGGCAGAATGTATCTTCTTGAATGGGTAATCACGAAGGATATCTTTCAGAGAAAGTAGATGTTTTCGGCTTTGGTGTTGTTAATTTTTGAAGCACTTATGATTATTAATTTGTTTCTACAATGTCTCTAGGTGTGGACCCTGTATGAAAAGAACCAACTCTTGAGCCTGCTCGATCCAACATTAGCGAAGTTCGACCAAAACCAAGCTCTCCGACTGATAGGGGTTGCACTTCTATGCACTCAGGCATCACCGTCAATGCGTCCATCCATGTCCCGTGTTATCGCTATGCTCGTTGAAGATATCGAAGTGAGCACTGTTAAAACAAAACCAAGTTATTTAACTTACGGTGATCTTGATGACATAACAGTCAGCACCTTCACGAATGAAGAATCTCAAACATCCATGGTATCCGATTCTAGCTACAGCGGAATCGAGTAAGAACACTGTTTCAGGGCCAGATAATCAACAAACATTCGAACAAGTTTTATATTGCTGAATTCAAGGATGTTATTGGAGAAGGTAGGTGACAATTGTTTTCCTCCGTAACAGCTAATAGTACCATATCAGAGTGTCTGTAGAGAAATATAGAATTTATGTTTCTTCTAATTCTGCATACGTTGTAACATAGATCGACTTGTATTGTAATTACACCTATAACAAAACTATGAAATTCAAACAAAATTTGTTTGCTCGATTTGCTTATGCATAATAATTGTTAAGATAAAGTTAACTAATTTGTTGCAGGCTACTCAGTGTCACGGGGATGTAGCTCAGATGGTAGAGCGCTCGCTTAGCATGCGAGAGGTACGGGGATCGATACCCCGCATCTCCAATTTTTTATATCCCCAGAGAGAAAAGCTTCATTTCATCAATTGCAATTTTTTTGTTCAAAAGGAAGAGAAAAATGAACTTTTAAGATGGTTTAAGTTGACAATATCAGCCTCAAGCCTTGCCTGCAAATATGTGAAAGGCTAGCCAAAGGTGTCTTTATTTGCTGGAGCAATGTCTCACAGCGTTTCAGATCAAGCATATGTAATCTGGGTTGGGAATCTTATGATTTTTGCTAATTGGGTTGATCCATTTATACGGATCTCAACGGAAGCAGTCTGTAAACTATTAGGTTTAAGTACTGACAGAGATGTCATTTTCTTGACCGCTTGGATACCGGGAAGTCGAATCCGTTCACGTTGAGTTTGCAAGAGAACTGTTTGATCAAATGTCTGAGAGAAATTCAGATGTTTAGAGAAGCTTTGTAACTATGGTGGGGTTCATGTCCTGTTGCCAAACTTTCATGCCTCTTCTAACCAGTGGGACTGGGAAATGAAGGTGAGGAAGGAAATTGATGGCGGGTGTCCGAATCATTGCTTGCGGAGGATCTTAGGCTGGTTTTGTTAGGGACAAAACGACCTGCATCTTGATCGGTCAACCCACTTCATTTTGCTTGCTAACTGCAAGAGGACTGGTGAAATGGGTTGGCCAATTAAGATGCAAGTCATTTTGTCCTGCATTTAGGCAGAAGGAATCTCAAGCAGTGCCTGGTCGCCTGATCAACGCCTTTGTTCTCAAGACATGTAAACGAGGATGCACCATTTCCTCCAACACAGCACCTGTATAGTTTGACAAGATTACAATGTTGCATTGCTCTGATATCGTAGCTATCTCTCAATAACAAATTGATTCTACAGATAGTTGTTTCACAGCTACAACTCTCCCATCAGAAAGTATGATTTTGCATAATCTCGAAACCACAATCCGCAGCTTCCTCGAAAAAGAGCAATTCATAAAAACATGGTCCCTTGATTCCTGTTCGATGCAGCAGATGGAGCATATACCATCAACATTCATATGCCACCTTGAGTTCTAAGAACACAAAGCTTTTTCCACTTTACTCCTGCTCCTCTAACTGATTCATTATTCCCTTTTTCTTAAATAAGGCATGCACATTTGACTAATCTTCTTCATAACAGCTTTTGACAGTAGAAAATGTCTAGTCCAATAATTTTGTACATGAAACAACACTGATGCACAGTCTCCAATTCTATCTTTTTATCATGAACATTACTAGTTATATCGCCATAACAGTCATTAAACTCCTTCAAGACTGATTTTAACCTCTTAAGCTTTAAAATTAATGTTCTTCCTCCAACCTTTGGTAACCCATTTGTTATTTCATTGAATTTAAACTCGAGTTTGAGAAATTCTCCTCTATATCCGAAATCCCCATCATTTGCCTCCACTTGCATGGATTCGGCTACTACCATAATTCCTTCATTTTGCTTACCCGATTTGTTTAAGAGTAACAATTACGTATTACATCGAATATAATTTATTGGATGTCTGCTTTCAATCGTGGGGATGTAGCTCAGATGGTAGAGCGCTCTGTCACGGACTTATTTCTTCGGCTCAAATCCGTGCGGCACTAGCACACTCGGCACGATGCTAGTAAGCCTTTATGTCGCAACGCTATGGCAAACAAAAGGAGTAAGAGAGATTTACAAGGAAAGGAACCTTGTATTGAGCAACGGAATCTTTTTACAAGAGCTTTACAAGAGCTTGAATGGCTACTTCTTGGTTGGTTTACAAATGAGAGGGGTGGGCTATTTATAGGCACCAACCTCCTCAACGGACGGCTAGGATTTATTTAATCCTACGGTTGAGAGTTTGCCTCCCAAAATATCTACTTAGCCTAGATATTTCTAGATAAGTTCATACTTATCTACTTACATCCATAATATTCTAGACTACTCCTAAATGGTCTAAAAGCTCTACAATATTCAAAGTTATTCTAGAATATTCCCGAGTCTTCCGGACTTGTCCCGAGCCTTCTCGATCATTCTCGGGTCTTCTAGGTTCCTCCGGGTGAGCCTAGATTGATGTGGAGCCTTCTGGAACCCCTTGGATGAGTTTGGAGACGTGTGGGGCCTTCTAGGCCTTTCTAGATCTTGCCTTGAACCGCCCTTGGCCTTATAATGCTTAGAGCATTTCCATTTCTTCCTTGTTGCCCCGTGAGCACCTAGGTGGGGCGTCTTGGGCGCGCGCAGCGCACCTAGGTGGGGCTGTTCGGGCGCGCACTGCGCACCTTGGTGGCACACCTCGGTGCTGCTCGGTGCACCCGGGCGGGTGTGCCCCTCGGCTGACTCGGTCGCGACCAGGCGGGGCGTGACATCCTCCCCAACCCGATCTCGCGATGCCCTCGTCGCGTCTTCGTGGAACAGGGGTGTTGCTGGAGCGCTTCCCTCGACTCCTAGCTCGCCTTGCCTTTGCCCTCGGCTTGTCGGCATTGATGGAAGACCTTGGCTTCGAACCTGGACCCTCGGCGGTCTTAGGAGCTATGTTCTCTCCTCGAACATGCTTGGTGGCCTTCCTGAACTCGGACACCCCTTTGTCTCGATTGCATCCCTTGGATGGTTTGGCCCTACGGACGGCCTTGTTGAGCTAAAGTGCTGAGACCACTTTTGTCCCTGGCTTGGTGGCCCTTATGGTTGGAACCACACATGATGGTGCACCTTCGGTGATGCACAGACTGTTAGCAAACGACATCGGAATTGCCTTGGCTTGCTCGAAGAACTCGAGCCCTAGGATGATCGGGTAGTCGTCTAACGGCACGATCGAGAAGTCCATGCGGCCTGACCATGTCCCAATGACGGTCTTGACTCCTCGAACAAACCCATGGATGGGTTGAGCGGCTGAGTTTACGGCCTTGACGGATCCTCCCCCTTTCACGATGCTAAGTCCAAGCCTCTTTGCTTCTTGTAAAGAGACAAAGTTATGGGACGCACTTGTGTCGAGCATGGCTCTTGAGGCCTTTCCATTGATGGTAACGTCCACGAATAGCAATCCTTTGGCTTGGGTCTTTGGGGCGGACTGGATTCCATTCAAGAGCTGTAGCGATCCCATTTGTGCACCTTGGCCCCCTTCGGCATCATTACCTTCGTCGGCATCACTTTCCCCTTGATGCTTGGCTAGGATTGCACTAAGGGCTCGGCGTTGTGGGCACTCCCGAACCCAATGGTCGCCATCGCAGATGTAGCAACTGCTTGGTGGGGATCTCTTGGCACCTTGAGAGTCTCTAGACCTGCCTCGGTCCTTGTCCCTCCATGAGGACGAGCCTTTGTGCTTCGGTGTGTCCTCATCCTTGTGACTCTCCTTACGTGGGCTCCTATCTCTTCCCCCATTGAAGTGGCCACTCTTCTTGTCCCTCGGCTCGTTGCTGGGCTCCTTGTGGATAGGATAGTCAATGAGGCTCTCGGCCACGGCAATGGCATCGGCAAGAGTTTGTACTCCTCTTCGCCTTAGCTCGGTCTTGGCCCAATTTTGAAGGCCATCGGTGAAGTTGAAGAGTGAGTCCTTCTCTGAGAGATCGGGGATCTCGAGCACCAAGCTAGTGAACTCCTTGACATAGTCTTGGATGCTCCCTGTTTGCTTGAGCCTTCGTAATCGTGCCCTTGCTTCTTCCTCGGCATTCTCCGGATAGAATTGCCTTTTGAGCTCCCTTTTAAAGTCATTGAAGGTAGTAATGGTGCACGTACCTCTCTCGACATCGAGACGTCTTCTTCTCCACCAAAGCATGGCGGTGTCGGTGAGGTACAATGTCGCGGTCTGGATCTTGGAGGCATCGTCCCTGATGCCAACGGCTTCTAAGTATTGCTCCAAGCCATACAAGAAGTTGTCGACTTCTTTGGCGTTGCGCGTCCCTGAGAAAGTTTGAGGCTTGGGCACCTCGACCCTTCTAGCCTCCACGGTGGTGCTTGGCCCGGCTGCCATAGCACGTTTGCACAAGGCAAGGTCGCCTTGCAACGCTTCAAGTTGATCATACATGTTGGTGAGTTCATGTTGGAATGACTCACGTACCTTTGTTAGTTCGGCCACGAGTGTGTCGCGTACTTCACCCATTTCCGCGCGCAGGGACTCCTCTAGCTTGATCTTCATGGCCCTCACGGCTATGTGGATCTCGGCATCTTCTACCTCGAGGCCTTCAATCCGCTCTTGAAGGTCGTCCACTTGGGCACCCATGCTAGATACGCCTTCCTCTACGCGAGTTAAGCGTGACTCCAAGCTAGAGAGTAGGTCCTTGGACTTGGCACGAGGCCTTGTCTCGGCAGGGTCAGCCCTAACTTCTTGCCCACCTTGGTCGTGCGTGACCTCGGTCTCGGACGGGCTAGCGGCTTGAGTTTTGGCGGTCTTGGCCATTCTCCCGAGCGATCGGAACTTGCTCTGATACCAACTGTCACGGACTTATTTCTTCAGCTCAAATCCGTGCGGCACTAGCACACTCGGCACGATGCTAGTAAGCCTTTATGTCGCAACGCTATGGCAAACGAAAGGAGCAAGAGAGATTTACAAGGAAAGGAACCTTGTATTGAGCAACAGAAGCTTTTTACAAGAGCTTTACAAGAGCTTGAATGGCTACTTCTTGGTTGGTTTACAAATGAGAGGGGTGGGCTATTTATAGGCACCAACCTCCTCAACGGACGACTAGGATTTATTTAATCCTACGGTTGAGAGTTTGCCTCCCAAAATATCTACTTAGCCTAGATATTTCTAGATAAGTTCATACTTATCTACTTACATCCATAATATTCTAGACTACTCCTAAATGGTCTAAAAGCTCTACAATATTCAAAGTTATTCTAGAATATTCCCGAGCCTTCCGGACTTGTCCCGAGCCTTCTCGATCATTCTCGGGTCTTCTAGGTTCCTCCGGGTGAGCCTAGATTGATGTGGAGCCTTCTGGAACCCCTTGGATGAGTTTGGAGACGTGTGGGGCCTTCTAGGCCTTTCTAGATCTTGCCTTGAACCGCCCTTGGCCTTATAATGCTTAGAGCATTTCATTTCTTCCTTGTTGCCCCGTGAGCACCTAGGTGGGGCGTCTTGGGCGCGCGCAGCGCACCTAGGTGGGGCTGTTCGGGCGCGCACTGCGCACCTTGGTGGCACACCTCGGTGCTGCTCGGTGCACCCGGGCGGGTGTGCCCCTCGGATGACTCGGTCGCGACCAGGCGGGGCGTGACAGCTCGCTTAGCATGCGAGAGGTACGGGGATCGATACCCCGCATCTCCATTTTCATCATTTTCAATTTTTTTGTTCAATCATTTCCATTCTTCAAAAAGGTAGAGAGAGAGCTGAACGAAAGCAGATCTGAAATTAGGATTGATCCATTTATACGGAGCTGAACGAAAGCAGCCTGTACACTGTTTGATTTAAGTACTGACAGAGATGTCATTTCCTGGACCGCTTCGATGCGGGTAAGTCGAATACGTTCACGTTGAGTTTGCAAGGGAACTGTTTGATCAAATGTCTGACAGAAATACAGTTTAATGGATGTGCACATGGAATGTTTAGGGAGGCTTTGGAACTAAATATTTAATGATATGCAGCTTTGCAGTTTTTCGTCCAAATCATGCTGGGGTCGTGGGAGTCCTCACTGCTAGTGCCTGTGCATTTCTTGGGAAGGATACAGTTGAGACTTGAGAGCCTGGTTGAATGAGGTCTCGACCATGGTGGGGTTCATGTCCCGTTGCCAAACTTGTATGCCTATTCTTCTAGCCACTGGAACTGAGGAAGGAGTCAGAAGGCAGCAGCACCAGGGTGTAGTTTGATTGAAATTGATGGCGGGTGTCCGAATCATTGCTTGTGGAGGATCTTAGGCTGGTTCATGTTGATTGGCCGAGTAAGATGCAAGTCATTTTGTCCGAATCATTGCTTGTCTATCTAAGCAGGTAGTCGCACTTACTCCTCGGCCCCAGACCTTTAAGTTTTGACAATTTGGTGGGGTTTTAGCTTCCCACATCAACAACACCTTATCTCCTTTTCCCTTCCAAATTTCATGTTTTGATGTAAGGGAAGGATTATTATTTGATGTATTGAAAGTGAAGTTTTTTTTTTACTGTGAAGCCGGTTTGTTGAATTAAATGTGAATTAAAGATACACAGTAGCAACTAACAACCAATTGATATGATATGATGAGATATTAGATCTTTTAAACATGTTAGATTTTTAAATCTTGGTGTTGAAGCAAACTGGATTAGAAAGATTGTCTAATTTGTGGAAATAAAAAACTTCATCGTCAATTCATGTAGGACAATTTTTTATGAGTTATATTTTGAACCGAGATAGGACATTGATTCATGTAGGATAAATTTTAATGAGTTATATTTTGAAACACAATGCGTAAAAAATTTACACAACCCTTTATACGTAGTAAAAGAGAAGTAAGGGTCGATCTCACAGGGACTCAGAAAATTTCCTAATTTATGTTTGCTTGATCGGTGAGCCAAGAAGAGAGTTGGGTGATGTTTAAGTAGAAAAGGGGTAATTTGTAGAATTTAAGTAAAAATAAAAATTGTAGAGAATATTAAAAAGTATAGATACTTTCGAGCCACATTGCAACCGGTTACATTACTTTTTAAGAAAGTATCGATACTTTTAAAAAACTATAAATACTTTCGAAAGTATCAACAAAATAAGTAATTTACTCAAAAGTATCAACAAAATAAGTAATTTACTCAAAAAGTATAGATACTTTCCAAGGTCCCATCAGCTTAAACTTTAATAACATAATAGGCGCTACTTAATATGTTGATACTCTTATCAACAAAATAAGTAATTTTAACTATTTTGTTATCGTCGGATTTTCAAGGCTCCATCAGCTTAAACTTTAATAACATAATAGGCGCTACCTAATATGTTGATACTCTTATCAACAAAATAAGTAATTTTAACTATTTTGGTATCGTCGGATTTTCAAGGCTCCATCAGCTTAAACTTTAATAACATAATAGGCGCTACCTAATATGTTGATACTCTTATCAACAAAATAAGTAATTTTACCTATTTTGTTATCGTCGGATTTAAAAGGCCCCGTCAGCTTAAACTTTAATAACATAATAGGCGCCACCTAATATGTTGATACTCTTATCAACAAAATAAGTAATTTTACCTATTTTGTTATGTTTGTATTGATACCTACCGATAACTTAAGTTTGTCGGTTACCAAATTTTTTTAATATTTTTTCATGTTTTCTACCGGATACATTATATTATATCAACATATCTGGTAGCGCTTTACCTATTTTGTTATTTATTTTATAATATTTCCGGTAACGTCGTTTTTTAGTCGTATATTAATCTGTATTTCCTTAAAATTTCCCATAAGGGATGGTTAATAATATTGTTCAAATAGGTGTGGGGTCCAGAAAATTTAAAATTTTAAAAAGGTTGGTTTTAAAACAAAAGATAAGAATTAAATTTGGGAAAAAAATAGGTGAAATCAGTCAATTGGTGGGGAAATTGAATTGAAGATAGGTGGGTCTCATGCGTGAGAAAAGAAACAAAGAAAAAAGGAAAATTTTGTCCTTATGCACTGTCGCTGGTGACATTTCCTTTAGCATACAATCATCTAGAATTTGAATAGAGCAGATCAGCGAGAGTATTCAAATTTGAGAATTTTATTGTACCTAAAAATATTATAAAAAAATAAGTAAAAAATAAAACTAAACAAAAAATAAAAAATGAATTAAATAGCGAAGAAAAGGATCAATGGGTTGCCTCCCATTAAGCGCTATTTTTAACGTCGTTCTGCTCGACGACCTGATCATAGATCAAAATAAACTTTTTTTGATCAAAAGATCAAAACAAACTTTAATCAGTAACTTTTTCGAAGTTCCCGACAACGGCGCCAATTTAACACGCTTCGTTTTCGCGTCAAAAATAATTCCTTCTTCCCTAATAATAAATAAAGAAAATAATACGTAGTAAAAGAGAAGTAAAGGTCGACCCCACAGGGGCTCAGAAAACTTCCTGATTTATGTTCGCCTGATCGGTGAGCCAATAAGAGAGTTGAATCGCCTAATCGGTGAGCCAATAAGAGAGTTGAATGATGTTTAAGTAGAAAAAAAGGGTAATTTGTAAAATTTAAGTAAAAATAAGATTTTAGAGAATATTAAAAAGAAGTGAATTCAATATAATAAAGACTAGCTTCGGGCTTTTGCTTTGACTCAATTTCCTCAGACCATCGAAAAAAGTTTTTACTTCAGGATTCGCGTCGGTTACTTGCCTACAAGGATCAATCCTTGAGACTTGTTTTTTCTCTCTGGTAAACCGATAATCTAAAATCAATTTTTAGATTTCAGTTTTTTGGTTAGATTAACCGCGGCTATCGCTGTTAAAAATAAACAGTTTTAAAGTTCTGGAAAAATCCGACTCAGATTGTGTTGTTTCAATAACAACGGTTTTTTATCTTAATTTTCTCTTAGTAATCAATTTATAAGTGTGTTCCGGGAAGTCGAATGTGTTTCAATATCCAGTTCTTCCTCCCATATATTTAACCAAAACAACATCTTGACCAAAGGCAATCTTAAAGATTAAAAGATAAAGATTCAATTTAAATTAGTCCTCAAATTTCTAAACATTTCAATTTTATCCTCAATTAGTATGACTTTTATTCTAAATTGGCCCAAACACTCTTGAAAGATTCAATTTCATCCCCCAAACTATAATTCTCAATATAAGCATGTCCCTAAACTTTTAAACGTTCTAATTTTATCCATAAATTATCAATATATGTTAATCATATTCCATGTTAATAAAATCGTTACAAAATTGTTAATTCTCAAGTAAAAACTTATGTATATTAATGTAATAATATGACGTGGCATAAATTATAATTTGAGGGTTAATTGGAATGTTCAAAAATTATAATTTGAGGTACATCACTCGTGGACACTTTAATCCATACGTTATTAATTATTCAACGAAGAATAGTCGGAATAAAAATATTTTTTAACGGCAGTGATTAAAGTAAAACGAAAATAAATTTCAATGACCGAAGTGCGAATGTCTTAAAAATTTAATGACAAGTTAATATAATTTACTCTTTTATATATATATTTAGTAATACTTATATTGACCAAGACGAACAGGAGTGACATTCAAGTCACTGCCCAATAATAATTACAATCGAAAGGTACATCACTCATTGCCAGCTAGGAGACCTTATCAAGCAAATCGTTCATGAGTTAGATTAGTTTTTAATTTAAAAATTGTTTAATTTGTGTTTGACTTAACTCAATATTTATTAAGTTTGATAAAATTTTGATTGAATTATGCTCCTTAAAAAAACTCGTTGCTCATTAACTTACCAGAAACTTTTACTTTGTATTTTTAGATGTATGTAAAATCTAATAATACTATTAGAGCCATAAATTAACAAATTTAACAAAAAAAATATTTAAAATAATGTGTGAAACAATTTCAAAGTCTTAAAGTTCAAAAATAAAAATCCACGAATACATCAAATTAATATATTACGATTATTTTTTAAAAAATGTAATAAATATATAATCAATACTAAAAATAAGACAATCAATATCTCTTCACTCTATTCTTTGAAAAAAATGAAAGACTAATTATTATAAGAGTTATATTTTGATACACAAGCTGTGTAAACAAATTTATACAACCCTTCTATAAAATTTAAAACTTAAATCTCAAACCCTAGCACCCTAAAACATAAACTCTAAACTCTAAATTCTAACTATAAACCATAAACTCTACACTCTATACACTAAACCCTTAAACCCTAAACCCTAAAATTAAAAGATTTGTGTAAACACAAGCTTGTGTATCAAAATATTTTCAAAATTATAATTTAAATTTCTATTAATATAAATTTACTTTTTAAATTCTTAGTGAGTATAGAAAGTTTTGGAAATTTAAACTCCAAAGATTTTATGTGTGAATTTGTAACCCCCTAGACCCGACTATGCGTTACAACGGATCCTAGAAAGTCACATTAGGGTCACAAGAGCGACCCACGATAAGATTTCAAATAAACATATAGTTAAACCTTTAAAATCATAAATCAAATATCTAATTTAAAATAAAATTTCAGAAATCGTTCAAAATTATAAAACAATTATGATACAAGTTGCGGAATTAAATTTTGGACTCATTTGTATAATGCAAACATGACACACATGCCCCCTAGTTACACAGATACCATACTCCTTGACGAGCCGAAGAAACTCCCATACCAACGTTGATAGGTGCAACTTGTCTGATCTTTTATCCTGAGATGGTAAAAACAACATGAGCTTGGGAAAGCTCAGTAATACAAAACTACCAGAAGATGCTATAAGCTCATGCAGATATATGGTAGGCATAACATTTTCATGATGTTTCAAGCAGTGACAGTCATCTATTCCTTTCTGTTATTTCAGAGTAACATTATACTTGAGATTAACAATACTTGTTCTTTATTCATCATCGGGTAACAAACATGATTATACGAGTTGATAGTTACGAAGATGAAACAAAGAGTTTAATGTCTAGTGTGTTCTAATAAGTGCAAATCAAGCAGGCATAATTTCATACTAACCATATCATAAGAACATGTAACAATTCAATGCAAATGCTCAAGTACATACAAGGGTTTACTGGTAACTACCCTCCAACCGAACACCAAAATGCAATTCCCCATGAACTACATACAGAAGGTCTTACCGTAGGCTTGAGGCGTAGGAGCCTACCTAAGGGAATGCCTTAGGTCCAGAAAGACTTACCCTAGGCCTGTGGGCGTAGGAGCTTAACAGAACAGCTGGATCAGGGCTGTGACAGACACTTCAATCATTACCCGAGAGTATCCCTAAGCAGAACAGTTCAGATTATAACACATTATCATTAGATTTCAGTCAACAGAGCATATAGCATATCCATTATACAGAGATTCAGATATCATAAGTTCATAACAGACCAGAATATAATCTCAATCATATTGCGCATACAAGACTTTTTCAACAGAAATAATCATGCTTCTCAAACAGAATCATTCATACTTTTAAATTTCACACCCTATCAGATAAACATGTTTTTCAACTCAAAGTGCATCATATATCATGACCAGATAATCATCACGTAATCATAATCCATATATATATACATATATACACAACAGAATGCAGCACACATGGAACACACTAAACATAACAAATTTTATTTCTCAGAGATACCTGATATTTACAGAATGAGGCACATTGAACTTTTGGCTCGAAACAGATATTCTAGGAGTTCATACATCATGCTCTTTAAATTCAATTATATCGTGAATGATTTAATCATTTAAGCTCACAAGGGTATTATGGTCATTTTGACGTTCATGGGCATTTTGGTAATTATACCAACATTAAATAAGCAATGGTTCACAAAACTCAGATATCTTGTTTGCTCATTAGTTTTCTAATTGGACATTCAAGTATTTCTATATCAAGGTCTTTTAAGTTATCAGATAATTCTAGGGATGCTCTAATCATTTAGGCTAACATAACATTTTAGTTATTTAACTATCATGACAATTTTTCAAATATAACACAATCATAACAGAACGACGATTATAATTCTCAGGGGCTCTAACAGTTTATCAAACCTTTAAAATGTGTTTAATGCGGCATATCCCAACTTTACAATACTTACTAACATTCAGATGTGAATAATTTGCGTGTATCAGAACTTAACACCGGCTGAATTGTATATCTGAACGGCCGCCTTCATACTTTACTATAAGGTTTAGCTTTGAGTAATCAAGCATATAATCCTTGCAAATATTCCTACCTTACCTTAGTATGGTAAGCGATATGCATACACGAATCGTTTTTTTTTCTTAACACTTAGGGGCACTTTAGCCATTTAAGTCTTATTAGAAAATTTCAGGATTTCATTGGGTGTATAACCACCTATTTAACTAAAATGGGTATTCTGGTCATTTTGGAAATTTGGGATAAAGCCACCATTCTCTCTCTCTTTTTTTTCTTCTGAATTACCATTTGGCACCTCCATCATTCACGTACTCGGTAGAGATTAAGTCGTCTTAATCCCTCTGACCGTTACAGACGATTCATTCATTTCAGAACTTGAAGGTATAAACGTCATTCCAATTAATTAGACGTTTAGGTGCTCGAGGGTACTATAGTCTTTTTGGTCATTACAATTATTCTAATTATTTCGCTCGTTACCGTCGTAAGGATCAACGTAGGATTACAACGATATTCTCAGATGATTCACCTTTATGTGTTATACAGAGTTTAAGGGGAAAATCCAAGTTTTGAATCACACGAATTTGTACAAAAGTGCCAGAGTCTTTCCAATAAATTATACATCTTAGGTGGAGTAAAATTGCTTAGTTAGACAGAATGTAGATTTCGAGTCATTTCTTTATTATAGGGGTAGTTTAGTCATTTTTATAACCCAAGGGCAATTTCGTAATTTCATAACCAACATCTCATACTCTGCATTCTGAGCATTGGTTCTTAGACACCATTGATAGAGTTTCAGATTTAACTGTATTATTTATTACTATTAGCACTTTCGATACTCCAGGTCTATTAATATTCTTATCCGAATATTTTGATCTTACTAATTCTCATACTTATTTTTCGTATCGAATTCGACTTAAGCAGAGTTCACAAAACACTCATCATAAGCATGCATGCTTTAACCAGATATCAACATGTACATAAAGCATACAAGGTGTAGTAATGTATTACCTTAGTTCCGAGCTACAATGGTTGATTCATGACACCTCCTTCGATCGCCCTCGATCACAAGATTTGACGGCTCCCAACATCTCGAATTCAAGGATACTTTGATACCTTCAACAACATAGATTCACATTTCAGTCCTTATCAAAAGAGCTCTTAACAAAATTAAACACACAAACACTTCCGGGTTCAAAGTCAGATTCGGAGGCCTTCGGGTCAGAATTTTGCAAAACAGGCTTCAAAAACGGACTCAGGACGTTGAAAAACATAAAATATTAGTTTTCGGAAAATTTGACTTTTTGGTCAAGGGTCAAAGTCAACGCTGACGTCAGCAGGTCAACGGTCAAAGTCAACGCTGACGTCAGCAGGTCAATGGTCAACGAGGTCATAGTCAATGCTGACGTCAGCATGACATCAGTAGTCAACAGAGTTGACTCGGCTGACTCGGACGAGTTGACTCAGGTTGACGGGTCGGGTTGGACTCGGGCGATGGGCTCGGGTTGACTGGGTTTGGGTTTCTGGGCCAACTGAGTTTGGGCTCGGGTTGGATTGATGGGCCGACCGGTCCAGCCGGTTCAGGCCGGCTTACTTACCCACATAAACGAACTCGCTGGCCGGTCACCGGAAAACTCGCCGGAGACGCTAATCGCCGCAATCCTGTCGGAAAACATAGATCAGCGAACCACAAACTCAACCCATGAATTAACAACGCGGAACATGCCAGAAATTTGTCGGATTTTACCTTAAAAGCTCAAAACTCGCCGGAAAAAGATGGTACTCCGATGAAGGGTGAAACGACGGCCAAAACTAAGATCGAACCTTGGGTTTCGATCGGACCGACGAGGAGGTTCCAGATCTGACGACCGCGACACGGTTGGGCGTCGGGGACGGCCGAAAGCGACGGAGAGAGGTTGCGCCACAACGTCAAACTTCAGACGTTCATACACGGCGGAAGACGGCGCGAAATCGCGCGTGCTTGGCGGCTGGAGATTCAGGGAGGGACGACGCACTCGCCGGCGGTGGCGGTGTCTTGCACGGAGCGACAGTGCCAGAGATGGACGGAGATCGGGGAGAGGGGCGGGGTTTCTCTTGGGGATTCGAACAAATGACTGGTAGTGTTAAGGGGTACGTGAACAGACACACCTCTTTAATTAAATGCAGATGCAGAAACGATTTTACGTTAACCTTAAGGGTAAAAAGGGGGAGGCAAAATAAAAAATGAGCCTTGGCTCAGACGGTTAACACGTTGGATGGTGAGGGCTGAGTTCTCGGGTTTGAGCCTCCACACCCTCACCTTCATTTCCCCTTTTTTTTATGTATATTTAATGGGTGTTACAGAATTACTTAGTAAGCCAATGATTTTTTTAGAGTTTTCAATTAAAATTCAAACTTTTCGAAATAAGCTTTTTTAGGTAGCCATCATAAAATCATAAAAAAATATAAAATAAATTAATAAATTGCTCACGAACTCATCGAGTCGAGTTAAACTTTTATCAAATCGATTCGTTAAGATATCAAGTCAAATTAATTTAAATTAATTTTTAATCGAATTGAATTACTTACGAATTGCACAACTCAATTAGCACGACTAGTGGCCATGCTCATCGATAAAGACATAAAGTGAGCGGCGCCAAAAGTTATGAGACGTCGCCATATTAATAGGGACGAACCTCGGAATTAGGAACGTGTTAGGTGCCAAAAGCCAATAAATAAATAGGTCCATAAAATACAATTTCATTATTTTTTTTTAAATTTTTTAGAGGTATATTATAAGACGGTCCTTCCAATTAAGAGTGAGTATTCAAATATCCGATCTGAAATTTTTGGATAGGTATTTTAGTGATTCTTATTCGATCCAAAAAAATCGGATACCCGATTTTTGGATATCCAAAATTTCAGATCAGATATTCGAATATCCGAAATTATGAGTTAATTTAATTATTTTTTGAATTTGGCGGTCTTATCCATGAATATTTTAGGCTTTCAAATATAAAAATCAACAAATTATTGAGTATAACAAGATTTGTATCCATAAAAAATTCAATTTTTCATATATAACAAGTAAAACTATCCAATATAATAAGATTTATATCTATAAAAAATGAAATTTTCGGATATCCGATCTGAATGTAAAATCATCATCTGTATTTGATCCGAAATTTTCAAATATCCAATTTGAATTATCCGAAAATTAAAAAACGGATCAGATATTCAAAATTTCAAATCGAATCAACGGATAAACGAATCAAATCAATCAGATCAGGTTTTTTTGCACACCCATACTTCCAACTCAATTTGTTGTCATATAATTGGACTAAAAAAATAAGTGAATTATTATTATTTAATTATGGTTAATTAAATTTTGTAGAGCTATAATTCTTCAACTGAATATCGTCAATGAAAGTGTAAAGATTTCTTTTGAATTTGGGAAGTAAAAACTGAAACAAAAAAGTAGTAATTTGACACGATCGATTTTAGAGTGGTTTGGCCTTCTCAACTATGGTCTACATCTACTATCTTAGTATCCACACTAAAGAATTTCCAATTCATCAATAAATTCTTTCTTTTTCAAAGACAAATAGATAACAATCACAACACTATCTTTTCAAAGGCTAATATAAAACTTCCTTAATTTTTCTAAAGTTAAGCTAGAATATCCTCAATAACAAGGTTTAGACATTGTAGACAAATTACCTCTCAAAATGAGTCTTTACACATTTAAGCTCATAACAATTGAACTTGATTACAAGAGAAATAAGCAAATAAACAATTAAGAACTATTGTCTCTTGATCATTTTATTTAAAAATTCATATATTAACTGTCCATAAATTAACGATGTGACAAGTTTTGGTTGGCTAAAACTATGATATTCATTTCTATATAAGTATAATATACTAAGCACTTATTCAAGTAAAATAAGATATCTATATAAATATCATATTTTTTATTATATTGTTTATATATAGATGACGTTATCCTATTTTTCTTTAAATATTTTTTTACAATAATTCTTGTCAATAATTTTTTTTCTAAGATATCCGCTTCTAATTGTTAGTGTGTTTTCAAATGGACAAAATTAATTAAAGCATTTTTTTTATATTTTTATATTTTTTGGATTTTTTAAAAAATAGATTTTTAAAAAAATATTTTAATAATTTTTAAAGAAAACAAATCCCAATAACTTTGATCATAATCAACGGATTAATTAAAAAAATATCAGCCTTTATGATTTTTAATGAATTGAAGAATACGAGATCATTGCAATTAATTAAAAAAATTGCCTTAAAATTAAAGATAAACGTTTGATTATTCAGTCCCTTTGTTTTTAATCAAGGGATTAATGATCAAACCGAACAAAAATTCTCGGCCACTTTTCAATGCCTCTTTTTATGTCTTTACACTAAAAAATTAAATACTGAGCCAACCCTAAATTTTAATTTTTAAATCATAAATACTAAAAAATACACCATATCTCTAATACTATAAACTCTATCTCTAAACCCTAACCTTAAACTTTAATCCTAGACCTCACTTTTTAGTGTGACTATATAGATAAAAGCACTGAAAAGGGGCATGAGATTTCTATTCTGATCAAACCATACACGTTTGAGTTTTTTTATAGAAATAAGTATGATTTTATTGAGAGCATAATCATATATGAAAACAGCTCCGAGGCCTCGTTAAAAACCTCCCTAAAGCCTATGGAGGAAAATAGTGCTTCGAAGAGTTTATAAAATAACATCCTTCCGAACTACATATTGTGAATCAAACAACAATTTCCCAAAATATTTCGGGTACCAGCCTAGAATCAACTGCCATGCTCAGCTAATGCCGGCTTTCGCCAATGCGTCAGCCTCTGTATTTGCTCCCCTAGGAATGAATCGAAACACACACCCATATATCGAACCAAAATGATTGATCTCCTCAATATGAGGTTTAAAGACCGTCGGGCAAAGGATCGGGTTCGCAATTCAACTGATTAACACCTTACTATCCATTTCTACAACGAGTCTAGCCTTCCCACTTACCTCAAGGCTGGGGAACTTTCTAATGCCTTCCCTCACCGCTGCTAGTTCAGCCATGATAGGAGGCCCGGGGCCGCAATGTTCTGAGAAGGCAGCAATCTGATCCCCTCATGATTCCTGAAAATGCCTCCTATACCACCTGCACTCCCGTCCTTTTTCATAGCCCCATCCACATTAAGCTTTATGAAGCCAATCGGAGGAGGGCACCAGATCATTCAAACTCCAGGGTCATTACAGCCTTTACGATCAATCATAGGCACTGCCGGGTTGCATATGATATCGTCCACTGTGGCTTTCGAACAAGAATTCCTCGCTTTAAACTAGATGGCTATCCTGTATTTTACAACAAAGATCAAGTTGTTGATGTCCAGGACCCCTTTATTAAAAATTATATCATTTCTCAATAACCATAAGGACCAGATTATTGAGCAAGGAATAATGTTCCATAAATCTTCATTAGAAGATCGCGGCCTTAAGCTCCTCCAGCAAGTCAAGACGTCGGCAGCTTCTAAAGGCATTGTGAATTGCAGGTTCCAATAAGCAGCCAATTGCATCCAAGTGATCCACGCGATCCTACATGAGAACAACATGTGATTTGTAGTTTCAGGCCATTCCTTACAAAGCGGACAACATGAGTCAATTAACGTTGTCACACCCCGCTTGAGGAGTTTCGATTTGACTGGAATTTTGTTTTGAACCACCTGCCAAAGAAAGAAGTCTACCTTTGGAGGAGCCAACCCTTGCCAAACTACTTGCTTCTAAAAATTTGAAACCCCTGTGACCGATACGTGAGTGGTATAGCAATTTTTAACCGAAAAACAACCATCTCCTGCTCCTTTCCAAAAAACACAGTCGTAGCCCATCTTATCAAATTTGAAATTGTTGAGGGTGTACATCAAGGAGTCCTATTGCGCCTGTTCCCAACCGAAGATTCGCCTACGCAGCGGGATGTTCTACACCCACGGCTCATTGGACCACGAGCCAAATTCCACTATACGGCCCGATTTATTCATAGATAACACAAACATCCTAGGGAAGTTTACCAATAAAGGTGCACTCCCAATCCACCAGTCGGTCCAAAAAAGAACAGATTTCCCGTCTCCTACTTGGATGTAGAGATTATTCCTGAAGCAGTTCCCAAGATCATCATTGTTGTAAAAAGATTTAGTGATTCCTCTCCATATCCCCGATGCAGATTTAGAAAGGGATTCTGGAGGCAGCAAGTCAAGTGGATCCAACTTATATTTAGCACAGATCCTTCTGTTCTATAGACTATCGCGTTCCACCGAGAATTTCCAAATCCACTTACAGAGAAGAGCGCGATTTTGGAAGATGATGTCACGTATGCCCAAACCACCAAGAGAGATTGGTCGACAAACCGAGGCCCAATTAACCCAGTGAATTTTCCTTTGGGAGCAAGAGCCACCCCACAGGAAGTTTGCCATGAGGCGATTGAACGCTGTCGCAACTAAACCGGGCAATGGAAATAGAGACATGAAGTAAATTGGGAGAGATGCCAATACTGACTTAATCAAGACAAGGCGCCCACTAAAAGACAGATTCGAGGATTTCCAGCTGGCCAAAGCGTCATGAAATTTCTTCACTATAGGGTCCCAAAGAGCAGCTGAATTACGCTTAGGGCCTAAGGGCATACCGAGATATTCCGAAGGGAAATGACCCACCACACAACCAATGTCAGACGCCCAATTCGAACACTCTTGTTCAGAGGTATTTATCCCATATAATCTGCATTTGTTTAAATTCAGTTGAAGACTCGAGGCCATTTCAAAGAGTCGAAGGACTCTTTTAATATTTCTGATATTCCTTTCTGACGCCCCACTGAAAATAATCAAGTCGTCAGCGAATTGTAAATGGGAAATGGTTACCGCATTCTCCCCATTCTCAATCTGAAATCCCTCGAAGAGGCCTAAGTCAACTGCTTTATTCAACATGAGGTGAAGAACTTCACCCACCAAATTAAAAAGTAAAGGGGATAAAGAACACCCCTGACGCAGCCCCCGGGACAAAGGAAAGCACTGAGTTGGAGAACCGTTTACCAGTACAGAGATTGAAGCAGTAGTGACACATTTCGAAATCCATGATATTCATATGTCTCCGAAACCAGCCTCCTTTAGTATTCTGAGCAAAAAACCCCAATATACAGTGTCGAATGCTCTTCTGAAATCCACTTGGAAGACTAACCCTTTATGCCCCTGCTTCTGAATAAAATTGTTGAGTGGATCGCAAGATCGATATTGACCAAGAGGGGGGGTGAATTGGAAATTTAAAGGTTTTATGGTGGAAATTGTAAATTGAAAATAATAGACAAGGGATTTAGAGTGGTTCAAGTTCCAAATGAACTCTACATCCACTACCTTAGCTTCACTAAGGATTTGCAACAATTCCACTAATTGCTCTTCCCCTTTTTTAGGACAAGGAGTCAACCCTTTACAATTTCGGTTGATTTTTCTACCCAAAAATCAACTCAATCCTCACACAAGTGAACAAAGAAATTTGATGGCTAATAAAGTATCTCTCAATACAAATGATAGCCTAATTACAAGCACTCGACCCAATTGAACAAGATATGAATGAAAATTACAATTGGGGTTTCTAGACAAAATGGGATTTTTGCACAATTGCTTGGATTTGATGTTTGGATGTTTGCTTTTGGATCAATAGTTGTTACTGGTGTTTTTAGAGGTCCCTTTTATACCTTCTCATTGTTTTCTAACCGTTGTGGTTGTTGCACTCATCAATAGAGTCGTTGGGGATGTTATCTCACCACCATAAATGTAGTCTGCAACAACCCGTTTCGAAACGCGGGGTACCTGTTTCGGAACGGACTAAAATAGAAAGATCCGTTGGGGTGCATTTAAGAGCCCGTTTCGAAACGCCTTAGGGTCGTTTCGAAACAATTTTGCCACTGTCAAGGGTCGTATCGAAACGGTCTTAGCCCGTTTCGAAACAACTTAACGATTTTCAGAAAATCAGTTAAAAACAACTTCAACGGTCATATTTTTCAATTTAGACTTAAGAGCTGTTTTGAAACGCTTGACATCGTTTGGAAACGGTTTTGCTACTGTCAAGGGTCGTTTCGAAACAGCCTTAGCCCGTTTCGAAACACCCTATTTATCTTTGTAAAATAGGTCAATTTATTTAACAACCATTATGTTTTTCAAATTAAAATTGAAGAACTGTTTTGAAACGTATGAGGCCGTTTCGAAACGGGTTCAAGTGTTTCGATACACGTTTCGGAACAAGTGTTGACAGTGATGAAAACGTTTCGAAACGCCTTAGGCCGTTTCGAAATAGGAGCTTGAAAATCACTGTTTTGGCTTTAAACACTTAGAAAAATATTTGAAAAACTTTGTTTTTAACTTTGGCATAATCTCGAAATTATATAGGGATGTTTTGAGGACTTAAAATTCATTTTGACATTTTCGATTTAGTCCTTAGGTTTTTAGTTATATCAAAATTAAAATATTTGTTTCACAATCTCCCCTTTTTGATATAACAAAACCAAAGTTAGAATTTTTAAGAATTTTGAAAGTTTTGAAAATATTCTAACTCCCCTTTAATTTAAGATAGGTTTTTAAAGAAAAAAAATGTTTGACTTGAAATCCAAGTTGTAAAGCTTTAAAAAGAACTTTTAAAAATTTTAAAATGAATTTTAGTTTGTGGCTCTTAAATTTCTTCTCCCCCTTTTTGTTAGATCAAAAAGAACAATGAAGGCTCATAGAGAAGACAAGGATTAGTACCAATAAGCATTAATAAGCAACAATAATATTAATTCATAATCTCAAAATATCCAAAACATAACCAACATTAAGTTCATAATAAAATCCCAAACAAAAGATCAAAAGCATATGTTCCTAAAACATAATAAAACATAAAGATGCAATATTAATCCTAAAAAGCATAGATAATATGATATGATATGATATGAAGATCCTAGGCCTCGTCATTATCATCCGAAGTATCATCATCGCTCTTGACTTGAGAACGGTGAAACTTCGTCCATTGCCCATAGAGAGTAGAGAAGGACAAATCCAAATTTGAATGGAAGGTCTCAATAGTATGAAGACGATCCTCGACATTTTTCAAACGATTGTCCATGGCAGTAAAACCTGAAGCAATACTAGTATCCAAAGCATTGAACCGCTCGGTAATGAGAGCCGTGAGGGCTTCATTGTTTCCAACTTGAACTTGCGGTGGAGGAGCAACGGGAGGAGGAACAGCTTCTCTATCAACTCTTTCCCAAACATCATTCACATATGTAAACCCGGACTTGCGAAGGGAGGATTCACCAATCTTGGACTTGCGAGGTTCCGGAGAGTCGTAGGTACAATCGATACCAAGATCATTAAAGATGTAGCTCAAGAGTGTGCCATAGGTAAAAGACTTCAACTCGTTTGTGTCAATAAGCTTAATATTATTGACTATCTCAGCAAAAATGATTTTAGGCACATTAGGGCGCTCACCTCTACGGAAACATTCAAGCCAAAAATGATCAGTTTGACGGATATGAGAGTTTTTACCGCCGGAAGGTCGAATGAACCATAAAACCATCAAGTGAAGAACGCGATCGTGCACATCCAAAGTAAGTGCCTTACCGGTGAAATTGCCAAAGTGACGTTCATCCTCAAGACCCTCATCTTTAAGTTGAAAAATTGACTCAAAGAGAGCAATATTAACAACAAACTTTTTGCCCAATAACAAAGATTCAATTCCTATAATCTCGGTTTTGGTCTCATCATGAATAAAACGAGCATTAGAGTAGAAAAGGAGTACCATGTGTTTGTAGCGAATATCCGGAATGCTCAAGAAAAAGAGAAGATTCCACTCACTCAAACGACCGAGATAACGGAATAGGAATCGTTCGGAATTGAGGAAATCAAGATCAATGACACGTTCTCTACGAACTGCGAAATCCTTGACAAAAGAGAAGCGAGCGCGCATCTCCGGAGTTTTAAGGGATTTCTGAAAAAGCAGGGCAAGATTCGGACGAATGCTCGAATCACCGGTTTGAACGGCCTTACGCTTTTTGTTAGATTGTTCCGCCATCTAAAAACATTAAGCAAGTATATTTTAAAATTAAGTGTATGCATTGATATTTAGAATCAATCCAATAATAAATTCCACTTAGGTTTTTGAAACAAAATTAAAAACAAACAAAAAGAAGAAGAAAAAAATACGACAGAAAATTTTTATATTCGAATAAAAATTTTTGAGATTTTGAAATTTTTTTACAAGATATGGAAAACCCACAAAGGAAAACATATAATTTATACAAAAATAAAATTTTCTAACCTAAGATTCGAACATAAATTGAAAGAAAAAGAAAAGAAAAAAATACCTTAGTTTGGGATTTTAGATGATTTGATGAAAATCCTTGCACAATGTTGATGAAACTTGCTTAGACTTGAGTTTTAGAGTAAAACCCCTCACAATTTTGTGAAAATCAACGAGTTTGAGAGGGTATTTATAGAGAGGGATGCTGTTTAGGGTTTTTAAGAGTTTGATAAAAAGTGAATTTTAACATTAAAAGCCCTAAATATAGCAATCCGCGATGCCGTTTCGGAACGGTCAGGACCGTTTCGAAACGGGACGACTAGGGTTTGACCGTTTTGAGACCATAGGCTGACCCTTTCGATATGGTGTTGACCGTATCGAAGCCCTGTTGACCCGTATCGAAACACATTTCGATAAACCCCTTGGCAGTAGCCAAAACGTTTCGAAACACATTGGAGGCGTTTCGAAACGCCCTTCTCTCAGAACTGGATTTAAGGTATCCGTATCGAAACAGGGTCACCCGTTTCGATACACCTGAGCCTGGAAGTGCAGATGAGGCTCTAAAAGTGCAAAAAAATGAAGTTTTCTTAGGCTTAACATGCATAAATGTCATGAATGAGTAGACAAAACATATTCAAGCATAAACATACTCCCCCTAACTATAGGCATGGATGAAATTAGGAGTTTAAACACATAAACATGGCATTTCACAAAATCAAGCATATTTAAGCACAAAAGAGGTCCTAAAAGGTCAAGATAGGCTAGCTAGACCTAACTCTCTCCTAAGGGACCAAAAACGCTCTTTGTCTAAGGGTTTTGTAAAAATGTCCGCTAATTGATTCAAGGTGTCTACATACTCTATAACAACATCTTCCTTAAGGACATGATCTCTAATGAAATGATGCCTTATTTCAATGTGTTTGGTTCTAGAGTGTTGGATGGGATTTTTTGTTAAACATATTGCACTAGTGTTGTCACATTTTAGGGGTATGGTTTCAACTTTAATTCCATAATCTAAGAGTTGTTGCTTCATCCAAAGGACTTGAGCACAACAACTCCCTAAGGATATGTACTCGGCTTCGGTGGTAGATAAGGCTACACTATTTTGTTTCTTAGAGAACCAAGATATGAGCATACTACCTAAGAATTGACAAGTTCCCGAAGTACTTTTCCTATCGATTTTACAACCCCCATAATCCGCATCCGAGTAAGCATGAAGGTTGAAGGTAAAGTCTCTAGGATACCAAAGACCTAAACAATGAGTGTCTCTAAAGTATCTAAAGATTCTCTTAACGGCTATAAGGTGAGACTCTCTAGGACTAGCTTGAAACCTAGCACACAAACAAACACTAAACAAGATATCCAGTCTACTTGCGGTAAGGTAAAGCAAAGATCCAATCATAGAACGATAAAGCTTAGAGTCAACACACTTACCTCCTTCATCTTTGTCAAGCTTTGTAGATGAGCTCATAGGAGTGGCTTGAGGCTTTGCATTCTCCAAGCCAAACTTCTTGAGCATATCCTTTATGTATTTTGCTTGGTTGATGAAGGTGTCATCCTTCTTTTGCTTGATTTGGAGTCCCAAAAAGAATGAGAGCTCCCCCATCATGCTCATCTCAAATTCACCTTGCATTAACTTAGCAAACTCTTGACAATGACATTTATTAGTAGAACCAAAGATAATATCATCAACATAAATTTGAACTACTAAGATGTCATTTTTATACATTTTTATAAAAAGTGTAGTGTCCACCTTACCTTTTTCAAATCATTTTTCAATCAAAAAATTTGAAAGCCTTTCATACCAAGCTCTAGGAGCTTGTTTTAAACCATAAAGAGCTTTGGTAAGTTTGAAAACATGATTTGGAAATTTTGAATCTTCAAAACCCGGTGGTTGTTCCACATACACTTCTTCATTTATAAAACCATTTAAAAATGCGCTTTTAACATCCATTTGAAAAAGCTTGAAATTATGATAACATGCATATGCAAGCAACATCCTAATGGCTTCCATTCTAGCTACGGGTGCATAGGTTTCATCAAAATCTATTCCCTCTTCTTGAGTGTAACCTTGTGCTACAAGTCTAGCTTTATTTCTCACAATGTTGCCACTCTCATCTAGTTTGTTCCTAAAGACCCATTTAGTTCCTATTGTAGATTGATTACTAGGCCTATCAACTAATGTCCAAAACATTACTTCTCTCAAATTGATTTAACTCTTCTTGCATAACCATAATCCAAAAGTCATCTTTCAATGCTTCTTTTATATTTTTAGGCTCTATGTATGAGATAAATGCAACATGGTTCATTAATCTAAGAGAAGAACGAGTGGTTACCCCCTTGGATGGATCACCCAAGATTTCACCATCTTTGACATAGTTCAACTCCCTTGGGTAGCTCACTTCCTTTTCCTCAATAGCCAAGTCCTTCAAGGCTTCAAGAGGTGGATCTTGTGAGTCCTCTTCCTTTGTTGGAATCTCATCCTCCTTTGAAGTTTGACCTCCATCAAAGGCATTTATGATCCCTACATCATCATCATCACAAGAATCCTTCCTAGGAAGGAGGTTATCATCGAATACAACATGAATAGATTCTTCTACTACTAAAGTTCTTTTGTTAAATACTCGATAGGCTTTAGAGGTTAAAGAGTAACCTATAAAAATGGCTTCATCACTTTTTGCATCAAATTTACCTAAGTTATCTTTCCCATTATTTAAAACAAAACACTTGCACCCAAAAGGGTGGAAATAACTAATGTTAGGCTTTTTGGATTTTAAAATCTCATAAGGTGTTTTCTTTAAAATTGGCCTAATCATTACTCGATTTACAATATAACAAGCGGTGTTTGTGGCTTCCGCCCAAAAATATTTAGGTAAATTGTTTTCACAAAGCATAGTTCTAGCCATTTCTTGTAAAGTTATATTTTTCCTCTCAACTACCCCATTTTGTTGAGGAGTTCGAGGAGCCGAAAAATTATGGCTAATACCATTTTCATTTAAAAAATCTTCAAACCCTAAATTTTGAAACTCGGTTCCATGATCACTTCTAATATGTGAAATTTTAAGTTCAAGATCATTTTGGGTTAATTTTGAAAATGTGATGAATTTTTCCAAAGCCTCATCTTTAGTACTTAAAAAGAGAACCCAAGTAAATCTAGAAAAATCATCAACTAGCACAAAAGCATAAGACTTACCATCCAAGCTCATAGTCCTAATTGGCCCAAATAAATCCATGTGAATTAGTTGTAAACATCTACTAGTAGAAACATCATTAATGGATTTAAAGGAAGACCTATGTTGTTTACCCTTTGAGCATGCATCACAAATTTTATCATTTGAAAATTTTATCTTGGGTAAACCTCTAACTAGATTTAGGGAAACTAGTTTTTCTAAAACACTTATGCTAGCATGTCCTAGCTTCCTATGCCACAACCATGCATCATTTTCGTTTTGAGCAACTAAGCATGCATGAGATGTATGAATGTCATCTAGATGCACCATGTATATATTCCCTATGTGATGACCTATGAGCATAATACTATTAGATTTAATGTCTACAATTTTGCATCCATTTTTATCAAATAAAACATTAAATCCTTTATCACACAATTGACTTATGCTCAATAAATTGTGTTTAAGACCATCGACATATAATACATTTTCAATGAGAATGATATAGTGATTACCTATGGAGCCAATACCTTTAATGTGGCCTTTGGAGTTGTCACCAAATGTTACTACTCCTCCACTTTTTGGCTTTAGATCCATGAATCGACTCTTGTCTCCGGTCATGTGCCTCGAGCATCCACTATCAAGGTACCATGAGTTTTGACTTTGTGCTTTGGCCTTGTAGCAATGCTCCCCCTACAAACAAAGATATTAAACCTTGGTTTTTGGTACCTAAATCATTTTGGGTCCATGAGTGTTAGCTCCCAAAACCTTGGTTCCCTTAGGAATCCAAGATGACATAGCAATAATATTATTAGATTTAACAAGTTCCTTAGGAACCCATACACTTCTAATTCTTTTAGCTCTACTATGTCTAGGATAGCTACCTTGTTTGTAGTAGTTAGTCTTTTTCTTAGGTTAATGTGTTCTAGAGGATTCTCCTACTTCATGCTTGACACTACCAACATTTTTAAAGACTTTTTGAGCTCATTTAGCTCACCCAACACCTTTTGGTGTTCACAATTACATTGAGATAAAAGATTATTAAGATCAACATTTTCATCTTGAAAGAATTTAAGTTCATCTTTTAATCCTAATATCTTTTTCTCAAATTTAGAATTAGCTTGAGTAGGTGAGTCATTTTTCTCATTTAATTCTAGAATAATCTTTTTATTCCTTATAACCGACTCCTTATATTTCTCAACTAATTCATCATAGACCTCTTGTAACTCATCATATGCATCATTTAATTCTTCATATGAAAAATCTAAAGTAGATGAGTTAGAGGTTACCATGGAGGAATCTTCCTCAAGTGCCATGAGGCAAAGGTTAGCCACTTCTTGTTCGTCATCCTCCGATGACTCCTCATCACTCAAAGTAGCAAGCATGTCTTTGAGCTTTTTCCTCTTCTCAAAGCCCTTCTTCTTGAGTTGAGGGCACTTCGAACGTATGTGGCCGGGTTGTTTGCACTCAAAGCAAATGATTGGATCCTTTCCATCTTCCTTGTTCTTGCTTTTGAAGTCCATCTTCCTTTGGATTTTTCTTCCCCGGTTGGACCTCATAAAGCGTGAGAATAGTTTGGCTATCATAGTCAATTCTTCAAGTTCATCCTCAACACTAGATGAGCTCTCATCATGTTGTGAAGCTTTAGCCTTGAGAGCTATTCCCATCTTCTTCTTCTTCTCAACTTCAAGCTTCTCTACTCTTTTATCTTCTTTCTTTTTCTCATCTTCCCTTCCTTGCTTCATGATCTCATGAGTAAGGAGAGAACCCACAAGCTCATCAAGCTTCAAAGTCTTCAAATTCTTTGCTTCGATGATAGCGGTTCTCTTCCCATCCCAAGACTCGGGAAGTGAATAGAGTAGCTTCCAGACAAGCTTGTCTTCCGGTATGATCTCTCCAAAGCCCTTTAGACCATTGACAATCGTGGAGAATCGATCAAACATCTTTGACACCGTCTCATCGGGCTTCATCTTGAAATTTTCATAACTAAGATTGAGAATTCCAATCTTAGTTTCCTTGACATCATTGGTGCCTTCATAAGTGGTCTCAAGGGTGTCCCACACTTCTTTGGCACTTTCAATTGATGGGACCTTTGAGTAGATGTCCGGACCGAAAGCACAAAATAACATGTGGAGAGCTTTATCATTGACTTGAATCTTTTTCCTCTCCTCTTCACTCATTTCCACTTTCTTCTTTAGCACCATCTTGCCTTTACCATCTTGCTTCAATGGAATATATGGCCCATCCTCAATGAAATCCCACACAAGATAGTCATTTGACTTGATGAATAGACGCATTCTATTCTTCCAAAAAGAATAGTTATCACCGTTGAAGAAGGGAGGCTTTGTAGTGGATTGTGACTCGTACATGCCGGAACCGGAGGTTGAAGTCATCTCTTGATATTTTGTTAATCACACTCTTCCAAGGATCTCCTCTTGTGGTTGTTAATCCTCAAAGAGTTAAGCCCTGATACCAATTGTTGAGTGGATCGCAAGATCGATATTGACCAAGAGGGGGGTGAATTGGAAATTTAAAGGTTTTATGATGGAAATTGTAAATTGAAAATAATAGACAAGGGATTTAGAGTGGTTCAAGTTCCAAATGAACTCTACATCCACTACCTTAGCTTCACTAAGGATTTGCAACAATTCCACTAATTGCTCTTCCCCTTTTCTAGGACAAGGAGGCAACCCTTTACAATTTCGGTTGATTTTTCTACTCAAAAATCAACCCAATCCTCACACAAGTGAACAAAGAAATTTGATGGCTAATAAAGTATCTCTCAATACAAATGATAGCCTAATTACAAGCACTCAACCCAATTGAACAAGATATGAATGAAAATTACAATTGAGGTTTCTAAACAAAATGGGATTTTTGCACAATTGCTTGGATTTGATGTTTGGATGTTTGCTTTTGGATCAATAGTTGTTGCTGGTGCTTTTAGAGGTCCCTTTTATACCTTCTCATTGATTTCTAACCGTTGTGGTTGTTGCACTCATCAATAGAGCCGTTGGGGATGTTATCTCACCACCATAAATGCAGTCTGCAACAACCCGTTTCGAAACGCGAGGTACCTGTTTCGGAATGGACTAAAATAGAAAGATCCGTTGGGGTGCATTTAAGAGCCTGTTTCGAAACGCCTTAGGGCCGTTTCGAAACACTTTTGCCACTGTCAAGGGTCGTTTCGAAACGGTCTTAGCCCGTTTCGAAACACCTTAACGGTTTTCAGAAAATTAGTTAAAAATAACTTCAACGGTCATATTTTTCAATTTAGACTTAAGAGCTGTTTCGAAACGCTTGGCATCGTTTCGAAACGGTTTTGCTACTGTCAAGGGTCGTTTCGAAACAGCCTTAGCCCGTTTCGAAACACCCTATTTATCTTTGTAAAATAGGTCAATTTATTTAACAACCGTTATGTTTTTCAAATTAAAATTGAAGAACTGTTTCGAAACGTATGAGGTCGTTTCGAAACGGGTTCAAGTGTTTCGATACACGTTTCGGAACAAGTGTCGACAGTGATGAAAACGTTTCGAAACGCCTTAGGCCGTTTCGAAACAGGAGCTTGAAAATCACTGTTTTAGCTTTAAACACTTAGAAAAATATTTGAAAAACTTTGTTTTTAACTTTGGCATAATCTTGAAATTATATAGGGATGTTTTGAGGACTTAAAATTCGTTTTGACATTTTCGATTTAGTCCTTAGGTTTTTAGTTATATCAAAATTAAAATATTTGTTTCACAGAAATCTATTGCTTCGTTGGCAATGAAGGTGCAGTCGAGTATATGTCTGCCTGGTATGAAAGCAATTTGACTTTCGCTGACAATCGAATCGATACAAGAGCGAAGGCGTTTAGATAACACCTTGGAGAGAATCTTGTAAAGACCTCCAACCAAGCTGATCGGCCTATATTCATCTAGGGAGCACGCATCGTTTTTCTTGGGAATAAGGGTGATAAAGGAGTGGTTGATTCCTTTACTCCAATCTCTGCCATAATAAAAGTCATCGAAGAATTGTAGAATGGCAGGTTTAAGCGATACCCAAAAACTCTTGAAGTATTCCATTGTGTAACCATTTGGTCCGGGGGCACGACCGTTGCAAGAAGAATCGATTGCCTCCCAAATTTCCTCAACGGAGAAAGGATATTCCAGAGCCAATTTTTGATCAGTTGAATTTTTTTTGAAATTCAGATCAATGTCCTGCAGTTCCAAAGAGTGGTGGTATTGTAGGCATTGGAGAAAAAATCGAAAACCCCCTTCCTAACCGCGGTTGGTTCTGAAATCTTTTCGCCGTTTATCAAGAGCTCTGAAAGGAGATTTGTCTTCCTACGGAATGAAGCAATGGAGTGAAAATATCGCGTATTTCTATCACCCTCCCGAAACCACTTTACACGAGAATTCTGGATCCAAATTCTTTCTTCATTACGGAGGATGTCCCACAGCTCTTTCTTTAGGTCGATTAGTTTCCGAGATGGAGAAGAGATTGGAATGCCCTTTTGAATATCACTTTCAAGACTCGAAATTTGTTTTTCCACCTCCGAGGCATATTTCCTGGATGGAATTCTTTTAGTAGATGACCATTGTTTGATGGCAGATTTGGATAATTTCAAAACCATGTGAGCCTCAATGTTCGGATTACTCTCAATTGCATCCTTGATGACCGAATTAATTTTAGCCGAGAATCCCTCATCCTTCAGAAGGTAGTTGTAGAGCTTAAAGGGTTTTGGACCCTAATCAAAGACATCCTCTGCTAAACAAATGGCATTGTGGTCCGATACTGATTTGCTAAGGAGAGACTGCTTAATAGATTGGAAAACCGAAAGGAACTCTATATTGACCAAGAATCGATCCAAGCGCACGAAAGTCGGAGGGTCTCTACCATTCGACCAAGTAAACTCACCGCCTATTAAAGGAAGGTCCAGTAGAAACGCTGCTTGTAGAAAATTTCTGAAATTCTCAGCTGCATGGTGATTGTAGGAGAGACCCTGTTTTTCCTCCCTTCCTAGGATGGCGTTGAAGTCTCCTGCTAGACACCAAGGAATATGATGACTAGAGATAAAGGACAGTAGATCGTCGAAAAAGATCGGTTTCTCAGCTTTGATGGAAGGACCATAAACATTTATGAAACCACAACATAGATTGTTAGCTTTTAGAGTTCCCACTAAAGCCACAAAATTCTTATGAACCAACTGACTTGAAATAGTGAAAAAATTGCTATCCCAGAAGCTTAATAAACCGCCTGCACTGCCAACTGACGGAGAAAAAACAAAATCAAATGAATTGCCACACCCTAATTTCCTCAGTAAGGTATGATTGAACGCTTCTTTTTTTGTTTCCTGGAGAAACATGAAAGCTGGTTTCTTTGAAATGACTAAACCACGCACAGCTCTTGCCTTGACTAACAACCCCAAACCTCTGATGTTCCAAGAAATGATCGACAAATGCATAAACAAGAATTAGAATACCCCGTAGAACCAAATTACCTTGCAAACTCAAAGACCCTGTTCAAGCTCCACTACACGGTTAATCAATACCTCTTTTCCCCCTTTGAAAGAAATACCCAATAAATTGCTCACACCCCAATCAGCCCATGCTTCCTCTATGTAACTGAGGTGAGTTGAATTTGTTGAATCCAAGTCCAGATTGACTGGGTTGTTCGGAGAAGGGAACTCTAAAGAGTCTCGGATGCTCCTTCTCAAAATTCTCCTCTCCGCTGCGTTGCTACAGCCCCTTGCTTCGTCTCTAGATAATGGAACCTGAGTTTTGTTTTTCACCTGGATTTGGTAGTTCGGATTTGATCTCTTATCTTCACTCGATATCGCCCCCAGGGAAATCCCCTCGTTCTGAGATTGGAGACCCATAGATTCGAAGACTGTTTCTGGAACTGCACTTTGACACGATAAGATTTGTTCCACATCGAGTGAATCTTTTATAATAAGACCCATAAGATTATTTGAATTGATATCATCAGAAGTTCCCGAAAGTCCATTTAAAGGCTGTGGATTATTTTCGTGACCCATTAAAGCCTCAGCCCGATCCACCAAGTCGGCATCAGTCGGCCTAATTTCCACGTCAGAATCGTTATTTACGTGCGACACGGGAATATGCATGCATCCTTTCCTCATTGAATCAGCATCGAGAATTACAACATTCTCTTGTTCTGGGTTGACGTGCCAATTATCATTCTCGATCCCCACACCCAGAGGTGACTGAACCGGCGTAACCACAGAGCCATCCCTGACCTTTGGTGAATCCCCGATCGGTTCCATGACCGGTGCCGGAACACCATGTTCTTGGGGCGGGGATTGACCCAACACTTCCTTGCGACCAGCAACCTGATGAGAAGGCTGTGGAAACCCCCTGACTTCATCTTCCTTATCAGAATTTATGTTACCAGCCTGCTCCGGCCACACATCAGCAAAAGGACCCTCTTCCTTTTGAGAACTTACCACCTCACTTTTTAGGTGAGATTCTTCAGTTTTGATGATGATAGGGTATTCTCTACCACTACATTTGATCAGAATCGACTTTGGAATGGCAAACTGGCTAGGGGCCCTGATCGTAAGCTTTGCCACCGAAAGATCAACCTTATTTTCAGTGTCATCATGGATCCGAACATGGATCCCCATTTGTTGGCTAGATTCTGGAAGAAATTCCTATGCCAGCACTGTAAAGGAACACCCTCCAAAGAGACTGAAACTAGTTCCCAGGGAATTTCATTAACCAAGATATTGAAATCTAGATAATCAAACCAGAAGACTAATTCTTCTTTCTTGTTATCCCATGCCTTCTCTTTTTCATCCGCTGATTAGAAAGTTACGATACAGAAATTTTCTTGGTTCCCCCATTTAGCCAACCGAACATTGATGCCGTCACTACTTAGAGCTCTCTGGACAAACTCTCTGTCAAAAGTCGGTTTAATTATTCCAATCATAGAGTTTTTTATCCACAAGGACTCCGAAACTGTCGTGACAAAAATCACTTGAGGGCCATAGGAGTTATTAGAACCTTATTGTACCTTGTCATCACTTCCATGAAGTAGAACGTCTCTGAAAGATCTCTGGTCTCTCTTGGCATTGTAATTAGGTTTACTGCCAAAAGGTTCAGATTTATCCTCCTTGGACACCTTCCTATAATACTGCTGCCCCGCCGCAACGTTGCTTCTTCGAGCTTCGGGAAACTTCGATCGAGATACTGAAACCTTCCTCCCATCTATCATAGATTTATTCACCTTTTCAATCACTTTCCGAAGGTCCTTCTCACTACCCATATGAATCAGGGCAAAGGTGCAATGTCTGTATTTAGGTTTTTGGTTCACCAACGGAATGTAATCCTTACGAACAACACCATGATTACTGAATAAATCTCTGAGTGTACGTCTCGACACTATCCTGCTCAGATTGTCCACAAAAACCACCCACTTACCCTCACTGTCTGCCGGCTGAAAACGCTGGGTTGTCTCTGATCTCTGTCTTGAATTTGCATGGCTGAAGTCTCTACTGGAAAAATGGTTCCCCCTCGCCTTGTAGAAAGGTACTCTCTCTGATATCCTGCGAAGATCCCCTGAGAATTGATCGCCGCTGTGAAAGGGGCGACGGGAAGCGACCCTTGAAGTCACTCTCTCTCTTCCTCTCCCTCTCTCTCTCTGCCTCTCCCTCTTTCTCTCTCCATGTTTATACACGTTTGAGTTCAGAATTCAAATAATTGATGGGTTCCGTCTACCTTACTTGCTTGGAACAAGCCAATGCCCTAATACATGTCATGGGCAGAGACAAATGCAGAATCTAATGTTGAAGGGCAAATCTATAAAATTTTGAGAGCCGAACTTATAAAATTTTTAGGAGGTAAAAATATATTCTATGTTAACCCTTGTGAACTTCCATTATGCGAACCTCCCGGAGTGTGAATCTTCATAGGTGCGGACAGCCACCTGTGATTTCCCGCGAACATAACATGCGAATTATTATTGGCGATAGCTTGTCAAACGTAAGAATCCAACGAATTAAAGCGTGTTATCTCGGATCACGTGACAACTCACGTGATCATCTTTAATGACAAATCGATCTAGACCATTATATCTTAAAACGTTTAATCAACACTCATGCTACGACAATTTTCTATCAACACCGGTCCAAACTCTTGTAAAGAGCCGTTGGGTCGTTCAATTCAAGTGGGAGTTTGGTATTATAATTAAGCAAATTGCAGAATCTCTACCTTGCCCTAGTTTCCATCAACAGTTATTGCATGTCAGTGGTGGGCTACACTATAATAGTAGTCATGGTACGCTTTACAGATGAAGTACTAATTAATCAAATTATTTAATCAAAGGTTTAAAAGCCATGGCACCACTTGCGTTATTTTGGAGTATTATATTATATTATATTGATTATTGACCAAGACAAAAGATGAGAAAAAATATCTACTTGTGTCCGTCCGTACAATGAGATGTTGATATAAACGGTGAGAGATGGGGAGAGACATTTTCCAAGGTTGAAGATGAAGCCACCATGTCCACTACTGTCTTGTTCCAAATGCTTGCTCTTCTTCTTGCTTGTTTTGTTTTCATGCAGCCAATCCATTAATGCCCAGAACGCCACTACAGATCCTTCTGAAGGTGCTCTTCTCTTTTTCTGTGTGTATATTTAGCTTGAAAATATCTACTATTTCTTATCCTTTGAGATCTATAAATCCTAAAATATTATTGTATACTTAGGGTCCGTTTAACAGGGATTTTTTAACGCAAATTTCTTGCTAAATGGCCGTTTTTCAAAGAAGTTGAAAAATCAGTTGTGACGAAATGCTCGTCTGAGCGTTAAATCGAACGGAAAAACGTCCATTCAGCATGCATAGAGTGCATGTTCGATATTACTTATATTTTCAGCGTTCTAACGTCCGTTATAAAAACATTATTGAACGTAACCTTAAACATGCTTAGACTCATAATCTCTAAGAATTGTAAAACTCAGTCTAATTTTGTTTTATACAAGGACTGAACTTCCCTAAGGGTGGGAGGGGCCTAAGCATCCCCTCCAAATTTGGTGGGTTTAAATCGTTTATTAGGTTTATTTTAAAATTAGCTAAATTAATTCTTGTCCTTTTTTAATTTAAATATTTTTAAGTTCCTGACAATTTAAAAACGATATAATCACTACACCGAGTTTAGTATAAGCGGCGGGAATATTTTTCGTGGCACTAAAAAACGCCGTTATAGGACTAAAAAAACGCCGCTAAAAACATGTTTTGCTGTATTGAATATTGTCAACAATCTCTAAAGTATGTAGTCTTCTTAAGTTAATATTCTCTACTTTTCTTAAGTTGTGAGTTTAAGACCCAGTAAGAACAAAATATTGTACACTAAATATTCATAAAAAAAACTTTGGTTCAGTTTATGAGTTTGAAGTCCTATTTAAATTTTAGTTAATCAATTATATAACTATTACATATATGTAGTATGCTCCAACAATCATCATAACATCATCCCCATGATTCTAACTTGTATATTTTGTCAATATGTTGAAACTTTTGAGGGCTTACATTGACTTTCTTCTTTAATTTTAGGCTTAATTATTTGCTCAAATTATATATATTTTTGTAATACGTGCCTAATTTTTTGTTTGAAATAGGTGCTTTAAATTTTTTTTTTGACCAAAGTAGATGCTTCAGTTAATTTTAAAATAAGCAAAAAAATAAAATAAAATTTAAAGTACATATTTCAGAAAAAATGAAACTTTAGACACATATTCTAATAAAGAGACACAATTTAAACACATATTTTATAGTTAAGACTTAATTTTATAATAATTTTTTCTAAGAATTGTCATCCATCGTCAATAACTAAAAAGTTATCTCATTCATACATTTTTCTAAGTCTTGTTTATAATTCTCCCCAAGTTATAACTCAATATACTATTAATTTTTTCTAAGACTTGTTAAAATTGTTTGGGATTAGGGGTGTAAACGAAACGAGACAGATCGCGAGCTACTCGAGTTCTACTCAGTCAAAGCTTGGTCAACACTCGACTCGAGCTTAAACTCAGCTCGAATTCTTAACGAGCCGAGCTATTTGATACCCGGCTCGAAAAGCTCGTGATCTACTCGAAAAGATAATATACTTAATTTTTTAAAATTTAAAAATCTAAATTCCTAAAACATAACCCCTAAAAATAAGTCCAAAACCCTAAAATCTAAATCCTAAATTCTAAACCAAACAACCTAAATCTTTAAACCCTAAACTAACATCCTAAACCCTAAAATTAACAAGATTTTGTAAATTTTAGTTTACACAACTTGTGTATCAAAGTTTTTTTACCTAATAGAGCTTTAAATGAGACAAGACGGATCGTGAGCTACTCGAGTCCGACTCGGTCAAAGTTCAATCAACACTCGACTCGATTGAACTCGACTCAAGATCTCGAACCGAGTCGAGCTCAGATTATTCGAGCACGTTAAAAACTACTCAAGCTCGAACTTGACTCGAATTCTTAATAAGTTGAGTCGAACTCAACACTATTCGAGCTCGACTTGGCTCGTTTACACCCCTATTCGGGATTGTACGACTCATTCGATCTGTCTCGAGTTTAAATATGAGTTTTTTCCACATTAAAATGGTCGGATCTGATCAAAATTAAAATTTCAAAAATCAATATTTATATAAAGATTTAATTTAATTTTAACTTTTTAATTAATTCTTAATAATAAAACATGTCATTGAATCAAATCGGGTCAAACTCTAAGAGTGCAGTTACGATATAAACATATTATGGTCTCATGACATCATGGACGAAACCACGTTCATGAGGAGCTCTTTTTGAAAAAAATAGATTTTTTTTTTATTTTGTCCCCATCTCAAATCCTGACTCAGACATGGCTCATGTTCTATGAACTGAATAAAAATCTTCTGCTCTTTTTCGGTACTTCTACTTATGCCCCAACATTAAAAAAACACAACAAAAATTAAATTCTAATTCCTAACCCTAAATTCTAAATCTTAAATATTACACCTTATACCCTAAAAAATACATTCTACTCCAAATTCCCTAAACCCTAACCATAACCCCTGTCTTAAAACTTAAAACATAAATCCTAAACCTAATTTTGAGTGTAAAACCTAAGTATGGGCACCGAAAAAGAGTAGAGGATTTCATTACTATGAACTGGTCGGGTCATGACATAACGAAAAAGTTTCCTCTTTTCTGATTATCAATGTTAACAGTAATTACAGAATCTTATAAATGGTAATCACCTAACATGATTCTTGTCTTTTTTCTTCTTTTTTTTCACCATTGGTTTGATGAATGGGGAAATAGTGAGGGCGTTGAATTCAATCTTCCAACAATGGGATACACAAGCAGTAAATACATGGAATCACAGTGGAGAGCCATGCACTGGAACTGCTCTGAGCCAAATTGATTCTGTGTTAGAGGATCCTTCTAATAACCCTGCTATCAGATGTGATTGTACTTTCAACAGTAACACTGTTTGCCACATTACTCGACTGTATGCTTCTTCCTCTCATTCTTCTGCAATGGTTTTAAGCCATTTCCATCAATTACATTATGACAGTCAAAATTAGGCTAATTTGAACCAAAAGCTAGTCCATTTATGTTAGCTGATAATAACTTAAAATGGGTCTTCACTTTTGTCAGGAGGGTCTATGCTCTAGATAAGCGAGGAGTGTTACCAGTGGAGCTTTTGGATTTGCCTTATCTAACATTCTTGTAAGAATGTTTACAATATGTGTTTTAGTTATGGAAAATGGTTTTACAGTAACTCATTTATATTGTTTGGTGGTGCAGGAAGATTGATCAAAACTTCTTCTCTGGTCCTTTGCCAGCATTCATTGGAAATTTGTCTAACCTAGGGCTACTGTGAGTACTCGTATATAATCCGATAAGAACATTTTATTTTTCATAAACCTCCCAGTCACATACATGTAGTTGCTACTCGAATACTTTACTTGGATATGTAATCGATACCGATTGATATGTTTCATTTAAAAAAAAAAGAATCTCATATATTTGAAGGGTATCATATCTTCGTACTGATGTCTGAATATGTAGCGTACACTAGTAATAGTCTTAACAATGAGGTTACCTTAATCATCTTCAAACTAATGGCTAGTGGAACTCATAAACTATACCTAATTCCTTTTCAAACTGGTTAGTTAATTTTGAAATGAAGGTGAACTGGTAAAGTATTGCATCCGCTCTGTTTTATGTATGATGGACAATGGCACTTCTGACATGCTAGAATAGGAAAACATTATTTTCCCTGATGTCTATGTATATCTTTCATTTTTCATACTGTTTGCTAATTTCGTTCGATTATTTTATTTCGTATAGGTCAATTGCTAAAAATGATTTCTCTGGACCCATTCCAAAGGAGATTGGAAATCTTAAGGAGCTATATTTGCTGTAAGAATTGGGAAAAAAAACTCTCAGTGAATCTTTTTTGTCAACATGACTACGAAAAGGGTCGAAAAGTCCTGTTTTTAAGCAAACTTTTGCTCTTAAATGCTATTATGTGGCTGTTAAAGGATTAATTAGTTGATCATATCTTACAATATGTCCAGCTTGTGATTGGTAGTGTTCTGCAACGTTTAGTTACCATACTACATATTCTGCTATAATGCTGTTGCTTCAAAGAAATTATATGTGGATCAATGTCATGCAGGTCTTTTGGTACTAATAATTTCTTTGGAACATTGCCTCCAGAACTTGGTAATTTGGTCAACCTTCAACAACTGTAAGTTCCTTTTTTTTCTTTGTAGGGGATGTACATGACTGTGTTTACAGGTTAGTTTACCCTATCAAATCATGACAATCATTGGTTTATATGAATTTGGCAGATACATCGGCAGTTCTGGTTTGGGTGGTGAGATTCCCCCAACATTTGCTAACCTTGAAAACATGCAAATTGTGTAAGAAAGACCCTTGTCTTAATTTTAAGCCTTTTCTATCTCCTGGTCCTGCAAATTTTCTATCTTACCTATCAACAGTAAGCTTTTTTGAATTTCAGGTGGGCATCTGACAATGCATTCACAGGCAAAATACCAGACTTTATTGGCAAAAATTGGACAAAACTTATAGAATTGTAAGTCATGGAAACATATTCCTTTTAATCTGCATATACATGTTCTTTCTGAATCAGACATCAGGAAGGATGAATAGCTTTGCCTAGATTTTTCATCAGTTTGACTAGGCTGTCGAATGTGTATACAGGAGATTTCAAGGGAATTCTCCATTCTCACACTTTTCAAGGACCAATACCATCCAGTTTTGCGAATTTAACCTCATTGACTTCTTTGTAAGTAGAGATATATTGTTATCCTGATAATCTCCCACTGTTGCAGCACTCTCTCCCTTTGTCTGCACATTCATGCATGTATGTATACACATACTTATTTTTATGCTCGTGTATCATATAGGCGAGTTGGAGATATATACAATGGGAGTTCTTCTCTTGATTTCGTAAGAAATCTAAAGAAATTGACTAACTTGTGAGTTAACCATACTCTATACTTCTTGAATTCATCTGTTATTGTTTTTTTTTAAAGATTCATGCTTTATCTGAATTTATGGAACTAATATATTTATTTTTCGTTTCTTTTGATTTCCTATAGGATTCTAAGAAATGCCATGCTCACTGGTATTTTTCCACCTTATATCACAGAACTACAATCTTTACAAAAGCTGTAAGTTTTATTTAAAAGTTAACTGCTTCAATAGTCTGTGATATTTGCTTGCTTCATGTTCCATTTTTTTTCTGTTCCAGGGATTTGAGTTTCAACAACTTAACAGGCACAATTCCAACTGCTTTGTTCACTGTGAATTCTCTCCAAGAATTGTAAGCAACAAAAAAGAAATGAAAACCATCCCCTTCGATAGTTGGAAAGCTCACTTAGGACTTATGGTTTTCACTTGACATTATTTCCTTCATTCATGGTCTTGATATTCCCAGGTTTCTCGGAAATAACAGTCTATTAGGTTCCATCCCCAGACAAAAGAGTGATTCTCTTCGGACTATGTAAGCCGTTACATCACTCTCACGCCAACTTATTTTAATATGTTCCATACTTACTTTCTGCTAACATAATTCTATATGCAGAGATTTATCATACAATTTTCTATCAGGAGACTTGCCTTCTTGGGTAAACTCAGGCTTGCAACTGTATGTATTGTAAACTCGAATACCTCGTTGTTGTAGATATCACACTTTAAAGAAGGAACCTGTAGATTGTAGAAATTGCTGAAAGTTAGGAATCTTATTCCTAAATATCTAATTGCTGATATTCAGGTTTTTTATCAATAAATAGGAGCAGATTTTTAGCTACTGATTTTATGTAATAGGTGCAGATATAGTTGCTGATTTTTTGTGTAATTTTTCCCTAGATTAGGCTCTCTTTGTAACCTATAAATAGGTGTTATTTTATCAATAAAATACATCAAGAAAACAGAGAAATACATTCTTCTCTGCCTCAAAATCACTATTGTTCACATGGTATCAGATTAGGTTTTCGATTCTCCACAGAAATCCTAAAGAGATGCATCCCATTTCTTCATCAGAAATCAGTTCTGGAACTGATTTGAATTCTTGTCCAGAAAATTCTGATGTTTCCTCCACCCAAATAACATGCCATAGACTTGTTGGCAATAATTATCTTCAATGGTCTCAATCCATGAAGATTTATATCACTGGAAAGGGCAAAGCTGCGTACATCTCTGCAGACATGTCAAAACCAGATTCCAAAGATCCATCCTACTCCAAATGGGAGCGAGAAAACAGCATGATTATGTCCTGGCTGCTGAACTCGATGGTTCCAGAAATAGGAGAAAATTTTCTTCTCTACGACACAGCAAGTGAGATTTGGACTGCTGTAAAGGAAACCTATTCCAGCAAGGATAATGTTGCTGAATTATTTGATATCGGTAGCAAAATCAAGGAACTTCGTCAGGGAGACATGAGTGTGACGCAATATTTCACCACCATGACCAGGTATTGGCATCACCTTGATTTATTTGAGACTAATGAGTGGAGTTGTGTTGCTGATGCAGAATTGTACAAGAAAATTACTACCCAAAAGAGAGTATTCCAGTTTCTTTATGGCTTGGACAAAAGCCTTGATGGAGTTAAAGGAAGGGTATTAAGCACTAAACCTCTCCCTTCCATTCGAGAAGCATTCTCTGAAGTTCGTAGAGAAGAGAGTAGGAGAAATGTTATGCTTTCTACAGTCCATGCCTCTGAGGAATCAGCCTTCATCACTCACACAACATCTAGTAATAAAACCAGACCTGATAGACCTTGGTGTGAACACTGTAAAAAGGTTGGTCATCTCAAAGACTCTTGCTGGAAGCTTCATGGCAAACCTGCTGACTGGAAACCACAACGATTGCGCCGTCAAAGGGAAAATTCAGTAAATGTAGTCACCACAGAGCCTTTGACTAGTTTTAGTAAGCAGCAACTTGAGGATTTACAGAAATTGCTTAGCCAAATGACATATTCGGTTGATCAATCTGCTGCCTCTGAACAAATATGAGAAGAAATGAATTTCTTACTTTTTTATTGCTCTAACAGTAACTTACAATTTATAAGGAAGAATTAGTCTAAGTTAGGAAATGATTCCTAAGATCAGAGAATTAGATTAGTGACTATTTACATAAAACAAACTCCTAGAAATAAGGAAAAAGATTCCGTCCCTTGATTCTAGGAATTCCAACACTCCCCCTCAAGCTGGAGTGTAGATGTTCATCAAACCCAGCTTGCTAGTGAAATCTTCAAACATGTTCTTGTTTAGGCTCTTAGTAAACAAGTCTGCAACTTGTTGTTTAGTTGGTAGGTAGGTTATGCATACTTCCCCTGATTCGACCTTCTCTTTGATGAAATGACGATCTATTTCCACATGTTTGGTACGATCGTGGTGAACCGGATTGTATGCTATGCTCACTGCTGCCTGATTGTCACAGTACAATTTCATAGGTCTGGTGTGAGGCATTTTTAATTCCCCCATTATTCGTTGTATCCAAATTCCCTCGCATATACCATGTGACACAGCTCGATATTCAACTTCAGCACTACTACGGGCTACAACAGATTGTTTTTTACTTCTCCATGTCACAAGGTTACCCCACACGTAGCTGCAGTAACCGCTTGTAGACCGTCTGTCATTCACCGAACCTGCCCAATCTGCATCCGTGTAGATGTCCACATATCGACTATTTGTTTTCTTGAAGTATATGCCCTTGCCTGGGGTTCCCTTCAAGTATCTCAACACCCTATGGACAGCCTCTAGATGTTTCTCCCTTGGGTTATGCATATATTGGCTGATAACACTCACACTGAAAGCAATGTCAAGACGAGTGTGAGATAGATAGATAAGTTTTCCCACGAGTCGTTGATATCTCCCCCTGTCTATTTCCTCTCCATCTTCATTAGTTCCAAGCTTCAAATTGAATTCCATTGGGGTCTCTGCAGGTCTGCAGCCCAACATGCCAGTGTCCTTCAGTAAATCTAGAACATATTTTCGTTGTGAGATGGAGATACCTGTCCGAGACCTTGCTACTTCCATTCCAAGGAAGTATTTTAGATTTCCCAAGTCCTTAAGTTCAAATTCAGTGCTAAGAAACTCTTTTAAGCACCTGATTTCATTTGAATCATCTCCTGTTAGGATGATATCGTCAACATAGACTATAAGGATGGAGCATTTACCTTCCTTCGAGTGTTTGTAGAACATAGTGTGGTCTGCCTGTCCTTGGATATACGCCCTGCTGGTCATAGCCTTGGCAAATCGACTAAACCAGGCTCTTGGGGACTGTTTCAACCCATATAGTGATTTCTTTAACCTGCATACCTGACCTTTTTCTTCTTCGAATCCTGGTGGAAAGTCCATATACACTTCCTCGGCTAATTCACCATTTAGGAAGGCATTTTTAACATCCAATTGAGTCAAGGGCCAATCAAGATTTGCAGCAAGTGACAGGAGAACCCGAATAGTATTAAGTTTGGCAACGGGAGCAAAAGTCTCATCATAGTCGAGCCCATATGTCTGAGTGAACCCCTTTGCCACAAGTCGAGCCTTGTGCCGGTCAATATTTCCATCAGCTTTGAATTTGGTGGTGAAAATCCATTTGCAGCCTACTGTCTTTTTCCCTTTAGGCAGATCTGAAATTTCCCATGTTCCATTGTTTTTTAGAGCACTCATTTCTTCCATTACAGCATGTTTCCATTCGGGTGATTCAAGAGCTTCCTTCACATCCCTTGGAGTTTTTACATGGTTGATATTTGTCACAAAGTTCTTGTATGACTTGGATAAATTTCCATAAGACACAAACCGAGAGATAGGGTGTTGGGTGCAGGTCCTTATGCCTTTTCTAATAGCAATTGGGAGATCAATAGATGGAGAATCAAGGGTTACCTCTGTTGTAGAACAGTCCTCGGTTGTGGATGAATTTGGCACTGCTATGTCAGTTTCAGGAGAGTAACGACGTCGTGAATAAACAAGGAGTTCAGGAGCACAGTGTTGTTGAGTTTCAGGGGCAAGCTGTTGCTGTTTCTGCTGTTTTTCAGTGGGGAAATCTGAACTTTTAGGACTAGGATTATCATTGTGCTGCTGTGTGGAGGGAATTTGCTGCTCAGGAATTATGAGGATATCATTTGTATGCAAATTTTGTGGTAGATTAGGTTCGGGTGGTGGAGTAATAAGGAGGGTATTAAGGGTCTCATCTTCATTGAGAATCTCCCCCTGAAGATGAGTTGCTGAAAAATATGGTTCTGTTTCAAAGAAGGTTACATCTCGGGAAACAAATACACGACGCAAAGTAGGTGAGTAACATTTGTACCCTTTTTGCGTAGGGGAGTAGCCAATAAAAACACAAGTATGAGCACGAGGGTCAAGTTTAGATAGGTTAGGTTGGTGACTATGGACAAAGGCTTTGCACCCGAATATTTTAGCCGGTAAGGTAGGAACATGAAAAAGTGGGAAAGCCTTTTGAAGGGTATTTAAAGGTGTTTGAAATTGAAGGACTTTGGATGGCATTCGGTTGATTAGGTAGCATGCGGTAATGACAGCCTCTCCCCATAGGTATTTTGGGATATTTGCGGTAATGACAGCCTCTCCCCATAGGTGCCGGTTTTTTCTTTCAGAAATTCCATTTTGTTGTGGTGTGTCTGGGCAGGAGCTTTGGTGTATGATGCCTTGTTCTGCAAGGTAAGGACTTAAAACAGTGTTGAAGTACTCTCTTCCATTATCGGTGCGGAGCGTATGTATGGTGGAATTGAATTGGGTTCTAATCATTGAATGAAAGTTTTGAAATACTTTGGGTGTTTCGGACTTTTCTTTGAGGAGATAAACCCAACAAACTCTAGTATGGTCATCAATAAAAGTTATAAACCATCTAGCTCCCATAATATTTTTCACTCGACTAGCTCCCCATAGATCACTATGTATTAAGGAGAAAGGTTGGGATTGGTTGTAAGGTTTTAATGTATAAGGAACACGAGTATGTTTTGAAAGTTGGCAGATTTCACACTTTAGGAAATTTGGATTTTTATTTCGAAATAACAGTGGAAGCAAATGCTTCATGTACAGGAAGTTTGGATGTCCTAGCCTACGGTGCCATAGCATAATTGTGTCCTCGTGTGAAGCAGATAGAGCCAAACCTCATTGGTTTTTATTGTCTTTATTCCATATGTAGAGTCCATCATAAACCTTAGCAGTGCCAATCATCTTCCCCGATTTCTGTTCCTGTACAACACAACCAAGAGCAGAAAATTCAACAAGAGCAGCATTATCCTCAATTAGTTTACTAACTGACAGTAAATTGCAGGATAAATTGGGGACATGTAAGACTTTGTCTAGAGAGAGATTTTCAGTGAGTTGAACTGCCCCAATTCCAGCAACAGGCGAGTACGAACCATCAGCTATTCGGATACGAGATTGGTTGTGACAGGGGATGTAGTTGTGGAACAAGGATGAGTTACCTGTCATGTGGTCGGAGGCACCTGAATCCAGGATCCAAGAGGATTGATTACTGGAATCAGAAGTGATATTAAAGGCAGTACCTTGAATAGCCAAGGATCCATGAGCAGTGGATGTTTCAAGTATCTTGTGTAGGGCTTCGAGTTGAGATTTGGTTAGGCGAACATCCAAGGTATTTTCTATAGAGGATGAAGTGTTGGATGACAAAAGAGCCTTAGTATCTCTCTGATTTTTTGTGTTTCCAGGGTACCCATGGAGTTTGAAGCACTTCTCTCTAGTGTGACCAGCGCGGTTGCAGTGGCTACACCAAGGCCGTTCTCCAGTTCGGCTTTGACCTGAGTCACTCCTCTTTTGGAATTGAGGACCCCTAGATACAAGGGCTGAGGTTTCAACAGGACGATGTCCAGTGGTGGTCACTGGTTTTGGGTCCTTATTATCTCCCATCATAACCCGACGACGATTTTCCTCTCTTCGAACTTCTGCAAAAGCTTCACCAATGGCAGGAAGAGGAGTTCTACCCAAAATCCGTCCACGAACTTCATCCAAATCCCGATTCAGTCCTGCAAGGAAATCATAGAGTCTTTCGTTGTTGAGGTGTGTTATAAACTTGGAGTGTTCCAAACCTTCACCCCAGTCCGCTTCATAGTACATGTCGAGTTCTTGCCACAAGATCTTCAAGTTGTTATAGTAATGAGTTACCTCAAGCGTCCCTTGTCGGATGTCCTTCAATTTTAATTTGATCTCAAATACTTGGGAAGCATTTCCCAGATCAGAATAGTTTTCCTTCACTGCATCCCACATTTCTTTTGCAGTCTTGAATAGGAGATAGGTACGGCTTATGTGGCTTTCCATCGAATTAATTAACCAAGCCATCACGATTGAGTTGTTGAGTTCCCATGTAGCATAAGTAGGGTCTGTGATAGTTGGCTGAGGAATTTCTCCATTGATATACCCTAATTTCCCACGGCCTCGAATAACCATTAGTACTGATTGAGACCACTGTAGGAAATTTTTTCCATCTAAACGGTGGTTGGTGATTATAAGGGAGGAACTCATGTCACCAAGAGGGGTTGGCTGATTTATGGTTTGGGTAACATGTGAGGTTTCAGATTCGGAAAGAGTTTCTGGGAGTTTTTCCATAGGAAGAAAAAAAACAAGGATGATTTCTAGAGAGGAAGAGCAGATTAGGATCGAATGAGTCCTATAGCTCTGATACCATGAACAAATATGAGAAGAAATGAATTTCTTACTTTTTTATTGCTCTAACAGTAACTTACAATTTATAAGGAAGAATTAGTCTAAGTTAGGAAATGATTCCTAAGATCAGGGAATTAGATTAGTGACTATTTACGTAAAACAAACTCCTAGAAATAAGGAAAAAGATTCCGTCCCTTGATTCTAGGAATTCCAACAGCCTCCACAAGTCATAATGGTAGTTTTTCGTTTCTTTCCACAACTACTAAGATACGTTGGATAGTAGATTCTGGTGCCACTAACCATGTGACAGGAAACAAGAGTTTATTTTTAACTCTTACAAAACAAAATAATCAGAGACAAGTGAAAACTGCTGATGGCTCCTTGGTTGAAGTAAAGGGGACTGGAACAGTTTTTATTAATAAGGATCTTGTGCTTCACTCTGTTCTATATGTCCCTAATCTCCAATGCAATCTCGTGTCAATTAGTAGATTGTGTATTGACCTTCAGTGTTATACTAAATTTAGCTCCCTTGGCTGTGTTTTTCAGGAAATGGATTCGGGGAAGGTGATTGGCAATGCTGAGCTGTGTAGTGGCCTCTATCTCATTGACGGTCAACCTCTTCCTAAGGGACAAGTCCTACCAAGTTGCACCTTTAATTCTGTGTGTTTATCTTCCAACACTCCCAATTTCAATTCTAATGAGATTATGTTATGGCATTTTCGTCTCGGACATCCTAGTTTCTTTTATCTTCAGAAGTTGTTTCCAAAACTTTTTTCCAATAACAATCCATCATTATTTTCTTGTGATATATGTCAACTTTCCAAGCATAAGCGAAATTCATATCCTCCATCATGTTATAAACCATCTCAACCTTTTTCACTCATCCATAGTGACATTTGGGGTCCTTCTAAGGTTAAGAATATTACTGGAGCTAGGTGGTTTATTTCTTTTATTGATGATCACACTCGAACTACTTGGACATATTTAATGAAGGA